>RANX01000013.1:0-626860 GCA_009805215.1 Neurospora discreta FGSC 8579
CCCCCCCCTCCCCCAACCCGAACCCACTCAACCCCCACGGTCCGTCGGTAACTGCCGGCGTTGACAGGGAACCCCGCACTTTCTCAGCGCTTGTGCCCCACGCTGCACGCAAGGCGAGTGGGCTGACAAAAAGGCTTGTGAAAGGTTTCATTGCAGCCCCATTTTTCCCACTCGCGCATTTTCCCTGAAAACATCCTCCACTCATCATCTGCATCCAGCGCCTCGGGTCCAGACGACTTTCACCTCAACTTTGACAACAACAACAAAAACTGTACCTACCTGAACCATCATCTTATCTTGGTTTACCTCAAAACATACCTGCATAACCAACCTTTCAACAGCACCAACTTATCTTCAAACCTCTCACACCGACTGACCGACCGACCGACCGACCGCCCAGTTCCAAAAGGGCGTCCATCCACCCATCCATCCATCTACCCCACAACAACCTAGACCACACTCCCTCCCAGCACGAGGCCACGTGGACAAACAAACAAAAAACATAAACAAAAATGTCAACAACATCAACAGTATCCCCACCACCACCACCATCTACCTTGGCAGCCGCCTCCTCCTCCCTCGCCGAAAAAGCCCGCTCCACATCCCAACTAATCGAAAAGACCCTTCTTCCGCCTCCATTTAAATCCACCCACCCTTCAAACCCCTACCCTTCCAACCCCTCGCTGACCAGGCTCGCCAACCTCTCAGCCAAGCTCCTCCAGTTCAACCAGCACGCCAACACGCTCGGCGACTGTCTGACCAGCGCAGGCAGTGCCTCGGGCGGCGGCGTGGCTGATGTGCTCGCCAGGACGCTGGACAAGGCGCTGACGAGGTGTCATCAGGGCGTGGAGGTGGTGAGGGGACAGGTGGAGTGGTTGGGGAGGGATCCGGGGACGGAGAAGGAAGAGGTTGACGGGCAGGTGGTGGACGAGTATGAGGACTTGTTGATTGCGTACTCACGATTGTTTATCTTTGGGTCACAGATTGTTATGTGAGTTTGAACCTTGGCTGGCTGGCTGGCTGGCTGACTTTTTTTGAAAGAGAAGTAACCATTCTGATGTGGTGTAATGTGATAGCTAACCAAGAATAACAAAACAAACAGTTTGGACAAAAAGGAGCAAGCGGAGTGGATGGCCAAGGCGGATGTTGATAAGATGATCAACAGGGCGGAAGAGTCGGCGAAGAAGGTGGTGCTTGGGAAGAGCATTCTAAAGCAACTGTGATAGTTGCCTAGCCTATCTGGGGCTCTCATGGGGAGGGGGAGGGGATATGTACGGCGGTGTGAGCTTGTCAAGAGAGAAGGTTTGGGGGTTTTTCATTGAATTGAAAACAATTTTACCAAAAAGTACATCACTGGGATGGTCGAATGCATTGATTTTAGGAATTGGAAACGTGAGAGGGGGTGGCAATCTGGGTTGTCCCGTGCGTGGGTGATCACAAGCAGTAAACGGAAGCAATCATGGAGGAAAAAAACAAAAACATAAGAGCCACTAAGGCAGATGTAGGTATTGATAGCATTATTTAGCCATGACAGCGTTCGTTCTAGGAGTAAATAAGGCAGGCAGGTAGGTAGGGATATTCTTGATTTCCAATTCTATCCAACCCGGTTTCCTTACTCCCGTCTAGTTGTACTAACCAAACTCAGCAATATTCTAATAGTTCCCCGCTTTTGAGTCCCGCCCAGCTAGCAGAAACTATGGCCGATCCTCCCGTGCCTCAAGCTTTTGTCAAAGATCGTCCTTTGCCTCCCTACCATGTCTACGCTATTGCCCGTCTTGCTGGCCGCTACCGTCTCTGGGAGGTGTCTGTTGCCCAAGCCCATACGGAACGCACGACGAAGAAGTCCCTTGTCTTGTTTCTGCCAAGAACTTTCTCGAACGCATCGAACCGCATCCCCTTGGTTCTCGAACTAGAGCTCGCTTCAGACTATTATGCTCGCCGCCGCCGTGGTCCTTCTCCGCAAAGCCGCCAGTCGTCCGCAGAAGAAGAAGAGCCGTGCTTCCCTTCCATGCTCACATGCCTATTTGCTCACTGGGGCGTATAGCTCGAGTGTGCACGAAAGATTCTGGCTTCCCCAACCCAGAAGTCCCTCAGTAACTCGGCGAGTCCCCGTATCACAGTGTCTTCTTTACAACCGGGATTACTTTCCTGAGGATACCACTGGCACTGGGTCAAATACCTTCCAGTCCCACTATCTCGGAGATGCTTGTCTGACCCCCATCAAGCTCGTCAATGGCGTCCTTGATTTCATCTAACGTGGAATGCGAAGTGGTGAATGATGAAAACCCCAAGACAAGTGTGAAAATTTCTGCTTATCGTTTTCCGGCGTGAGAGAGGGCCAAAGCCAAGACTAGGTAGGTAGTTCCTGCCATCTTCACAAAGGCCCTCCTCCCTCACCCAAACACCGCAATGTCCCTGCCCCCGACAGATTGCTGCAGATATGTTGGGTCAGTCCTTCCCCCTTCAACATTTTTGCAGACTAGGTAGGTATCCTGGGCAGGAACATTGGGTCTCCTCGGGCTGCAATACACAACGGATCTTTGACTTTTCCTCTTCGTGTGTGCCCTGAAAGTTCCAGGGTTGGAAAAAAAAAAAAAAAAAAAAAAAASGAAAAAAGGCTCAGCCACCCATTGTCGAGGTCCAACACCGAGCCAAGCTACGGCCTGCGAGAAACAAACTATACCACCAGTACCGTACCGCGTATCTGCAGCTGGGTAATGTTTTCTGGATACTGCACACCATAACTACCGCTCGGCTACCTACGCACATGGCAGACGCGTACGGGCATGACTCAAAGTCGTGTTGGCGTGCATGCCCGAGCTATGTGCCTCGCAGGCTTCTGTTGCTGCCCCATTGACATCAGTAAGATTAACACTCTGCACTGCGGCCCATGCCGGGCCTGCCGCAGTTCTCCCAACTTTAAGGTCAGGCTGCTACCCCGGTAAACAAGGAATTTGTAGGTAGCCAAGCCATTGAAGTTGAGATGATGGCCTTGGGGATCCAATGAGGGCCAGATCGATATTTGCTTTATCCTGTTGCGTATGCTCCAAGTCGTGTGGCATTCCAACATCTAACCTGCTATTGCCGATGCACATAACTGGTGTACGTACTTAGCCAGAGCTTCCTTGCTTATGGTGACGGGACCGTATTACCGAGCATGACTACGAGGCTCGCATTTTCCAGCAGTCCTTCAAAGATGAACCCGAAGGTCAATGTCTTTTCTTCTTTGGCATCTGGGAAGATGCGCTGTGCGCTTAAGTTAGTAGGCAAGGCACTATAAGAACTGGGACTTGGGGCTTCTGGTAGTTTGTTTTCTTCTTCCTAAGTAATCAACCACCACCTGATTCCCAAAAGAACCCTTCAAGCTGTCCTGCACGGAGCATTGCACATTCACGTATTCGCACCACCCTCCCGAGACACTTCACCATTCATCATCATGGCGAAACTCACAATCCTCAGGCTTCCGGAAGAACTTCTACAAGCTATCCTCCTAAATTGCCGCACTTGGGTTCACAAGACTGTGAAGGACAAAGACGCCGTGTCCATTGACTTTGGCAATTACTCGGATTTCCACTTGCGACTGGATTATGCCAAGTATCTTCCAGTGCTTGTAACATGCAAGACCTTTAACCGTATCGCATCACCATTAGCTTACGAAGGTGTAAGGTTGGTGAGCCCTGTTCTCCATACCATACAAGGAAGGTGCACATCATTTCCAGAACATTACAATCTTTTACCCGATGAAAGGGAAAGTGGACTTTTTGATACGTTATTTTTACAGCAACGCTTTATTACCATCCTCTGCCTGTCAGCACAGGGCATTGAACAGTCGCGAACGATACTCAAATGTCCATCTCGGCCCAAGTTTGCAGAGAACTGCAGAGCACTGAGCATCGACCCGAGATTGCCTGTCACGTAAGTTAAAGTCATGTGATGGAAGAGCGCCTAGTTAGCTGACTTGCCGTTGACGTCCAAAGTCCTTCTCAGACGGTGGTGTTGCCAAATGTGTACTTTGTGGAAACGCTAGCCAACCTGACCATGGTTCGCTTGCTCGATTATACCTTGGCCTCGCCGTCCAGCCGATTCGGTCCGTTCCTTGTCGATTGGACATCAGATGATGTGGTTCAATGGCAACTCAAGTTCTTTCGAGATGCTGTTGTCCATCTCCCACAGGTGAAAAGCCTCAGACTTGCTTTTGTCGGTGAAAGGCTCCGTCAATCAGTCTGGGATTTTCTGGTTGAATCTCTTTTCCAGTACAAAGAACTGAAAGTCATGTGTCTTTCCCACATGCGTTCTCCCTCTGAACAATGTGGACCCCATGCCCTACCTGTGAACCCGGTTCCAGATGAGGTGCTGCTGGTAAGTATCCACTCCCGGCTTCGGGCCTGGGCCATTGTGTCTTCCATTGTCACCACTCCCATACTAACAAGCCACAGAGTCCAGATCGCGGGGCCCATTTCACAACACTCATTTTGAACGACTACGGGCGATGTTTCCAAACCCTTGAGTCTCTCATCTGGTGGCCACACAGACTTGAGCATTTTGCTTTCACGCTGCGGTTTGGCTTTGAGTCGTTGCACGTGAATGATATCCACATGCACGACAGTCCTATGACCAGCCAGATCCTCGAGAGGTTACAAACCATGCTCAGACCTCATCAAACCACACTGAAGAGTCTGCGAATAGGGTTCGCGATGACGCAGTTTGCGTATGAAGTGGCATACATGACTGGACTTGACTTTCCTCCTGGTGTCATTTTCGGATTGGACCACAGCGTCATACCAGACTTTCGGGGCTATCCAAACCTGCAGCACCTCCATATCGCGTCCATCTTTGCTGGTCACCAGGATTTCCATGACCGGAGGAGATTGATGAAACACCCCAGCGACTTGGAGGAACTACATCAGGAAGTGGACCGACTTCTCGCCCCGAATCTGTGTCGCTTCACTCTGGATGTCGGCTGCGAATTTGCTCTGCGGCACTGCCCTTGCTTTCCCCTGGATCCAGAGGATATGCCAATCTGCAACCTCCTATGTCCTCTCGATCAGGACCTTTTCGCCTATCTAATTACTCTCGCCCAGCACGCCAAAATAAAGCTGGCTCGGCTTCGTCAGATCCACATCAACTACTGCATCAGGCCTTTTGCTCTTTCCATGCCCGTCTCAGATCTACCGGAAGGGTTCAATTGGGAATGGATCCCCCTGTACACGGATTTCGATCCATGGGCATGGTTGGAAAAGGTCAAGAGGAGAGTGGAGAAGCATGGCATCTTGCTAACCTACACTGTTCTGGAACCTGTATGTGGCACGCCTCGCACTCACCTTCCGGAGCCCCAAATCCCTTTCAATACTTCGAGAGAGGAATCGGCGCGGCTTCGCAGGGAGTATGATCTACAGGTATTTGAATATGAGGATGACATGTGTTCGGAGCACGTCTGGACGGTCGTCAAGAGCGGCTGACAAAATGCTGCCTTGGTCTGAAGGCTGGAGAAGGGTGTCGAGAGAGAAAGAGAGAGAGAGAGAGGATTCGCTTGGCGAGGGGACTACCTATTGTCTGTTTTGTTACGATAGTAACTATCGAGGAACATCTCGCTTTGGGCATGACGCGGGGCGAACAACCAAGAGTTCAATTGGGTGATAACAAAACAAGGAAAGGAAAGGGAAACAGGGAATACACGGAAGTACACCAAACCACGAAGATTCGGATGGATGGATGGATGGATGAATGGGCAAGGTCCGGAGTTGAGTCTTGATTTTGTACCTGGCATAGAGAAAGGTTTTATTGCAATACCATCGAGTAACGCATCATTCCTTGCCGGGGCAAGGTTGTATAAGAATCAATCGAAGGCAGATAGTCCCATATCGCACCGAACCTTGATCCCAGAAATGTGTTGAAGTTCACTCAAATGGTATAATAAGGACGTGTGGATGCATTTCATAGTATACCGGATGTGTAGTGTATTGATCGCAACGTGTTTGGTTCATTTCGTACGACCTTTCGTCCGGCCGCTGAGACCAATTGCACTCTATTCTCCACAGAGCGGGATTGAGGGCGGTTGCGGGATGAACGAGCGGGACGTCCCGGACCTGGCTCCACCGAACGGCGCCGGCCGGAGGTGGAGCCGAGGAGGGAGTACCTGCGAACTTCCTTGCCCGTCACTCACGACTTCTCAGCTAGGTACAGGACAACATGGGAAGCGCCGAATCAATCCCACTACATTAAAATCTACTACTTGCCCATCAACTTAAAGACCATTGCTCGGACAATTTACAAAGCTAAGTTCCATGAAAGAGTAACCCATTAATCCACCCGGCCCCAACCATCCCGGTCGCCGGCCCATCATTACCGTCCGTACCTTCATTGATCTATCGCTGATCATAGGTAACACTAAACTGCGTAGTCATCTGGATCCCGCCGCTCGGTCTGCCTTCCCCTCCCACATGGTTCATCCTATCAGCTGATCGATCCCTGTCTCTCAACCCTATCCCCAGTCTCGAGTTTGACCTCGACATTGTCGTCGCCGATACAGAAGACACATGAACAATGGCATCCTCACTATTCGCATCTCCCGTCGTCACCATTATCATCTTATCATCATCATCATCTGCTGTTGACACCCTGTCTCGCTGGTAAACAGTCACTCCGCGGCCCACATCCCTCGACATCTTTCTCTCCACATCATCGTCATCATCAGACGAAACAGACCCCGACGCTGACGGGCGGCGGAGTCCAGATCCCGTGGAGCTGTACTTCCTGTCCATCTCAAACGGGCTCAGGGGCGGTCTGAGATGACCAACACTAATACCGGCTTCGATGGCGACGTCGTGCTGATGCGGACCTTGCCAGCTTCGTAGCTCAGACTGGGAATGGATTTCTCGGTGGCCAATGTCCCCTTCGGGACCGGTGCGTTGCTCGCGCCCGGAAATGGCAAAGTATCTGGGGAAGAGGTAGGCGAGTGGGAGGCGGCAGACGGGCAGGCAGGCGCAGATGATGGCCATGTTTTGCTCGATGATGGTCCAGATTGAGGAGTCGAGGTCGTCTTTTTTGGGGGGGAGGGGTGGGAATGTCAGTTATGTTGGTGAGGAAGATATTAAACAAAGAGAAAAGGTACGAAAAGAAACAAGAACATACAAGTCGTATCAGGCGTCTTTGTCGAAAAAGTCAAGGTTTGCATCCTCAAAATGCTCGTGATCGTCGTGAAGAAACCAAGAGCAAACATGAGCACCACCGCCACCTTTTGCGTCTTGCGGAGGTGCGACATGAAGATGGGGTACATGGGCAGCGCCAGAATGAGGATATCCGTGCTGATGCTGAAGCCAGCGTTGGCGTACCAGTTAACCGTTATGTCGACGCAGGTTCCAGGAATCGATTTATCCCAGGCGCGTGCGACGGGCGTGCATTGCCAGACGGAAGCGCCAAAGGTGGCGATCATGTAGGCAATGATGACGCCTATGAGGATGTAGCAGGCAATGCGGAACCATCGTTGGACAAAGATGCGCAGGTAGAGGAGCAAAATGGACGTTTTGGTGAGGTTGATGGTGATTTTGTAGAAGGCTTGGGCTACGTAAAAGAGCTGGATGTTTTTGCAGGATGTGTTAGCTAGATGGTTTTGTTTTGGGTTCCAAATTAAATTAAATTTTTTCGTTTTCTTTTTTTCCATACCTTTAGAGTTATGAGTTTATTCTCCTTCGAGAGGTTTCGGATATGTTGACCGAATCCATAGGCACATGAGGCTATCATGAGGGCTGAAACCACACTAGCAAAGACCTGTCGAGAGTGTCAGACCAAACTAGCCTACTCTTCCACCCTCTCTCCAGTGTAAAGCCAAGAACGACGAACCCATGATAGCAAAATCGTGTAGTCATCCCATCCTAAGCCCTTCCATGACGCTGTCTTGAACCGGGCCCAGATCCTGATACCGATCAAGAATAGAGTGACAAGAAAGAGGACGATAGCCGGAGTTTCGATGGAGTGTGCCCTGTTGTCGCCGGGCTTGTTCCCGGGGACCCTGATCATCTTTTTGACAAGGCGGCCCCGCCGTGCTTAAGTCGTGGAGAAGAGCGGGGTGGGGGCTCAGGAAGAAGATCGGCGTGTAAACTGGAGAGTATCCATAATACTATTTTCCTGGCAGGAAGCGATCAAGTCCTTCAAGAAGTCAAGACCAGCCAGGTCTGTGGGAGGGTGGTCCATGGCCGGTAAATACCTATCCTGATTCCGAATCCTTCGTGGAAAAAAAGAAAGCATGCAAACTAGACTATTTTACTTATTCCTATATCTCCTACCTTCTTGAGAAGTCCAATGGCTGGTTGTGTGGTATTATGTGGTAGGTTGATGCAGTGTGGGTATTGCAAAGTCAAGGCTGATACGCATGTCTTTGAAGGAGCGGCAAAACATTCACTGGCCGTCGGAGTTGTTTTTCTTTCTTGCCAAACGCAAGGGAAGCAAAGGTCTTGTCGTCGCTTACAAGAAACCGAGGCAAGACAGGCCATTCCCACAGTGCTTCCCAGACGAGATTTGATGCTACCTCGGTGCAGCAAATGCCCTGTCTCCTGCGTCAAAGCACTGTCTGGATTAGGTGCGACGGCCGATCCGGTAGGTTGAACCGAAAAAGCCGGGGTTGTGGGCGGAAACTTTTTCGGATGGCTTCTCGGCGAGGCCCAAAAATCTGTGTCATTGTGTGGTTTTGCGTCGATACCTTTTAAAATGCAGGTACATAACTAAGTGATCTTGGATGGATGATGTACCTGCGCCGCCAATATCAAGATGATAATAGTGTCGGCTTCGGAAACACGAGGGCCACTCGGGGATACTCACCTGCCGTGCCCGGAGGCCACGCATCCCAGCTGCAGGCCGAGAACGGGATATTGACATGTTGGGAAGGTGAAAAGCAGAAAATTGCGGCAGACAGTATCCGAATGGGCTGTTTGAATGGCCGGGTTAATTGCGGTTCAATGCCCCAGGCGTGGTTGGAATGGAATGTCACCTACCTATAGTCCTTATGTAGTGTAGTCGTCGTTCTATCGAAGCCGTCCTATCTTGCTCCTGGCCATCGAGGTTACATATGTACCGCGTGTTGTGGTATCTCAACCCCCCCACCAAATTGCCACAACCGAGAATTGGCGATTTTTCCTTGCCAATACCCATCACCTTCTATTTTGTGCACGGGCGTACTTAACTGGGTATCTCGCCCAGCCCCCTAACATGCAACCGTCGGCGTGCTTCGTGAAGATTCTGACTTTCCCGTCCGAGCGGTCGGTCGGTTGGTGGAATGCGCCATCCCCAAGACTTCTAATCACCTCTACAATGTAACATTTAGTACCAAAAATCTCGCAATCTTCACTTGCAAGAAGTACTTCCTTTGCTCGGGCATACCGCTCCTTGGATGGAAGGTGAAGAAAGACCAGAGCCGATTATCCGATTGCGACCTTATATACAACCCGAATCCCACCACCAAGTAACAGCAATGTAAAGGTGATGAGCCCCCAAGCCATACAACCGGATCTTCACCTGGCTTGGTATCACATCACACCCGCTGCAACCACCATCACACACACCCAGACGCCGTCGCAACCATCATGAAACTCCTTACCCTCCTTGTCGCCGGCGCTGCTCTGCCGCTCATCTCAGCCGCTCCCACGTCAACGGCCATCGTCAAGGACGCCTCTACCGATACGGATGCCTCAGTGGCCGCCACCCTCGCCCGGTGCAGCAAAGACATCTACCCAGCCAAGTATCCGGAAAACGTCAATGGCTTCAACTACACCTACCCCTCGACGCTATGGTTCTACAACCTGACCTCGACCGTCCCGGGGTCGAGTGAGGTGCTCGAGATGGCCTTTATGGACCTTCTTCCTCCCAACTACAACCCTCGCAGCACCAGCAAAGAGCCACAAACCATCCTCCTTTTGCACGGCAAGAACTTTTGCGGTCCCACCTGGTACGCGGCCGCGACGCCTTTGCAAAAGGCCGGCTACCGCGTCATCCTGCCCGAGCAGCTGGGCTTCTGCAAGTCGACCAAGCCAACACAGTACAGCTTCAACCTGACGTCCTTGGCAACCAACACGCATAACCTGGTCAAGGCGCTCGGGATCACCAAGCCGCCTATCGTCATCGGCCACTCCCTCGGTGGCATGCTCGCGTCGCGCTATGCGCTGACGTACCCGGAGTTTACCAAATCGTTGATGCTGGTGAGCCCTATCGGCTTGGAGGACTGGAAGCAGCTGGGCGTGCCTGACCGCTCGTTCGATCTGTTGACGGGAGACGAGAAGTCGACGACGTATGCCTCACTGAGGGGGTACGAGCAGGCGACGTACTACCCAGGCGCTGAGTGGACCGAGGACTTTGACAAGTGGGTGGTGATGCTGACCAAGGTGTATGAGGGCGACCAGAAGGAGAAGTTCTGGGCTGATCAGGCTCATGTGGTTGAGATGGTGCTGGAACAGCCAACCATTCACGACTACAACAAGATCAAGCCCAAGACGTTGTTGGTGGTTGGCGAGAAGGATAACACTGCTATTGGCAAGGTGTGGTCGCCGCCCGAGGTGCAGGCAAAGCTCGGTCACTATGCTGTCTTGGGACGCCAGGCAAAGGCGGCGATTCCTGATGCTACCCTTGTGTCATTCCCGTATCTTGGACATGCTCCTCAGATCCAGGAACCCGAAATGTTCAACCGCCTCCTGTCGAGCTGGGTAAAAACCGGCGGTCGCACCCTGGAGTCGCTCAAGCTGAATGCCACCATTATTAGGTAGAGCATGGAGTCCTAAGGAAGTAGGGTCAGTAGCATTTAGATTGTACATAATCAAGTTATCAACATAAACACAGTGTAGTAGTGCTGTAATGAATGGTAATGGTTTGGAAATGGCAACCTTCATGATGTTTGCTTGGGGAGAAGCCTCCATCGAACTTCTCGGGATATCTGAAGTGAAGAACGTACATAGCCATCCGACACAGTTCATCGCGAGCCATTGCCTGCAACCGATACCGTGGATTCCCGCCCTTGCTTGGTGTGCATGAAAAGGAAAATATAGACATCGGCTTGCAAAGGCACCCTTGTGATCATGATCCCGAGCCGCGCGCGCGGTCAAGGGGTTCGAAGAACTGGGTGTGAATTGACCTGTATATCATGCATGTGGTATGACTCCCGAGCACGCCGCAACCGAAATGCAAATGCCTGCCAATCCAGCCGGGCCGGTTAAGGCCTTCATCCTCTACATCTTCCTTTCACTGTGGGGAAGACGAGATTCCGGATGACATTGATCGTTCCTCGAAAAAAAGACCCGCGCAGCCCATAAAAGATCCATTCCATTTGTTCCTGGACAACCCCATTTACATGACGACACCAGAGTTGGAGGCAATACGGGGCCAAAGCTCAGCAGCCTCCTTACCGACGGGGCCGGTAATGGCGGAACCCTTCATCTCACCCTTGGGGTTGACGATCTAGAAAACACAAAAAAAACAGGGGTCAGCAATGTCCGGTTGTAGATGTGACTCCCAACAGCCTTGCATTGTGGTTCTGCATCCGTGCCATTCTCCCCAGCAATTGTCCTCTTTTGATCCTCCCAATGCAGAACCCAAATGCCCAGGCAGTGGTAGAATGGTATCGGTGGGCACTTACGACACCGGCGTTGTCCTCGAAGTAGAGGAAGACACCGTCGAAGCGCTTCCAGGGCTTGGACTGGCGGACGATGACGGCGGGGTGGACCTTCTTGCGGAGCTCAGGCTTGCCCTTCTTGACGGTGGCCATGACCATGTCGCCGACACCACCAGCGGGGAGACGGTTGAGACGAGCACCGATACCCTTGACGGAGATGATGTAAAGGTTACGGGCACCGGAGTTGTCCGCGCAGTTCATGATGGCACCGCTGTAAGAGTCGCCATGTTAGCCATTCATTCCTGTTCTCGGTATTGTTGTTCGTGCGTTTCGGGTCATTTGTGGGTGTACGGGGAGTCGATTCGTGTTGGTCATCGCGCTCGTGCTCGCTTGGAAGATGATGATTCGCGTTTCGTGCTGAACGGGACGGGAATGGAATTCGCAACGTACACTGGGAGACCCAGGGTCATCTTGAGCTTGCCACCGGGGGCACCACGACTGTAGACATGCTGTTAGCTCCCTGACTTCGCTGCCGATTCCGAACTTCATCGCTGTCTTCTGGCTGCTTGCTGTCGGGTCCCGTCTTCTGCTCACGGTGTCCATAACCACCGAAAATTGTCCAAAATGACTCCTGGTTCAATCGGGCACCATCCTCCTCTTCCGCATGATCTTGTCGCTGCAATTTCCTCCTCTTGCGGCCACCTCAGTTTGTCGAGCAGAACCTCGGCTTGACGGGCAGCAAAACAGCCAGAAAACAGGTCGGATTTGATCGCTGACGTGGTTACTCACGATTGCTTGGCCATTGCGACGGTCTGGTTGCTGAAATGGCGACTGGTGATGGGGGAGTCGAAATTTCGGAGGGGAAATTCAGCAAGGCCAAAATTGAACGACAGCCGCGATATTTTTTTTGGGCCTTGGGTTGGTGTGGACCGCAAACCCTACCGTCCTCAGTGACGGTCACGTGCAGTGGCCAAGCCCGTCAAGCCAGACGAACAACCTCAGGCTTGGCACAAAATAGTGGGGCGCCGCTTTTTTCGTGCAGCCCAAACCAGTTTGAACTTGACAATTCCCTTTGCGCTGTTCAATCGCCAACTAGGAACACCTCTTCAGCAGCTCGCAAACGGACGCATTGACAGCTACAACGATCAGAACGGCAAGCGGAAAGAATTCATCCAGTCAATAAGCATAAGAAATGGACAGAACAAGCCCCATATAATGGTATCATACAGCAAAACTGTGTGCCAGCCCAGTCAAAAATCGCCAAGTCACGCACCAATCGCAATGTCAACACCGCGCGCCATGACGTCCAGCCATAACCACGCCAAGACACTCTCACAGCCGTAGAGGTACCACAAACACTACGATGTCAACCCTCACTCGACATCATTCGGATTACCCAGCACGCGCAAGTCGCCCTTTGCTCCTCGACTAGCCTTGTGGCCCTCAACATATTTCAGCGGCCTATACACCGGATCCCACATCTGCTCCCTGATCCATTCATCAAGGTCCTCCTCCTTGGTCGGCACATCTTTCTCCTCGACTACACCCTCCTCCATGGCCGCCAAAATGACTCTCCGAGCCACGCGCACACTCACATCGCGCACGACATCGACTCCGGGAAGCAGCGGCGCCGTATCATCCTTCAGCGCCGGGCCCATCTCAGCCACGCCCTTCGATGCCGCCATCAACATCTTGTCTGTCACACGGTTGGCCCGCGACAGCACAGACCCAAGACCGATACCCGGGAACACGACGCTGTTGTTGCATTCAGCCACTTCGATCTCGATCTCTTTGCTATCCTTACCCCAGGGGCCCTTGACCGGGTCGAACGGACTGCCTGTGGCGACGAGCGCCTTGCCGTCTGTCCAGTTGAGGAGGTCCTCAGGCACGGCCTCGTGGAGCTTGGTTGGATTTGACAAGGGTAGGATGATGGGGCGCTCAACATGCTTTGCCATCTCGCGGACGACCTCTTCCGTGAACGACTTTGGTTTTGTGGATGTGCCAACTAGAACATGCGGCTTGACCTCTTTGATCACACCCAGCAGGTCGGTCTTCTTGTCGGTCCAGTCGTCGTGCGACTTGGCATACTTCTTTTGAGCGTCTGACAGTGACTCTGACTTGGTGGTGAGTAGCCCGGGTTTATCGATGAGCCTGCGTAGTGTCAGTGATGTGGTACGTGAATAGGAACCCTGTCATAGGTCTGGAATGCGTCGCCATACCAGATGTGCTTGGCAGCCTCCTCGGGACTGATGTCTGCATCTGCGGCAAGAGCATCGCGAACGTGGTCCGCGATACCAACACCTGCCGTACCAGCACCAAAGACCACCATTCGGATGTCGCTCAACTTCTGCTTTGAAATGTGTAAACCCGCCATGATGGCAGCCAAAGTCACACACCCCGTTCCTTGGACATCGTCGTTGAAACAGGGGATCTGGGGCCGATATCTCTCCAGAAGTCGACGTGCTAGCGATTATGTCAGTAACCATGCAGCCGAGTAAAGCTTTTGGCAACGTACCATTGTCCAGGCCAAAGTCTTCAAAGTGGATGTAGGCTTCGGGGTAAAGTTCACGCGCAGCCTTGACGAAGGTTTCCACAAACTCGTCGTACTTTTCACCGCGGACACGCTTCTGCCGGAGGCCAAGGTAAAGATCGTCCTTCAAGAGCTCCTCGTTGTTGGTGCCGCAGTCCAAGACCACCGGGAGCACGCGGTTCGGATGAATGCCACCGCAAATAGTCATCAGTACCAACTTGGCGATGGAGATGAGGATGCCACCACACCCTTGGTCACCGATGCCCAGAATCTCCTCGCCGTCTGTGTCTTGTCAGCCATCTTCCTCACTCATGAAAGTGATTGCTCCTTACCGGTTACCACAATGTAGTCGATATCTTCAGGCTTTCCCCATTGTGCCAGATCGCGCTTTACATGGTCCACATCATTGATGTTCAGGAACACTCCCTCGGGTCTCCTGAATAGTCTAGAGTAGTTTTGAATGGCTTCTCCCTCTGTCGGTGTGTACACTACACTAAACATCTCGTCAAGATGATCATGCAAAAGCTGAACAAACCGCACAAGTCAGAACAACCGGACGCCCCAAACCTATAGCAAACCTTGGTACGGAACAAAAATAACAATCTTACCCTATAAAACAACACCTCATTCTGCTCCTTCATCGAAGTCATGAACGTATTCTTGGCCAAATCGTTGGGTTGACTGCAATACTGCTCATATGCCCTTTGGACCTGCTGTTCCAGGGACTGGATCTGTGGCGGTAGCAAGCCATGAAGAGCAAAGTCGCGACGCTCTTCCTTTGTGAAGGCGGATCCCTTATTGAAGTAAGGGTGGTTGAGCAGCACGGTGCCTTTGAGAGCGCATTCTAACGGGCCGCTTGTGCTTAGGGGGAGATGGGAGAATTTTGACCCCTTTTGGGCTTGTTCATCTTGGGGGTTCTGGGAGTGAGATGACATGTTACGAATCTGTTGAGCTTGGCGTGGTGACACTGCAGTTGTGCAGCGATGCGAATGGCTTGAATGAATGGGAGAACGGGTGAACAAAGCACGCTTTGGAATGCGCGAAATCAGAGACTGCGCGTTGAACATCGAGAAAGTGATTCACACAGACTGTTGTTTTCTCACGCTTTCGTCCAACAACCAATCGTCCTTGGCCAGAACCAACAACATGTTCACGACTTCCTGATGTTTGCCTATGACGTATGTAGTTGACACCTATCACCGTAGATGGCAAGTGGGGTGAGCTTGCCGGTGAGACGTTGAGCTTTCCAACTTGTCCGTCGCTGCCACTCATAAGTGTGCATAACAGGCGCACCGACCACTTCACGACACATCAAGACATAAGATGCATTGTCAACAACGTTAAGTTCTCAAGCAATATGTCAAAATGTTGGACATCTTGGAGCCTCGAAGTTGTGAACCCCCGTTTCATCCCCTCTAAAGAAGAGACGAGACGGCCAACGACGCGGACTATGATGGTTCATATGGTAAAGATTACTCTTGCAACATTTCAAGCAGCAGAGAGAAAAGGGTCCAAAAGACCCCCCCTCCCTGTTGCCCCCATCTCCAACCCCTTCCGAGTTGCAACACAAGACGTGCCGCAGAAGAGAAGGTCTCCCGAAGGAGCCCCATGAGAACAGCCAGATGGCCAGAGCAGTTGGAGAATGGTTATTGCGACTGGATTTGAAAAAACAGAGGAAAGGAACAAAATGACCACCTACCGTTATCACCGCGTAATAAAGGTGCAATTGCACATGCGGAATTTGCATCGTAATACGGATGCCAGAGACCAACAGTCCAGTATTCAGGCTCCATGGAGAAGATTGGTGCATCGATGGCAACGATAGCAGCTCGCGCTGTTCATGGTGCTGCCGCCATCTTATTTGTTTTGGAGGGGAACAAAACGCAGATTCAAATGTGCAGCATTCGGAATTTTGAAGCAATTTGGATTTCCGGGACGCACAAACCGCTTCAGCAGAAACTGTGGGTCCCTACACAGGTGAAAGGCAGCCGTTAGCCAGCTGGCGTTACTCTCTACACATGCCAAGCATTGAAGTGGAAACGCTCCTCCTCCAATTTCACATCGTCAACAAACCGACCCGCACTATCACACTGCCTTGGCACGGTTCCCAAGTTTAACCCCAATGTCAGTCGCCCGCCGTTATAGTACTGAGTTATAGTACTGAGAGCCACTTCAAGAAATATACTTGGATACTCAATGCCCTGTGGTCACAGCAGTACAGAGCCGATCGTGCACCCTCGCCGAATTTCCTACCACCTTCCCCCAATCGAAGCGTTACTCGGGCAGCTTTCGCTGTTCATCTGTTCTGAGTGGAAATGATGATCACTCAATTCCAGCACCATGAAATGATAAAGGTTACTGAAATGGAGAAGGTCTAATCTGATGCATCTCAAGGCAATTACACTGGATGCGCTGGGTGTTGTAGCACCAACCTGGTAGCCGCGATGGAGCATGACATAATCGTCAAACCAACACCTCCATTCGCAGAATCGTAGACTCCATGGTTCATACTTGCGCCTACTACCAACACTGGAGTGATCGTGTACATCTTTGGGTTGTCCTACCATCCTGTATGTTGTGGAGACGATGCAGGTCCTGATCATCTTCTTGCCCCTTTTCCTGCTCAACTTCATTTCTGCCTGGGCTCAAAGTGACAATGGTACATACTGTTTGGCCACAAGCTGGATAACGGAAACGTTGTTTACTGCTTGTGGTGTTCTAGAGACAACCACGGTAAGATCTCAAAGACGCACCTAGTAGAAAATACGTTTGCTTACAACGCCGGGAACACAGGTTTACGAAGAAGCGCCATGCCGACTCACGACAAGTATCGTACTTGCAGACGCCGTCTTGACAGGAGTAACAATACAGCCGGCTAGTTCGCCAACTTCATGTTGTGTTTTACCTACACCATCGTCTTCCTTACAACTTATCGCCTTCGAACCAAATGCCACCGATGTTGACCCGATCTACTTCTACACGAGTAACAACGCTACATCCCCATATTACATTGGTACGCTGGTAGACGGCTTCCGTTGTCTCCTCGATATGTCACCAGAGGCCTTAGCGGCCAGTCGTCTTGCTACGTATCTGTCTAACGGGGAGTCCATAATCTTTGACGAGAGTGGCATGCACTACTACGGTGCAGGTTGTAACACAACAACTTCCGTCACCATCTCTAATTTCTTGGCCCAACTCGCAGGATTGCCAGACGCACCACCATTAACCGGCGCTGATCAGAGAAGGAGAAGAATCAGAAAAAGAGACCTTCCCGAGACTAACTTTACTGTTGCAGTCCAGGTAGCAGCTGCCATTGACCTCTTCCTCCACGACCCCCAAGTAGCCTTTGGTGACTCGCCCTGCACTTTCATCGGCGTCCAGAACATCACAGAATGGGACATACACTCCTGGACATGCCAATATCCCGGCGCCAACAGCAGTGAGAAAAACTGCGAGGAGAAGTTTCACTCCTGGTTCAAGCCGGACTCGCCGTCTCCTCCAGGAACCGGCCTCGACCAGACCGGGATCGCTTTCTTTAACTTCGTCCCCCGTCTCGTCAACCGCGTCGGAAACAATATTGCGGATCTCTTTCCTGGCATCAGTGAACCGCTTCAACACGGCCTAGCCTGGCTTAACAATGCTCACAGCGCCGTGCTGCACGCTGCTGATATTGGTGGTGGTGAACTGTGTGAGATACTCCATGCCCTCGACGAGTACGATCTTATCTTGTCAGACCCGGGATTGCCAAGTTTGCACACCATTGGGAACTACCACTCGCCGCCGGTAGC
Source organism: Neurospora discreta FGSC 8579 (assembly GCA_009805215.1). Lineage (NCBI taxonomy): Eukaryota > Fungi > Ascomycota > Sordariomycetes > Sordariales > Sordariaceae > Neurospora > Neurospora discreta. Next base: position 17,909 of record RANX01000013.1, read on the forward strand.
AACAATCACCGAGGTGTTTGAGTCTCATACGAAAAGGATCACGAAGGAACCGCCGAGGCAGGTCGTACCGACAGAGACGAGCTTCCCGAGCGTGACGGAGACTTCGTTCTTGGAAATTCCAGATATTCCAGATCTGGTGTCGACATTGATTGAGGTGGCCATTACTCCTTTCGCCTCATTGGGATCTTTGCTTGATGCCCGGCCAGAGGCAAGTGGTGAGGAGGCCTCCGATAAGTCGCCGACCGTCACTGTGACGGCTATTATTACGAAGATTGTGACGTGGTTTGGGATGGCTTTATCAGCGACAGAAGACAGCTTTAGCCCGGGTGAGTTTGCTATGAATTTAGCCGCATCTTGAGGGGTGACAAGTCGGCGAGGTGGACAGCGTACTGGCCTTCTATAATGTTGTTGTTCGGTAGCAATTCAGGAAGGACGTGTCTATGTCCGAGAGGTGATGGAGCTTATCGTGTAACATTGAAGTAGATGTTCTTATATCAGATGACGGCACTTCTTCGAGGATCATCTGGCAGAGTTCGACTGCTAATGAAGTATCAAATCATTGTCTTTCTCTGCCCTTGTTGATGGTCGGCGCGCAGAGTTGGGACACGGGACGGGACGAGGAGAGCGGAGTAGGATTCAGGGAGATTGGGCACGGTATTGTTCGATACGAAGCCACTAGCAAAGTCTTGCAGTAACGCATAGGTATACTGTTACTGATGTCTGTACTACGGCTAATGCACTTGCGGATACAAACATCGGCACCAGTCCAACCTTATCGCCATCGGGCCGCACCCATCGTTCAGCTTGCCCCCGACATTCCTTGTCAGCAACGAGTCGCATGATGGCTCAGCCATCGCGATGGAGATTGGTATCACTCAAATGCCACCTCACCCAACGAAGGAATTGCGGCGCAGCACGACTTTCACAATTTTGTGAACACACTTCTCGTCCTTCCGTCGCGTCTTGTCTGTTAACATGATAACTCACGCTACTCAACTCTGAGTTACCAGCTTTAATTGCCATAAGGGACGAGTGTCACCCCTGTGCACGATCGACATTGCATGTGATATCACCCTTGGACCATTCCCAGACCCCGTGAGAGCCTCAACGACCTGTCCTCCATAACTTGACCCCACCGCCTCAGTTTCCCCAGAGTACGCGGTGACGACAGTTCCGCCCTTGTACACTAACAATCACAACTGCACACTCCATCTACTTTCTCCCACCGAATCGCCATGTTACCATTAACACGCTTCCTTATTCCAACCATCATTCTCCTGGCCCCATTGGTCTCCGCCCGCGACGTCCCGCCCAACCTACAAAACCTCTACAACAAACTCCTCAAGCAAAAATCATGCAAGCACCCTCTAGCCTCGGGCTTCTACAGCACCGAAGACGGCCCCGACACCTCTTCTTACTGCGGTGACCACCTCTCTGATTTCCAGATCCTCTACCTCCGCGGCCGTGGTCGCGGCCGACTAGCCAACATGGACGTAGACTGCGACGGCGTGCAAGGAGGGGCTGGTGACGACGGAAGATGTTCCATTGGTGCAAGCCCGGATTACCAGGGGACTACGGCCTTTCAGGACATGGTGGCGGCGTATAACGTTTCCGGGGTCAATGACTTGAATACCTACGTGCATCCGTACGTGGTATTTGGGAATGAAGTGGAGAGCGACAAGCACTTGAAGGAGTGGAGTGTCTTTGATCCGAGAGCGTATCTAGTTGAGCCGCTCAGCGTGATGGCTGTGGTGTGTGGCGGGGGCAGTAAGCTGGTGTATGGAGTGTGGGGCGATACGAATGGGGATGATGGGGATAAAAGTATGGTGGGAGAGGCGAGTCTGGCGCTCGCGACGGCGTGTGGAGGGGTAGAGATGAGTGGGAGTAATGGGGTCGATGAGGAGGATGTCTTGTATGTGGCGTTTACGGGGTCGGAGGCGGTGCCGGGCAAGATGGGGGCGAAGTGGGATGCGGGCAGTTTTGAGGAGTTTGAGAAGAGCATTGAGGGGTTGGGGGATCAATTGGTTCAGAGGATTGCGGCAGATGGGAAGGCGTCGGGGACGGTGAGGGTCTCGTGGGGGTTAATGGTTTGGATGTTTGTGGCTCTGGTGGGTGGTCACCTGGGAGTTTATCGGATTTAGGAGACATGTACATGGTGTTTTTGATCGATGGAGGATTTGGATCTGGCGTAACATTGGAATGGGTATTGTTTTACGGAAAGAAAATTAATTCATGATGCCCGCTGCGGTCTTTCGGAGGCGATGCCGGGACACCACGGATTTCTAGCTGCACAACACTCAAGGCGTCACTCGATGGAATGTTCTTTGCATGAAATCAAGAGTCTCTTGCCCCTCCTGAGAACGATTTCTATGACCACGTTTCGGCTCGGTCTTTGTTTACCCTATCTGCAGATGAAAAAGACAAGATTCCTTTTTTAAGGTTTCCGTGCTTTATTCCTTTTCCTTCTTTTTACTTGCTTTTTGGGGGCGCACAGTTGTTCGCTACTACAGTAACATTGGTATCGCCAAAACAAAGCTACAATGAAGATTATAAGGATTATTGTCGGGGGCCTTGCTGGTTCTGCAATGGCCCTCGAATACGCCGACCTCGCTCCCTGCGGTGTAAGTATCTCCCTTCCCTGTCCGAACCATCGCCGTCGTCGTCACTACGATCATCCTCATCCATAACCACCATACATGGGCGCTCCATCAAGCAACTTTGCTGACAAAAAAGCAAAACCTAAGCAAATATGCATCAATAACATGTTTGAACAGGCATGCAGCATGAACTGCCCCCCGTATCCCGACGGCCGACCGAATCTTGAATGCCTTTGCAAGAACACAAACTTTCTTGACGGCATCCATGACTGTGCTCTCGGGGCCTGTCTTACTCGGGACGCCGAAAACACTGTGGGCCTGGCTGCGATGTATTGCACGGATCGTACGTAGTCTATCTTCTTCGACTAGCCCTTTCTTCCCTATCCTACTTTTCTTCTTTCATCTTGCAAACATCATACACATCAACCGAACTAACCTTCCCACCCCCTACGTGAATCCAGCAAAATACACATCCCCCACCTGCACCTGCTCGGACCCGAACCCGCCCCTGCAACCTGACGCTTCACCTCCGGCTGTCGTCGTCCCTGACACCGGAGTCGAATCCAGTTCCGATCCCAATCCCGACTCTGGTTCCGATTCCTCGCCGAATTCAAACTCAAACCCGTACCCGAACCCTGACGTCGCCGCCCCCATCGACACCGTCACTGCTACCCCCGCTACTGATGATAATGGTGTTGTGTCGTCTAATAGTGCGGAAAAAGGAGGAGGAGGAGGAGGAGGAGGAGGAGGAGGAGGAGGTGGAGGTTTGAAAACGGTTACTGCGTATGTTGCTCCTCAAGCTACTGGTTTGGGTAACACCGCTGCTGCTGCTGTTGGTGACGGTGGTGGTGCTACTAGGACGGATAAGGTGGATCATGAAAATGCTAGTACGCCCACGCCTGGGAATTCGGGGACGGCGGTGAAGAATGGTAGCGGGCTTAGGGAGATGGCGAATTGGCAGTGGGAGGTGTTGGTGGCTGTTGCGTTGGGGGTTGTTATGGTTTTGTAAGAGACAAAAAAAAATCAGGGGGTTGGAATAACTAGGATCATTGAACAAATACATGGTGCACATGAGGAATGAACAATTTTAGAGATCATCACGCGCGGACTAAAGAGATGTACTTTGGCATGCAGAATTGACTCTAGCTAGGATCTAGAATGGTTTCTGGACAAGATAATTACGGTGATAGGAACAAAGCCCGCCGCTTACTCGACTCGAGAAAACCTCGATTCCCCCTTTTGCAGTAGTTTCGCACCTCTTTATCTTCTTCTAGACAAAGTGAGTCGCGGTTGACCAACGTTGCAATCATGGGATACCGCTCATTGTTTGATCGCTGAACAGCTCCCGGAAGCACCGTCATGTTGCTCAGATTACCAGGCGGTTATGAATAACCCGCCCGGCATTGATCCCACACAACCCTGCTCTCGTCTGCCTGATCAGACTAATCATCCTGCCCCTGGATATCCTCAGCAGAAGCGTCTGTTGCGCCTCCGGTATCGCCCGTATTGCCGGCGTCCCCTGCTGTGCCAGCATTGCCAGTAGCACTTCCAGCATCGCCAGCAGCATTTCCAGCGTTGCCACCTGTGCTATCTTGTCCAGCATTGCCAGCAGCACCGCCAACAGCGCCGGTAGTACTTCCAGCATCGCCAGTAGCACTTCCATCGTTACCGGCAGCATTTCCAGCATCGCCGGCAGCACCTCCAGCACCTCCAGCATTGCCACCCTTGCCAGCGTTACCAGCAGCGCCGCCCGCATTTCCAGTGTTGCCAGTGTTGGAGGTGTCGGTCCCGTTACCAGCGCTGACGTTGCCGGTGCCAGCATTTCCAGCATTTCCAGCGTTACCGCCCTTATTCTTGCCGTGGCCTTTCCCCTTTCCCCTTCCCTTGCCCTTCCCTCCACCGGTGGCTGGGGCCGTGCCGTTCACAGTCAGTTGATTGCCAGTGTTGATGTTGCCGTTACCGTTGTTGCCAGTGGTAGTGGTATCGGTTCCATTACCAGCGTTGCCGTTGCCAACATTTCCAGCATTGCCACCCTTGTTCTTGCCGTGACCTTTGCCCTTCCCCTTTCCTTTGTGACCCTTCCCTCCACCGGTGGCTGGCGCCGTGCCATTCACAGCCAGTTGGTTGCCAGTGTTGATGTTGCCAGTATTGGAGGTGTCGGTCCCATTATTAGCGTTGCCATTGCCGACACCACCCCCCTTTTTCTTGCCGTGACCTTTGCCCTTCTTCTTGCCCTTGTTACCCTTGGCTCCACCGGTGGCTGGAGTCGTGCCATTCGTGGCTTGTTTGTTTCCGAATTCACGGTGCCGACGGTCCCGGTGCTGTTGCCCGCAGAAGTAGTGCCAAAGCCACAGCCCTGTTTGCCAGCTTGGAATTGAGCGCCCACGCCGGAGCAAACGCCAATGGTATCACCATTGCGGGGAAGGGTTGCACAACATTGTGACGCGCAGTCGGCTGCGCTGAGGCACTGTCCACCGATGAACTGGAGGCCTTGGGCGTTTCCGACGTTCTTCTCGCCTGCCGGATCGGGGATGTTCTGTCGTGATTGGAGAAACCAGCCGCCGGGGAGGGCTTGTACGGATGCGGTAGTCACTGTAGGAGGTGTTTTGTCAGTTCAAAACGCTCTTCCAGACACGAGAGATCTCGTAGGAGCACTTACCAGCAAGCGTGCTGAGAATGGTAGTGAACCGAACCACTGTCGTCTGGTGGTTCGAAAGAAAGCACTGATGTGGGCTATAGAAAAAGCAATGTTGACCAGAAGGAATGGAAAGAGTTGTTGGTCAAAGAAGTACCGGATTCTGGCGGACAAGAAAAGAAAGGAAGAGACCAGATCCTGCTGGTGTTGTTGCTGTTGCTATCTCCAAGGCCAAGAAAATCACTAGGAGAAGAAGGCAAGCAGTCTTTTATACCTTACTTGAAGTGACATTGGCTGTTGACAGGAGAAACAAGGGCATGGTGATCGGAGAGTGACGGACGAACAGCTGCAACTCATACCAAGCCGGAAACACAAGAGGAGACGGTATACTCGAAAAGGGCAGGATTCACAAGGCTAAGACTGGATGGCGCCGAGAAAGATACGAAATCTGGGGTTTCTGTGGATTCTGGATGCGGCTCCTGTTGAAGACCGGTGGTACCGATGCTGTCTCGCCCATGTTGATCTTCAATGCAAAACACACGAATACGAACTTAGTCGCGATCTCGACCTCTCCGATCACGCCGGAAAAAGTTTCCCCTGTCTGGCCATTGTTTGAGATGTGGAGGAGAGGAAGCCGGATCGGATCGGAGGATGTCCGTGCTGAACTTTCAGGTACACGCGGGTGCTGATTGGTGCCCAGAAGTATGGAGGCTGAGGGGGATAGCGTTGCAGTTCGCGCCGGTAGTTGATGGATTATCGAGATTGCAGCCGTGATCGCCAGAGTCTTGAACATCCTGTTTGATAATTCGCAGTGTTCATGACAGACAGGAGTCACAAAGTCGAAGAAAGTGTTGTCGGTTGTCGTCGTCGAAGAAGAAAACAGGCAAAGAGAGAGCAGAGAGACGACCCCACTGGGCGGAAGGCTGCCCTTGCAATAGCGCCCCTTTTATTCAGGGTTAGTGGCGCAAGGCAGGGGATCGAATTAACGGTGTCGACCACGGCTCAGAACGAACAGCTTGAAAGGGTTGAGGAGGGAAAGAGCAATGATTTTCTCTCTCAGTTTCAAGTGTCGTATCATTTTCAACACAGAGTTACCCCGGATACCAAGCCCGCGCCAAGGGGAACGATCCGAGACAGATCAGGACAGGAACAGGGGACTTTCCAGCGCCCCACACAGGACCTGGGCTATTCCCGGTAGTCTAGGCCCTGAAAGCGCAGGCTCCACAACCCCTATCTTAACGTCGCTCTTCCCCATCGTCAACCCTATTCTCAGGCTTGGACTCTGCGACACGCCAAACCTCCAAATCCCTAAAAGCCATGGAACCTTCATTACACTTGCTGGCATCCTTGGCGCCAAACATTTTGGGCTATTCTTTTTCTTTTTCTGTTCAGAAAAGAGGGAAAGAGAAAGAGAGAGAAAGAGAAAGAGAGAGAAAGAGACAGAGAGAGAGAGAGAGAGAGGGGCGCGCCTCTGATGGCCATTCAATCCAGGCAGTGAACGCTGAAACTCGGTAAACGTCCTCGCGCTGTGTAGTCCCCCCCAGCTTCACAATTGCAAGGGAACCTCGAACAGTTGAACCCAACACAGCCTCTTTTTAATCGAGCCTACCTGGTTGAGTTGGTCGGGCATCTATACTACAAGGCAATGTAATCGACAGTTACGGTAGGGTGGCGATCGATCGGACTGCAATCGATCCTTCGCGTCTTCACCTACCGACCGTCAACCTAGAACGATGCCAGCCGCCAGCCATTATAGTTCATCCGATCGGATTTTCGGTCAAGATACAAGCCCTGGATTTCATTATCTACCTTTAATGAGCTTCACTGCCTTGTGTCGTCGGGTGGGTTCATGTTCCCACCTCCCCTGTCTTGTCATGTTGGTCCATGCCCTCACACCCCCCTTCCTGTATTTCAGCCCCCCACACTTCTTTTCCTTCTTTGTTGCATACAGATCTACACATTGTTTTGCTCTCTTGTCCAAGACCTTGTCATTCACCCCTTCCAACACCTAATAAATATCAAGTAGAAAATACCATCAATTTCGTAGACTAAGGTACCTCAGTAGATCCAAAAGTCGTGCTACCTACTTCAGCACCGTCCTCCACACCTCCTCCTATCATGATCCTAAATTCGGTGTATCCACGCGGCCTCAGTCTGGTATAACCTTCCGCAGCAGCAGCACTCAAGCCCATTTTCCGTCCCGGGCATCAGGCGTGACAGTCACCCAATCTTCTTCCTCCATCAGCGGAACTTCGAAAAACCAATCGTCATCATCCTCCTCCTCTTCTGCCAGGACTTCCAAAACCCAATCGTCATCAGCTGCTGCCAAGTCATCTTTGCGATGAGGATCGCTTTTGCTGTCTCTCTTCTTGGGTTTCTGCAACAGCACGCTCTTCTGTAGCTGCTCCTGTGTATAGAAAAAAACGGTTCAGTCAGAAGCTTGATCGTGTAATGTCTCTTTCCGGATGAAAAGACCCTGTATGGACTTACCTTCATGGGAAAAAGGGCAAGCGAAGGAGCGGCGGTTTTGACTTGTTCAAATGGGTACCGGACGACGATGCGCTTGCCCTGGGGGACAGCGGCTTTGGATTTGGGCTCCGGCGGCATGGCTTGTGCGGTGTTTGTACTCTGTTCTTGTCACGCTGTTTTCAAGTCTCGCTGAGTGGTGATAATCGAAAGGCTCAGGAGTGTGAGAATGCAGGATAAGAGTTGGACCTTGGGTGCCAGACCCATGTTGGGGTTTTGGACCGACAGTCTCCTTCAACTGTAACTTGGCAGTGCCAATGCTCCAAGTCTGCAGACCATCTCAAGATAATGCGGGCGTGATGCATGTTTACGCAATACAACATTTCCTGATGAGATGTCTGCTAACTTGACCGGGTAGCAGGCGACGCTTACCATTGTTTTCCGAAGCCACGATAGCTACCGGGGTATATTGGTCATTGTTAAGCGTACTTCCAGCAATCCCACAGGTTGAGCTTGTTAGCGTACTGGGCTGATGGCGTAAGAATTTTGCGAGCTCCTGTGCAACCCGGTGTAAGGGTGAGCCGTGAACAAGGCCGCGGCTTGTGGATACAGTATCCAGGAAACACTCCAGCTAGGTCTGGTTTGAATAGACATGCAGGCCGTGAAGTCCCTTCACTATGCGAAGAATACGGGTATCGTCTGCCAAATGTCCTTAAGATATTTAGAAGCTAGACACAAGGCACGTACTGGTAGCAGTTGCGTGCTCATAAATCGCGGCCGATCGGTCCAGGAATAGAATGCGCGCGGGGGTCTGAAGGTACCTATTTCTACATGTTAATACATCCGTTGATGATCTGTCTTTGTGCTGTCTTGATGAGACTGTGGTCTCGCCAGCACGAGGGATACGTACTCCTTCAGTGGAATGTGCACGAACTAAAAGGTGGTATCAGAGTGATCCTCTAGAAAAGGTGCCCCAAAATCGAATATGTATCAGGGCACGGCTTCTTCAACCATGTGATCCCCCGCTAAAAGCCAAGGCAGATCTCATCTCAGCTTTGGTCAATAGCCGTTTGGCGAATGCTATGTATCCAATCATGGATCTTAGCCTTTCAAGTGGACTTTGGTCGAAACGTGAAGTTGAGCAAGAATTCGAGCGTAGCTATATTGAGGTGAAAGTCAGCATATGTCATATTTATCTTGTGTAGGTAGACGAGTGTCAACATGTTGACCAGAAGAGGGGCAGTTGCAACTGAAGTGCTGATCAACTACCCAACAGTGTTAGTACGTGGAAAGAACAGTCAGCAGAGCGAGTTTATTCCCTATAATGGCGACATCAGGTAAGGTAACTTGAACTAACTCAGAGATGCCCAATAGGCATGTAGAACCCGGAGCTTTTTCAAGGTGCCGACATCACGGAAACGACAGGCTTATTACAACGAACGACGCTCATCAACACAGCCTTGTTCTTACAACCCATCATACCGTTTCAGCCGAGTGGAAGAATGCGGGTGGATATGCTCGTTCTGGCATCTTCTCCAGGCGTAGGCGAAGGATCATCTTGGACGAAGGTATGTTCAATGAGCCATGTTCCTGTCTGAAGGTCAACTCGAGTTTAACATAGGTAGGTAGCACTGACTAGATCACATACTCAAGCTCATATCGTCCGAAACCACAATTCTCAAATGGAGCATGCTGTTTGTTCACTCGATGGCGAGTCTCGTTGGGCCGTTACCGGAACGCCTATTCAGAAGAAGCTCTCTGATCTAGCGACTTTGTTAGGGTTCTTGAGAATCTATCCATACAGTGACAAGAGATGCTTTGACGCTGATATCACGAATCTCTGGAAGAACGGGCAAGCCAATGAGGCACTAAAGCGCCTGAAGCGCTTAGCGGGTTGCTTAATCTTGAGGCCGGATGGTCTGTAGGTAGACTTGGATTATGCTATCGCTCACGCCACGATTTCGCGGCCCAGGGTCCATCTGCCGATACCGCGTGGAACAGTGCATTGGCTCAACGAGCACTCGACCTACAGTTGGAATTGGACCCGGTGCGTTGCAAGGATTGCAGGGCATCACTCGACGCGACCTTCGGTCTTCTAGGCGATACTCCAGAGGAACAGGGATTGCAACAGGCGCTTCATTTGTCGCAATGTATGAAGTTTGTGTGTTCAGAAGGTGTCTTCAGACGTGGAGGTACACCGCCCATTTGCGATCACAACCCAGTATGCCCGTTCGCCCCAGTATCCATCAGTGCCATCACCGCCAAGGAAGCATCGGAACCTGCCGGTACGACATTTGATTGGAGGAACTTGAAGTCACCGCATGAGATGTCCTCAAAGATCAAGTCACTGATCTTGCAGCTCAAGAACCTACCCTATGACATCAAAAGGTATACCAGCAAGCCGCTCATTCCAAAAAGGAGGGGACTAACCGCACTATTAGCGTCGTATCTCCAACCTGGAGGACCACACTCGATTTCATCGAAGACGGACTCAAGACGGAAGCTATACCGTGTCTCCGCTTCGACGGCAAGGTTCTTCCTCAGAAAGAGCGACACAATGTCATCGACAGGTTCCGACATGATCCATCCTGCAGAGTCCTGCTGCTGACACTTTCTTGCGGAGCTGTCGGGTAAGATCGAAACATCAAGTTTGCTTCCTTGAGAAGCTATTCTCATTGCTAACCAATATGCCATCAGACTTACACTCGCTGTCGCCTCGTACGCCTTCCTCATGGAACCACACTGGTAAGTACCCAATCCATGATTGACTCTTACCATTTGACAGGTACGGTAATACTCTGGGCTGACCAGGAATCCAACTCTTGAAGATCAAGCCTTGGCACGAATTCACAAATGGGTCAGGCACGAGAAGTTACCACCGTTCGGCTTTACATCAGAGACTCGTTCGAGGAGGTGAGTTAACTCCATATGCACATGCGATTGAAGATCGCTTATCCAGCTGCCAAACTGACAACATCACCACAATCACGCAGAGAGTCATGGAAGTGCAAGAAAAGAAAAGGAAGCTGACCACGGTACTGCTAGATCCTCATAGCCAGGGCGAGGAGGAGGATGTGGGATTTCTTCAGGTGAGTTCTCGTACAGAACACCGTTCCCTGCGGTTTATTTGCCTACCGCTGGTATGCTAACTGAAAAGTCAGCACCTGAGATCTCTGCTTTGAGCATCTCGGTTTGAGGAACAAGACAAAAATGGAAGAATGGAGAGGGCCAGGGAGATAAGTAATAAAGAGGCAATCAAGGCATCAAGAAACAAGGCAAGAAAGAACGAACGGAGCCCAAAAAACAGAAGACACAAAGAGGCCGGCCGATGTTCTATGGTGTGTCCTGTCCTAAGGTACCTCAAAGGCGCTGCCCCTGCCCATGCCGCTCTGCGTTTGCGGCGCCAATAGGCCTGGCTGTTAGCGGTGGTTAGGCGGTTAGCAGCCAAGGTCGACTCTCCTTTCCCTCGCACCCGACGTGTGCACGTTGTTTGACCGCATTTTAAGGGGTTTTATCCTACCTACTTCATCAGCAGTACATTTCGTCAAATCTTGACGTCTTCCTTCTCATGCAACTGAAATCCCGTTAAAATTCCTCCGTCATCCGTTGCAGAATCATTGAGTGTCCAGCGACCCAAGCATCTCGAAAACAGGCAAGTGGAGACCGCCGGCGCTGACCCCTGTAAAATTCTCACCCGCATCAGGCGTTCGGGCGCTACAGGCCTCGGGGCACAGAACATTGAGTTCGGCAACATGCACCAACCAACCAAAAGGAACACTTTTGACGGCAACCGAGGAGACGAGAAAAAAAAAAAAAAAAAAAAAAAAAAAAAAAAAAAAAAAAAAAAAATTTGCACCATCAACAACGAAATCACAAAAGAAGGAAAAACAAACAGGTTAGCATGAGAAAGGGAAAACAAGGGGGAGAAAGGAGAGAAAAAAGCTACGAAAAAGGAAAAAGAAATGCCCAATAACAGGATTGAACTGTTGACCTTCGCATGGACTTGATATCTTGAACAAGATATTAGTACGACGCTCTAACCAGCTGAGCTAATCGGGCTTGAGTGCTGATTGTTGGAATTGGTGTCTTACTATTTGACTGATAACGGAAATAACATCAAATCGACTGGTTGGTTCGTTGTCCTCTCGCAAATCGGTACACCTAGACTGGAACTGAAACAATGGTTTGGAAGTATATATGAATTTTATCCTGTCCTATGAATGTTATGGAACTCCAAATTGAACGCTAAAGATACCTACATGAATCGTACCAAAAGCCACCAAGGGAAATACCACGAAGACCGCTGGAACCAGGTGAAACAGAAAAGGAAGTAGTCGCCTAGCGGCCATCACAGGAAGAGAAATAATTACCAAAGTGACTGACATGCAAACATTCAAACCATTCAAGAACAATCACGTTATACACTTCCACGAGAGTCTGACAATAAAGAAAAAAAGCCAAGCGAAAAAGTCAAAGTCGTACACGATATCATGGACAATAAAAACACCAATCTCTTCCCGATCCATCCTATTTCTTGGTTGTTGATGATGATCAGGTTGCACCGGTTGTTGGTCCATTCGCCAATATTCTCGCCAAACCACCCACTCCACCACCCTCACTTCGAACTGAACAACAACAACCCTCTCTAACCACACTCGTTCACATCTACGTGCTTCTGGAGCTCCCTGGAGCTGAAGAACCACTGGTTCGTCTTGAACCTCCATGCCCTCCTGGTTAGCGGCATTGTCTCCGTTCGCATCCGCACCCTCACCATCACCGTCTTGTCCACCAGTGTCCACCTGCTCGCCCTGACCATCCTCGACCCGATTCGGATCAGCAACGTTCCTCTCAGCTCGCCTTGGCAAAAGCTCGAGCAGTTGTAACGCTCGTCGATAGATGCGTACAAAGTACAATGCCAGCGCGGGAGCAGCTTCCGGACCTCCAAACCTATAATCTTGCTCCCAGTTGTCGTCGTCGTCGTCACTATCATCACTATCATCACTATCATCGGCGACAAGATCTCCCTCGTCTTCATCGTCTTCCTCATATCCATCAAACTCGTATTCATCATCAGGAACATCATCATCGTAGATCCCGCCATGCATCCCCGCCAAATGGCTATACACGCCCTCGGCGGCAGCTTCCCCTTCAAACATCTGCAGGCACACCCAGCACATGTGGGTGTCGCATACCGGACATGTGACGTGGTTACACCCTTCGACTTTGACAAGAGGCGTCGTGCATTTGGGACAGTCCTTGATGCCCTGCTCGGCTTTGGCGAGGGCGATTGAGTGTGCCCCGTGCGCTAGGTGGTCCTGGAACTCGAGGCAGGTCATGCCTTTGGCTGCGTGGCCTTCGTGGCACCGTGGGCATATTTCCGCGAGGCAATGGGGGCAGGTGATGTGCGGTGCTGCGGAGGAATCGTCGCTGGGCTCAGGGACGACGTAGATGTAGTCGCAGTTGGTGGTGGGACAATTTTGGAATTTGTGTGGATGACGGTGGACGTGTGATTTGAAGGAGGCAGTGAGGAGATGTTCAAAGGTGTTGGCCTTGACCATTGCTTGGATCTCGGGGAGGGTAAGGGTATGGCCACAGATGGAGTTGTCAAATGCTGTGGAGGTACCCGATGGTTTGGGCGCCTGACAGACGACCCGATCTCGCCAGCTTCCTATTGAAAATGTGCTGGAGCAGAGGTTGTGAAAGCAGTTACAACAGTAGACATGATTGCACTCGGTGATTACGGGTGCTTCTGCCGTATCACCGCATATCACACAGCACTCGTCTCTTATGATGAAGCTTCGGGAGCTGAACTTGTCCTCGTGATTTTGATCGCAGACGGGGAGCTTGCGTATCCACTCCATCGCCTCGACGAGAACAAGACGGTCTTCTCCGCTGATGCTCAAGTGTGGCTCATCATCGCGTGACGGGACAAGCTTTATACTGTGAATGTTTCTGGAAATGGAGGCCTTGCTCAAAAGCTGTCCAAGAATATTCTCAAGCCATATTTCTGGACCGTCGAACTCCATTCGATACTCCAGCCTAGCCATCAGCGTTTGCTGCGGATCCAACGGCAGTGGTGACTGATTGAGAACCTCAACAGCTCTCCTAGCATCATTTTCGTTTTGGAACAAGGCCGACACCCGCATCATGGTCGGCAAAGTCTCAAATTCCTGATCTTGGAGGTGACCGAATTGCGTAATTAGCGAACTTACAGTGCTCAGAGCACTGCTGTCCTTGAATTTTGGCTGCTTTGCAGACCACTGCGCACCCCTCAAAAGTTTCGAAGGAATTTGGCTCTTGAGCTCTTCCCCAGTTATGCTTGGTGGAAGTTCCAAGAGCTCGAGTGTCCCGGAACCAGGACCGGAAGAGAAATATTTGGTTGTGACCAGCTTGCCACGGACCTTTGTTTCTCCAGACACAAAGAGCGTATGGATCGTGAGGAGACTGGACGGATCCTGGTTCATCTTAATGGTGTACTTGGAGAATTGTCTGCCCCAGTACACATTGACTCTCTTGGACTCTGCCTTGTAGTAAGGGAGGTCAGTCATATCTGGCATGACCTTGTGGACCTCCATGCCAGGACCAAAGGTGACGCCAACCCCCGACATTTGGCGATTTTCCATGGTCGGTGAACCCTGGATCATGGACATAATGTGTTAGCCATGCTCGCCAAGAGAACAACAACATCAAGATAGGCAAGGGTTCGCTGTTTTGGCAAAACTTACGCTCCTATAGTCTTCAAACTTGTTTTCGGAAAGTTCTGGTGAGAGGTGCTCCAGGATATCTTGTGCGGGCCCATTTGATTGCGTTTTTCCGTCCATGATGTCTGTCTTACTTGTTGGAAAGCTTGCCGGAGCTGGCAAGTCTTCTCGCAATGACTGTAAAAGGTTGCGGGCTGAGGGAATGATTGCTTCCACAAGAATAGCTTCAGTCTGCTCGGAAGTCTTGAAGAATGAAGAGTTGAGGTTTGAAAGTGACTCGAAGGACGGGCGAGGTCAGGCTTTTCACCAAAAACAAACCTGGTGCTTTCTGGCCACAGGATATCAGCGAGTTCAACGTCTGTGCTGATACCTACAACTTTACTGGATAACTAGTTTCGTTGGACATGCGAGCAGCAGCATTCCTCAGGGGGCCTGTTCTGCTGCGCTGACGTCTGCCCAACTGACAACTTGGGACATCACTCTCGCCACATGGCGAGATGCCGCGCGCAAAGCAAGCCATCACAGGTAGAAACATGGCGGAAGCGTGCTTGAGATATGCACTCTTTGCCGACGTCGAGAGTTAGCAGTGGGTAAAGATGACCCAATTTTCCGGCATTGCGTTGACAATCAAGCAGTAATCTTGGTAAGTTGGTGATGGCATCTGAGAAAGATAAAATGATGCAGCGAGCTTGAGTCAGACATTGTCCGAGTGAGAGAATAAAAAAGACTCTGCACATGAGCAGGTGATCGCAGTCCGCTATTTCGTATTGCCAACCCTATGTGAAGGAACAAGGAAAGTGCAACTAGAAGGCTGATAGCGGAACAACCGAAGGTCTAGGGAGGGGCCCTCGGAGAGAGGTGGCTCCCCTGAGGTTTGCCAAGTCTGTACATAATAGAACTCAAAGCACAGAACCAGAATCAAGCATACAACCCACCAGTCATCTGTACATGATACGTTGCAATGCACGTCAATCTCTGGTCGATGAGTGATCTCGCCGAGAAGCAATCAGGTACAATTCTGCATGTGTATGTGGGCAATCACAGAAGGATGAGAAATACAACCACTTACTGTAGAACCTGCCAGCTATGTAGCTGCCGATCTCACGGGATGGATGGCGCTCTTACAAAATACAGAGCTGGATCCAGGCTCTTTTTTTGTGGCGACCAAGCTGGCGTCAAAGAAGGTTGCAGGTCAAAGGGCGAAGGGGTGAGGGACTCGTTCACACAATCAGTTCTGTTAGCCAGCAGACATCTAGACACCATCATCCCAAGCTCGGTCTTTTCAGTAAGAGTGCTTTGATATTGCATACGCGGTACATTCTCTCCGGGGTATCATTCAGCTCAAACGAGCGACAGGACGAAAACATGAAAATCCAAAATTGAAAAGAAAACATATCAGGAAAATCTCCTGACCAAGAGACAAAGCGGGCATGACCTCCAACTTCCATCAAGTCCTACCCAGTTGATACCAAGTCCCATCCAGCCTCAAAATGCAGCCGGACTCCTCTCCCCTTTCAACCCTGCATTATACTCGCTTCGCTTCCTCACCACAAACGCCAATCCCAGCGTATAATCCGCCCCATACCTCTTCTGCGGCAGGTGCATCAGCGGACGCATTATCTTCTCTGCCAGTCTCTCAGCCGTCGTCTCGTTCCAATTCACGTTACCCGCCACATCGCCCCACAGATTCAGCAGCAGCTTGAACAAGCTCCTGTATGGCCCCTTAATGCCCTGCAATGCCTCCTCCCAGAAATCAATGCCCTTATCCACCCGGGCCCCCGAAGACATGGTTGCCTGCCGGGACATGGAGTTCCACCGCTTTGCCACCGATTCTGGGACTAAAGGTTGGGGAAGCTCAGAGAGGAACAAAAGGATCAAGTCGGCGGCTTCGTAAACGGTGAATTGGTTCCAGTCCAGAAACTTGCCGTATCCGGTTTCGGGCGAGCTGAAAATTGTTTTGAGCCGCTGGAGGCGATGGGGGTCACCTTCTTGCGCGAAAATATGCGGGGCGCGCAGCCCGTGGTCTTGGATGAAGTAGACACAACGCAGGATGCAGAGCGGGTAGTCGCGCGTGGAGGAGCCGCCGCTGTCGTGGCGGGTGCCGGCGAGACCCTTGGCTACGGACATGGAGTTGGTAAGAGAGACGCCGAAGATGGCGCCCGAGGGAGGTTTGATGGAGACTGGTTGGGGAGTTGGGGATTTGGATGTTGGGGTGGGAGGGGTGGGAGGCATGGCCATGGAGAAGGGGGTAGCGAAGGGGGTGCTAGTCAGGCCAAAGGCCAGCGATAAGGATGGGGTGGACGATTTGGCGGAGCTGGTGCTGGCCGTCGAGTGGGAGCGTTGGCGGCCGAAGCTGAGACCTTTCAAAGCTGAGGAGAGTCGGGAGCTGCTTCTTCGTAGCATGGTGGGTTTCGAAGAGTCCGTGAGGTTCGAACTGGTGGTGGTTGGTCGAGGAACGGGTACCACGGGGCGAGGGTTTTCCCAGAAGGAATCGCGGTTTTGGCCGTACGTACGGACTGGTTCAAGTCCGCCGCTCATGTGCGGGAAGTGATTTACCGGAACGGTACGAGGTGAGATGGCCGCCGAGTCGCTTTGGGTTCGAAGATGCGAGCCATGGCTCTGGGTATCGAGATCCAGAAATGTGCCAGCAACATACGGGTTGCTGTTACAAGAGTCGGATGTGCTAGGTTGGTATTCGCTGCGAGTGACGGAAGCGGCTGACGACGAAGATCGTCTCGGTGACCTTAGCGGTGGTGTCGGGGGTCGAACCGGCATCTCTCTTAGTTCATCCAGCATCTCGTCGAACTCGTCCTGTGTCATGTTGATATAGGTTTGGGGTATCGGGATATCCGATGTTTTGGCATGGACAAAGGCGTGGTCGTCATCGTCCAAATCGATAGCGCTATCAGGGGCCTTGTCGGTCGAGCCCGAATGGGCACTGTTTCGTTGGCCTTCGAAATGGTCCATCTCGCGGTCGACAGCGGCGAGAGCATTTCCGTATAGCGCATCGAGATAATGTTGGAGCTTTGCAACAGCGCCGTTGTGGCGAGCTTCGTCTTCGAGTCGAGCAGCAACACGGCTGATCTGGGCTAGTACGTCGGCTAACTCGTCCTTGCCGTCAGATACCACAGAAGCAGCCTCCATGAAAGTCCCCCGAACCGGACTTTCTCGTTCGCTTTGTTGTTTGCTGGCAGTTCTGATTTTTGTTGCACACGTACTTAGTAACCCTGCTCGACCTCGCATTCGAAGCTCCAGAAGGAGTGCACTTACAATGCAACCAGATCCACCGCCAGTCCCAAGCTGGCCTTGTACACCTCCAACGTCCATTGCAGCTTGGCAATATGCCCCCTACTGGCCATCCATCGCGACTTCTTGTCCAGCCTGGAAAGACCAGCGCGGTCCAGAATGGAGATGCATCCTTGCAGTTCGTTAATGATGGTGAGGCAGTAGCTGAGTACCTCGGGAGTTCGTTGCGCCAGCTGTTCAGGAAAGGATGGGCCATCGTCCTTGAGAATCTCGAGAATGCCGTTGAGGGAATGGAGTTCGCTAGATACGGGATCGAGGTCGGCGCGCGATTCCCGGACCTCGCGCATGAGGCCGTGGATGGCGGTGACGGTCTTTGCGATAGCGGCGATCAGTGCGGAGCACCCGGCCTTGATGGCTCTGGAGACGGTAGGAACAAGACAGGGTTAGCCATGGTGAGAGTGTGTGTCGCTTTGGACAAGACTTTCCGTCTTTGCTATCTTTTTTAGTTATTCATGGAGACATGGCTACTTACATGCACTGCTCGCTATTGCCCGACCCGAGCCTACCAGCCATACGGTCGGCGGCGTTTTGGTGCAGCGTCGTCGGCATGGGGAATACTGCTGCTGCTGCTGCTGCTGCTCTCCGGTGGTCCTGTCTACACCGATATACGGTTGTACCGGGTATTACGGAATATCACCGACACTTCAACAAAGCACTCAGATGAGGAACCGGACAAGACAGAAGGAAAAGACAGACCACAAAGGTCAATGTCCGCTGGGGGAGGACTGGAGTACATATTAGTCTGATCTCTAGCGTACATGGCTGTATCTGACTGATGCCGACAACGGTTACTCTGTAGTGCTTACCATACATGGTATACGCTATTGATCGTCAAGTGCCATTGGGTGGGTGGTGGTGTGTGACAGCCCGAAGCAGGACCCTTGTTCCGCATGTTCCCCAAAAGTCCATCGGGAAGGTGGCATGGCGTACCGTGGATGGGATGGATTGGCGCGATAATTGGCGGCGGCCTGACTCCCGTCTTCCCTGCAGCTGCCTTCTGCGCCTGTGGTCCGAATAACCACCGGCGTCGATGGCGTCCGTCTTGGGGCATCCTGGCGTTGCTGGATGGAAGATGAGGAATGTAAATGACTTGTCATTGTTACACAAACCGAGGAGGACATGTTGCACATGGCGATTTCCTCCATCGTCAGAATCATTTCTGTTTCTGTCATTTTCAGCGCGCAGGCCAAAAAGCCATGTCCAAGTTTCCACAAGTTGCTTCGCTTTCAAACAAACCATATCTTGCGGGCTTTTTCTTTCTTTCTTTCATCTCCCCCTGAAGCGAGACAGATTTGCACCCGCGGCCAGTCCCATTGAGCCCACAATGAGATAGAAGATCGCGATACCTGTCCTCCATCCACTTTCCACTTGTGGTTAAAGGCAACCTCTTCCCCTCAACCTGCCATTGGCCGGCCAGTCTTTTCGGCCCACCGATCACCTTCGAGTTCGGGCACTTCTCGTCCCTGGGTGGATGGTTGGTTGGGCCGGGAGGGTGTGTGCAGTCGTACATTGTAACTTTTATGAGACTGGACTCTACTCTAGTCGGCACTTTCACCATTCTTTTATCCGGCCGTCCTCCCTGTCAAGTCCGCTGCTGTGGACTGGAATGTGCAGTGGGAATGAAAATCGCCGGTGTGGTGTGGTGGGGTGGGGGGTTCCTCAACAGTTCCACTTCGCTGTACCGGCGCTACAGTATGTACGCAGTACGCCATGTAAAAAGAAACGAAGGATCCACACATGGTCGTGCGGGGGAGAAGAACGTCCACGAGTGCGGCACCCGGACCTCGTCCACCCCAAGGCCGGCTCAATTCCCAAACCACATGCGATCGCCGTGGGTAGACGAGACACGGCACGGCTTAGTCACTCGTTGCAAAGAAGAAGAAGAAGAAGAAGAAGAAGAGAAAAGAGAGACTAGGTACCCAGGTCTTAGATTTCCCACCCTAAACAATCAGAATCGTTTGGTGTATCCCCGAAAACCTCTGTACTTAGCAGTGCATCTGATTTCCGGCTCTCTTCACCAGCACAATCAGTAATACTTTTATATTATTACTCAGATATTGCTGGGATTCTCCTCTCGGAACTTTGCTTGCCCAAAATGGGAGCTTTTTGATTGAATTACTACCTTACATTCTACGTCTAGGTTGCAGAGCACAATTGGCCGAGAGACATGTCTTGAAGAAGAAAAGAGGTCAGTGCACTTCCGTTAAACGCTACTGAATTGTGGGGCAAGTTTTCCCAGTTTCCGGGACTTCGATAGCGTGCCCCGGAGGAGACTGCCGAGGAACGGGACCGGCGATCTTTCCGGTTCGCTGTCGTCGGCCATGTGTAAGTCAACAGTGTCTCGAAGCTGCCACAGGTTCTTTATTAATAAGATCACGTTCCGAAACATGTACGTCCGGCAAGGTCTCCGAATCATTCGGTGATCTAGACAATACATATCTCTCGCTCAATATCCAGCAATCATCGATCATCTATTAAGCCATCCATCCATACATAAAGCACTGCATCCTCGGTAGTAGTGTACATACCTAGTTAGACGACTGGTTAGGTACCGACCGAACCGAATGAGCCGCTCAACCACACAGCCCGCTTTTGATATCCAGCTGAATGAGCAGTCAGAGTCAGTCTATTGGACCCAGCCGAGCGTGATCAATCATTGTCAAATGTGATGATCCAGACTTTGACGAGACTCACAGACTTATCTTGTCCTTTCAGCGTTGCATTTTCGGCCGCTCATCTCCCCATACCTCCTCCAACAAGCCCATGCTGCCGTGTTGAGAAACGTGGCGCCCAGAAGAAGAAGAAAGAGCCGACTGAAGAAGTGAACGACCCGGGGGAAAAAAAACGTGGCCCGTGCGGCCCTCAAGATCGGTCTGCTCCCTGCAAGCACTTCGATAGCGTGAAACAAGAAGGGGACGACGGACCATGGAGCGGGAGGTCTGACCACCGTCTTATCTCTTTGGGGAAGGATGCGATGAGTGATGAGTGATCGAAATTGTTCAGAGATGAGCTCTCGATTTGGCAAAGGTTGTTCAAAAATTAGACGGATTCTTAAAATCGGTTTCATGTTCTACCCTAATTGTCACATCTTCGTGGTTGGCTGGTTGTGTGATCTCGAAATCGGAGGCCTAAAGAGAAGGACGATAATGGAAAACAAGTGGCATTGCAATCGAGCAGGGATGATCGTTTTGTGTTTCGGCCGTGGCACATGGTGGATTTTCAAACATCGTTTCATGTTGCTCTTCGGATGGCTTGAATGGTTACCAAGCGGTGGGATATTGCTGTGCTTCACTAACGGGAGATGCCGCATACAGCACACATTTCTGTTAAGGCCAGTTAAGGTTCGGGAAACACTCCTAGCCGAAACCACCGAGGTTGCATTTCGTCCAAGCAAACAGGGAATTAAACAGCCCACACGTCAAAAGGCGGCTCACGGGGACTCGGTACGTATGCCATATGTTCAACAGTGGTGTTTATATACTTGCTAAGATATGTACAGTAGAAGTATGGCGTAAAAGTATGTGCAAGCGCTAAATGATCCCCCCAAAAAATGCCCCAAAAATATCCCCAATTGCTGTTTTATCCGATAATTTAGGACCTTTTCATCCCGACAACTCAGGCTGAAGTGACCACACTCGGCACTTCACCACCACCACCACCACCATCATTCTTTCTTCAACCGCAGAGTCTCAGACCAACTTCACCCATTTAGGGGAGGCACTGGCTGTACCAATCGTTCGAAACCTTGCAAGTGCCCGAAGCGCAAGTGGTAGGGCCAGTCCAGCCCTTACCACCGCACTGTCCATAAAGAGCAGCAGCGCGGACAGCCGAGTTACCGCCGTTGGTAGGCTGGGAGGTGCTAGCCTTGGTAGTCGAAGCAGGCTTGGAAGCAGAGCACTTTCCACTGTGAGCAGCGCCGTTACCCGAGGCACTGCCGCTGGTAGGCTGAGGGGTGTTAGCCGTCGTGGTAGGCTTGGGGGTGTTAGCGGTGGTAGCAGGAGCAGGGTTGGAACCACCAGAACCACCAGCGTTGCCGGAGGCGGGGCAAGTGAAGAGCGCGGGGCCGGGAATCTTGTACGGCTTGCCGCCGTTGTCGGTGTTGCCGCTGCCGCCGTAGATGTTGACGAGGATACCCGGGTCGGAGGCCGAGTAGGCACCGGGGAAGCTGACGGTGCTGGAAGGCGAGGAGCTGCCGCCGCCAGTGATGTTGATCTGGGCGCAGCCAATGTAGAACTGCGCGCCGGCCTGCGAGCCGGCGTTGTGCAGGGCAATGAGCTCGGCACGCATGAGGTACTGGCCCGGAGCGATGCAGCTCGGCATGTCGAAGTAGGACCAGCCGTTGTTGGCGATCAGGTCATCGACGGCCCACTTGCCGTTGCTGAGGCCGGCTTCGGCGACCTTGAACCACTTGAGGCCGGAGGTGCCGGTGGTGGCGGCGTTGTCGACCTTGGCGAGGTAGACGATAATGGGACCTGGAAGAAAGACATGTTAGCAGACCGTCAAGAGCCATAGGCTGAGAAGAATATGGGTAGAAGCTTACCCTTGTGAGAAGCAGCAATCGGGTTGTCAGCGTCGTTGGGGCCAGCAGCACCGCCAATCTCGTGTCCCCACCAGTGTCCAACCTTGGCACCAGCCGGAACGGTGAGGACGTTGCTATCTTTCATCGTAACAGCGTTGCAGATGATGTCAGAGGACTGGACGTCGGTGACGGGGTTGTTGTTGGCAGGAGCACGGATGCCCTTGAGCTGGCCCTGATCGACACCGTTGACGGACACCTTCTGGAAGATGGTGTGGGCGCTGGCCGAGGCCACCAGGGCCGCGAGGATGCTTCCGGTCTTCATGTTGGACTGTTGATAAGGAGTGACGTGTGGAGTTGGACTGTTGTTAAGGAGTGACTATGGGTAGGGCGCTGTGCTGGTTGCTTCACGATGGGACTCAAACTCGAGAAGGTGACGGGAATTGGCAGTACTTATACTCGTCTACCGCCCGCCATCCTCGGCGTCTACTGACATTCTAGGCCGTCGGTATAGTTTCGCCCCTTTCTCCTTGATATCTCGGATGGCAGTACCGGCCCCTCCCTGTATGATTGGCTGGGCTCCTAGGTCATCCTGGTCTTTGAAACTTCTCGAACAGGATGCGAAATTCCAGTCCATGGACGTGGGATGCCATCGTGTCGTTGGCGAGCATGAAGCTGGAAATGATTTTTTCCTCATGGTAGCGCTCTTCCCCGGATTTTCCTGCCTGACTTGAAGCCAAGCTATTGTTTTAGACCCCCAGCGTAGCCCTGCCAAATTTCGCTAGATGCCAGGCTACGATCGGTCTGCTTCCCGACGTGCCGAATCCCCAGTTTTTGCATCCCTTCTAACCCGGATCGGAACTCTTGGCAGATCGGGGTTTCTAACGGTCCTCCGAGATTTCCTTTTTCGGGTCTATAATCGAGGTGAAAAGGGGCATGCATGCACGATCCCAAACCTCGTGGGCGGTTCCGGGAAGACCGAGCGGATCGGCTGAAAGTGCTGTGCTATCCAATGACAGGTCGGTGGACGTAGCCAACTCTGTACATACTACTGCCGATGCCATCTCCATCTACACCTTGGGTTTCGGACGTAGGAGGTAGCAATAGTGATAGATGTCGGGATCAGTCGCCCTCGCCTTGGCAGTTGGAAGATTGGCGATGACCTCGACGTCAAACGGCAACTGCGGATTGTCATATCGGGAGGCCGAGTAGCTTACGGAGATCCAGGCACCATCATCGGCCAGACTCTGGTGAATACCTTGAGCCATAGCCAGAACCGCATCGTCGCCTGCGCAAGAGATAGCATCAGCTGTGCTCTTGTCGATGACAAGCTGGTATTTTTGGGAAGATAGATCGGGAACAGAGTCGAGACGTGTAGCATCGGCAATGATGTATTGCATCCTCACGTCTCCAAACACCGTCATCTCGAGGTGCTGGCCTCTCTCTATTGCCAAGGGCTCATAGTCAACATTGGTAATGTTGGCAAAGCCACGCGTCCGGAGCTGGACTTGCAAGTCACTCGTGCCAAAACCCACATGCAGGATTCTGGCATCAGAACCGGGCAACTTGTTGAGAAAAGCCTCAAGAAGGGGCATGAACGTAGACGACGGGATCAGCCATTCAAAGGCCGTCTCCGACTCGAAACGTTGGTGCCAGTAGCTCTGCTTGTCAAAGTCGGGCATCGGCGTTGTTGGTTTGAGGCCAGCCTCCGAAGTGGTGCCGTGCTTGTCCGTCTGGACTTGAAACATGAAACATTCTAGTTCTTGGGATGAACTCCTGGCTTGAGCGTCTTTTTTGGTGGCAGCAGTTTGCCAAGACAAAACCAAAAAGCTCAAGGCAGCAGCTGAAAGCAGCTGGCGGAGGAAGAGCAGTTGGGAGTGCCAGCGGCAGAGTGGGTCTGACGAGCCACAGGGACTGCCAATTGGCACTCGCTTCAATTCCGTTGGTTTCGGTTGCCCTTCGTTGGCTCTTTCGTTTGCTCCTTGACACGACTCTGCAATTTCACGTCACACCAACAACAGTGTTGGCACTGGATCATTCAAATGTTTCTGGAGATTGATTGAAAACCAGAGAACCTGATAACAATTGATCTAGATCTATCCAAATGCAACGCTGAACTCCAGAGTACGGAAGACGGAAGCGCACAGCGAAACCAACAGTGACCGAAAGCATCGCGGTCTAGAAACTGAAGGAAAAGAAAACAGATCTTCATGACGATGACCACCTGCAATCATCATTTCCTCCCAAGTGTTGAACCATGAAATCTCAAACGCCTTACAAATGGAAGGAGAAAAGGAAAACGAACATAGGGAAATGTAGCATTCTGAACCGTCCAACCCCCACCCAAATCTTCAATCAAACAACTACCCCTCAAGCATCCTGAGCCTCCATCATCTTCTTCGTAATCAGCTCCGACAACAATGTCAGCGTAGCCGCCGCCGACAACAGCGTTAAGTACGGCACATCCACCTTGAAAGCCTGGAAGATCCACGCCCTAAACTCGGCAGCCAACATGCTGTCCACGCCCACCTCGCTGATGGGCTTGGTCAGGTTCAGCTCGTCCTCGGGAATCAGCACCAAGTTGGAGAACTTCTTGGAGATCATCTTGAGGATGGCGTCCTCGACTGAGGCGCCCGTGGCAATGGCCTCGGCGACTTCGGCGGGCATACCGCTGGCTGCGCCGCTGCTGCCCGCGTCGGTGGACTCGTCGAGCGCGGCAGACAAGAGAGAAGCGCGCGGGTCACCAAGCACGGGGGAGGTGCCCTCGAAGCCCTTGGCGCGCAGCTCCTTGAGACCGAGAGGCTCGAGACCGGTGAGGACGTGGGCGCGGGCAAGCTCGTCGTAGCTACCGGGGACAGCGGTAGGGGTGGCCAGGGAGGCGTCAATGATTTGCAGCATTTCGTCCTCGTTGATGGCTTGGATACCCTTGCGGAGGAGCATGGCTTCGATCTCGGGATTCTCGTGCAGGTAACCGACTTCGGAAATCATGCCCAAACCGATAGTCGTGGCAGGCAGGCCGAGGGAGTGGCGGTGGCGGGCGAAGACGTCGAGGAAGTAGTTGGCCGAGCAGTAGTTGGACTCGGTGGCAGTGCCGACGCTGCCGGAGATGGAGGAGGTCATGAGGAAGAAGTCGAGCTCGGAGTCGCGGCCGCGGATGGCGTTGTGGAGGTTCCACGAGCCGACGATCTTGGGCTTGAGGCCGGTGAGCCAGTAGTCGCGGGGCATGGTGGTGAAGAGCGCTTCCTGTTTCGGGAACGTTACCGGTTAGTACTTGCTTCACAATCAGTATCGGAAAAGGGGGGGTGAAACTCACATCGAGACCCATAGCAGCCTGAATAACACCGCCAATCAGCCCATCGATACCATTGACAGCCAACTCAACATCCTCCATGTTGATGACATCACCACGAACCACCGTCACCTGCGCACCAGCAAGCTCAAGATCCTCGACCAAGCGACGAGCAGCCCTGTCCGTACCGCTACGGCCCATGAACACAAACTTGCGAGCACCCCGAGCAAGCATCCACTTGGACATGGACCGGCCGAGACCACCGAGGCAGCCAACAAGGAGGTAGCTCTTTTCCGGGCTGAGGACCGTGTCATACTTGAGCGGAAGAGTGGGGACAAGTGAGGTCTCGTTCTCGAGAGAGACCACGACTGAGCCAGAGTGGCCCTTGGCCGCCAGCGCGCGGAAAGCGTCGCGGATCTCGGAGACGTCAAAGACCTTGGGAGAGGAGGCAAGGTTTAGCTGACCCTGGCGGTAGAGCGCGATGCTATCAGCCAACAGTTGGGTTCGGATCTTCTGTCCAGCAGCAGTCTTGAGAGACAGGATGCTGGCAATGTCAAAGGTCGTGACGGTGACGCTCTTGCGGAAGAGAGTCGAGTCGGCAGCGATGGCCTCAGCGAGGCTCGACTTGCCGACATGCACAAGACGTCCACAGTCGGCGAAAACGCTGCCAATGCTGGAGATAGGAGCAATGTCGTTGGCAAAGTTGAGGACGACATCGACACCGCGGCCTTCAGTGGCCTTAAGCAGCTTGGCGACGAGAGCTTTGTCATCCTTGGTGAAGACGCGCTCGGAGTGCAGGTTGGTGTCGTCACCAACGGCGAACACCTCGGCACCAGCGAGCTGAGCGACGCGGATGGCGGCCTGGTCAGCGGCAATGTCGCTTCCCGTCATGACGAGGACGGACTCGCCAGCTTGGACGTGAGCACGGTTGTTGACGGCGTAGATGGCCGTGCTGAGCTGAAGAGGAACGCTAGACAGGGTCGTGAAGTCCTCGTTGTCGGCCAGCTTCTGGCAAGCCCAGGCTGGGACACTTTCGGTAGTGGCGAAGTAACCGGGCGCCATGACGACGATACGATCACCGACAGCGAGGTTCTCGACACCATCGCCAACGCTGTTAACAACAGCGGTGTACTGCGAAGTACAGAAGGAGCCGCTGGTGTTATCGCCGTCACCGTTGATGGCCTGGAGGTCCTTGGTGTTTAAGCCCACAGCCTTGACGGAGACCTCAACATGGCCATCAGCCAGCTGGACATCCTTGGCCTCCTCACGGCGGAAGAAGATGGAGTCAATCTGGCCGACCAGGTCGGTACCAAGGCGGAAGGGTCTGGCATCCTTAAGCGGCAAAGCAAGCTTTTCAGCGCCCTGCTTCTCACGGAACACCCTGTTGAGAGTCTCTTCAGGGACAAAGCGGCTGACATGGAGCAGCCCAGCGTTCTGAACGAACTCGTAGTCCGGAGCCGCCTCGATAAGAGCCTGCTGGAGAACCTCAACAACGTGCTTAGCCGACCTCTCAACAGCGGTATTCTCATGGTCAATATCAACCACAAAGAAACGAAGTGATGGCTGCTCAAGCATCAGCGCACGGGAGAGACCGTAGACAACAGTATGCTCGGGCGACGCAGACTGGAAGAGACGGCCGCCTGTGACCCAGACAAGGTTGGTGCAGTTATCAGTCAAAGTCTTGATGTGCTTCATCTCGTCCTCCGTGACACGCGAGAGGACTGGGTCATCGAGCTCGATGGTGCAGATGACGCGGGTGTGTGCCGCGATGATGTCGGCCGTGACGCTCTCGAGCAGGATCCGCTTGGCTTCGAGACCGGTGATCTTCTTGGCTTGGGCGGCGATGGCGCTGTTGAGGACGTGGTCGGCATTGCGCTCGACGATGAGGACCTGCTTGGAGAGTTTCTTTTGCTGCTTGGCGGTGATCTCATGGGGGGTCTGGGCGAGGATTGTGCCGGATGGGGCTTGGAGGGTGGTGAAACCGAGAGTTTCGAGCCTTTCGGCATCGGCGGGGGAACCGTTAACGAGGACAGAGCCGTTCTCGTCGACGAGCTCCTTGGCGGCTTCGAGATCCTGGGCCTTGGAGCCAAGGATGACGACGTCAAAGCCTTGAGCGGCGGTAGAGGTCTTGCCTTCGTTAGTAAGGTCCTCAAAGGTGAGGGTGCCATCCTCCGAGTAAAAACCGCTGACCAGAGTCTTGCACTTCTTGAAGTCAGTCTCGAGACGGAGGGTGTCAACCAGGAATTCGTTCAAGTTGACATCGAGGTTCAAGATGCAAAGTCTCGGGTGCTTGTGGATCAACAGATCAAGAGCAGCTCCCAAGCGGACAGTAGCAACATCCACCTTGCTCTCAGATTTGGCAGCATATTGCTCAATGTACTGCGAGAACTGCTCCGCATCACCAGCTCCAAGCCTAGTTACATCCGGCTTCCAGACAACGCGAAGCATGGGATGACGCTCATCACCCGCCTCCTGCTGGATACCGCTCTGGTAAGAGACCTGTCTGCACCGGTTGATTTGGAGGAAGACCCGTCCCTCGTCATCGAACAGCTCACCATCAATACGGATGGTTCCAAACCCAACCGCCTCAGAGGTAGCATTAACCTTGAGCTCCTTTTGCCCGCCAACCGGAGCGCGGAGGTGCATCTCCTCAATATGGACAGGCACCTTGGCGCGCAACTCGCGGACAACTCCAGAGGTGCTAGCAATGATACCCGCCTGGAAGAGGGCATCAATCGTGACGGGGTGGATGAGGTACTCCGACTCAGTCGAAGGGCCACTGCCACCGCCCTGGCGGAGTTCCGTCTTAGCCAGCGTGCGTGGGTTCTCCTTCTTGCGGGGGTTCTGGATCTCGGTAAGGGACTGGAATTGGCCCTGGAAGTTGAGCCCACCCTTGGCGAACTTGCCGTACCAGGTGCGCGGCGCCTGCGGCTCCATGGTGGACGGCATGATGGGCAGGCTGACTTCAAGCTGAGCGGGCGCAGAGTCGATCTTGACGAGACCGTTGGCGTGTGTGGTGGCTGTGCCGTTAGTGTAGGAGCTGATGTTGAATTGGTACCAGCCTGCGTCGGTGGCGCCGCCGGGGAGCTGGGCGGGGTAGAGCGTGGTGAACAGCTCCACGCCGGCGTCGGTCTCTTCGCTGCCGAGAGTCAGGGCCTTGGTGATGTTGACGTTGCGCAGGCTGAGCGCAGGCTCTTGCTCCTTGGTCACGTCGGCGACCTGGCACATGGCTTCAACCGCCATGGCGAGGTAACCAGCGGCCGGGAAGACGGTGGTGGTGTCGAGCTTGTGGCCCTCCATCCAGGGGATGTCCTTGGCCTTGACCACATTTCTCCAGTTGGTCGAGATGCCATTGCCGCCGTGAACTTGGGAGCCGAGCAGGTCGTGGCGGGGATACTTGCGGTTGCGCCACTCGACGCTGACGCGGGACTCGTTGAAGACAGTGCCGCTGTAGTCCCAGGTGTAGTTGGGCAGGTCGAGTAGCATCTTCTCCTGGGTCTTCACGTTTCTGCGCGCCTTGGGACTGTTGAAGGCCGAGTCGACGTAGTTGACGCCCTTGAAGGAGATGTCGTGCCCGTGCAGGAAGAGGTCACCGACCAGGTTGAGGATGGTGGTGATGGAGTTCTTGCCGCGCGAGAGAGCTGAGCCGTAGTGTACCTTGGTCTCGCTGATGTTCAGCTTGGTCCGGGTCTGCTTGATGGGAAGCTCGAGGGCAGAGTGGGGACCGAGTTCAACGAGGTGCGAGGCGGTGTCCTTGATGAGACGCTCGACGACGTTGGCGAACAGGACGGGCGACTCCAGGTTGGCGCGCCAGTAGGCAGGGCCAACGGCGTGGTTCACGACGGCATCGGTGACGGAGGAAATAAAGCGGACTCCGTTGCTGGTCGTGGGGAAGTCGTCGCCGTCGAGAGCCTCGGTGAGGAGGTCCTCGTACTCTTGGCCAATGACAGCCATGTGGTGAGAGTGGTAGGCCTTGCCATCGGTCTTGAGGACTCTGGCGAACGTACCGGCCTGGTCGAACTGGGCACGGAGAGTCTTGATGCCCTCGGTATCACCGGAGATGGTGACGCTCTCGGGAGAGTTGACGCAGGCAACACGGATCTTGCCAACGAGGCCAAGCTCGCTGATCTTCTGGTTGGCGTCCTCCGCACCGAGACCGGCAGCCATCATGGCCCCGACCATGGTGCTCTTGGTGACACAGTGACCACGGTAGTAAGCGATGATGATGGACTGCTCAGGAGTGAGGTAGCCAGCGGTGTAGGCAGCGGCAATTTCTCCAGAAGAGTGGCCGATGACACTCTCGGGCTCGATACCCCAAGAAGCGAGCAGCTGGACCAGGGCAACCTGGATAGCAGTGCAGACAGGCTGAGAGCGCGAGGCGTGGTTGATCATGCTGGTCTTGGCCGGCTCGAGGATGGCACCCTGAAGAGTCCAGGTGGGAGCATGTGGGAGCATCTGCAAAGCAGCATCGAGCCTCTGAATAGTGCGACGGAAGCTGGGGAACTCCTTCATCAACTCCTTGCCCATCTCGGGCCACTGAGCACCCTGGCCGGTGAAGACAAAAGCCAAGGGAAGCTTGGAATAGGTCTTTCCCTGGAGAGCAACGTGCAAGTTCTCAGGCTTGAGGTCGTTCTTGAGCGAGTCCTGGCCAGTCAAAATGTAGCCACGAGTGCCGAGGTGGGTGCGCTTGACACCAAGGGTATAAGCCAAGTCAGCGATGTTGACATGCTCAAAGTCAATCGCAGCCGCGATATCAGTGACTCTGCGCTCGAGAGCAGCGGTGTTGGAACCGGAGAATGGGAGGAACAAAGTTGAGCGGGTGAGAGAAGCCGGCAGGGAGCCACGGTTGTATCCAACCGGGACATGCATCTGGGGAGCCTCAAGAATGGCGTGGGCATTGGCACCGCCATAACCGAAAGAGTTGACACCAGCACGGCGAAAGAGCCTGCTGGCGTTGTGAGGAAGGTTCTTCGGCCAGGGGGTCGTTTCGGTAACGATCTGAACGTTCCACTCATCCGTCTTGATTTTCGGGTTGATGTTTTTGACGCCATACGTGGGAGGAATCTCTCCCTTCTCGAGGGCCATGGCGACCTTGATGATGCTAGAAAGACCGGAAGCAGCCTCGGAGTGACCGAGGTTACTCTTGACGGAGCCGATCAAGAGGGGAGCACCCTGGGGCTTCTTGAACACACGGGAAACGGCCTCGACTTCGATCGGGTCACCGACGGCGGTCCCGGTACCGTGGCACTCGATGTAGTCGGTCTCGTTGAAGCCAAGCCCAGCCTGAGCATAAGCCTTGCGGATAACGGCTTCCTGACCATCAGCACTGGGCAGGGTGATGCCGTTGGTCTTGCCGTTGGAGTTGATGGCAGTACCACGGATGACGGAGCGGATCGGGTCTCCGTCACGGATGGCATCGCTGAGCCTTTTGACGAGAATGGCGCCAATACCATCAGCTCTGCCGTAACCATCGGCAGACGAGTCGAAGGTGTGGCAGGKGGAGGTCTTGGAAAGGACACCAGCCTTCATAGTGGCGAGTTGCTGCTCGGGAGACTGGATAAGGTTGGCACCAGCCACAATGGCAGAGTCGCACTCTCCAGCAAGCAAGGCGGTAACAGCCGCATGCAAGCAGTAAAGCGAGGAAGAGCAAGCAGTATCGATGACGAAGCTGGGCCCCTTCATGTTGAAGACATGGCTGATTCTGTTGGCCAAGATGGTGGTACCCAAACCAGTCGCCGAGTAGCGATGGGTGTATTCGGAATCCTTGAGCTGCATGGTGATGAAGTCCGTCACGAAGTTGCCGACATAGCAACCGATGTTGGCATCGGAGACTTGGTCCAGCGTGAAGCCGGCATTCTCAAACGTCTCAAAGACCACCTCGAGTAGCTTACGCTGCTGGGGATCCATGTACGTGGCCTCGAGGTTGTTGATGCCGAAGAAGGAGTTCTCGAACCCGCGGATGTCGTCCTCGATGAAGTAGCCACCCTCCATGTTGAGCGAGCCGGGCCGGTCCGAGTTGGGGTGGTAGAAGCCGTCGATGTTGAAGCGCGACGGCGGGAAGCGGCTCTGGGCGGTGCGACCGGCCTTGAGGAGCTCCCAGAGCTTGGAGCTGGAGTGGCTTCCACCGGGCAGACGACATCCTAGCAAGCAAGCGGGTGTTAGCCTCATGATCCGGGGAAGGTGGGATGCTGTCACGAGTGTGGCTAGTGGCTGGACTTACCCATTCCAATGATAGCGATGGGCTCTTGAGAGTCCACGGCGCGCCCATGGTGAAGTCCGTTGAGGCCAGCGACGAAGCCATCGCCAGCGGCACTGGCACTGGCACTGGCACTGGCACTGGTCGGAGTCGAAGAGCCTGACGAGTAGTCGGAGTCGAGAGTGCTGTGAGGGGCCATCTTGAAAGATTTGGTGGGTGGAGATGTGTTCTGTCAACGGGTGGTGAAGAGGTGGGAGTCTGAAGGCTTTGAGGAGGAAGCACGAGTGAGTTATTGTTGTTGTTGTTGTGATGATGGTGATGCTGTGGAAGGTAAGTTGTGCTTTGATGGTGACGATCGTCATCTTTCTTATACACTCTCTTTTCCCCGTTCGAGGTTAAAGACCATCATTGTGTTATCATCACCATCGCCGGCTTACTCGTGCAATTCACACACAAGTTCCATCCATGATGGCCTCTTTCATCGGATTGTCTTCCTGAACGAGGACGCCGAAGGTATTCACGTGATAACAACTTGCACAAGTTCCCCGACCAAGCGGTTAGAGCTGTGCTATGCCAAAGAGGCCAGAGCAATCAGGTTCATCGCCGTGCATGGCGTGGCATGGAGTACAGACACTACCTCACCGCGTGGTGGTGGAAACACCAATATCCGTCTTGGTTCCGCTCAACGTTCTCATCCGCGGCATTGTTTACTTGTTCTCCCTGTCAATAGCATAATCGCCTTTGCTTCCCCCACGCTGTGAGTGAGCCGCAAGGTGCTAATGGGGATGAACATGGAAACATTTGGCGCATATGACTACCTATCTTGCTGAAGATCTTTGCATGCCTACTAGAAACGTTAGCTATCATGCTCAACATTGCCCCGATTTGCCGTACGGAACGTGTTTCGGCAAGCTTCAGGCTATGATCATAAGGACTGAACAGAAGAGCGGTGTCTAGGCTTTTATCAAGTGGCAGTCAGAGCAAGGCTACACCAGCTCTGAGTTGGGGCGTTGTAGTTGTCCTGAATGAAGTCCTTGGCAAAGAGTCATTATTCAACCCCAGCTTTCCTTTGCGTTATTTTGCATGGACACGGACTGCATTCCACAATGAACATGGCGAGCGGCTGTTCCCTCGGCACATTGGCCGGTAGTGTCCTACGGGAGCTGCACCTCGTGGGTAGGTATCAGTGACCATGCCACCGTTTTTTAAGCTTACTGCACCGAATTGGGACGAGATAACGCTCCTGTCTTGGAGGGTATTTGCCAATTTCCTCATGCTCAGCAACGTTCCACTGATCAAAGTTAAAAAAAGTCCACGAAAATCGCATCCCGTTCTCTTCAAGCCCATGCCATTTTCAGATATACTCCTCAGCCCTACAAGAGCCGATTACAAGCGGAGTCCGTCAAAGGGACAGTACATCAGGCTACACTGGGCAAGTAACAATCACTGTTTAGTCGAAGGACAAGTCAAGGATGCGTTGAAGAGAAAGGCCCGTTACGGTCCGTAAACGACGGACGGTCTTTATGCAGTGATATCGCCAAAGTTCCTCGCGCCTCAAGATATGTGGTATCGGCGCCCACCATCTTTCCCGTCTTACAGTCGCGGACCGCCGAGCGGCTATACGACCCTATAGCACTGATATCACCGTGACCGAATCGTTGATATCGATCACAATCTCTTGGAGAGAAAGCAATCTCTACACTCTGGACGGATAGCGACGTTGCGCGTGCCGGACGGACGAACGGCAAGTGCCGTCAACATTCGACTATGGTGGTGTTGGTGTAGTACAAGCCGCCTCCTGCTGACCGTCCAGCCCAGCCCGTTTCAGCCCACCTACTAACGGTGCGTTTACAGCGTTCTGGGGGCATCCTGTCCTGATCAGCCACTGAAATCTCGCACTCGTCTGGTATCTGGGTGATACCCATATCTGGCTCTATTCGTCCCCTCTGGGAGGTTGATTTCTCTGGGTATCTAGTGCCTTCTAGATTCACTTTGCAGTTGAGCGGTCATTGACAAAGGACTATCCATTTTTATCAATTCAGCATCATTTTGGGCACATCCGATTTTCCAAGTAAGATGCCCATGGTGTCTGTAGAAGGATGAAGGCAACGGACGGTACGATGAAGGTTCTCTTAGCGCTGTGAGTGTCATTTCATCCAGGCGGTTGCACATTCACAGCCAAGTTTAAGCTTCATCACCAGAGCTCGAGAACAAAACTAAAAGTTTGCAGTATATGGTTATGAAGCATCTAGCGTAACTACTCCCCCTATTCCATCACCAAAGTCTCCTTTACTCGTCCTTCTTATCCCCCTTACCCTCATCATACTCGGCGTACTCCTTCATCAAGTATCCCATATCAAAGTCCAGCTGCTTGCCGTTGACAATCAGCGGGTTGATGTCCAGCAGCGTGTACAGCATCCTTGCCGGCTTGTCTTCCGACGTCTTGCGCCACTGGTGCATCGCGCCGCGGTTGATGGAGACATCGCCAGGCCTCAGGATCCGCTTCTCGCCGCTGCCGAGCGTGAGCTCGACCTCGCCTTCACACACGGTACCGATGCCCATGCAGAGGGCCCGGTGCATGTTGGATTTGCAGCCGGGTGCGAAGTCAATCATGCGGACGCAGACGCCATTGGGGATGTGGAGGGAGGGCTGTTCTTTGTCAATATCTTTGCTAGTGAAAACAAAGAAGGGGGGAGGACACACTCTGTTCTTGGCGAACTCGAGATCGACGTTGTTGGTGAGTTCAATGGGGTTGGAACCAGCGCTGTAGATGATGTTTTGCGCGGCAGCACCGCCGAGCATTACGGCCCGGTGGTCGCCGTTGTCGGTCTGGACGAAGACGGCATTGCCTTCGGCGTCGTGGCCGGTGATGTAACGGAAGGGATCCCGGAGACCGGGGGCGGGGAAATCGGTGATGGGCCCAGAGGTGGACATCTTGAAGGAGACGTGGGATGCGATGAATGTGAAAGACAGGAAGAATGATCATGTTAATGGTGAAAAGCGCGGAGTCAACTCGATGTTATATCGTCAAGATCATCAATTCTTTTCATCAAGCCAATCAGCCGGTTTCTCATATTCACGACGGTCAGAGACCGCCCGATGATTGTTCCATCACCAATCCCGGGTTCGGCACACGGATACGGGATCTCACTACTGCAATCCCACGAAATATGACTTTGTGAGGGAAATCGACATTTGCGCATTCGCCTTGGGGGTAACTCCCGGGATGCGACGCCGGCAGGTATTGCCTCAATCTCCGTCTTACACAAGTCTGACCTGCATGAGAATCCTACCCCCAATCTCACATCCGCTCCGAGAGTATGGAGAGGATCTGGAAAAGGGAAACAGGACACCAACGGGAATTTGATACACGAAGCCAGTTTTCCGTAACCCTCAGCAACTGTCGTCCCTCCCATGCATAAAATGGCAATCCTTCGGCGCGGATGGCACTCGAGTTTGTTGCAAGCTGAACATCGCTGAGAACGAAAACATGAATCTCACTGGTTCGGCATTCGTCATCGGAGGTAGTCAACTTCCCTTTTTTCTTCATCATCGCTTTGGCTAACTACATACTATTGTTTGCAGCAAGCGGTATCGGCAAGGCATGCGCGTTGGCCTTTGCCCGGTATGGCGTTCGAGGCATCGTCATAGCAGACCTCACACTCGAAGCTGCTTCGGCGGTGGCAGCAGAGTGTAGGTCGCAAGCTATTCACCCTGACTTTCTTGCCGAAGCAGTTGCCATCGATGTGACCAACGAAAAATCCGTCCATAAAGCGATTGGTTACGCACATCGGGTCCTCGGTAGGATCGACTACGCAGTGAACAGCGCTGGTGTAAGCTCTACCATGACCCCCCCCCCCCCCCCCCCCTGTTCGCATACAGGTCGGAGTCCAATTGGCCAATGAAATCGCCGAAGCCAGCGTCTCCGAGTTCGAAACAATGTTCAAGGTCAACGTAACCGGCACCTTCCTCATCACCCGCGCTCTCTCCACCATCATGAAAACCCAAGACCCCGTTCCCGTTGACGGAGCCGTTCCCGCGCGGGGTGTCTCACGGGGTAGCATTGTTAACCTGGGGTCAGCTTCGGGGTTCGTTGCTACCCCAGGTATGGTTCAGTACACGGCCGCCAAGCATGCAGTCGTTGGTATTACCAAGAATGCTGGTAAGCTGTTGGGTTACACAAACTACCGCGTCTGCTTGGCGATAGGGTGGCGGAAAGGGTCCGTTCCGGCGTTTACTAACGATACCTTGACCGATAGCACTCGACAATGCCAAACTCGGAATTCGGGTCAATAGCGTGTGTCCGTCATGGGTGGACACTCCCATGATCCGCAAGGCCATGGATGACATCCCTAAACTCGGAGAGATGATCCAAAAAGCCGTTCCGCTCGGAAGGATTGCGCTAGCCGAGGAAGTTGCCGATGCGGTCATGTTCCTGTCTAGTCCGAAAGCGAGTTATGCTACGGGGTGCAACATGATTTTGGACGGGGGTACCACGCTCGCTGCTCATGTCTGATTGGAATCATAGAGACCGCGAGATGTGTCAAGGGTGTAGTTTCATGATTACTTGAGAGTTTTTTCGGAATATCAGCTCACCACAATACATCCACAAGAACCTCATAAAAGAGGTCTCATCACATGTTCCCTCCACCACAATATCTCATGATCCATTGACCAGAAAATCTTCAATAACCTCACAAACCTTTCCACACACACAGGCTCAACACTACACTCACTCACCATGGCCCCTCCCAATAACAACCCCAACGGCTACTACGTCGAGTCCTTCCCCGCCCCCGGCCTACGCCAAATCGTCCGGCACATCACCGGCCTCAACGAGCAAGGCGAATCCGTCTTCCTGCACTCCGACCACGGCGACCACCACCGCTTCATGGTCCAGAACCAAGCCATCTCCAACCTGCTCTACTCCACGCAAGAAACACCGGTCGATCTTAACAACAATGTTGACATTCAGAAGGCTAAAGAGAAGGAGGTATCTTTCTTCTACTTCTTCCCCCCTTTTTTTTTTTTTTTTTTTGCCCCTCTGCTCTTTCACTCAAGGGCATGTGACTAACAACGAACGAACGACTCAAAAGCCCCCCTTCCACTACAAATCCGGCTCCATCGTGCGCATGATCGACTTTGGTCCGGGCGTCGAGTCTCCCCTCCACCGGGCCATGACGATCGACTACGGCATCATTGTCGAAGGCGTGTTTGAATTGATCCTGGACTCGGGCGAGAAGCGCATCATGCGCCAGGGGGATGTGAGCGTGCAGAGAGCGACGGCGCACAAGTGGGTGAATGTCACGGGCAACGGAACGCTGCCGGGGAGGGTGATGTGGGTGTTGTTGGATTGTAAGGAGGTGGTGGATGCGAGGGGGGAGAAGGTTGAGGGGTATTTGGGGAGCTTGAAGGAGCATTATGAGGGGCGGTAAAAGTCAAATTCGTAGCTAGGAGTTTGATGAAGAAAAGAGGCTGTTCGTGGGGTAGAAAGATTACGAACAGCGTGTGTTCTGTCTGCCCTGGGTTAATTGCTTGTTATTTTTCTAATTTTATTTGAATGGTGAAAGAGGATTGTTCATCGCCCCAGGCTTCCTTCATACACTAGTCTAGAGGTAGGTAGGCAACTGTCATCGTCCTGTTTTGCATTAAAGAATGTTTGGCCGGCCTCCCTTGATTTTCCCTTTTTCATCCCTTCTTCACCTTGACCCGCCACTTCACCAATAAAGATCTTGTTAGGATTTTTAATTCAGTCGACCAAATATGCACAGATAGCTTTCATCACTAGAGGTAGCAAAATGTTTCCTGGTGTTGGACAAAATGAGGATTATTTTCGAGCATCTACCCCATTTTTTTCTCTCATCGACTAGGTTTTAAATGGAAGGAAAGGCAAAATGGGCGAGTGAACGCGCCACCTGTAGGTCTTTTTTTTTGTCTTCTTCTTCTTCTTCTTCTTCTTCTTCTTCTTCTTCTTCTTCTTCTTCTTCTTCTTCTTCTTCTTCTTCTTCTTCTTCTTCTTCTTCTTGCTTGGGGAACTGAAGTATTGGCTGCTCTTATGACCTAGTGCGTCGGAAAGAGGGAAGATGTAACGAAAAGAGCCTTCGTATTGGCTAGATCTAGAAATCCTCTGAATATGCACAAAGTGGGGAAAAAACCTTTGGTAACCAGGGCTGGACATGGGGCAGAATAAACGGTGATGTCTGAGCAAAAACTGAAACACCTTCATCCGTGTGCAATGGTACGTTTGAGCTATTGTTAAATCCAATATTCAGCACGTGGTCAAATACCATGACTACCAATATCCCGTTGCCCACGAATGCCGATGGGATAAAAAACAAATTGAAGTTCAAGCCAGCTTCTTCTTCATCGCCGCATCATGTGCTTCCTTCAGCTTAGCCAGGTTGAACATGCTCGAGAACCAGCGATCCTACAAAAACTGTTAGCTCATTTCAAGTCTAACTCCTGTGGGTAATCCAGGATACATACGAATATTGTCTTGGGAAAGAAGGTATGCAGAAAGCGAATGACGCCCGAGTAGCTCCCTGTCCAGAACCATGTGGTGGGGGATTTTTTGAGGGACTCGCCGACGACGTTCTTGGCGTAGACGAAGCGATCGGTGGCAGCATCTGGGTAGTCATCGTTATAGAGCTGCGGCAGATAGAAAGTAGTGTAATCTACGGAGAGGACGTACCGGGCGTCCTGTGGACGTGGTTCTTGAACTCTTCGGCCATTGGAGAGTAGTATGACCCCTCGGGCAGGACCCTTCCGTGATCGTTCTTTAGGATGTTGGTACCGACTTCTCCGGAGATGATCTTGGATGGTGGGACTTTGAGCGAGTTATTCTGGCAATGTTAATTGGGGTCGCTAGAAGACTTACGACGAGAACTCTGACGCCGAGTGGTGCCAGCTCTACGCGCAAACTGTTACCCCAGTGCGCGATAGCTGCCTTGGAGGCGTTGTAAGATGCTGTTATCCAAGTCAGTTGAGCACCTTGTTACAGTGGTAAAAGGTCATGAACTCACAGCCATAGACGAAGGGCACAATACCGCCAATGGAGCCAATGTTGACAATGATCCCGGAGGACGCAATTAGCATGTCGTGGAAATGATGCACCATTCGCATGGGCCCAAACAGATTGACATCAAACATGCGTTGAACAGACTTGACATCCGTGTCGATCGCTGTCATAGTGTAGCATATGCCGCTACAATTCATCGTCAATCAGTCCTTGAGCTTGACCACAATCATCCTCTGGAAAATCAGCGAAACTTACGCATTGTTAACAAGGAAATCCAAACGCCCTTTGGTCAAGTCAGAAACATCCTTCTTCAACTGAACAACGGACTCCTCGTTGGTAACATCCAGTTTGAACCAAGTAATCCCGGGTTTTCCAAGATGCTCGCTCGACTCGAAGGGGAGGAGTGTGGCGATGGGGTGGATGCCGCGGCGCTGGTATTCGAGGATGAGGGCCTCTCCAATACCACCGGCACCGCACCCTGTGATCAGGGCAAATTTGGTTGACTGGAAAGCCATCTTTGACTTGCCCAGTGATGATCGTCGAGTGCTGAATGATGAGCGAGCGGTGATAGGTGAGTGATGATGGTGGGGGGGGAAGAAGGGTAAGAGTGACTGAACATGATGTCCAGAGGTGGCTTAGTTTTCTCAGAGTCATATTATGGATCTGTATCCGCAGCCATTTTGAAATTCTATGGCATGGTGCTGAGTATCAGCTTGAACGTCCGGGAAGGGGTAATGGTGATACCTCCGTTGGTGCCTCAGAGCGGAATAGAATATGGGGTCTCAAGATCCTCGCATGGTGATATCCAAGAGCACCTAAGTCCAGACGTAAGCAAGGATATCTGTCGAACTTGTCGGTGGGTGGAAGCAACATATTGGTCCAGGCCTAGGTGTTGAAATGCCATCAGCATGCACGGAACAAGAGCCTGGCATTGTTCTGAAAGGTGTAGACTAGACGACCCTCGCAGAATCGAGCATGACCTTCGGGATAGTTGACCACGACGGTCCACGGGTGTAAGTGGTTAATTTACTCGTGTTTCTGCCGGAGTGGCCGGAGTACTCGCAAGTTCGTTTCGTCCAGTGTCGTCAACATTTGTCCTTCTGGTCTGTGATCCAAAGTGGATCCATGCCGGTGACTACAAGACTTTTTGCCCGTTTCGGTAGCCGCAAGGGTGTCTGAGCCAATCAGATACGAGGGCAAGGGGTGACCCTACACAGTAACCTCTTCACCCGCCGTTGTCCACTGAACCAGCCACTGTAGAGCCTGTAAGGACGGCCCGCCGCTCCCATCCAGGTCCAAAAATCCCTTGCCGCAACACCATGGAAAAAGGTCCAAAAACTGTCCGGCTTACGTTACTCAACGCGACGGATACATGACTAATCGACCTTCTCAACCTGCCTGGAACTGACTTTCTCGAAAAAGACAACGATCAATGGACCCTTCGCCAACGATTCCATCCGTGCACAGGCACTAGGTAGTCGCACTGGCGGCCCAGCACGACGCCGCATCGAGGCATCATGATGGGAGACGACAAGGGAAACAGACAGCTTGGTCAGCGATTGCCTCCATAGAACTGACAGATCCGAATCATCATTACTATCTGTAGTCCTTTAAAAGGCTCCGTGGTGACAACAGCATTGCTTCCACAGCTCGGAGCCTTCATCCTCTTCGCACACCACTCGCCCAAGACCACCCATGGAAATCCACCAAGAACCGTACAGCCCTATGGCCGTCACAGATTCTACCGTCGTTTTCATCAGCGGTGTAGGCAAGGGTACATACGCTTCCTCAACCTCTCTGTTCCAATCCCCTTTACGAAATCTCCAGCAATCTAACCAACTTCTCTCCTAGGCATCGGCGCCGGCATCGCTAAGCTCTACCTCTCCCGCCCTAACCACACCGTCATCGGCTCCGTCCGCGACCTCTCCACCCCCTCCGTCGCCGAGCTCAAGGCCTCTCCCGCCGCTTCTGGCTCCAAGCTTCTCCTCGTACACATTGAGTCCACCTCCTCCACCGACCCCGTCGCCGCCGTCGAGGCCATTCGTGCCCAGGGAATCGACCACATCGACATCGCCATCGACATCGCCATCGCCAACGCTGGCGCTATGCCCTCCACCGTACCTATCGAGGACGTTGACACAAAGGACATGCTGGAGAACTACCACATCAACGCCATCGGCCCTCTTCTCCTCTTCCAGGCGCTCTTGCCGCTGCTCAAGAAGGGCACGGAGCCCAAGTGGGCGAGCGTGTCAACTACTGCAGGAAGTATTGGGCTGGTTGATCCGTTGGCGGCCTGGATCCTTCCGGCGTATGGAGGCGCGAAGGCGGCGCTGAACTGGCTTACGGCTGGTATTGCGAGCAGCCAGAAGGAGTGGATGACTGCTATTGCGCTGCACCCGGGCTTGGTCCAGACTGGACCGGGGAATTGGGTTGCGCAAAAGGTTGGGATGGGGGATAAGGCGCCAATGACGGTGGGAGATAGTGCGGCTAATGTTGTTAAGCTGGTGAGTTGACGATCTGATTGAATTGAAAATATGAAAGGTGCATGCTAACATTTTTCGCCACGTATAGCTCGACGGCCTCACGAAGGAGTCAAACGGCAAGTTCTACAATGCTGTTGACGGTACTGAGGTGCCATGGTAAAGGGAGATTCGATAGCGCGAAGTGGTCAGTGAGCAGCTGAATTAGATTTTGTTTGTTGTATCATACAGCATAGAGACCTGAATTTACACATTCCATCGATTTATGTATACGCAAATCAATGTCCCTTGGTATTTGCCAGATACGTACTAAATGACACATAGCTGAGTAGCGAACGGGAGATGCAGTAAGCCCACAACAGAGTCAATACTGTGGGAAAGAAGTGCTGCCATTTCCAAAGGTCGGATATACAAACCCCAGGAACTTGTACCCGGGAGAAGAGCAAACTTGTCAGCGATGTCATCCTATGCCAATGCAGACCCCGCGATGAACCTTGACAGTACACATGCTTTATGTTTGAAGTCAGCTTATTACTCATGTTGTGCAGTAAATAATTCTCCGATCAACACTGTGATAAATACTCCGATGTGATGCCCCAATTGTGCAAGTATAAGGCAACATATTCTCACACCTCTCTACCTGTTATTCTCTTCTTCTTCTGTAGTCACCTCTCATTCACTTTCTTCCTTACTACCCCACGTCAGACATCATGCCCCCCGACGCCCTCACCCCCCACGACCCCCGGGTCACCCACCACTACACCACCATCCCCTCCACCTCCCTAACCTACCACTACCTCCTCGCCAATCCCGACTCGGCCTCCTTCCCCCAACCAACAGCCACCGTCCTCCTCCTCCACGGCTGGCCCGACCTCTCCCTCGGCTGGCGCTTTCAAGTTCCCTTTCTATTATCTCTCGGCCTCCGCGTCATCATCCCCGACATGCTTGGCTACGGCCGCACTTCCGCCCCTTCTTCCCCGTCCGAATACTCCTTGAAAAACCTCTCTTCCCACATGGCGCACATCATCCGCGAGGTTGATCCCTCTGCCGGACCAGTTCTATTGGGAACTCACGACTGGGGCGCCTTCCTGGGATGGAGACTGGCGATTTACTACCCTGAGCTGATCAAGGGCATTTTCGCGTTTTGTGTTCCTTATAGCCCGCCGCTGGTCGAGGATCAAGTGACAAGCTTGGAGGAGCATGTGAGGAGGCATCCGGAGTTGGGGTATCAGTTGCAGAATGCCGGGGGGGAGGTGGAAAAGGCGGTGGTAGATGGAGCTCGGAGTAAGGAGAGGTTGAGGGGGTGGTTGAATGCCATGTTTGGGGGGTTAACAAAGGAGGGGGTGATGGCTTTTGATCCGTGGAAGGGGTTGGATGTTACTAAGTTGGAGGAGGTGGGGGAGTCGCCGTTGGTGAGCGAGGAGATTATGGATTTCTATTGTAGGTTGCTCCTTTTTCTTATTCCCATGACCTTGATGAGGTGATACCTAACAAATATCTGGACATAGTCGAGGAGTACTCGCGCAATGGTATACGAGGGCCCATGAATTGGTATCGCACACGGGAAATCAACTTGGAAGATGAGTCACCGCTGGCTAGACAATACGCATACTGGCAGTTCCAGGTGCCGGCCATGATTGTGATGGTCGGTCATGATCCTGCGTTGCCGCCGGAGCTGACTGATGGCATGGAAAAGTACTTTGTCAAGGGGCTGAGGAAGGAGGTGATTTCTGAGGCGTCGCATTGGGTCTTGATACACACTCCGGACGAGGTCAACAAGTTGGTCGGAGAGTTCTTGGTGCAGTTTTTGTGAGGCAAGATATTCTGGGGAATGGAGGTAAAATTTGGCTCGTGATTTCAATCGATGCTATAGGTCGGGGATGTGGTACACGTCGATCTTGGGCAATGTTCGCCTTGTTCGGCAAAACCATTGGTCAGATACTGAGCGTGTTGGAGGTATTGGGCCTCCAATAGACTGGTACATGTAATAAGGAAGATTCCTTGTCCGAGATTGGTGTCCCCCATCCCCATGTCGGTTGTTGTTGAGATATTCCTGTAACCGATAGGCGTATACATGCATATACAGCTACCCCACCACCCCACCACGCTTTTGATCAACAGGGGACCGTTGCAGTGCTAGCCACTGGGCTAATTGTTAGTGCTACCACTAAACACAGGGTCCTCATCTTTTTTTCAACCTCATCCTTCGAACCATGCCCTGTCCAATTGAATTTCTGCCATCAATATGGAATGTGACCAAGATTTCCGACCCGTGCCGCACAAAAGTCCCTCGTCCTTCATTGCGCAGTAGCCGAAGCTCTACCCGTCTC
Source organism: Neurospora discreta FGSC 8579 (assembly GCA_009805215.1). Lineage (NCBI taxonomy): Eukaryota > Fungi > Ascomycota > Sordariomycetes > Sordariales > Sordariaceae > Neurospora > Neurospora discreta. The sequence continues at coordinate 61,443 of RANX01000013.1, forward strand.
CGAGAGAATGAAACGTAGGCGCATCACGAACAAGAGAGGGTGCAGCTCAGCGCCGGATCCAACCAGTCCAAGACATGTTGCTGTTCTTGTTGTGGTCGCACGGCGTTTCTGAGTCAGCCCCACGTTAACATGGGACGGCGGGAACGGGAACACAGCAATCGATGACGGCAATCGGTTGTTGGACATCGGATTCGCTGATTTTAGACAGATGGTTTTCGGGTCCTCGATCCGGTAAATGCTCAGAACTCGAAATGCGCCCGAGACACAACAAGGCGCATGGGGGGGTGATGTTCCATTCATGATGCCGCCACAGTGGCAGTACGCTAGAAAGGGAAAACAATGTGCTAACCAAGAAGCGTATACTCTGATGTAGGCTGATACTATTTTCGTTGACAGCAGTCCACACCATCTTCCTCTCCCTACCATCCGAGTCTCGTTGGAGGCCGGAGGGTTTACATAAAGACCGTGCAGAACTCAGGGTCCCTTCATAGAGTAACCAAGCCCTATGCGCCACACGAATCACCGAGGACAGCTCTATCGAAGGGACACTCCCGGCCTGGCACCATTCTGTGCGGAAAAGAGTCCGGTCTCTCTCAGTACTACACGGCTTCTGTCCGTCCCGGAAGCTATACCGATGTTCCTTAGAGCAGCATCCAAGCAGCATGTCCACCAGTCGTACCCCCCCAACCCGCACAAATTGCCGATCAAGGTTCTCCAAACATGGCTAGGCAGGAGAAAAGAACGTCTGGTGCAAGCAACAGTTCGGGAGACACAAGTTCCCATGCCGTTTCCGTGTTTGAGAGCACCGTTCCTGAGGTTAGGGATCGGACGATCATTGAAGCTCCAAGCAGGAGCAAGTGCAGTAGACTAGTTGCTACAGGACTGGTAACAGTCGAGAATGCCGTAAAAACGTACCACCAGCCACTGTTACCCGTGGTGTTTATTATCTGCCGTTCACCGCCGCCGCCGAATGATCGGGATCGCAAGCACGGCGGTCTTTGGCGACAAGACATCATGATGGCGCTGGATGATGATCGGCAGTAGAAGTGCTATAAGCCTAGATACGCCCATCAATATGCTGAACCAACAATTGCAATACTCTATCTATAACTCATATCCATCAACCCATCACGGTTCGATCTACCATGACCTTCAAAGTCATCATCGTGGGTGGCGGCCCTGTTGGGCTCTACATGGCCCACGCCTTTGAGCGTGCCAACATCGACTATGTGATGCTAGAACAACAAGACACCGTCCTGAACATGTCCGGGCAGCTTCTCTTCACCTGGCCCCAGACAGTACGCCTATTTGACCAAATCGGCCTCCTCGCGGACCTTGAAAAGGTTGCTTTGGGCATCCACCACAAGAAGCGTCTCTTCGGCGACAATGGCCAGGTAACCACCATCAGCAACTTCTGGGATGCCATGCAAGACAAGTCAGTCCTTCTTCTTCTTCGTACCTCGCCTCTCCTCTTCTATAAGGCTCCCTTACTGACAAAAGCAATCACAAACTCAACAGCCATGGCTACCCCTTCCTCCCTCTCCTCCGCTCCGAGCTCGTCAAGATCCTTTACAACCACCTCAAAAGCAAGGAATCCAACATCCGCGTCAACTCCCGCGTCATTGACATCTGCCCCCACGCCACCGGCGTCCACGTCCACCTCGCCGACGGCTCCCTCATCCAAGGCTCCATCGTCGTCGGCGCCGATGGCGTACATTCCCGCACGCGGCAAATCATGGACTCGCTCGTGGCTCAGCACGCGCTCAACCCGGCTCGTCTGGCTAACAAGCCCATGGTCTCGACCTTTTACGGCATCTTTGGCCGGGCGTCTAACGTTGACTTGGGTATCGAGCCCGAAGTCTTTTTCGAGTCAAGAGGCGGCAGCAGCAGCAGCAGTAGCAGCAGCGGCAGCGGGGAGGGAGGTGCCGTCATCCAGTGCCTTGCTACGAAAGAAATCGTGCAGTTTGTCACTTTGAAGCCGTTACCTGGGGGTCCGACTGCTGAGCGCAGTCCGAGATACTCGGACGACGAAATGGATGCGTACGCTGCCTCTCTGGAGGACGTTGCCATCTGTCCCGGCGTCAAGTTTGGTGATGTGTGGGCCAAGGTGGAGAGGAAGTCGACGAGGATGTTGAACCAGGAGGAGGGCTTTCTCGATAACTGGTTCTTTGATCGCATTGTGCTGGTGGGCGATGCGGTGCATAAGAGTACTAGTGTTAATGGGCTGGGGATGACGTGTGGGTTGCACTCGGGAGCTGTGTTGGCTAATGAGTTGCACTCTCTCCTTTCTCGGCTGCGTGGAAAGGAGGAGCCGTCGACGGGGGAGTTGGAGGGTGCCTTCAAGAGGTATCAGGAGGATCGGAAGGCCGAGGTCAAGCCGATTTGGAATGGCGGCCATGCGATGATTAGGGAGGTGGTAAAGAAGGGGTGGGTCAGTTGGTTCTGGGATCGGTTTGTCCTGCCTTGGTGTGATATGGAGACTTTTGCCAAGGGGTTGTTGGTTTCGGTGTTGCTGATTAGGCAGGGACAGATTTTGAGGTTTGTGCCCTTTGAAGGGAGGGGTGGGCGGGTGCCGTGGGCAAGGAAGGTTGTTGTTTAAGTTCTCTTGATCTTGGGCTTGGGTGTGTGATGTTGATGTTGTTGTTGCCTTTGCCGTTTGTTATGATCCATGATTTTCTCATGATTTTCTCGTTGTCTTGGGTGTCGCGCGATGATAGGTTGGATCCGTGATTTCTTTACGTTTATTAGTTGAATCGATTTGCTCCATTATTTCAGTCATCAACAGTCAAAAGGTGCCCCTATTTCGTCAACAATCCGCCTTGTACTCGCACAGGACCAACACCCGTCTAAAAGACCGTGAAACTTGATGATCATTGTTTTCAATCTCATCCGAATTGACTTTCTCCACCCCTGGTCTTTTTCCAGAGAAAATCTTCAGTGTCACAATATCCAATTCTGCCGTCGTTTACATCACAACGTTTACTGTGCTTCCGATGTGTACACATAAGTGCATCCAAAAAAGCCAACATTCAACAAAGCCCGATTAGCTCAGCTGGTTAGAGCGTCGTACTAATATCTTGTTTCCAAGATATCAAGTCAATGCGAAGGTCAACAGTTCAATCCTGTTATTGGGCAATCTTCTCTTTTTTTGCGGTATTTCCTTTTTCGTTCGTGTGTGGGTGGATCCTTTCGTCGACTTTTGCCCTGTGGCAAATTCGTCTTCAATTAGTCTCGCCATAGTGTCAGTCGCGAAATGTGGTCAATCAATTCTAGTGTGCTAGCTACTCGAGCGTAAAGCAGTAAGGAATCGGACGGAAATATCAGTGTATGTGTGTGTGTGTTAGGTGTACATGGAAGGGATGAACAGGTGGGAGGAAGAAAGGAGTGACGAACGAATGAAACAGATGATGATAACAGAAAAGTTTGTAGGTGTCAGTCAACAAGTTCCAGAAGAACATAGCCAGAGACAAATGCGAAATTGAAACATGCGAAGGTGACACTGTTGAGATTCACGAATGATTCCCCTTGCAAATGCGGTCATGATTGAGATGGATGGAAGCGAGCGATCCTCCAAGTTCGGATATACATACAACATCATCGATCCCATCTAAGCAAATACACGAAATCCTTCCTCTGAGCACCAAGCATCCCTTCGGCATGTTATAGTTAAAGACCACAAAAAGGCATAATGGTGTAGCTACACACATCTGGCTGTATTTCGTACAGCAAAGGTGATTGAGATACAAAGCATGAAAAAGACAGGTCGGAAAGGAAAAGGGAAAAAGAAAAAAAGATATTGAGACTCGGATACCGGGAGTCGAACCCGGGGCTGTTGAGAGAGCAGTCACTCCTGAGAAGTGAGAGTCAACGATGTTACCGCTACATTGAACTGATATGGTCCGATGTTTTGGTTGAAGGAATGTGTGCGAAGTTGGGATTATGTAGCATAAGTGATGAAAACTTTTTTTCCTCTTTTTTGCGTTTGTGTGGGGCAGTGGGTAACTTAGTGGTGGTAATGTGGAGACGGGACGATCGGGGTTCCTGTTTAGGTCCATGTCCGTGGTTCGCTGGGTAAGGGCTTGTAGCGGGATGGGCAATTATTGTGAATACCGCATGATATTTAGAAAGGTTGTCAATGTATTAAAGAGGAAAGTGTGGCGAGAGTTGTAGAGTATGAAGAACGTGATCCCGAAAAAAAAGAGGTCTTCGAGAACCGCATTCTGGTCTTATGACGTCTGATGAAAGGTTGTCAGAGATTTGGAAACTGATGGTTTGTCTATCCATGTAGAAACAGGCATTGATGCAAGATGAATGCATAGGTCTACGTAGGATGATATGTCTATGTGTGTACAAAATACTCTAAGAGCAGTTGGAGATGTCTAGCGAGACCAAAGAAACAACCACTACCAAGCAAAAAGCCACCCCCTAAGTCTAGAAGCCAAGTCTATAACAAACAAGCACTCAGGAAGCCAAAAGTAAAACTCTAAACACCAATGAGCTCTGAAGCTCATATGCATCCCCAATTGCTCTTCAAACATCCCACCACCTTAGCGCAAAGTTGATTTGATCAAAGTCCTAGCTAGCCATTTAAGGGTAGCTGGTAGGAAGGGGGTTGTGGAACCCAAAGACAGACGAAGGGTCATACTGCTTCTTGAGCTTCGCAAGACGGGGGAGCTTGTTGCGGCCGTACATCTGCTCGGGAGTCTCGTCGCCGTGGGCGTAGTTGACGTAGACGGCGAGGCCGTTGTAACCCGAGGTCTTGGCGTAGTCATTGCAGAGCTCGCGGCCCATGGCGTCGGCAACGGTCTCAACTGGGTTACCGGGGGCGTCCCAGCGCATTTGGATCATGCTGTGGTAGAAAGTGTGTTAGTGAGTGGTCAGCTGAAGGGGGAATGGGGTGTAGGCGACTTACACATAGGTGGTAGCGTCTCTCCAAGGGTAGGCAGTCTCAGAGTCAGGCACGGCGACGACGGCTTGATTGGGCCAGGTCTCAAGGACAACGGCAGAGGAACGGACGGCGGGCTGCTCGTTCCAGAACTTGGCGAGCTTGTTGAAGGTCTTGACCCAGGTGTTGGCGTCGTGGCGGCGGAGGTTGACACCGTAGATGTCGAAAATCTGAGAGTTGGCGCAGACCTCCTTGTCCAAACCCAAGGCGGTGTCGGTGCTCATATGCTTCCAAGGGACAGCCTTGATGTCCTTGTACCAGGGGTTGAGACGGAGGAGCGGCTGCATCCACCTGCGGGCCTCGGCCTCGGAGCCGCCGGCGTAGGTGCTGCTGACGATCAGGGTGGGCTTCTCGGTGGTCTGGTTGTAGGACATGATGGTCTCGACGGTCAGGCCCGGCGGGAGGTACATGTTGGCGATGGTGTTGAAGAGAGTGACGTTCTGCTCGGGCTCGTAGATGAGATCGAAGCTGATGATGTCACCCATGGACTTGTGCATCTTGTAGGTGGCCTGGGTAATGATACCGAAGTTGGCACCAGCACCGCGGATACCCCAGAAGAGTTCAGGGTTCTTGGTCTTGGAGGCCTCGACAATGTCGCCGTTGGCAGTAATCATGCGGACGGACTCGAGAGCATCAATCACTAGACCGTGAACACCGTCGAGACGGCCAATTCCGGCGCCAATGGTAGCGCCAATCATGCCAACGCAGCTGCAGGTACCAGTCTGGACCTGGAAGCCAGCATCGGACACAACCGGGAAGACATCCGCGGAGATGACACCAGGGCCGATGGTTACAGTTTGACGTTGCTTGTCAATCTTGATATCCTTGAAATGGCTGAGGTCAATGGCCAGACCCTCCTGACAGTTGCCAAGGGTAGTAACATAGCCGTGGCGGCCACCAGTAGCAAGAAATGGGATATTGTGCTCCTTGGCCATCTTAACCAAGGACACGATATCAGCCTCGGTGGTGGGCGTGATGGCGGCCTGGTACGTGGGCGGGCGGTAGACGTCCCAACGCTCCGTGATATTGAAGAAGTCTCCCGAGCCAGGGAAGTGCACCGCGGTGGTGTTGGACAGTATCGGGGTAGTGTCACCAATAATGGTTCTCAGGTCCGCCTTTTGGCGGCGGTAGGCGTTGGTTGCAGGAGAGGCATTGATACCCCCGGCGAGAAGGGCCGAGCTGAAGAGGAGGGAAGAAGACAGATGCATCTTGAAGTTCTTGGCAGTCTTTAAAGAAGGTTGCGCAAGATAGTAGGTGGCTGGTTGCTGGAAAGAGGCCGATGGGCTTTTTGATGCTTTGGTGTCCGAGTGTTGAAGAGATGAGTGGATGTTGAGATGATGATGTGAGTGATGATGAGAATTGTTGTCGAGGATGGAAGAAACGAATCTTCCTTTATACATTGAGGTCGCCATTGTGTTCTTCGTCCTTAACACCCATGTTGGGTAAATGATGAGGACATTACGAATTAACCGAGCATTTGAGCAGAGGTGTATGCTCTCCTGACCGCATAGGTGATTCTTCAACATGAATCATAATGTCGATGTTGTTGAAGCTATCACGACAACCCTTGTATGTCTGTGAGGCAAATGCCATTCTGAGGTGGTTAATCTGCTTAAGGTAAACTCCATCACGATATCTGTCGTAAGCTGCTGTTCAACGCAGGTACGAGGCACCGAATGGTTCCATGACTGAGAGTTCATTGGCCCTTAGTCTCAAAACATGATTGAGGTTGAGAGTGTAACGGGTCATGAGCCTCAACCAAGTATGGATATAGTGATGCCACCCGAACTGAAACTCCCTTAGCACCTTGTAGATGAGAGGCACAGATATCTTGTGGATGAGACTCAACTTCTCGGCCTAATCCGGAATGGAGCAGATGGAAGCAGACTTTGGACAAGAGAGAACAGCCTCAATGCAGGAACAAGTTGCTTGCAGAAAGCAAAGCCTGAACGCAGTCGCCAGTGAGAATACTGTTTGATGGCACGGCTTCCTTGGTCACGTACATCTCATGGGTGAGAAGTTTGTCTGGATGAGAGAACATCCAAGAAACCTCTTTCCGTCCCAGTTTTCGGTCAGTGTGAAACGTAACGGGGAGACCGAAGCCATCAAATCTCCTGACCTTTCTCCTAATCTGGTTGAGAGTTAACAAAGGTTCGCTCTGCCTCAAAACCTCGGCCGTACTTTTGTGTGAACCGCCCACGGGCTGATGGTAAATTATGTCGAAGGTGACGGCTGAGTGTCATCAGGGGGTCAAGGTGGCCAATGAGTGGATACCTAGTTAGAGGAGCATTAAGGTTGATGGGCTGGACACCTCACAGCACCGTCGAATATCAACATGGGGTCCAGCCAAACCAGGGATTCGGGTTGACCATCTCTGGTGTGGAAAATTCGGAACTGCACTCTTGTCGCCTTGGCAGGGCAGAGCAACAGAAGTCGGTCGTACGACCTAGCCGCAGTGCAGCGGCCCTGAAACTGACAGCAGCCCATAACCCAGACTTGGGTCGGCGTCCATGATTGGTATTATTCCAGATGGAGTTAACATCGCCGGATCGACTGGGGTTTGAATCTCTGCCACGTGCGACAGGACACACTGCTATCGTCGACGCCTCGGCTGTTGTGGCATCGCGGCTTGGGAATCGTTCCAACCTCTTGGTGGAGGCCAGGAAGCTTCGATGATTCGACTCGCTTGACGTGTTTGTCCGTAGCTGTGCCCGTTTGAGGCATGCTTGGATCGTGGACTTTACCAGACACAGGAAAAGGTGTTCTGTCGTTGAACGGTTTGCGGCGGCACAGCGCAGGGCACAGCTCGCCAGGCTGCTGCCAGTGTAACCCAATGCAACCACTATCGATAAGCCTTGAAGCTCCCCGCTACAGTACCTCTAGCCCTGTTCAGCCTCTGACAACATTGACATAGGTCACTCAGTCTTCTTCAACTTCACCAGATTCGACATGAACATTGGCTTCATACCTAGAGGTACGTTCCAGAAAGAAGCGAATTTGCTCATGCCCCACCCGACGCGACGGCGGCTAGGTAGCTTGGCATGATTCATCAGGATTCATCCCTTGAAACCTCAACTAGCACTTTCCATTTTCTGTCCCGCACACAACATCAGAATGACCTTGTCTGCATCGAGACATCGTGAAGAGATACGCATGGTGGAGTGGCGCCAAAGCTATCCTGTCATCTGAACAAAATCCGACAGTTGCTCAAGGATGCGGTTGGTTCAGCGCCTCTATGGAGTTGACACATGCGAAGATGCTCCTCCTCCAGACACTCCACAAGACGGGAACTTGGGTAGGTTGGATGGGAATATCATAATACTGACTGAAAGTTGAATCATGGTGAAATTGAAAGACTAAAGTGAGGTCTGACCGTAAGGATTCCGGCCTTCTCAAGAAGTTGAGAAACCTTATAAAGGTCAAAAGTATCACAGTTAAGGGGTTAAGTTCGACATCAACTCATCATCATCTATCTTATCGCAAGCCAGCTTTGACAAGAAGCAGTCAAAATGACTCGTCTGCACCGCTTCGCTGTATCCTCGGCACTTCTTTTGCAATCCCTCGCTGATGCCTCCCCGGAGCCATGCCTCAACGGACTTTGTCACTTCACCCGCAACAAGCTGGCAAGCAGGACAGTTGCCAGTGAGCTGGGTCCCCAGCTCTCAGCAAACTGCAATGTTTACGGCCCCGATGATACGCAGTTCGGGAATTGCACCACTCGATACGACCCCTTCTTCACTCCGAAGATTCAAATGGTGGTCCAGCCCGCCATGGAGGACGACGTTCCCAAGATTGTACATCCCCAGCCCTTTTGTCACTCGTGACAAGGACTCGGCTGACTTTGATCAGGTTCAATATGCCAACGCCAATGGCGTACCCTTCCTGGCAATGGCTCGGAGACACGGAATGACAAGCACGTTGTCAGAGTTTGACGGTATGCAGATTGATATGTCCCTCCTCGACAAGATTGAGATTCAGCCAGACGGAAAGAGCGTCGTCCTCGGCGGTGGCGTGTTTGCCAAGAACATCATGGAAAAGTTGTGGGATGCTGGTTACGTTACCTGTACGTCTTTCTGTTTGAGTTCTCCATACCTATCATAATACTAAATACTCTTAGCATCCGGAAGCACATCCTGCGTTGGCCTCCTCGGTCCAGCTCTGGGTGGAGGCCGCGGCCGTCTCGAAGGCTACTACGGCGTCGTCAGTGACAGTTTCCTCAAGCTCAACGTTGTTCTCGCCAATGGCACCGCCATCACCGTCTCCGAGACCGAGCACCCTGATCTCTTCTGGGCCATGAAAGGCGCCGGCCACAACTTTGGCGTCGTCACCAGCTTGGAGATGAAGATCTACCCCCGTGGCGTCGACACCTGGTATTACAAGACTTATATCTGGACCCAAGACAAACTGGAAGCCGTATTCCAAGCATCCAACGATTTCCACAACGACGGCAACCACGCGGGCCATCACCTCCAAGAGATGGCCTTCAATATGGGCAGCTACACCATCATCCCCAGCATCAGCGAGACCGAAGGCGTCATTTTTTGGTCCTGTGTCTACCGCGGCTCCAAGGAAGAAGCGCAGCCGTACTTGGATGCCTTTGACGCCATCGAGGCGGTCTCCACCGAAGACGGTAACGTCCCTTACCCCGAGATACCCGGTGTGTCTGGCACCGGCATGAACAGCGCGCTGTGTGACTACGGCTTAAACCACGTTCACTACCCTGCAGGCTTGAAGGTGTGGAATGTCACTACCCAGCGCCAGATCTACGACTTGTACAACGAAAAGATCCGGGAGTACCCCGAGTTCCAGCGTACGACGGTCAATATGGAAGACTACTCGCACGAGGGTGTTGACGCCATTGACTCTGACACATCTGCTTATCCGTGGCGTGATAGGGGTCTTCTCAGGTATTTACGTCCTTACCCCTTCTCCCCATCTGCTTTTTACCACTTCGTCACTAACAAAAAATCCAAAGCTTCATCGCCGTAACCTACGACCCCAACCCCGCTCTCGACGAAGCCGCCATCGCATGGGCCCAAGAGACGCGCGATCTCTGGAACGCCGGTGCCCCTGATCTTCTTCCTAGCACCTACGTCAACTACGCCCATGGCGATGAGTCGGTCGAGTCCATGTACGGTTACGAGCCCTGGAGGCTGGAGAAGCTTCGGAAATTGAAGGCGCAGTATGATCCGGATAACCTGTTCAGCTACTACAACCCTATCATCCCGAACATGAACCCTAGGTCTACGCAAGAGTCGAACTTCCAGGGCCGTCAGATTGGGGCCAAGTCAAGGAGCCGTGGGCAGTAGAGTGATTGGATAGGTATGGGATATCATGGATGATAGATTTTTTTTGCTGATGAGGACCTAGTCTAGATGATATGAGGAGGTGTAGCTGCTCTTGGGTTTTTTTTTTTTTTTTTGTATTTTTGTACTTCCTTCCTGAGTAGTATGGTGTGATAAACTTGATAGATATAGGTGTTCGGATTCATGGCTTTTGGAATAGAGCCAGAAATAGAGCTGTCATTTCAACCACGCAAAGCCACAGTTGTAGTCCAGTGAGGGTGTCGTGATCATACCGGCCTCAACTAACGGGCAGATCTTCAGATGGTGGGAGCAAAACAGATGGGCAACCCTCCCCGCGTGAACCGTTCTGCTGGTATATCTATGTTGTGATCCATGACCTGCACCAAATAAGAACCCTATTTTACCTTCGTGCTGTCGCTTCGAGGATGTTGCAGTTGTTCGAAGCAGCCTTCACGCCTGCCAACCTCGACGTTATACAATAGGGACGTTGTTCAACTACGGCTTGAAACCTCGGTTAAAGGGTCCTAGCTTTAGCGGTATTTCAGCAGCCCATAGCAGCCAGTCACTAACACTTACATATATTCTTCTTTCCGTAAAAATCCTAGCGCCAATGTTTGACACCACCGGTACCCACCACCGTGCCCCACTGACAACGTCCTCGGTGAGCTCTTGCGCTTGTTCGCCAACTTCTTCCTCAATACCTTCCATAAACTATGATTACTGAACCTCAAATCGAATCATCAGACTGCGGAAGGAACCTTCAAGAGTAAGTCGATATGACTCCATTGCTGAAAAAGTAACGCGCAACACCAGCCGATCAAGACATAGGTACCACTCAGCCACCCGACATGACAAGCGACGCCGTTGGTACACACACGATCTCCGCATCACCACACAACACCGAGAGCATATACCCATTTCGGTCTATCAGAACATGATACCTTCTATTCCGGAATATTCACGCGAAATGGTTCGGTTACTCCCCACTTGATGATACCCTTATTTCGGCACATGGACGGAGCAGGACTTACGAAGGCTCCCGTTTCTCTGCAAAGCTTGGCGATCACGATGCTGGATGTCGGAGCTGAGTCTGCACTGGGGCATATCCCATCGAGCGATCGAGCTGGAGGAGATTGCTCACTTCTTGGGTATTCTTCCCTCCCACCCCCTCACCCGGCGAAGCTTATTTTCATGGCTTTGCCTGCGGATAGGCTTGATTAAAATCTATGAGAGAACATGTAGCATACACAACTATCGTTGGTATCTGGTTATACTATGATCTTGAGGGCGTGGCAGCCTAGTAGTATGTTGCACAGAATCTTCCCTCCTATCTTCAGGTCTAGATTCTACTATATTTTCTTAGCATTTGCCCAGCATCTTATCAGACTCTCCTACCTACTACCTACCTAGTTTAGCACCGCAAGTGTTCCACTTCATAATATCCAAACCTAGGTACCCACATGGCTTTTCGTCAAATTTCATGAAACTCTCCTAATACAAGTTTCCCTTTGATATTTGAAATCTTGTTACTTCTTCCTGCACCAAAGGAGTGGCAAGTTGATGCCATCTCGATCAGCTCATCTCACTTGAAGCAGCCAGCCTAGGACTTGAAGCAGAAGGAGAGCTTTACACTAGAATCGATGAAACCCAGTCGCTGCCAGTGCTAGATGTGGTGTTGATCGATGACGACGGCGGGGTTCAAACACATGTTAGCCAGGCCGGGAAATAGTGGGTACAAGCGGCTGTATGCGTATATCAATCATGCGAATCGAGGTGAGCGTCTGCAGGCACTGTTGGGGTATGAGGAGTGGAGGTGGGAGAGGCTGACGGCGTTAAAGAGGGAGTATGATCCCGAGGGGTACTTTGATGGGTATCATGGGATTCCGAGAGCGGTAGAAGAAGGGTGGTGATATGCCCCTCCCCATGGGTAGGGTGTGGGAGCACTCAGTAAATGAGCGGCAGAAGCCCCTCGCTACGCCTCTTGAGGAGCTGTAGGTGATGCGCGGGCTTGGTGTGGGTGAGTGCTTAAGGTCCTTAGGTAGGAGTGGTGAGATCTGGGGAGATTACCTCTAGGCTTACTGGCTCTGTAGCATAGCGTAGCTTAAACGTCGGAATAGTCAAGTTACCTCTAGTGAGATTTTAATTGGTAGTAAATATCATAGTTCTGCATACCTAGGTACCTATTTGTGAAGCCAATCGGCGCGGTGCCCTGCCGTTCCGTGCCTCCAGAAAAGTCGAACCGGAGCTGTGCCACCTTCTAACCCCCCAACACCAGCCATCCACTACCAAGAAACGGCGGATTGACAATGTATTGAAAAGTGGAAGGAAGAGTTGTACAACAAACATCGGGAGAAGAAGAAGGGGTGATGCAGAGCAAAAAGGAAAGAGCGACAGTATCAGTGGTCTTACCCGCCTCGCTGAATCGCTGATCGTGTCACTGTTGACTCCAAGGAAAGTCTGAGTGTAAACCGCAAAATGTGGATGGATTTGTGAGCCTGTGGTGCCTTCCGAAGTCTCTCGTTCTGGGTGTTCGATATGTGGGGGAAGGTGCGAGGGAGGAAAAGATCGATGGACGGGAGTCATCAAACCTCCAATGAGAGAGAGACCGTTGCAACTCTTTTTGGAAGTTTACAAAACAACGAATCAAACAGGGAACGACTAGTAGGGACGAAAAAGACTGAATTGAGTACCTAGGGAATGTCTAATCCCACACTCCCACTGTTGGCTTTCTCGTGTATCTTCAATGCGCCAGTGTTAATTCCTGAACAAGTGATGAAAGGTCGTGACAAACAAACCTATTGAGTCTATGTATGGTAAGGTAACCCAGGAAGGAACCAGACACCACTCAGCTGTCAATAGGAACAGCATCAGGATACCTCCTACCGGCAATCTCAAACTTTTTCAACGTTTCATCAATCTTCTCCAAATCCTCGCTGGTCAACTCAATGTCCACGTTGTTCTCCTTTACCCGCTCCGCGGTAGTCGCACCAGGAATGGGGATAACCGTCGGGTACCCAGGCTTCTTGCTCAGTGACTTGACCCAGTTGATGGCCAACTGCGCGGGCGTGAACCCCTTCTTCTTGGCCAAGTCGTTCAGCTCGCTAACCAGCTGAATGTTCAAGTGGAAGTTCTCCGGGTAGAAGCGGGGGTAATGTCTGCGGAAGTCGTCCGCGGCCAGATCATCAAGCTTCTTGATCTGACCCGTGAGCATGCCCTGGCCGATGGGCGAGTAAGCAATCAAGGGGATGCCAAACTCGGTGCAAGCCTCAGCCACGCCGTTCTCAAGCGTGTGCGTCGCCCAAAGGGAGATCTCCACCTCCACCGCAGCGATCTTGGTGATCTTGACCGCCTTGCGGATCGTCGCGGCCGAAACCTCAGAGAGACCAATGCCACCGATGATGCCCTTGCTGACGTACTCGTCCTCAAGGTACTTGAGAGTCTCCTCGAGCGGCACCTTGGGGTCGATACGGGCGGGCTCAAAGATGTCGATCTTGTGGGTGCCGTCTAGGTCGGCGAGGCAGGCGTCGATGGAGCGCTTGAGTCCCGCGGGCGAGCAGTCGGGGATCATCTGCGGGAAGAGGAAGGCGCCCTTGACGGAGAGCACGACCTTCTCGGCGTCTTCGGGGTATTGCTTGAAGTAGGCAGCCAGAAGCTTTTGAGTGTTCCAGTCAGGCGAGCCGTAGAATTCACCAGCATTCCAGAAGTTGGCGCCGGACTCAAGAGCGGCGCGCATGGCCTTGAAGGCTTGCTCTTTAGGGGTGGGAGGGTTCTTGGTGCAGAAGCCTCGGGGTGTGTTAGTCTGACTTGATTTCTCTTGACAAGGAATGTAAGGATCGGGTCACGTACCCATGAGGCCGTAGCCAGTGGGACCAACTTGCTTTCCGACGAGCTGAGGCATGGTTGCGATATTGGTTGTTTGTGAGGACAATTAATGCTCCTAAGAGTGAAGGTGTGCTTTGAGGTGTCTTGTGATACTGATGCTGATGATGAGTGAGATGAGGATGGGGATAAGAAGTCCTTGTGTCTCTTGGGGTGGCCTGGTTTTATATCTGCGGCGTGGAGAACCTGGGCTCTCGAAATCCGAGTAATCAGGGTAGGCGGAACGTTACAAACCCAGTGTTAGACTAGATACCAGATTCGGACGTGGAAAGTTTGGTCTCTATCGCAGTATAGAGTCCTTCATGTGCTCCGAGCGGATTCTTCAGCATCCAGGCCCCAAAAAGAGACGGAAGGGACCTGAACACTTTGTCCCTGACGGCTGAAATTCACGCGCGTATGTTAAGTCCAGCCTTAGGTCTGTTGGTTACCAATCTCTTGGGGTGGAGGAACAAACTAAAAAGCTTGGTAATAGCTGAGATGTCCCAGTTGGAAAAAGCTTCGCCACGATGTGGAAAGTCATCAGTTCAGTCGTCTGGTAACGCTGTGCTGCTTTCGTTTTGGAAGCCCATTGAGAGCTTTGTCCTAATCGGGAAATTGGTCTGTGATTGGTCAAATTGGTCATGAATTCTATAGCTAGCTACTCTTCAGAGTGACGGAGAGTGACAGTCGCGCCATTGGCGGCCGCTCCAAGCAGCTGTTGGTTGGTCTTGACGACTGTCACCTTACCCTCGCTTACCTAACACTCTTCGAAGCCTTGAAAGGGCTGATACCACCTACAACCCCGCGAATGTCTTGGTCATCAGCGGTGAAATGCCTGTGCCTGGTCGGAATATCCACCACTGTCCGGGAGCGCGCGGAATCTGTGGTCGTCGTCAGAACTCTGATGATAAACGGACAGGGAGTTGATGTAGATCAAACCTGATTGGCAGCTTGCGATTTAAGGTGTAAGGTGTGGAACGTTTGCTGTGGAGCTGCCTAAACGCATCCCTAAATGCGGTGGAGCTTGGGGAAGGCCCAGCTGTTTAAGTGCATATCCCTACCTACCGAGTATTCATCAATCAAGAGGATGAAGTGATTCAAGATAAACGAAGCCACAGCGTCGTGCCGCTCTGTGCCATTGGCCAAAGTCACACGCATTCATCTCACGCTTCATCCTTACAGTATGCCCGGCACTTGTTAACGGGAGATTTGTCAGTTTCCCATGGCGGAAAGCATGCCAAAAGTCCTCGCACCAGCCCAAGGCTGAAGCGAAGCCACAAGTCCTTACCACACTGCTCTGCCCGCTTCTTGGTACCCGGTTGGGAGGGCTCTCCTTTGTCTCAAGATATGGACTATCGGTTGCCGTTCCGACAAGGCCGGTGAACCATCGTTCAGTCTGCACATTTAGACTACATATTCTGGAATCCGTACACTCGCATACATTACACCCTCTTCTGCGCGCCATCGATGTAACAGACTGCAGAATCCCCTCATCATTCTGATTCATCCTCCTCTTCTCTAACCTCAACTTTTCCTTCTTCTCCATCTTCTGAAATCCTACGATTCCAGTCAGATACTGGCGATCCTGATCGTTGACAATCAATCATTCCCAACACAAGCAACCACATTTCACAATGGGCAAAGGGTTTCAGTTCATAGACTCGACCAAGACCGATAGGGTCACCAGGAGACTGGTTCGAAGTCATGCCATGAAGGGGAAGAATGTTGGCAAGGTGCTTCACCGTCGATCAAGGCTGGAGTTAGATCTACATACACCCCGGCCGTCCAAGAAAGCATGCACATCCACTGCCCGTAACCTTTTCCCCCAGCAGGAACAGCAACCCGGCCACAGCGCCAACACCAGCACTGGCAGACCGAGTAGCACCAAGAGTAGGAGCAAGAGTCCAGAAGAGACCCCTAGAGGTAGTCCCAGTGACGGCTCAAGCTCCACGGGAAGCAGCAGCTACATCACCACTCCAGCTTCGAGTGTCACCGGTCTCACCAGCAACGACTTCCTCTTCCTCGATGATCTGGACAACAACCTTGACTGGTTGGCCGACATCGAGAACCACGATATCGATGGTTACATCGCGGATACCCTCGCCTCTCCGCCGGTGGACGTCCCATTCTCAGGGCAACAAGTACAACAGTCGTCGCTTATGCTCGAAGCACACACCCAGAAAACTCTCCTTAGCACGACCCTGGGACCACGAGACAGTCTGTTTACCCTTGCCTTTCCCGTTCAAGCAACTCCACAGAGTCAATTTGTCATCAGCCAATGTACGTCCTGTTAGTGTACCCGTTCACCATCTCCCGCACTCACTAACACTTACACCTACCGATCTACGTCTAGTCTTTGGCATTGTCATCGATGCACTATACCCTCCCCAACTCGTTCGAGGTGCTGCGAAGGCTTATGATTATTGGATTAGCACTCTCTTCCAGGACAGGACCTGTAAGCCGAGCCTGTCTTTGAACAACAGGAGTGAGAACCCTAACCAAGTGTGTTTCCTGCTAGCCTTCCATTGTGCCATAGCCCTAATGGCTGCCCTCAGTGACTTTTTCTTTGGTGATCAAGCACTCACACCAGACGCCATCTACCATCTGAGCCAGGCCATCCACATGGTCAACCAGACTCTGGAGACCAACACCGCCTTGTCGGACTCCAACGTCGCCGTCGTCAACTTTCTTGTCATCCAAGAGTTGCTGAGAGACTCAGTCAAGTCCAAGGCCGAAGTCCACTTAAAGGGTCTCCAGAGGATGCTAGAACTACGTGGTGGGTTGAACTCGCTGGGGGAAGACAACCCGTTGGGCATCAAAATAAGCAAGTAAGTCGCCGGTCTGGCATATGAAGTATCCTTCATTCTCTCCCTCCCATTTCTCGCCATCTTTCTCAACCGCCACCCAACCAACAAGACCACTAACATCTCTCCCACCTCACAGAACAGCAGTGGACTATGCCCTCCACCGCGGCACCCCCATCCCCGCCCCCTTCTACCGGGACCGCATGTCTTCCATCCGCGCTCGTCTGCTTTCAGAAGGCTTCCTCCTCTCTTCCCCACCCTCCCCACTTTCCTCCTTCTTCTCTCCCCTCTCATCACCACCACCGTCATCATTATCGTCCCTGTTGGGCGTCCAACAACAACAACAAATCCAAATTCACCCCTTCCTCTCGCAAATTCTCTCCGACGTGCTCTCTATCACCACCCTCCTTAACTCCCCCTTACTCAACTTTCGTTTCGACCCACACATCCTCCAAGAGTTTCTCGTATCCGTGGGATGCCGATTAATCCGCTTTCGGCCGCTGTCTTACTACCAAAACCCAAGAAAAACCCAGAAAGGAAAACGACCACCACCACCAACAACAACGAAACAATTCCGTATAGAATCAGCAATCCACCTCGGTCTCATCGCCCTCACAACGACTCTATTCCTCCAATTCGGTCGTCGTCGCTTCTTGCGCTACGAACTAGTCAAGGAGTGCATGATAACGCTGCTATCAGACTGGGATTACTACTCCCTTTCCTCATCTACTTCATCATCTCCTGCAGATCGTGTCGAAAACCAAACCCTCCTCTGGCTCCTTCACATGGGCGGTATCTCCGTACTAGCGGGGCCAGAAGAGCAAAAGTGGTTGGCGCCCAAGTTGCAATAGTTGGCGTGGGGGGTCATGGGCATCTTGGACTGGGAGGGATCTGGGACACCAGAGGCGACACAAGGGACCCAAGGGGTCAAGGAGTGTTTGTTACGGTTCCCTTGGGTGGATTCGTTGCATAGTGAGCCGGGGAAGGCAATGTGGGATTCTTTGGGGGTCATGGGCATGATGATTGTTTGAGAGGGGTTGTTTTGTGGGGATGAGGTTTTGTTATTGGTTATTTGTTGAAGGGGGGGGGGGGGTGGATTGAGGCTTTCCATAGAGGAGTAGACGTGTTGCAAGACGAATGGCGTTGTTAAGGTGAATGTTGATCCTTGCTTGTGCCGGATTGTGGACTGTGGAGGACTCGATTGTAAAGGGTTTGACCGGTTGATCTACATGGGTTTGAAGCGAGATATTGAGCGAGTGGTGTTGTGTTTTATGGATGAAAGATAATCGTATGTTTTTTACATCAGGTTGGAAAAGGGTTTTTGTTCTTTCTTTTTTTGGTGCTGGGTTCTGTGTGTATGATAGTTCCATAACGTAGTAAGTTCTCAAGGGGCAATTTTTGATGGTGTTTGTTCTGGTTATGCTCCAACAATACGGAGTACGTGCTTTGTACGACTAGAAGTTATGATTTGATTTTCAATGAAGTTTGTTCTGTGAAACAGGGTTTGCATATAGAAGGAAAGAAGGAAGACAGGATCAAGGAAGCGAAGGATATGCTCCTCGGGAGAATAGTGAATGACTTTCTTGCTACTTCGGCGGCGGTTGCGTACTGTCCAGAAGACAAGCCAACAACCGTCCGATATATGCTGGATGAATTTCGCGTTGAGTCGATGTCTAGACCATAGATTGTGGTTCCCGGGCTCCTTGCATAGAAACTGCTGTGGTGTCGACGTTGCTGGGCGGTTGAGAAGACGAAACAGCGAACGGTGTCTGAACAGACTGGCGAGGATGAAGCGTGATTATCGATAGGATCAAAACAGTAGCTAGATGAAAATGTGAGTAGAAAAGAGTTGGCAATGCGCAAAAGAAGGTCGGGTTCAAACCTCGCTGAAGTCTGGCAGAGTAATTAGCTGGCTAGAGGTACTTACCAAGAGGAAGCAGGGAAAGGGAATCAACAGTATCGACCCAAAACCCCCAGACCTCGAATAACAAGCCTTCACTAACCTCTTGAGTGGGTTGGCGGCGAGTTCCACAATGAGCAAAAGGAATAATATGTTACTTGAGGAAGGCACCGACAGTAGGGTAGGTGCCCCTTGGTTATGAGTTATACCCAATACAGCTAAGGTAAGAACGACCTGGAACGGCGCGCAGAGAACAATTCGTCGCAAGGCTGTATTTCGCTGTACCCTTCGAAACTTTGCGCGCGGACGAAATTGCACTTGGCACGAAATGAACAAAGGGGTGAACTGGGTATGAATAGCCATTCAGAACTGACACAATCTTCTAGTCATCCGGTAAGAAGAACGAACACGTTCATCAACCACAACTTGGATATGAAATACACGATGAGCGCATTCAACAAGAAGCCGGAAATGATTTTAAGAATGCGTCGCCTGCAAATCCCGACGATGCAAATGACCAGAAACAACGATCTCAGGTTGAAGCCCCGGCCCAGTACAATCTCCCCCATGTCACAACTTCAACGGCCATCACCAAAAAAAAAAAAAAAATTAAATAAAAAAAAAAAAAAAAAAAAAAAAAAAAAAAAAAAAAAAAAAAAAAAAAAATTTAAAAAAAAAATTTAAAAAAAAGAAAAGAATCCCTCAAAACGCATCCAAGAACCCAACCGCTACCACCCACCACAACACCCATCATCTTCTTCCATCCTCATAGCCCCCACCGGCATCTATAACCTCCATACTCAAACTCGACCTTCTATACCTCCCCCACCCTCCCAAGCCAGGTGAATCCGCCAACCCTCCTATATCCTCCACCTCCTCCCCCTCCCTCATCCCCAACCGAAAACCCCCACTAACCCCGTTACAGAAACTCGACCCTCTCCTCCTTTGCATGATGGACAAGGGACTAGGATGTGGGATCTCCTCGGGCGCCGGGTGCGCAGACCCAATCATGCCCACGTCCACGGAATTCCCGCGCCCGGCTTTGGACAAAGCGTAGTCGCCCGAGTCAAAGTACTTGCGCTCTCTGAGGTGACGGGCGAAGCGGGTGGTCGCGGCGTTTGAGGTCGCGTTGGGACCAGTGTTTGTTACGGTTGCCGGTTGGAGGGAGGAGCCGGAGTTTGGAGGGGAGGTGTAGGGGGTTGTTGAAGTGGAAGAGGGGGTTGATGTGGTGGTGGTTTTGGACGCGAGGTTGGAGGGCAGACGGCCGTAGAGGCGGAAGATGCGACGGTCTTTCTCGGAAAGGGACTGGTTTGGGTTGTTTAGTAGGTGATCTTGGTGAAGATAGGGTAAGAAATGGATGAGGTGGAAAAGAGGGGGCTACTTACGGATGTGTCAAAGCCGTCGACATGGGTCTGGCTTGGAGGAGTAGCCATTTTTTGCGAGTATTCAAGATATGTGTGGTCCGTTACTTTGTGTTGTCAAAGCCCGTGTGGGGTAGATGTTGTTCTTGACGATGATGATAACAGCTTGGTGTATATGTGTTCCGCTCGTTCGTCGAATCGTAAGATACGTGTTACTCGCAAGTCGTGTTATGTGTCCAGCACTGATGTAAAGGCACTGTGGGTGGCTTAAGACACTTTCTTATACCTAGTTGTTTAGTGTCTCATTGTTCTGGGGAGAGCGTAGCAGTTCGGGTCGGTAGCTCGGATCTGAATGAATGAAGCGGAATTGTGGAGGCGATCGGATACACACAAAAAAAGATGGGACGGAGAGCGATGAACGAATTCTAGTAAGATTCATCCAACACTGACGTCGATGTGAGAGTTGTGTTTGCTTACCCAACCACGCGGGCCACCCACCACTCTGATCGATGAACTCTTTTATCATCCAGAGGAAGATAAATCATGTGGAAGTGATGGACGGGGCCGCCCATTGGTGTGATATCCAGGCCGCTTCTTGATCATTTTTCCCTGCGTCTCACAAACTAGCCCTCTTTGTCTCGACGGGTAAGGTATCCCGTCGAGACCGTACCATGGTTGCTTCCTCAACCCCACCTATACCCTGAAGCACACCAGACAGCAGCTAGCCTCCCGAGAATATGTACTCCGTTCCCGCAATCATCACTCACTCCGCCATCTGGACCTTCCATGTGGATAGATGAGACGCAATATAACCATTCCTCAATCAGCCCACTGATCTGCTGATTCTAGTACGTTCGACCCTGCAAGGACCCTTGATTGATCCCTTAAGGGCGCCAGCCAGCACGGAGATGCAACTAACTGCACGGTCGACCCGTGCGGTGGTGTCGTGGAACGCGTTGAGCGACCCCTCCCCACTTCAGTCTGCACTTGATTGGCTGGAGGAGGCCGTGTAAGTCGTCAACTCTCCACTTTCAATCTTGAACTACAAATCTGATAAGTCAACGTCCTCGTGACCAATCTACCACTAGATCCTCCCGAAAACTGGAGGAGACCCTCACTCCGTGACAAAAACCCACACACCAACTCATCCATCCCCATATGTAGTGTACACTACAACAAAGAACTCGCTCGGACGGAATCTACAGTACGAATCCAAATCCCCCACCAGGTCCGGACAGGACTTCCGGCGCAGGGTTCAAGAGATAACCCGCAACACCATGTACCTACAACTCTATGTACATATGTATGTAGTATGCTATTTTAGGATCCGCTTGCGTCGTCTACACTTACATGGTAGAGACGCAGTTATCTCCAAGTACACTACCTATCCTCTTTTCCTCTCTTACATATGTACTATGTATGGTGAATATGGGCAAGTACACTAAACCTCGTACATCAGGTGTCGTTGTCGATCTCTCTTGCCCCTCAATGTGGCCAATCCAGAGAGCGGCCACGAAGCGTGGCTTTGTACTGGTTCGTGTCAGGAACCTGACAAGGGGGGTCTCTACCTACCTTTGCTCGCAATCGCAGTATGTAGTTGTAGTTCAAGTTCAGGCAATTATATCATCGCATCCTTCAGACCATTCTGTTGTCACGCGTCAGATAAATCCATCACAGCTATCATCCCATCACCAGGAACCACGCGAACCCTTTCCCCAGAGACGTCGACATCCTTCAACTCAACGAATGCCCTAGTGTCATCTAGAACTTACTACTACCTTACCTCCATTCTTCCATTCTCGGCGTTGTTACTCGTTTGTATCAGTATTGGGAACATTGGAATGAGATAACGGGAAGACCTGTAACATATCAAACTATCTCGTCAGATATCGAGTGAGAGCACCGCCGGACGGAACATGTCCATATTACATATGAACCAATGTTACCAAATCCTGTGTCGCCTTCCAACCCTACCTACCTAGCAGCACGAAAGTGATATCACAACGGTTTTGTACCACACTTGACTAGCAACCTTTTTAAAAGGCCAAATATCAAGTGATGAATGCTTCAAGAAACGCCTATTATCCTATGCACAGAAAGTGAAGTACCAATTACCCAAGAACCGATCCTTAGCTCCAAAAAGCTCCTTAGCTCCCAGCTCTCGATGCATTTTCCAATTCCCCAAAACAACGAAACGAGCAAAGAAGCAGCACCTAAAAGTGCGTATAACGCCCGATCGCCATTTCCCATTGCCGGTACCCATTTCCTTTTGCATCCCTTGCTATCCAATCCAAAGAGGAAAACTCCGTCTTTCGAAGACCAGACCAAACCAGAGAGAATCCCGCCTCTCTATACTCCCAAACACCTCGCTTTCCTTGGTACCTTTTTTGTTTCGCAAGGTCCAGATATAAACCACAAATACAATGCCGCAAAAGGAAGAAGCAAACCGCAGCACCACCGAGACACCCAAGGAATGTGATTTCCTGCCCGGTCCCACTCACGCCTCCATTCGCTTGTCCGAACATCCTGCTCTTTTTCACCCAATCCCACCTCCTCCAGCTTATATCTTCCTCTTTGTTGGTGGTTGGCCCTGCCTATGAACCATTTCCATTCCCAATAACATCCGAAAACAACAGCAGCGGCCACTGCCCACCCCCGGCTCCTACCACAGCCGACTCCGCCGCCGACACTCCCATCCCATCAGCTCCGTCTCCCGGTCCGTGTCTAGCTCCGCCGTTAACATGCGCATGCGAATGATCGACCATTCCGGCCCCCGACACGTCGCCCGGTCTGGTGGACCCCAGAGTTAGTAGCGCACTAGCGCTGTACCGCTCTTGGGAATCAGCCATGGCCGCCGCCCAGTCATGCCATGGATTATTGTTGGGTGCGTTGGAAGCTACTGATGCTGCGCCATACTGCGGGTGGACTTGTGATCGCCATTCTTCGGCTCCGGGGCCCGGTTGGACTGTTGTGGAGACGTGCTGGGTGGCTTGAGAGGCGAAGGCTATTAGAGGGTTGATGGCGGCGGAAGTTTGGTCAATTGCTGCGGTGACGGTTTGAGGGGGTGCTGTTGAGGAGGTGGGAGTGGCTGTTGCGTAGAGGTATTGCACGCTGCCGCCGGAGGGGTCGTAGGCTGCTAGGTCAACGCCGTTGCTGGTTTGATGGGCGTCGGCGCTATTTTCATTCAGAGACATCGTTTGGTAGGGGGTTGTTGAGCCATCGTAGTATCCGGCTCCGTTTGTGCTGACGCTGTTGCGGTGGTCATTGGGTGTGACCGAGTGACTGGGCGCAATACCGTTGCTGTTGAGTGGTTGCTTAAATGGTAGAAGAGGCTGCTGGAATGGTGATGTCGATTGTGGTTTGATCATGGTCTGATCGACCGACAGTCCATCCTTACGGGGCATGTCGCGTTCGATGCAGGCGATGGTTTGCTTGATAATTGTGTCAAGTGTTCTTGCTAGACGGTTTCCAGTACCTGTTAGTCGACCAATCTCGCCGATAATTTCCAGGCCTAAAGTCATATCTGCCCTCAAAGTGGCGATCTCCACTTGTGTGATTTCATATCTCCTTTCCCAGTTTGCGACGAGTATCGTCAGGATAGAGGCGACGTATACCGATAACTGATACCATGTTGTGTCCAGAGACTTAAGTTTCAGCAGCTCCCCAACCACCTTCAATAGCTTCCGAGCTGTCTGCTCGCATATCCTTGTGTTCTCAGCACAGAACTTGGGGTCCTTTTCTAGACAAACCGACGGATGTCTAAGACAAAGATTAAACTCGAGACTGATGGCCTGGGTATAGAGGGCAAACACCACGTCGGTCGGTTGACACTTTTCCACTCGCAGACAGTCAGGGAGTTCATTCGTCAGTTTGCGCATTCCAGCCTCGAGTTCGGCGACAGTATCGACATATTTCTTGGGATCTCGCCTCACGCTGTAGATGCTAGAATACATCTCCATATACAGAGGAACAGCTTTGAAGCCGGCGAGCCCGATTTGATAGCAGCAATGGCCGATTTTGGACGGGTCCAGGATGCCGTCTTCTCCGAGATACTCGTCCTCAATAGCAATCGGGAACTCAATGTCAAATTCTTCTAATGTGATGGGCATTGGCCTGCCAAGTCGACCGTTAAGGGTGATGATAATACCCAGGATGGACCACCACACCCTTTTGCGCAGCTCGTTTTCAAGACTTGTGCCTCCATTCGGCATCTTGTTGCTCCGATGGAAGTTGAGTTCAATGGCCTTCATCATGGCAAAGTTGGCAATGGTGAAGGAACATCCCGGTTTGGGAAAGTTGCGAGTGTGAGACGCCAGCATGGCCAAAGCCTGGACCGCGGTAACCGTCTGAGAAACGGCAAGTTCAAAAAACTTGCTCAAACACCAATGGTAGTGCTTGTTGGAAAGATCGTTCAGCTGTGCATGGTCCTCTGGCTTCTCGCGATGGTTCCTGATGCCATATTGGAAGTACATGCTTGATATCATCATGCGGACCAGGACTAGTTCGGGCACTGTGGCTTTGAAGCCCGGATCATCATAGATGCGAGTCAAAAGCTGCATGAATGATGGCCTGTGGACTAGTGGCATGTACGGGTATATGGTGAGGAAGTACCACTCGGCATAGGTAAAGGCGTCCTGTCTTGGGGGGAGGTCGCAGTGTTCCATTGGCGGGTTTAGCCTGACTAAGGACTGATAAAAGGCCGTGACCGATTTGTTGTACAACGGTGACCCGATGGGAGTGTTTGGCGAAGGCTCATCCATATCTGGGTCAGGATCATCAAACGAAGTGATCTCAATGGTAGTTCCGAGAACCGAAAGGGTGGTGCCCTTAAATGTGACGCCTAGGTAGCTCTCTGTCGGCCTCGATTCCAACAGCGAACATCTCGTATAACGACCTGGTGTGCTTTGTGACCCTTGCCTGCTTTTTCTAAACCATACCGAGCCTTGTTGCTGCCATTCGCCCTGGGACATGGGGTCGTGGATGGGATTCCCCACGGCATCCAAGGTGACACCCGGAGGGTGGGGGGTTCTATTCGCGTTTGACCCTTCCCACGGCCGGACTTCGATTTTATGGTCGGCCAGCACTCTTTCGAGATCCCTCACCCTAGCTTCGAGTTGTTGAGTATAACCTCGACGTTCGGTACGGCCTGTGACACGGTCTGTTACAACGCAGTCGATGTTTTGGCTCGCGCAATGGGAGCAGCCCACGGGTGAGGCATCGCAGCGGATTTTTCGGACCTGGGCACGCACAGAGATTAGTATGTAACGGGAACGCGACGCCGGTTAGACGCGCAGCAGGCTGCCAAAGCGACAGGACGAAAAATCAGTACCTTGCACCTATCACAAGCCTGACCAGTCCGCGTGTATTGTGAGAGCTTGGTCTTGACAACACTCGAAAAGTCTTCTGTACTGCGCTCAAGACGGGGCAGCTTCATCTTGGGTTGTGATCCATTGTCGAAAGGGGGGTCCCCGGCTTCGCTTGGCCGCTTTGGAGGACGGCCTGGGGGCATGATGTTCGAGTCTCCAAGTTCGACCAGATTTGTAGGCTATAGCGAGATGTAAATTGGTGAATTGCTCTAGCAACAACCAGGCAGCAGAGAGCGGACCCGACCTGGGGCTCGAACGAGCGCGGGACGATTCGAGATGCGGGTTCGAAAGAAGGCCGTCGCAGCCAGTTGCAACAAACTAACACCACCAAATAGCAGTAGGCGTCGTCGGCAGCGAAACGGTTGGGTTGTTGTCAATTGGGTGGTTGTCTTGGAAACGGGTTATGCCGTGGAGTTGTAGCACAGTGGGCAAGCGAGCGGACGAGCGACGGCGCCGACGGGTAAGCTGCGGGGGGTTTCAGCTGTCACACTGAGTCGCTGGTCTGACTAAGTATGGTTAGAGTGGTGGTGACGGTGGAGGTAGTGGTGATGGTGGTTGTGGTGGTGGTGGTGGTGGTGGTGTGTCGAGAGAAAAGAGAGGGATGGGATGGAAGGGACGGACGGGACGGATGTGCGATGGAGATTGCCGCGGCGGTGGATTATGCGTGCCAATTAAGATTGAACCATGACCGGGAGCCTTGAAGCGAAGGATGGTGGTGTAGGGATGTATTGAAGGCGCTGAAATCCTGGAGGGGAGGGGACTGGGAACGAGGGATGTCGGTTCCGAAAGCGTCAATCAAGGAATGGATGCCCGTGTCCGGGCAGCCAGCCAGGGCGCCGGGATCGAGTCTGGCCCAGGAATTCCATTGAAGTGGAAGGGAATTAAATGTTCACGGACTAGAGGTAGGGGAGGCCCGGCCGTCGATCGCTGATCCACGCCAGAACATTGAAAGAAAAGAAGGAACACGCCCTTTCACCGGCCCGTCGATGATTGCGACAAAAGGCCATGGGATGGACAAAGGGTGTTCATCGATATGGCCCATTCAGGTCAAGGGCACTTGATGTCCATCGCCAATTCGTCCTCGTCGAATTGACTCGGTGCGGATCCATTCTGCTAGTGTCCCGATTTGGCATGGTTGCATCTTCTCGGCCCATGCAAGTCAAGTTCACGAATTTTGGTCCAATTCCCAATCATTCCCATTGCGATCACGATCATCGGTGCCATGGCAAAGGGAACATCCATGGCTGGAAAACATCCGAGCTTGCCTTTTTCCAGTCGAGCTGGGTTGAGCTTTTTTATTGTAGATGCATGGCCCTTGCAGAAACAATGCCGGCTTATTTGTTAGAGGGGCTGACCTTTTCCAAATCTCAAGGCCCTTAAAACTGGCGCTCACCCAATAGGAAGCCGAACGCTCCCCTTTGATTCTTCTTTTTTTCCTGGACTGTCATTCCATATCACACACATCCTGAACTAACCATCGCAAAATGCGCCCAACGACATGTTGTTTCTTCGGGATTGATTGAGGTGGAGGTGGGATGACAGGTGGTGGTTCCCCTTCTCAAGACAACAACTCCGAGGACCATCATGTCAAAGTCGTGCGCCGCGGCATCCGTGTACTCGTCGGCAACTACCATACATTTCCCAAGACACAGCATATATCATAGACAGTCTCTGGCCGTCGCAGTGTCATGGGAAGCGCAGACAATCGATCCGAGACATATGTTCATGTATCCGCTGTGGTTGCGACTTTGTGACTGAGAAATTGCCCGTGAGAACCTCGATAGACCGCACGCGCGCCATGTTCCACTTTTTGGGCTGTCAGATGGACGGGAAGAAAGTCAAACAATCGGAACAGCGACAAATCGGCAATGCGACAAGTGCGAGACAACTTGATTCCCTGACTACCACCTAAGTATGCGAAGCCCAAGAGCATAGGTGACCCGATAGTTAACTTAAACCTTCATAAAGGGGCTGATGTCCGGGACTCTTGGAATTGATGCTTGGCGGGGTCACTTATCACTTGAGTACCTCTTAGGTCTTGATCCCTGTCATGAGTGCGACGCGCCCCGGCGCTCGGGGATCTGCCCCGCCATGGAGATCCCGCCGTATGACAAGGATGCACTCGCCGTCGCATTCAACTTTTGGGCCTGTTTCTGGTGTTTCCTTATCGCCAAATCGCAAACCTAGAATAGGCGTCACGGAAATTGCCCAGAAAAAAGTACGGTACGGAACCCAAACACCTTCTCAACCACGATTCAATTATACCGACATCGATTTTTCAGCAACGAACTGCTAGTTGACTTTCCAACACATCAACCAAACCCATTTACACCATCCAGCCATCACCATCACGACCAAGACCACAACCGTCGCAATGGCGCTCGAAACCCTCCAGATCGAGC
Source organism: Neurospora discreta FGSC 8579 (assembly GCA_009805215.1). Classification (NCBI taxonomy): domain Eukaryota; kingdom Fungi; phylum Ascomycota; class Sordariomycetes; order Sordariales; family Sordariaceae; genus Neurospora; species Neurospora discreta. The sequence goes on from RANX01000013.1 coordinate 89,385, forward strand.
ACGTCCCCTCGGACCACCACGTCTATGCAGCCCTCTTCCGCAACGTCCAAAACGTCGACTTCCTTCAATCCCAGCTCCTCGGCAAGAACCCCGAGTTCGAGTACGCCTTCATCGACGCTTCGGTCATCATCTCCCGCACACACCTGATCGCCGCCATCTTCCGCGCGCTCAACACCTTGACTGAGGGAACCCTCCAGACCCCCAACGTCCATTCCGATATTGTAATCGGGCTAAGTCCGACCAACAATGTTCGTTTCGTCTTTCTTTCTGTCTTTCTTTCTTTCCACTTGCAATAACACTTATCCACCTCAACTGCGATTTCGTTTCAAGTGTGAAGCCATGAAGCTAACTGACCAAAAAACAAAATCAGATCTCCGAATCCTACCGCCGCTACGGTCTAACCCCCTCCAAAACGCGCGACGTCCTGGTCGTCAAAGTTGTCTACCCCAAACTCACCTCCGAAAACTCCACAATCACCAGCGAACAACAACCAACACCAGAAAGCATATGGCAACACATGACCACCCACATTCAGGGTACGCCCGTACCGCTTACAGACGAGGAATTCGCCAAGTCAACGGATTGGGCAAAGGTGCGCAAGTACTACAAGCTGAATGGTGTGCCGGGCGTGGAGAGGATAGACAAGGCGGATGAGGAGGGGAGGAGGAGGGAGATGGAGGGGTTGGTTATTAGTGGTATTGCATTGAGGGGGTTGTAGAAACTGAGGCAAAAGGATTGGAGGAGGAGGAGAAATGCAAGGGGAAGGATCGAAAGGGTAGGACAAAAGCTGATTAGCGAATAAGAATAAGAGGAAGATACCCTCTCGAGGTTGGGGAATGACCTGAGATGGCATTGGGTTATGGAGAAGGATAGACTTGGACATTAAGAGCTGGATGTTTTGAACTGACACCACTTTACGATACTATGGTACTGACTCTTTACTGCATAGCCAGGGCGAAAGTGTCTCAAGCAATGTAGACAATAAAAGAGCAAAAGAACTTAAGGAAAGAAAAGACCGAAGTAGAGGGTGTGATCAGGATCGAAGCGGGAACTTGGCCTCAGTGAATCGTTGGCGGAAAATCCAGGAGACTGGCGCCTGTCCAGGGCAAAATTTCAGCTGACTTCGCAGGCATGCTGCAAGAACAATGGGTTGGCCCCAAGAGTTTTGATGTTGGAAACAACATTGTCAGGACCTTTGGGCGGGAAGACGGATTTTCACAGAAACCAGGTCCAGATGCTGTAGTTCACGACTTGAACATCTGTATCAGTATCTATCAAGTAAATCCCCACGCTCAGATCAAGGCCAAACCTAGGTAAACAATCCAAGATGCCAAGCAACCCCCCGCAATGCGCCAAAAATGAGAATCCCCAAAGGCCATAACTTGAAACAACTGACACTCCGGGTTCTAACATCCACCCGACTCCCCAATCGTCCCTCACTGTGAGCTCAAGACGAAACCCCAAACAAGCCCTTCACCCTCCTCCTAAACTCCCTTCCCATGGCCTCCCGTCCACTCCTCGTCCTCTGCACCGCATCACGATTCTCATAAGCCCTCCGCAACAAATACTTCATGCACTCCCCCGTCGATCCCCATACCAAGTACTTGTACACCTGCGGCTTATTGACCAATTCACTTCCCTTCTCGCTGTCCTTCCCGCTCTGCTTCTCCGCCATCTCCATCTCCTTGGGCGTCTCGTGCGGCCCAGCAACAAGCTCGCAGCTAACCTCGTCCGCCATCCCCTGCAGCTGGGCAAACGCCACCTGTTCATAGCCCAACTTGGCCACGCCGCTGTCTAGCAGGGCCTTGCCCTTGAGGACTGATTCGCGGTTGTGCGTGGCTAGGACGACGTTCACGTCGGGGAAGGTTGTTTCCTTTTCAGCAGATCCTGGAGCAGGAGGTTGCAAGGGGCCGGACCAGCTCTTGCGGAGTAAGGCTTCAGCGATGCCATCGTACTGACTATCCGTGTCGGCCTTGGTGTCGCAGATGAGTTGTCTGGGATCAGAACCCAAGTAAGCGCCGCGAACGAGCTTCACGCCGAGGCTGAACCCTTCGGTGGCGGCGATGGCCAGGTGTTTGGAGAGAGTGGCAGGTGTGGATTTGAGGTAGGCTTGGTAAGTGCCGTAGACTACGGCGTTTCCGCTGTCGGATTTATTGTAGCGGCGCATGTAGTCGAGCGTCCAGTCGTCGATGCCAGGCTGGAGAGCAGTTTGTTCGGCGTCGAAGAGAAGGCGAACGCCCCGCTCGGCGGCGAGTTTACAGATCCCGTCGATGGCGGAGCCTAGGGCCTCGGAGGGCGGGAGCTGCTTGGAGAGACAATAAAGGGCCTGGCGGCCGGCGCCGGTGAATTTGAGGGCTACGAAATCGCCGGGAGAAGCAAGGCGGACGGTCTCCATGGTTCCTTCGGCCCAGGGGTTGATTTCCGTGCGAATGCACTCCTCTGCAGCGGCACCACCGTCGGCCGCGCAGGAGGCGAGATCTTTGGTCTCGGAATCGCTGAGGACCACCTCACGGGCGTAGCCGAGGATGACACCACTGAAACCGATTTGCTTGAGGGAGTCAATGGTTTGGCGGACCTCGGCTGGATTCTCACCGGCACAGAATTGGGCGTAGAAGGTCTTCTTGAGAAATGCGCGAAGGAGAGGGTTTCGGTCGGGGTTGAGGACTGGGTTTGTGGTGTGGGCTAGGACGGACATGGCGGCTAGTGAGGGCGGTAAGAGGAAGGGCGAGGACGAGACGGTGGTGGTCATCCATGATCGGAGGACGTTTGTTAGTGGCAGTACTGCCAATGGCGAAGGTCCCGGTGTCTTGGGCATCTCACTGGACTGAGGTCCGCCTGTTGCTGGTAATGATGATGCGTTTTCGATGGTTAGGTGGTCGGTAGGCTTAGGTCGGTTGGTGGAGGAGTGTATAAGTCGTGTGGAATATGTTCTCCCGACGCCGTTGATACGCCCGACCGATAAAGTTGAATGTGAGACATGATGACATGAGATCGAAGCCACGGCAGGTCCAAGGGACGAAGCAATGGTTCTTCCCCGAGCATGCCCTAGGTTGCCAACCAACTGCCTGCTGGCAGGTGAAGTTGAGGTAGGAAACATATCGCACTCTGTACGAGGTTGGGTGCTTTGTGGGATGGAGGTACCGGGATGACACCAAACAAAGACAGGTCAATACCGCACAAACACAAAGAACGATGAAGCAGGTACTGAGGAAAACAGAGACGGGGTTATGACTGTGGAATATATAGATGCAGCTTGATTCATGTCTATCAACTACACCACAGACCGTCGTCTCATCTTTATCTCTGGCTCGCCCCTGGGAGGCCCGGACCGCTAGCAAATCGAACGTGCCAGATCCATCCCCTCCGAGTACACTAGCGGCGTGGGACGGGCAGAAGACAGGTGCAGGCGGCCGGACTTGCTACACTACTATCTGGGATAAACCCTCATCAATCCTCCTTTGTCAAGGTTTCGTTGACGCAGGTGACGATGCGGCGGGATGGTACCTGATGCAGCCATTGGCATCAATTGCGCTTGCTTCTTATCAAGCGTCACGTGGCTGTCCCCCAAGGCCGCCAGTAGCCGCGATCTGCTGGGGGGGTGATCTGAGGGAAGATTAGGCTGAGTGACGTCCCCCCCCCCCTTTGATACCCGCTTGATGAATGGTCAACAATTGGTCTTCCCAGCCATGTCTCGCCAATAGAAAGGTGCTGTAACAATTCCAATCCAAGCATTCCAGAGCTTTCCTAAACATACCCACCTATCAGCTGATACATTTACCCCTAGTGTAGGCCGCCAGCCCTTCGAAATTCAATGCCGATGTTGGAAAGCTTTAATACGTACTGGCCAATGATGATGACTTGTGCACATACCTTGGCCAAAAAACGCCGGTAGCTGTCTAGACTCTATAGAATCCGATGCGGCTGAGCGGGCGCTAACTTGGAATTCCACAATGCTTCGGCACATCGGGCAGGATTGAGGGTCTTGAGGTTTGTCATAAAAATGGACTAGTAGTAAACCGACTGTCCGATAAGTTGCAGGGGTTGTGTTGTTTCGACCTTGAATAGCCGTTGCGGAGCATCTGGGGCTTCCGAAATCGGCGGTGTTGGTAACATTGAAAAGCAACTAACCAACCTTGCGTTCTGTATCTCTTCACCGAACGAATCGTGATGTACCTTTGGGCGAAGGTGAGGGCAGAAGGGATTGGGCTTTCATCGTCCTTAAATCACCCGCTCCTTCTGGCTCTCGTCCGCGGTATTCTTGAAGCCGCCAACACGGCGCTTCAGGAATTCGACATATCCGATGGGTCGACCTCGTACGATACCAGCTACATCCTGCAAGCCTCCATATGCGAGACCTACGACCAGGGCGGTTTTGGTTGTTCGGGCGGCCATGGGCAAAGAGAAGCGATCTATATGGCAAAAAAGTCATGATTAGCGTTTGATGCGCCAGATTTAGGACAGGCGATCACGTACTCCATAGACTGAAGGCTCCTGCAACAGTCACGCAGGCGGTTACAGTGTTGAACATGTCGGCCGTCCCACGATAGGCGTCAAACATGTGCTCGATGCCAAACATGGCTGTTGTCCAGAAGCAAATCTTGGCTCCCATCCTGGCACCCTCCTTGGCGCCGCCCCAGATTGAGTTGTAGTTCTTGCTCTTGTGGTAGAAGTACCATCCCATCTTGGTGGTCGGCAGCTTATGGGCGTGTTCGGCGCGAAAGCGCATACCGGCTGTCTTGATGCCTTGGCTCACTCCAAGTGTGAAGCCAATGAGCAGAGCAGTGCTCGACGCAAGGGGGATTCGCACGGCATCCGGAATGGACAGACGACATTTGGTAACGTATTCGGGGATGGGCTCGGGCGCGGCGGCCGTTGTTTCCTTGGTGGTTGACATATTAGATAGTATCGAATGTGCTATCGCAGTCTCCTGTCGTGATGTGCGTGTCGGAATCCTCAGGCAATGGAAGTCGTAGAGTTCAATTAGGGCAGCTCGAGCCGACAAAGACGTCAAAGTGTTTGCACTGTTCGTTGGCGATCCACTGCGGCGTTGAACAGAAGAAAGACAACTACCTCGACTAATTAGTGTCACTGGAAACAAACCTGCCCCCGAAAGTCCAGGTTGACGACGGGAACTGCTGGGTCGGCTGCATGCCTGCATGTGGATATCAGAGATTGGAGATGGCCCGAGCTCCCCTTCTACATAGCTGCCCCTCCAAAACGCGGAGAAAGCGGGTCGGATCGCGTCTGCAGTGTCTCCAACCCGGGCCACCCGACCAACGTCATCACGGCCTAAACCCCACTGTGCATCCCTTGCAGCTTCCACATGCCAGGAACAAACTGACCCCAACTTTTAAGATCTCAGCCCAGCTTACCATAGTAGAACAGCAAATTCTTAACAATTTGAGGGTTTCTACTTGCTCTTCTGTCAACGTACAGTGTCGAGAAAACTTCATTATCGATAGAATTGAGAAGTCGCTATGGTAAGAGACCGACGACTCCGTCAGGCTCCTTTCCAACTTTGCTAACCATCACCGTCGTACCAGCCTCGCATCACCAACAACCCGGTCGATGACCCCCGCATCACCCTTCGTCTCAAATGCGGCATCCACACAATCTTTCTCTTCGTGATGCTAGATTGGACCTTCGCCAAGGTGTCTGAAGAGCTGCTCCTGATCCTCCATGACCGCTACCCCAACGGTCTTACATTCAGCGTCGACGCCGAACCGGTCCCTCTCCCCGAAGGCGATGTCAAAGTCGTTTATGGAATCCCTCGAAACCCAAATGGGGATGTGAGCCATGGGTGGAAGAGGCTCAAGGTGGAAGACGAGGACACGGTAGAATCATCCAAGCTTGCGGATGTGAGCGCTGTAGCTTTTGCTCTGGTTGATCCTATGTTGGCGGGCAACGTGACGTTTAATGTCACGGTCCCGCAGTTGGAGGACTATGATGAAGAGTACTAAGTTCTGAGGGGGGACATAAAGGCGTTAGCGCGGTGCAGTGGTTGATTTTGGAGATAGGCCATAAGGATTCGGGCGGCATGGCGGCAAGGTAGGCGTTTGACTGAAGATATTGAGCAGAAATTCAAGGCGCTTTGGTTATGGGAAAAGATACATCATACATCTAGCTGACATGTTTCCACTGGTTTTAGATCGTTGTCTGCAAGTCTAAGGTAAAACATCCTTCTCTCACAATTTCGAAATAATTCATCTTTTCACATTATCCAAACAAGAGCTAAAAGCCAGAACTTTTGATGGCTCCAAACTACACAGTCCACCACATACTTTTCTTTCTTTTATCAGGCCAGTACCGCAACGTGACCGAGGCAACTGAGCAAACCATGAAAATTGCTGATGACAGCATCTAAGACCTCCTAGTCAGTAACGTCACAGAGCCAAACTCAAATCGTTGCTTACCAAGATTTATGTAGGTGTCTCCCCACCTCTCGCCATCATAACAGCTGCAGTGAAGCCATGTAAACATACCCAATTCCCCTTGGGGGTCGGGGCCGAGCCAGCAATCACCGCAGGTAGTCCCAAACCACCCACTAACGGATTACTCGTCAGTTATCTGTTGTGGTTAAAAGTCTGAAGAAAAAAAAAAAGAAGAAAAAAACCCCCTACTTGTCTTGCATAATCAGATACCCATCGACGTTGGCGATGCACTGTCCAAGATACTGCCGTGACTTTAGATACGAACCATCCTCCGTCTGGCATTCTGCTATGAAGTCCATGTCGAGGGGGTGGGTTCCTGGCGTCATATACCACTTGAGGCAGCATCAGCAATACGTGGGCACTGGAACTAAGCAAGCAAAAGAGGTCACTCACGCGTGTGCATCCTCCGAAGGCGGTTTCGTTATGTCCTGTGGGCTCGGCATTGTCCAGGCCTCCAACAGGTCCAATGGCCAGTCCATGGACCGCACCCAAGAACAGCAGTGCCGCAAACAAAAGCTTGGGCAGGATCTTCATCGTGGGCAGTGTTTCGGAGAGTTCTTGTCAAAGTCCCACGATTTTCTGTTGTTTCAAATCTGTCAAAAGCCTTCCAGAAGTCAAGCCGCAGGGAAAGACGGCTCCCGGGAGCTTATTATGCTTCGAGATCATCATGACTTTTACCCACTCCCCCATGTTTTTCATCTACACGCAAGTGATAAGGCAACGAGTGTAAAGATCTGTGTAGGACCGATCTCGGTGTAAACTGATTGGTGCCACTCTTCGCGTACACCTTCAGCTGGCTCTGATCCGTGTTGTCCGACGGAAAACAGAAGGTCCGGGGCCACTGGATTTCGCTTTACACTGCTACAAAGTCAACATTGCAAAATGGAGCTCGGCCTCGACAGAACCGTGTGGAGGAGAGGGACTTTGCATCATGACACACGAAGTTGATGAGCCCCCCATGAACATAGGAAACCGAGTCTATGAGCTACCGGCCAGTAGACTAGCAGTCAGAGTAAGGCGGGAGGACGGTGGTTGAAACTTGCACATCAGTTGGACTGACTCTGCTTGCCGGGCCACGGAGCCGTTGGCAGCTACACAATCACGGACAATGTCTCGGACTGACTTCATGATCGTCGACGAGCGTTGCCACCGGTGAGATGATTTGTTTGATCCTGTCACTTTCCAGAGCCTTCAGAGCGATACTAGTGTTGAACGCCCTTTTCTTGAATGGAGGGAGGAGGTCAAACGACCCCCATGTTGACGACCGCCTCTACATATGTATGTCTGACAAGATCTGAACCCCTTATGCAGAGACATGGTGGCATGGATCTTGGGAGCTCCAATTCAGGGGCATGCAGTGGAGTTGAACCATGACGTTTCGTTCCCAACTTCCAGTGCAGTTGGTTGCCGCCGGCAAGTTCCCACCCAAACCCCCCCTCCCCCCCCCCAAACTCTTGGCATTCTTCACCTGAAAATTGGCGGGACACGACTGGAGCATCGCCGACACGCTTTGATGCGGCGCAATTTGTTGACTCCTTTTTTCTTGGTCTCCAAATCGGGGAACTAAACAAACAACAGACACCTGACACTCATTATCTCGGTTCCACGAGTACTCTTCAGAACTCTTGTTTCTGGTCTTGGTGTTTCCTGCTTCTTCTTTTCTCCTTTTTTGGTCTATACCCTATATACCCTTTTCTCATGTGTCTGTGTTCCCCCATGTCGCGATAGTCAACATCCAATGTCGCAACTCTCCTGGTCCCCGACGGCGACCCTCCGCAAGGGCTTGCGCATCTTCCTCCCCATCTCCCTAGCTCTGACGATATACCTCTACTTCTTCCCCTTTTTTGGAAAATGCGCCTTTCCGTTGCCGCCTGTTCAACATAATGCGCCCGCCGACACGGGCTACCATGCCTTCCTCGAGACGGTCAAGTTGCACCTATCACTACCGGCTGTGCCCATAGATGAAACCGACCCTACCTCGACACCCACCGTTACACCATCGCGACCGCTTGCGCCGTTCCGTCTCCTCGCGCTCGGCGACCCGCAGCTCGAAGGCGACACCTCGATCCCGACCGAGTACCTTGGCGTCTTTCCGCACGTCAAGAGCCTCTTCCGCCACCTGACCTTCCAGACCAGCCACGCCTCTTTGCGATGGCGCCTCCGCCAGTGCTTTCACGAGATTGTCGATATTTTCTTTGAAGACGTTTTCAACCTCGCCGAGTCCTACCGCAAGCGCTTCGACCACTGGGGCAACGACTATTACCTCGCCCACATCTACCGCACGCTACATTGGTGGTCGCGCCCGACGCACGTTACCGTGCTCGGCGATCTTGTCGGCAGCCAGTGGATCACCGACGATGAATTCTACTGGCGCGCCCACCGCTTCTGGAACCGCGTCTTCAAGGGCGGCGAGCGCGTCCCCGACGACGTCGCCATGTACCCCGCCGACGAGTACGATCTCACCGGCTACCTCTCGACCAGCGGGCCCGCCAACGACTCTTCCGTCTGGACCAAGCGCATCATCAACGTAGCGGGCAATCACGACATCGGATACGCAGGCGACATCAACACCAATCTTACCGCGCGCTTTGAAGACGCTTTCGGCAAGATCAACTACGAGCTCCGCTTCGAGCTGCCTCTCACCAACAAGTCCCTGACCTCGACCCTCTTCGACGCCCTCGACAACCCGCTCTCCGACCGTCTCGTGCCCGAACTCCGTCTCGTCGTGCTCAACGACATGAACCTCGACACGCCCGCGTTGTCGACTGAGCTGCAAGACGACACCTACTCCTTCATCAACAGCGTCATCAACACCGCCAGCGCGGTGCAGTTCAAGGGCCACTTCACCCTGGTGCTCACGCACGTGCCGCTCTACAAGCCCGACGGCGTCTGCGTCGATTCGCCGCTGTTCACCTTCCACGACCACGACGGGACCTTGAAAGAGCAGAACCAGTTGAGTCTGGCGGCCAGCAAAGGGTTTCTGGAGGGCATGCTGGGAATGTCGGGAAACAAAGACGCGCCTGCCAACGGCCAGGGTAGGAGGGGAATCATACTGAACGGACACGATCATGAGGGGTGCGATACATGGCATTATATCAACCAATCCTTTGTCGAGGAGGAGACGCTTGTCCAAGATGAAGACGGGGCGTATGAGATTGAGAGGAAGCAGAGGGAGTGGGAGGTGAAGAGGTACAAGCAAGCCAAGAAGGAGTCCCTTATCGGCCGCGAGGACATGCCGGGCGTGAGGGAGGTGACGGTGCGAAGCATGATGGGCGAGTTTGGTGGGAACGCGGGGCTTCTGAGCGTCTGGTTTGATGAGGAGGAGTGGGAGTGGAAGGCCGAGTATGCGACGTGCCCGATGGGTACCCAGCATTTGTGGTGGGTGGTGCATTTTATGGATTTCTTTGTGATTCTGGGGGCGGTGTTGTTGGCTGGTGCGGGAGTGGCGGGGTGGTTTGGGGTGGATGTTGATAGAGCTGTTGTAAGGGGGTTGCGAAGGATGGTTGATGGAAGAAAACGTAGACGGGGGACGGGCGAGAGGGGCGAGAGGCATGAAAGGCATAGGGGAGAGGGAGAGAGGCATAGGGATGATAGAGGGAAAAGCCGTGATCGTGGGGCGTTGAAAGATCGGACGAGGTCAAAGTCCAGGAGGAGGTTAGAGAGGAGGGGTGTGACGCCTGATCATCAGTTGTGGAGTGAGGCGAAGAAGAGGTTGGATCATGGAAAGTCGTGATGTTTTGATGTCTCATGTAGGGGATGATATAGGGTAGCGGGTTTCATTTGGATAGAATACCAGTTGGATTAGGATTCTTTGTTACTATATGCATCATAGCGTGCATAAGCTGAATGGCTTTGCTGGCCGTTATCCCAACTCGTGATCTGCCCATTGTTGCTTGCTGTTTGACTTTGATATGATTTGTGGGGATACGCCAAGTTAACATTGGAGTTGCTTACAATCCAAACTCTTGCATACGACACCCAAGAAACAAAGGGGCCTATCTTTGAATTATATGGTCTCCCTAATCCTCTCTCTTTCAGCCTTGTCATCGCGTCACTTTTTCTTAGAGCAACCAAGTAACAGCATAACACGAACCAGGGAGCAGGCGACATCCAAACCAAAAGAGAAAGCAAGAACTTTCATTATTCGTCATTAGACGCAATCATCCAAGGGAAAAACGCATCCAACCCCTAACCAAAACTCAGCCTAAACCACCCCAAAACCAAAAACCTCTCATCCCCTAAACTTCTTACTAGCCTCCGCAAAACTCATCCCCCCCTCAATAGCAACCTGCATCTTTGCATCCGCCTCCACCTGCTTCACCATCGACGGCAGCGCCTGCTCCGCCAAGTCCTGGGGAAGCACCACCACGCCATTGATGTCCGCAACGATATAATCGCCCGGGTGGATCGTCATGTCCTGCTCGTCCGTCTGGAGCTTGACAGGGACGTTGACAGCGACCACCTTTAACAGCTCGGCCGGCGGCGCAGTACCCACGTCTCGAGCAAAGATGGGATACTGCAGGTCTCGTTGCTCTTGGAGGTCCCGGAAGCGGCCGTCAATAACAGAGCCGACGGCTCCCAGGGCGCGGGCGCGCGTGGACATGAGGCCGCCGTAGACGGCGTTGGGAGTCTTGGCGGGGGCGGAGACGAAGACGACGGAGCCGTGGGGGACGGAGTCGATCTGATGCATGCATGTTGGTGTTTTGTTCAATTTTGGTGTTGTTGGTAATAAAGAAAAGAGAGATAAAACAAATACCAGGGTACCTAATAGGTACCTACTACCTACGATGCAAGAAAGAATGAAAGTGAGGTGAGTGTACAGAACTGAGTGACTTACATAGTGGGTAGGGTGCTTCGGCCTCGGGTCATCCAAAGGAACATATTGGACTGTGTAGGCGGGACCGACGATCTTGGTTGCGCCTTCTTGACGGTGGGGGGACCACATGGTTAAGCCGGAGAGAAAACCACCATTGCGATACTTGAGCTTGATGAGGGCGTCCGAGACGTCGCAGCTGTGTGTTTTGATTTGTTGTGTTAGTTTGTTGTAGGCCCTGCAATAACGGGGTCCCGTGTGCGAGTGATGACATACGTTGTGTATTGCTCCAAAGCTTTGACGATGAGATCTTGCTTCGTCATCTTTGCTGATGTTGATAGTGATTGTGATTATGTGTTTGTTGTAGTTCAGTTGTGAATCTGATCGAGAATAAGTTAACAGCCGAGGTTGCGGGGCAACTGGAGACGGGTAGTTCTTTGTTGGTGTAAGTGCCTTTGTAAAGTATCTCGAACACTTAATTCATACAATGTCTCGAGTGTTTAATCCACCAAGAGGTGATATCAACATCACTTAGGTATATCTCCAAAACATGTGGTGAAACTTGTATGTTGTATGGTGTAATATGTAAGCGGGAGGAAAGCTCCATGTCGGTGACGGCGGGGTCCCGTTTCCGTCCGGCTGTTATGGACGCCAAGCCCGCAAAAAACCCGGGGAGCTTCGGGGGGTTTGGACCTCGACCGCTCGGCATGTGACGGTGCTTTTTCAATGGTTTTTTTTTTTTTTTTTTTCAGGCCTGCTCTCACATGGAGACCCATTTTGACTATGGTTTCAACTTGCAATGATCAGCTTGACGCTAAAGTGGTGTGCATTTGTGATCCGATCATGAGCAGATTTCTGTGGCTGGAGGTCCAGTCTGCTCGTCGACGAAACGCTTCCTATTGCTTGCCACAAGGTACATGGGAACCTCAGATGAATCCACGATAACAGATTCGATTTGGTGGTTAAGTTTCCAGAAATTCGAGTCAAGAGCTTTCGGCTCGTAATAGGGACTCGCCTCATTCAACCCCTCGTCCTCTCACCAATGCTCTTCAACCTCCTGTTCAAGAAGAAGTATTGAACATTTGCAAAGACCAACGCTACCAATCCCAGTCACCACCACCAAACTGGCCGTCCGCCCCTTCACAATAAAGCGGCTTGTCAGTCTTCCGAAATAGTTGACTTCAGATGATACCTGCTGCGTTGGCAACACTTATCAATCAACAGAAAAAGCACTGTGAGTGGAAATTAACACACTTCAGCGTATTCCGACATACAGAATAGCGACCATCATCAATTCGCTCTTTATATCATACAACTCCCAGATAAAAGCAAGTCGCAATGCATTCATACTGAACCCAAAAACGCCAGTCCCAAACCAATATGCTCCCAATCCACCATCATACCCTTCATTGCTAAACCCCTGCGTGAACACGACGTCAAGCAACAATGACAACGTCCATACCGACGCCATTAAGCAGCGCAGTAGCCACCATATCGTTCGTGGGAACCACGATTTCCTCTTCATTATCCAAATCAGACCAGCCTCTCTCGGGCCCCCACCGAAGCTGCTTCCCATGCGACAGCGCCGTGTTGATCAGCCCGCGCATCATGGCGCCCTTCTTCCAGACGCTGCTCCACGCGTCAAATGTAACGTGCTCGACGAACGGCATTTCGGTTAGCACGTCCGTCAGCAAACCACGGGAGAAGCCCTCGTAAAAGTCGTCGGCGCGACGGAAGCCATTAAAAATGCCGTCGCTGGGGTCGCACTCGACAAAAACAGTCAGCTTGCGCACGCTAGTGCACTCGTGCAATCCCAGGGCCGGGTTGACAACCCAGCCACGGGGTGGCTTGTTCCAGCCGGGGCCGAGGCGCATCTCGAGACTGGTGATCCAAGAGCGCTGGCGGGCGCTCATGCGGGCGAGCAGGGGCTTCTTGGTCTTGAAGTGCTTGCCCGGGTGGGTGGGGAAGATGCGGAAGGTGTGGGTGCTATAGAAGAGGTAGCCGGCCTCAAGGCTGATTGTCCGACAGGTGCGCAAGAAGCCCAGCTTCTTGTGGATACGCCTATAATTGTCCGGGTCCAGGTCGAGGACGTAGTGGGTGTCGTCGAAGAAGTACTCGTAGATCTTGACTCGTAATTCGGCCGGCAGCTCTAGAAAGGGAAACGGCTTTTGCTTCCTTCTGGCAAGTCGGGAGAGAGGCTTTGGGGGGGCAGGAGCTTCACCAGTCGCTTCGGCAGCGCCAGCCAAGGTTAATGCACCCATGGCTTCGGCGACATGCTCATCGACTTGTCCTTCAACGTCTCCCTCGGCCTCGGAGGCATAAGTCGACGGATAGGCCGAACTCAGCGGGCTGTTGAGATTAGAGGGGATCGGAGTCGGGGGAGCATGTAGCGAGTTATCCACGACGGTCGCGATGGTGCGGGACGTCCTCGTGGTGATTCTACGCCCCACTAATTGTTGGGTAGCTTTGCGAGGCATTGTGTCTAACGACGGGGCAAGCGAGAAGGTTGAGAGATGCGGTAGGTAGAAGTAGTGGTAATATGATATAGCGATCCTGGCAAAACACTAATAAGCAGTCTGTAGGGCTGACTGGCGCCACTGTACCTTCGGAACGCGAAGTGGCGAATGTTTGGATGTCGAGGGTTTGGATAGGGTAAGAGATGAATGTAAGTGGATGTTGTAGGATTCTGGAAGGATAGGATATCGATCGGTTCCCTGATGGTTCGGGTTTCTTCTGACCCTTGGCTTGAAGCTTGATGCGTGCGTGGATGATAGTAGTAGGTCTAGGCTATCGATGTGTGGTTGAGGATGCAGAACTCTGAGAGGGTGGTCCCATCGTGAGTACTGAATGCGCAACGACTGGACCACCCTCTAGAATGCGTTCGCGGAAGCCATGGTGGGCGGTGACAGTTGGGGAGTTGAAATGGTAAGTGACAGGGAGCTGAAGAGCGCGGACTGGACTTTTTTTTTCTTTCTCTTCGATGATTGATAATGACGGGTTTGGGTGGCGGAGAACGAGTGGACTTCGCGTTTGTGCTTGGATCACCACAGCCGTTTGAGCGTTAGGGTGACTTTGTTCCAGAAGAAACAGACTGAGAAGACGGGAGTGGGAAGGAGAGAAGGGTGGAAGCAGAAGAGGGCAAGATTTAATTTAATCAATTGTGTCGATTCGGTTCTGCCTCGGCCGGCTAGAACGACGCAGAAACGATCAAGAAGTGATCACCTACCGAGAAGTGCAGGTGAGGGGAAGGAAGGCAGTTGAATGGAATGGATGATGTTGTATGGTTGGCCGTCCGTTACAGCAGAACACGGGGTCATTGCTACGTACAAAAAGTCACTCGACAGCATCGCTGTATCGCTGCATTGTGCAGACGATTCGCTTGGACCGGCGCATTACATAAGCTATACTCGGATAGTTACAGGGTTAGGGGTAGACTCGGGAAATCATGACACAAATGATGGCCGACAAGAGGTACTGTACTGTAACAACAAAACGACGTCCACTTGAGCATATGGTTCACCTGGGACTTTGAGGTGATCAAGTCCGTCGTCAGTCAGGTCACCCAAGTTTTCCATCGCTTGGATACAATAGGTTCGAATGGCTCCAGAAGAGCATCCATCTGTAGGCGCAATGCCCGTGGAAGAGCAGTATCACTGTCGCCTGACGTTTCCTGTCAAATCATGCTTGAAACCTGGTAGTCTGGTCGACCGACATAGGATCTCACATGTTGCCATAGATAGTCTCAGCTTTCAATGCCATCAGGGTTAATTAAGATGGTGAATTGGGATTGGACTGAAGAAGACTTCAAACTTGCATGCAGCCAATTTACACCTATAAAATATGACGACATGTCCCCCACTGTCTTTCAACGCTTAACTCCGGGTGTGGGACCGCTGGGGCCGGGAACAAGAACTCAAGGAATTCGAGGGTCTGTGCACGGCGGCCTTGGAAGGTCCAGCAACCGACCCCTCTTCCATGTCTGATTGGGCCAAAAGAAGCGCGCCAAGGCTGAAGTTCAACATGCGACCTTGTGACGGAAGGTTCAGGACTCAAGTTTTTTTTTTTGGGCGGGCAGCCGGCCGGGCGGGAAGCTTTTAGTTTGTGGAAAGTTTGGTTTTGGACATCATATCGCTATCGGGCCCAGCGGATACTGACTGACTGCAACTGACTGCGACGGCCTGTATTCAGTTATCCTGCTGTTATCGTCACCTAGTTTCCACCACCTAGGTACACTACCTGCTAGAGGCAGCAACCAGCTCCTCCCCTCCTCCCCCTCTGCAACCACCCATCCAGGCCCTTTCCATCACCAGAGGACACTCGACACCCACACAGCTCCAAACAGCTGCTGCTCTTCGTGTGTCCAACCAATTCCAGTCATGATGCTGTCCAGAGCTGCCGTGCGCTCCATTGCGGGCGCGCGTGTCGCAGCTCACGCGGCGTCGCCTCTCCTGTCGCAGCGCACTCTGCCCGCCGTCTGGGCCCGTTCCATGGCCAAGGACAGCAAGCCTCCCAAGTTCACCAAGCCCGAGACTACTCCTGCACAAAAGGCTACTCCCAAGGCATCCGAGCCCACCGAATCTGAGAAAGCCGAGCAGAAGCAGCAGCAGAAGGAGCAGCAGCAGCAGCAGCAGCAGCAGCAACAACAACAACAAACCCCTGCCGAATCTGAACCCGAACCCGAAATCGATCTGTCCAAGCTCCCCGATCTAAGAGGTGGTATTCCCACTACCCTAGAGTATGAGATGGCCCAGAAGGAGGCCGGCAAGAAGCCGGTTGCTGGTGAGGATGCAGAGACACAGGCTGAGGGCGCCGAGGGCCCTGAGGCCGCTACGTCAGGTAGCGGTGGCGGTGGTGGTGGTGGCCGCAAGAAGGGCCAGCTCCCCGATTCCGCCTACGTTTCTTCTACCGAGAAGCGCCGCCAAAAGATGGCCAACTGGGCCTTCATTGCCGCTGGTCTGGCCTTGGTTGGTGGAACGATCTACTTGGGAAGGGAGTGGGACGAGGAGGAGATTGAGAAGCACCATGATATACCGAATGGCTGGGGTCTCGGCCTGTGGTGGAAGAGGGCCAACGCCAGGATGACTGGAACGGTCAGCTACTACCAGGAGCCTGCCTTCGAGAAGCTGCTACCCGACCCGGATCCGTCCTTCGAGCGCCCGTACACCCTCTGTATCAGTCTAGAAGATATGCTGGTGCACAGCGAGTGGACGCGCGATCACGGCTGGCGTCTCGCCAAGCGTCCCGGTGTCGACTACTTCTTGCGCTACCTCAGCCAGTACTACGAGATTGTTCTCTTCACCAGCGTGCCCTTTGCCAACGCTGAGCCTATTGTTCGCAAGATGGACCCGTACCGCTTCATCATGTGGCCCCTCTTCAGGGAGGCGACCAAGTACAAGGATGGCGAGATCGTCAAGGTAGGACCATCCAGAGCCGTCAAGATTGCACCGTCACAGTAGCTAACCAACCATTGTCGCACAGGACCTTTCTTATCTCAACAGAGACTTGTCCAAGGTCATCATCATCGATACCGACCCCAAGCACGTGCGCGCCCAGCCCGAGAACGCCATCGTCCTCCCCAAGTGGAAGGGTGATCCCAAGGATTCCGAGCTCGTGTCCCTTGTCCCCTTCCTTGAGTTCATCCACACCATGAACTTCCCCGATGTTCGCAAGGTCCTCAAGTCCTTCGAGGGCCACCACATCCCCACCGAGTTCGCCCGTAGAGAGGCCATTGCCCGGGCTGAGCATAACAAGCTCGTTGCCGCCAAGGCCAAGAAGGCTGGCCTGGGCTCGCTTGGCGCCCGCTTCGGTATTATGCCTAGCAAGCTGAACCCCATGGCCATGGAGGGCGAGGAGGATCCTTCTGAGGCTTTTGCCAAGGGTAAGATGATCCAGGATATTGCCCGCGAGCGCGGCATGCGCAACTACCTGGCCATGGAGGAGGAGATCAAGAAGAACGGTGAGATGTGGCTCAAGATGGAGCAGGAGGCCCAGGAGAAGGCTCAGAAGGAGATGATGAAGAACATGCAGAGCTCTGTCTTTGGTTGGTTCGGTGGTGCTCCCAGCGGCGAGCAGCAGTCCGGCGAGCCGGAGAAAAAGGCCTAATCGACCCAACGAAGCCGCCCCCTCAGCTGTTCGCAACGACATGTATCAACACCATGTGACCATTTTCTTGTACTTTTACCATGTCTTTGCTATTTGTTTTTCTTCCATTTTCCATTCTCTGTCTATGATTGGCGTCACTACAGGGATTTACCGGACTTCTCTACTCCGGTCATGGTATTCTTCCTTCACTGCGGAGCATTGGAATAGGCGTGGGTCACTTAGGAAAAGAAGGTTTCATACATCTACATAATCTATCTGAGGGTGTGGCTCTAGAGGTGCTGTAGAAAGTCTCAACGCAAAAAGTCACGACAAGTTCAACACTTTTCAACATCACCACTGGCAAACATCCCTTCTCAGCAAGAAGTCTTGTTTGATCGCCTGCTTACATGCCATTCGTGATTCCAAGAGCACGTTACTGTGCGACCGCAAGTCGAGGGAACGTCTTGATCGAAGAACATCCACTAGCTCACTTGGCTTCTTCCGATACCACAGCCGCCTCGCGTTAAACAAGATACCTGTCCTCGTAGTCTGAGCGAGCACCGTCCCACCAGTCGAGATCGGTGCTTTGTCAAAAAGAGTCATTGTTATCGAGCTTGGGTTGGCACAACTCAACACCTTATTGCATTGGATAATTCATCCGTCCAGTGTTGCGAGAACTGTGATATGTCAGCCTCGACATATTCCGGATCAGGGGTAGAATAACCGCTACTGATTCAATGAAATGCTACGCCTTTGAGCGAACCCCTATTGACCACGCCGTCGGGTCAGGACTGTGATGAGCACAGTCGAGATACTGGACCTTTGTGCCCAGGGTCACTCATCGATGTCTGGAGACCTTTTCACTAGACCTTTCCACCAGGCATGTTGGCAAGTCCCTATGGTCACTGCTCCCAGATCTCACAAGCCATGGAAATCTAGTAGGCAGACAACCGTTGCACTGCGTTAGGTCATAGATTTGGAGTTCTACCCAACTTGAAGGTTACTCTTGATAGCTGCTGCTGCTGTACTTTGGCTTGAGGTTTCTTTACTGGTCGAAGAAACCGCAACGACTCGCCACTTTGCACCCTTTCAGTAAGCAATCACCAAACAGTCTGTGCTTCTCCTAGATGGGACATGAAAACATTGATAATCTTGCTGCTCATGGTGTTTCGACTAAGGAAGATAAGAGAGCAACAACGCATATAAATGAGAACGGACTCCTCTCAGCAGTGTCGAAAGAATCTCAACCCCAAACTCGACATCCTCACCACCCTTCAGTCCTTTCAACACAACTTCCTGACAGTTCCGAACAAGTTCACTGGCTAGGCCGCCACCAACAACATGCATATCCACTCCCTTCTTGCCCTGACCCTGGCGGTTACCACCTCGGCCTTGCCGTCCCTTCCGGGATGTCTCGTGAGCGATGAGAATCGCTCTCGCGCCTGCCGTGAGGTGGGCCCCGTGCAGAGCAAGCAGGAGATTGTCGACGGTCAGAAGCAGCAGAACCGCGGCAGTCTTCAAAGCCAGATCGAATACGTCGACCAGCAGATCGGCAAGGAGATCGAGTGCCCGGGGTGCGGCAAGAACATCGTCGGTGACCTTGTCCAGTCCAGATCCATCGGCCATAATAACATGATCACTGGCCAGGGTGAGCAGCAGCTTGACATGATCAATGGAAAGACCCATGAGGAATGGATGGGTGTGGGTCATCAGCAGCAGCAAGACAGCATGGTGAGTTTCCCAGATTGTCCATCATCTCAAACACTGTCAAATCTCGGCAAAATAAAAACACTAACGAACAACTCTTCTACCACAATGCAGCCCCATGGCCAGAAGTCCAACTTCAAGACTAGCCACAATCAAAAGCGCAACCAGCACCTCGGCCAGCTCTTTGACGGCCAGTCCAACAACCACGGCTCCATGAACATGGACACCGGCAAGACTCAGCAAGATGAGCTTCTCACCAAGGGTCAAGGCGTGACCCAGGAGCATGACATCACCCACAACTGGGCCAACCAACTCAACCAAGGCCAGAACCAAAAGCAGCAGGAGCAAATCAACAAGGGTACCCAGCAGATTGAGGGTCTTTACAACGCCGGCAACGCCAACGGTGTCATCCAGGACTTCAACAATGGCGGCCGAAACCAGCAGCTCTACAACGGTCAGCAGATGGGTGCTAACCAGCTGTACAAGACCGGCCAGAACGGTATCCTCATGACCACCAACCCCAACCATCAGCAAGAGCAGTTCAACAAGGGTCAAGGTCAGGTTCAGCAGCTGTATAATGGCCAACAGACTCACCAGCAACAGCAGTGGAACAACGGCCCCAACGACATCCTCATGACCACCCACCAATTTTACCAGGGCCAACCCATCAACACTCAGCAGCTCAACAACAACAACAACAACAACAACAACAACAAGGGCCAGCGAACGCAGAAGCAGCAGCAGGAGTTCAACAAAGGCCAACAGACCCAGCAACTCAACAACGGCAACGGGAACCAACAAACCACCCAAGAACTGATCAAGACCACCAACGGCATCCAAGTCCGTCACGAGACTGGCGAGCATTTCAACGGTCAGAACGAGCAAGGTCGGGAGGAGCAGTTCTCCGGTAACAGCCAGAGCAAGCAACAGCAAGAGCAAATCGAAATCGGTGGCCAGCAGAAGAAGAACCCACAAGAAGAACAAGTCGTGGTCTTCTCTCCCCAGCAAATGATGGCCTTTATTGCTTCTCAATCCAAGAAGCAAGGCCAGCAGCAGCAGCAGTGGGTTAGGGAGCAGGTGGTTACTTCGGACGGGAAGCAGCAGGAGGTTTGGACTTGTGTTTAATCAGTCAGTTGGTTCCCAGCTGAGAGTGAACTAGGATGGGGGAAAAGGTTGATGAGCTGGGGAGGATAGGATGGATGGATGGATGGATGAATGAGATGCTAACCGATTTTAGTTTCATGGCGCTGATGCTAACGCTGATGCTGCGTGTGGGCGATAACAGCTAGGTAGTTTTCAAGGAGGGTATAGTGTGATGAAGTCTCAACAGAAGGTTCAACGACTTCACTCGTTTGGTTTCTTATGAAGGGAATACTCTGTTGGAGGAGGACGATGTTTGATCTGTTTTGTTTTAGTGCTTTTGATAGGATAGCAATCCAGTCGCTCGTTGAATTGTTGTTATTTTTTTTGGGATAGAAGCAGAGTGAAATGAATATCATGCGGAAAATGAGTACGAGGTGCTGGTGACTTGAAGGATCCTTTACCTGCTGTTTACTCAGTTTCGACGCCATGGTCATTGGAATTCTCATCCGGAGAAGTCTTCGGTGTTATTGCCCGTTGATGGAAGGAAGAAGGAATGTTTGGAATACCGTAGCGAAACCAATTCGCCAACGGATACACACATACAACCAGCAACCATCAAGTTTGGAAAGCCAAGCACCAGAACGCCATTGTCACATTCATTTCCGTCATCCAAAACTGTCCCTTGCGTAACTTATTCAACTCTCCAGTTTACATTCCATGCCGGTTGGTCGGTTGGTCATTGACAACATTACTAGTATATACATAAACGTTGTGAGTAATACCCACAAAGTTTGATGTTTACGAGTTTCCAAAATTTCTCCAGACTCCCCCGTCGGATCCCTTCTCCTTTTATCCTAGAATTTTTGTCCTCCGATATTTATACGAATCGAGTCGTGGGTATAGGTCACGTCACGTCAATCATCAAAATATAACCACCAGCGCAGTCCTATATCTTGTTTTCCTTTTGGAAAACCTCATCTCATGGATCCACACCTTCCGCCGTCACCCTAGCCGAACTTCCACTTATCCCTTCTTCTACTGGGGGGCTTTGACTCTCCTTATCTCTCGCAGCTGTTGTGCTCCTGGTGCTCTCCGCGCGATCAATATCCGTAGTAACATGATCGCTTCTGCTTCCCTTCTCTTTCCCCACCTGTTTATCTATTTGGATGGTGTTCTCGGGCTTTTTCCCCTTTGTCGTTACCGATGTTTCCTCGCCTGAGTCACTCTCCGTCGATGTTCGGAAACTTTCCGCTACTGAGGTACGATCTGTGCTACTCTTTCCTTGAATTGTTGTGTTGGTGTTCGGAGGGGTAGGTGCCGATTCCCCCGTGTTAGCCGCATTAGTATGGCTGCCCTCTCCTAATCTGATCTCCTCTTCCGGCTCAACGACAATGAGTGGCACTGAGTCGAGACGCAGACTTGGCAATCTCAACGGTAGGTTCCCGCTTCCAACATCTCCTCCACCGCCAGAGATGCTCCTCTGGTGAGCAAGGGTCCTGCCTCCATCCGTGCGCGTAGAGGGCGACAACGTCGAAGACGTCTCTTCGGCTAATTGTGCTGGGGATGGACCGGGGTATTCCGGAGGTGGTTCGTTGTAGGGAAGTGGCGTCAGGCTGATGGGGCTGTTCCCACCGGATACAGCGGCAGAGGCAACCGGGGAGCGGAAAGGAGTCAAGTCGTCCAAGCGAACGTCTTCATAACCTGGTGGAGGCGGCATGTTGACGGTGCCCAGGTCAGCATCATCGGCATCGATCATCTCAGGGCTGGATCCAGCGCGTGGGGTATTGGCAGCCGAGTTTGCCCTGGACCTGGATATCGATCGTCCGCGTTCGTTGCTGTTGCGCGTGACAAGGCTGAACGTGCTGCTACCGCCCGCTCCAGTCAAGGGTGTAGCCACAGCCGACGAATCGAGAAACTGATCACCCAATCTGGAGGTATCGATACTGAGCGAGCTCGAACCCCTCCGATGGTGGGTGGCTGAAGTACTCGGTCTTACACCCTGCTGCGACGCCGCCATGCTCGCCGCATCGCTCAGCAACCCGACCCTCTCACTTTCCGTGCTGTTAGCCCGGATGCGAGTGCCATCCGCCCTAGCGACACCCAAGTCCGCATACTGTACACTGCTCGTCGCGCGCGATCGCAACTCCCTGATGCGATTGTGTTCCTCACGAAGCACCTCCAGTTCCTCGGTATTCCGCGCCGTCTGAACCCGCGCCTGCTCTCTAATCTGGCGCAAGGCTGCAGTGTTATGGGCTTGCCGAGCCTCTTGGCGCAGTCGTCGCCGCTCTTCCCGCTCTTGGTTTGCTCGCCGCCTTGCCACGCGAATCTGGTACAGCGCCTCCATCTCCTCGTCACGTAGATGCTCCTCATCCTCAGCAGTCGGCATTTCCACCACCACGTCAATACCGTCGCGTTCGCCTTCCCTACCTAGTACTCGTTCGGTCTCAGCTGGGGCTGGTCGATAGGGCGGGAGTGTCATGATGCTGCGGATCGACTGGTTACGGTTCACCTCAGCGGTCGTTCCTCCTGCGGCTCCTGTTCTGCCGGCTGCGGCGGCAAGTCGAGCGTTCACCGCAGTGAGTGTCTCCTCCATGGTGTCCTGATTTGCTCGGTTGTGGCTGTTGTACTCTTCATCGATGCCGGCCTGAGCGTAGGCATGTTTGACGGCCGGGACCTTCCAATTGGTCCATAATCGCTTCAAAAAGGGCGTGGGTATATACTTGGGGTTGGGATGCCTGGCGCGGATGGCGCGCAAGGTGAGAGTGATGGATAACATCAGGGCGATTGCGGCAACGACAATGGCGACAATCTGCGATGGGAGCCAGTGTTAAGAAAGAAACACCATTTGGTCTGGAAAAGAGAGGCCTACAATGCTAGTCTTGGTGGGCTTTTGAGAGGAGGAGGGAGCATCCGGGTCCGGGGCTATGTCGATGCGTGGCCATAACCTGGTTGCCATCGAACCGGCATTGGGCTCTAGTGACGGATGAGGAGCCCGGATTGGTATCCGTAATTGTGGTACAGGCATTTTGGCTGGTGTTGGATATGACAGTAGTGTGTATATATATGAACAGTTCGAAGAAGCGGCGGAGTCGACGCTCAATGGTTTGAAATTATCGTCCGACTATGAAGGCCGACGTCTCTGCATTGCTCTTGGTCGTCGTCTGTCGATGGAACGCAAGGTCGTGAACCGGGAAGAGGCAACTCGGCAGTCGTCACACAGCTCTCTGCAAGTTGAACAACGCCAATGGGAGTGTTGAGGCGCGGTTGGGGGCGTTACCGGTCTCCAAAAAGGTCGCAATACGCGGTGATATACGCGGTGATCGTCTTTGTACAACGGTTCGACGGGAGTAGTAATTTCTTGAGATCGGCAGCCGGTGTAGATAGGCAGAGGTAGAATGTGTGTGGTATGTAAAAGGTTGTGGCAGTACCGACACACAGTCTGCTATTCGCACTCACCAAGCGAAACAACCGTAGACACAATACTGACAGAGATAGATATACGACGAAGCAAAGCGGGATAGAAACAAAGAATCCGCCTTGGCGGCTAACAGTTCGATGAAGATGAAATTTGAAGTTTCAATGAATGTGGATGGAAGAGAGAACAAGAGGAAATCGCTATCATGCTCGCATTTTCCACCTAATCTTTCGGTAAGGCGGGCGGGCAAGCGTGCGACCTGGAGGGCTGGGAAGTGGGAGCAACCTAAGAAAGAGACAGGACAGGGAAGGCCCTGGGTTGAGCCATTCAGAAGCCAAACAAATTGGCAGGGGCTGTCAACGTTCCATCCACCAGGCCTCCACTGGGCAGTGCCGCCTCGTGTTGCCCCGTCAGTGTTGCGCAGTTGCTTACCATACCCCTTGTAGTTCCGTTAGGACGGTACTACAAGAGCAACCACAGGGTGCAGGGCAATAGCCATGAATTACGTCTTAAGTACGTGGAAAAGAAATGTCTTCCCAAAGACCTAATATCTATGACCTATGTAAGGCTTGTTGCTGTTCCTTTAAGCTCAACTTTGGACGTTCTTCATGACCCTCCTACCTCGAAGAATACCACATCCTAAGACCCTTACTAACAAACCGCCAGACTGTTACACAGGTGGTCTTGAACCCCACGACATCAAAACAACGAATGGAACACTCAAGTCCCACAGTGGATCGTCTTCCCAGCCCAACCGAACGTCCTTTTATATTTTCAGGGACGCAAACTTATTTTGACGACATCAACCACAGCACTCAATCACATGAAGACGACATCCTGAAACTGTCACCAATTGTGTCGTGGCTGACATGGGCCCTCGGTATCTTGTCCATGTCTAAGCCCATTGTGGCTTTATCTGGGGCCGATCTCCAACTTGCAACCAAGGCCGGTTCCCAAGGGAGTGGCTGTGGGACGTCTGACGGGATACCCAGTGCCACCGTCCTTGAGATCACCACGACCACTCGATCCAGGCTGTGCAGTATACTCACTCGATCTTTTGATTTTGCACGGCTGTCCTTGGTCAACAATGACTTGGGCACGGTCAGTAGTCTATTTGCGTACACTCTGTACAGTGCAAAGGGTCCAACAAAGGAAAGCATGTGCAAAAGTTAAGAGGCGCAAAGGATCTACGTAGATCCTTAGATCACGGCCGCGAGCTCTTCCTGCCATCCCACCCATCTTCTATTTCCAAATCGACGCTAGCACACAATCAAGTCAACGTGCAGAACAATCCCCGCATACGCCGCCCTTGCCTTCGCGATATGTGCCCTACCGACAGTTATGTCCGAGCTACTGCGCACTCTGAACACACACCTTCACACCAGGATACAATTCCGCTTCCTCTGTCCAATGATACTTGCCCACCCGTTGATACACGGCATGGTCGGGTTTGGGCAGTTTATTGCTTCTTGTTCCTCTTTTCCGGGTCTGCGGCGTACGGAGGTGAGATAGTACACGTGTGCCTGACTCCAATATTACTGACACTTGTGCCTCAAAACATTCCTATTGTACTTTTAAATTTCTCAGCTGCTGCCTATTGTAGTCACCGAGAGACAAAACTTCCACTAATGATCGGACAGCCACAGTTGCCTGAATAGTTCGATGACTGCCAGCGTGTCCCGATTCGAAAATCTGGTTACTGAGGATCTGTTCAGCCTACCAACAACTCGTATCATTTCAGTGCAAAAGTGCGAGAGATGTACACCTTGACTGCTATTCAAAGATGGGCAGTCTTTTTGTTCCACCTAATACGGACTCTTGTTAGTCAAATTGGACACTCTGGCATGGTCAAAGGGGAAACTTACAGATCAAGGAATAACTTCCACAAAATGGAAAACATCAAGCCCTGAAGGCCATTGCACAAAATCCGCGTCTTCAAACCGCGGCCAAGCAAGCCCGTAATGCCATCATTGACAATGACCAACCTCGCTGCTTCGGCTGTACCAGACAAAAGAGATGACATGTTAGCATAACTAATCCTCTTGCTGAAAATTTCAAAAAAAAAAAAGGGGGGGGCAAGGGGCTCGTTCGTCAGCTCTGTCAAGACTCACAATAAGAGACCTTCTGATCATTAACCTGCCGATACGTCTTCACCACCCTCAACGAATTCGATACCGAATCGCTCACCACGCTGGCCACGAAACCCGCAAACGCCAGTCTCAGCAACCAGATCCCCAACGGGTGCTTTGCTGGCTCCGGTATGATCTCCAGCAAATAATCATGCGTTGCGTACCAGGGGTAGTTGCCCACAAAAGTCGCCGCGGCCGTCGCAAAGGCGCCCCACCAGAGACTGCCGATGCCGTCCGTCTTGATGCGTTGCCGGAGGATAGCGGTGCCTCGGGGCCCCTGAGCTTGGAGCGTGGTTTTCAAAGTGTCGATGGGTGTCAGGATCATCCGGAAGGCGGCGGCGCAGAGCGAGGCGAAGATATCCTGGATGGTGATGGGCAGGCGCTTGAGAAAGGAGTTGGATTGGAGGAGGGCGTGGATGCCGGCGTTGGCGGCGGTGTCGCCGAAGCGAGCTGCTGGCCCTGTGGTTGTGCTTTGCGTCAGAGTCAAAATGCTTTTGAGAGCTGTTGTGACAGGGCCCTCGCTCACCTTGAAAAAGAGCAGCTCCCATCCCGTCGTAATACCGACGGAGACCACCCTGTCGGTAGAGCGTCTTGGTGGCAGTGGTGAATGATGTGCCGAAGCGGTATTGGTAGTTCATGATCGTTCGTAAGGGCTGGATAAGGGTAAGTGACTGCCTTGCTCAACATCAAACGTATGAGTTCTTCTTCAAGGTCACGTACCATTAAAAGCAACACCTGAAGCACCATGGCCGCAGCACCGCTTATACCACCGCCCAAAGCCCGTTTAAGCGCGCCCTTCAAGTCGAACTAGCAATGAGATCCATCAGTGTCAGTACAAGTCAAAGCACTTCAAAGAACGCCCTAGGGAAGGTGATGATGCAGCAACCCACGTTGATATCCGCCCCAGCATCGATCCAAGCCTTAACAAAGATAACAGTCACTGTGATCGCAGCAGCAGTCCAGAATATCCTCCAAGCGAAGTAACTGCGCGTAAATCTGCTTCCTTCATTTTGTTCTGCCTCTTCAACGGTATCAGTATTAGGCCCTGCTCCATGATCACTTTGGCTTATCAAGAGCGGCGTCTCCTCGTCGACAGTGGTTGCCTGGCTTTGGCCACTCTCGATATCATCGACGGAAGTTTTGGTAGTTGGCATAGTTTCATTCAGGCGGATTTCTGATGGGTGGGACAAAGTGAGCTCTTGATGATAATATTGTTCGCGTTCTTGATCCAGTTATGGTTAAATTCTGGATGGATGTTTTGTTTGGTGTTGTTATGATTGAAGAGATCGCCTGATAAGCTGCCAGCCGATCCCAGTCGTATCCCCCGCAGCGGATTACCAATCGGTGATGGCGTGCTAATCTCGGCCGCTTTGGTGGTCGGCATGAGACATCCATATGCATATATTTGATGTTTTTGATTTTTATGATGGAAATACTCACATGATTAGAGTTGCAACATAAACCAATCGATTATTTAGTGTGTCAAGATCAACAATTGCCTGACGTCGATTTGACGAAAACGAGGTGCAACACTGCGGACATTCACAAGCACCAAGCTCGCATAAATCAGCAATGGATAGTGAATAAACCATAAATGCGTTCTCCAATCCTAACCTAGCGGCCACTGTGCTGCCTTCAGACACCTTGGCTCCGACCAAAGCGTATGAACCGGCTGTATTATCCATCTTGTCTGCCGTAGCGATGTTTTCTTTGACCAGGATCGGGATACCGTGTAACAGATCCATGATTGTGCCGTTTGTTCGAGCAGCGTCCAGCTCTGACGCTATCAAGAGGGCATCGGGGTTGACCTGGGTGACAGCCTTAGGGTTGAGTTCACCTTGCGAATATGTCGGGTATAGGTATTGACGAGATCAATGGTGGTGAAAAAGCCCGTTTAAAAGCCCGGCAGCCAGATCTTCAAGATCAGTATCCAGTCAGTGGTGATGGGAAATATGTGTCATTGCCGGTTGAGCCCAAGAGTGGCTTTTGCGAGCAGAAGGCATCATGATACCATGTTGACACGGAGGCCGTGGCTAGAGGAAGGAGACAAAGAGATCACTGGATGAGAACCTCGTATTGTTTAGAGGGTGGTCGCCAACTGATCGCTGCATGTCTGTTGAAGCCCATTAGTTTGTGGAGAGCAAAGGAAGTGGACGTTTGATTCAGATTTGGCTGAGGATAATGAGAATCTTGAAGTCTCAACAAATGTAGTTAGTATACGTGAGTGCGGGGATAGGAGTCGGGATGTATCGTGCAAGTACAAGTCGGGATATTGGACTGTCTATCGGGAACACCCAATGTAAATAGTGTCAGATCATCGACCCTCCACGTCGACCCAGATCATCGGGATCAAGGCGCGATGTCGCCAACACAATCATGGTACTTCACCATGTTTCATATGCAACCTGCTTCTTCACACCCCGAGCTTCTAGCCCAGGGTTGCAATGAAAGAGGGTGAGCACAAGCAAGATGTAGTGTGGTTCGCGTCGCCTGGAGACAGTGTAATACCAGGGACACAGTGGAAGGTAACCATGTGCAAGCACAGAGGGAAACCGACCGAGTTGCAAAAATTAGAATAATCACGATTGTACTCCGTAGAGCACTTTCAGAGATTAAACTGAAAAGAACAGATACTACACTTGATCTAAGCCAAAAGGTGGGAGCGGCGGTCGGCATTAAATACCCTCCCGAGTGTCCTGGGGATGGTCTGTGCACAAGTGCAAATTGTCCGTGCACGAGTGCAAGTTCTCGCAAAATGGGTGGAGTCGGTACAGGTTTGCCAGCAGGCTCCACCAGATGTCAGGCACCCGGACGCCCTCCCACTCCTCCACGTGCAGAGCGGGCACAACGAGATGAATATGTATGTAGGTCGGATACTGTATGGGGACGGGGACACAATTTCAGCACCACCACTGCAGCTTGTCTTTGTCGAGCTTAACCTCACCGCTGCGATTCACAGAGCAAAAAGTGGGACGAATTGACTGTGAACTCAATCTTGACTTGGTATCAATTGTATGCTAAACTGTCAAAATGGTCTAGAAGTTCACTGGATGACGCATTTGGACGGCAATCCGCAAGGCCCTTCTTTGCTTTCCTTCTGCTTGAGTGACTCCTGCTGCTTCACAGGTTCCTTCTTCGGCTGCGACGCCGGCTTGGGTTGCGAAGTTGCTTCCTTAGCAGCGACAGGTGCTTTTGCGCCAGTGTTAATCGTCTTCGCCTTGGAGCCTTTTGGGGAGAGCCACGGTTAGCAATCACTCGCGATGACATTGATTTCGCTTCGCGCCATCACAGCCAAAGGATGCATACCAGTTGCAGTTTCTCACGCACCGGTAAGCTTGGACAAGGTGTTGTAGAACTCCTCGCCCTGAATGCCCGCAACCTTCAACTCGCTCTCGCTGGGCTGCCTGCTGCCATCACCGCCAGAAAGGGTGCCAGAACCCCAAGGGCTGCCACCGTGGACCTGAGAGAGGTCGGACAGCTCACCGAACACCTTGGCATAGCCGAGGGGCACGTAGATGATGCCGTGGTGGGCGAGAGTGCTCATGGCCGCAATGGCAGTCGACTCCTGGCCACCGCCCAGACCAGCAGTGGAGATGAAGAGACCGGCCGCCTTGCCGTAGAGACCGCCGGTGGCCCAGAGCTGACCGGTCTTGTCCCAGAAGGCCCTCCACTGGGCAGGGAAGTTGCCGTATCTGGTGGGGATGCCGAAGAGGAAGCCATCGTACTGCTTGAGGATCGCAGGGTCCTCAATGACGGGGATGTCGGTAGGCTTGGGTGGGGCGTACATCTTGGCGAGGACCTCGTCGGAGAGGGTCTCGGGGACTCTGATGGTTATGTCAGCACTCATTCGAGTGGTGGATCGAAAAAATGAAAAGTCATGGTTTGCTTACTGGTAGAGATCGGCAGTGCCACCGGCCTTCTCAATGCCAGCCTTAGCAGCCTCAGCAAGCTGCCTGATGTGGCCGTACATCGAGTACTGAGATTACTGATTAGCCATTTGCCCGACAGATCAAGAACAAGGGACACTTACGTAAACAATCGCGATCTTGGGCGCCATCTTGATTAAAGATATTAATTAAGTATGTTGGATAGTGTATGTGTATTAGAATGGGGTATAAAGAGAGCAGGCGTTCTTGTGGGAAGAATTCGAAGTTACAGAGCATGCGGCACAGTCCTCCTTATATACGATGAACTCCTCGTGGAATCAGGGGTCGTCTTGAAACCATCGGGATGGACCTGCGATCCATCAAACCTGATAACACGTTGTGAGACCGATCTGGATTCGTCATGATTACCGTAATCAACTGTAAATCGGCAACAAAGGGTAACAGCGTTCGCTGGAGAGCAGATCGGGAAGGCTCTAGGCTCGCAGATCCTCTATCATGCGACGCGCTTTTCCTAACTGGCTGGATATGGTGTCATTGATTCCTGTACTACGTCGTATGTAATTACAAGCACTGTTTAGCTGCTTAGCTCATCGAACTGGAGCTTTGCTGAATAACGGATGACAACGCCCGGGATACCTGACTCAAACTTCATTGTTCAGCCCACAGTAAGCGGGGGCGACTCGCTTGTTGGGAAAGTGGGCCGCAAGTGAACCCCTGCTCGTGGCATTCGTAATGCTTTGTTACCATTGACGAACTTTAAAGTTGCATTTTGGGAATAGCATCATTAAACTCGAACATTCTCGCATTGTATGGAAACATTCGCATAGTGCCGTATCAATGGGATTAATTTTTGTTTTTCAGGTTCAGGGGTCAATCGTGATAATTTCCTCCATCCATACGGTATTCCTTCTCGGCATGATAGCCAAATTCAGGACGAAAGCATGCCACAACGGCGTTGGAACCCGCCTAGGGTGAGAAGATGTAAACACTCTGAACCCCTGTTCACAGAACCTTTCCTCGGTAGCTTCTCACCCCCACCAAGGTTCTCCCTCCCTCTCAGCCCTCATATTCTTCAGCCTTCACCAAGCCAACGCCTGACTTGTCGCCCTCACCGGCTTTGCATCCTTATGCTCTTCCGAACCCTTCACCACATGACCATGCTCATGGCTCTCCTCATGCTCATCCTCCTCACTCCTCGGCAACAACACCGCGGCATCCCATATCAAGCCAAACATCTCCGCCAGCTCGGTCCGGATAATCTGATCCCATTTCTTAACGAGCGGATGCGCTAGCGCAATGTCGGGGAAGAGGATTTCTGGTTCTGCTTCTTCTTCCTCTTTCGTTTGGCCCTCCTCTTCCGTGCCCTCTTGGTCCCTCTGTCGCTGTTGTTCTCGCTCAGGATGTTGATACCGCTCATGCTGCTCCTCTGTCTCCCCTGGGACCTCAAACTTCCAAGTCCCATCCTCATCCCAGTACTCTTTGCCGTAAATGCTGTGCACGCTGAGATCCTTTTCTGCTTCCGCCAACAACCTCTTGACTCTCTCCTTGATATCCTGCTCCCCTTCCCCTTCCTTGTCCTGCTGTGATGATCGTCCCTTTGCCGACGAAGAAGAACCAAGAGAAAAACTCAACCCCTCCAGAACCCCCAACAACTGCCCCGCCATCGCGCCGATCGTCGCTCCCAGCCCGAACCCCTCGTCAAACCCAGCCTGCACGTGCTCGGCTTTGGCAAGGGTAATACCATCGCGGTAGCCGGCTGTGGTGTGTTCCTGTTGGAGGCGGGGGATGTCTGACGGATGGTGGTGCCCTCCGTGGCCTCTTATTGTTGCTTCGTAATTGTGATGGTGATGGTCGCCTTCATGTGAGTGGGAGTGAGAATGTGAGTCGTCGCCCCAGACATCATCATTGTTGTCGGCGCCATCATCGCCCCAGACGTCATCCAGTGTCGTGTTGCTGTTATCCTCAATGGAAAGGGTGGTGTCGTCTGTTGGGTTGTGATATTCGACTGCGGGCGCTGTAGGAGCGACGCCGGCGCCGGCGTTGTTGGCGATGCGACCCGATGAAGACATGGTGGTGAAGAGGTCGGGGTCTTCTCGGGATGATATTTGGCGCATGAGCATTTCTTTTTTGTGTTTCAAACTAATTGCTGCGTTGGTTGGTTGAGACAACACGTGGATCTGAGATGGAACTAAGCGCCTGATATGACGGCGTCGACATGCGGTGCTTTCGTTCCGTGTGAACCCCCAAAAAAGGTCAAAACGCATTTGTAATCGTGGGTTTGGAGTTATCTTCAACCCTAACCCTCCCATATTAGAAATCGATTAATGGATTGAATGTCATTGTCAAAATCTCTCATCCGATCAGCATATTGTCAGTTGGCTGTTATGTGACGTTCGCACTGATGATGCACAGTAGAATATGTTCTCAATTGGTATACCCAAAACACCTAAACCGCTGATAAGGCTCCCAAACACGTCTCGTTGGATAACGCCCAGCCACCCCTTAAATGAACTTCTTCTCAAACTTCTTCAACATCCCCGTCACTCCCCTCTCCAACTTGCCCGCACCCTCTTCCAGTCTTCCCTTCTTCTGCTCGGGCACATACTTCTGCTCGGGCATATACACTTGATGGTGGACCCCATACTCTGGCTGTGCAGCAACGTTCTGTCCATAACCCGCTCCTTGTTGCATCGATGGTGGTATGGGCGATGGCGCAGCCACGTAACCGGCACCGGGTGGCGTGGGAGTAGGAGGAACGGCTCCATAGCCGCCAACCGCAGCGACTGAAGCAGGCTGGGCTGGGTACCCTTGGCCATATGGGCTAGCAAA
This sequence comes from Neurospora discreta FGSC 8579, assembly GCA_009805215.1. Taxonomy (NCBI): domain Eukaryota; kingdom Fungi; phylum Ascomycota; class Sordariomycetes; order Sordariales; family Sordariaceae; genus Neurospora; species Neurospora discreta. The sequence continues at coordinate 121,760 of RANX01000013.1, forward strand.
CCCAGGGCTGGCGAGACCGGGACTAGGAAGCCCAGCAGGCATGGTGACAGACCTGGTTACGCCGGGGTGTACAGGCGGTTGGCTGAGACCTGTCGGGTAACCGCCTCCAAGCGCGCCGAATCCCTGGGGCGCGAAGCCGGGCGAGGTCACGCTGTGCTGGGGAGGAGCAGCAAAGGTCGGGGCTCCAGGCGGGTGCTGTAGGTTTGGCGGAGGGATGCCTGGGCTCAAGGGTCCGCGACCGCTGGGGGGAGGCAGGCCTGGCGAGAAAGGAGTGGTCGCATCGTAGGCCAGAGTCTGGTGCAACGGATTCACCACGGCATCCTCTGGGGGAGGCGTCTTCTCGCGGTATCGTACGGGTTCGGCGGCAGGTGGCGCAGCCGGGTTATAGGGCATCGGAACGAATGCTTGAGGCGATGGTGTCGAGTGCTCATGGGAAGCAGACACTGCAGACATGGGCGGCGGGGCAGAAGACTGGATTCCGCCAACTTGCGGAGGCTGTGATAGAGTGGTCGGGGGTGTACCGTGGTCACTGATTGCTGCCCTCTCGAGTTGCTGGACGACCGCGCTGACTTCGGTATCGTGCCGAGGAGGCGGTCCTGGCTCGTTGCGGACATCGCACTGGTGCGGAGGAAGCACACGCCGGATGCCATTGACGAATTGCAGAGCATCTTGATGGTTATGAAAATAGATGTCGAGCGAGTGAAGCTTGTAGTGGTACTTGGCCTGGTTATGAGGGTCAAATGTTGGTAGATGCCACTCCTCGTAGCCCTCGACCTCGCCAACCGTCAAAGTCACAAGGCAGGTGTGGTTGTAATCGTATTCGAGATGGGTTTTGTCGAGGTCTGGGTGACACATGATGTTAGCCTTCCAATTGCCCCGAACCCTCATTCTGAAAACCCTAACGCTTACAGCCATCGAAAGCATCTTGATCTTCCTTTCCAGGCTGGTTCGCAACCTCCAGCCGTGCGCGGCCCAAGTTGGCATCTTCGAAGAGGTATACATAGGAGCCCTTGTCGAACCTATGATGAGGCGGGTTATTTGTAGGAGGGCCGTAGAAGTAGTGGATATCACCAAAGCTACGAAGCGAATCCATCAGTCAGAAGGCGCCTAGGAAATATTTCTCTATGGTATCAATGGAAGACAAAACTTACAAGGTGCCAACATTCTCCTCTCCTTCACGGGCGGCCATCTTTGTGATCAACGAACTCGTTTGAGTGAACAAGACACCAGCAATACAGCAACACAACAAGAAACAGGATGAATTGAGATAATATCAGAGATGACGGAACCCAAACAAGACCAAAGCAAAGCCACTCGGCTTCCGCGTCCTTGCGATACCCTACCTCTTAAGGTACCCTTGCCAGAGACCGTGGTCTGGTTCTTCACGATCGGCTCTCACTCCATGGCGCAATGAGCACACAACTGTCCAACCAGCGCTCTCAATAGGTCGGTGATGCGACCCCTAGTGCCGGCAGAGGTGACCTTGCCTGGTCGTTGCATCGTCCTGGATGGTCACTGGATGGTCCGCCTGGGCGCTTAAGGTGGGATGCCAAGAAAGAAGCACGAGCAAGTCAACTGTCACACTTTGCTTCACAACTGGACGAGGAAAGGAGCGGGAGAGAAGGAAGATGAGAAAGAGAGGTGGGGTAAACAAGATCCATCCCAATAACCCTGTGGAGAGCTGGAAAGCCGAGGGAGGCCTTTCAGGGCAGCAAGGGTCTCTTTTGCAGTGACTTTGGTGCGCAAGGCACAGTGGAGGTCGTTCACTCTTTCAACGCTCCCCTCTTTCTCGAACCATCCCTGTCCTCCACACGGCCCCGGCGGCCAAGCAAACGCACGCCCGTCAGCCCGTAGGTAGTGTACGGCGGAAGCGGGCAGGGGGACAAAAAATCGGCAGCCCGCACAAGGGAAACGGAGCCACCCGATCGAGACTTCGAGACCACAAGTCACATCCGGGCTCCGTTGCGCGCCGCCTTCGCGACTCCCGAACCTCCACTTGTTTTTACGGCTCCTCCGAAGTCCGAATTCCTCGATCGCTACCAAACGACCAGTGACGGCCACCCCTAACTGTGCGCAACTGCTACGGTCTCCCAACCTTGTGCGTTGCAATCTCTCTTTTTTTCTTTTCCCGTCCCGCGAAACCATTCATTCACACGCTTTGACTAACTCCAAGACGTCCCCGTCGCTGCAGCACCCGATCGATTACGCATCCGCATCCTCTTCTTCATTCCGCAAGGTCCCCAGTTCGCCGCATCACCCGAGGCACTTTACTCCAGCCGGGACCAAGCCAAACCAACCGATCGACCCGACGACTTGCGCGACGGTCGACCTCTCTCTTCATAAGCCGCCCAATACATACCATTTTCCTCTCTTCAGCGACACAAAGTCCCCACGGGCATCAACCTTCAAGATGGGCATCCAACAAATTACCAACATGTGCTCCCACCTCCAAAACGCCTCGCGCGCTCGCCTGGGCCTGACCTCCCTGCCCAACACCAAATACAACCTCGCCCTGGCCCTGGCCCTGCACCGCGCAGGCTTCATCTCCTCCGTCACGCGGGGCGGTCCCCACCCGCCCACGCCCGAGGCCCTCATGACCTACGAGCCCGAGCCCGTGACCAGTGCCAACGTGGCCACGCGCCGGTTGTGGGTGGGACTCAAGTACTGGAACGAGGAACCCGTCCTGAAGGAGCTGAAGCCGATTTCGAAGCCATCGAGGCTGGTGACTGCCTCCCTGGAACAACTGAACCGTGTGGCGAGGGGCTTTCCCGCGGGATACATGAAGGGACTGCAGTTGGGGGAGTGTTTGTTTGTGAATACTGATAGAGGTGTGTTGGAGGTTAGGGAGGCGGTGGAGAGGAAAGTTGGTGGACTGGTTCTGTGCAAGGTAAAATAGATGGGTAAATGAAGGAGGAGGGTTCCAAGGATGGATGGATGGATGAATGGATGGGATAGGTCATGGGTTTGGGGGAAGGAAGGTATTGATGGGAAGGAAGTGAGGGAAGAAGAGGAGGAAGAGTCACCGCACTTGGGAGGATCTCAAATGCGCAGTGTACGATACGGACGTGATTCCAATGTACACTAGGACGGCTTAGAAGGACTGTACAAGCATAAAAAGGAATGGACATTGGCAAGGCAGAGCTCCTCCCTGGTTCGTGTCGTGTGAATGTGAGGTGAGATATGAGGCCAAGAGGGACGCCATGCTGGCATCCCGTATGCTATTGTATATGTATATGACTAGCAGATCATGGGCAGTCACCGTCAAACTAAACAACACGAATATCGATAGGGAATTGAATCAAATCATCCTGCTCCAGGGTGCTGTGCAACCTACTATCTGCTATGCATTCATACTTCATGCGCCGCCAACTTCTTTCAAATGTGTAATTGGTCTTCCTACAAAGGTATCATGAAACGTGCTAATCCAGTAACACTGCATCCCCCTCTTTCATTGTCTCGAACAAGCAATAGGAGGTGATTAAAAAAGACTCTACAGGCCAAAAAGCAATCATATCCACCATTTCTGGCTTCTTTTTACGAATCAGAAGTTTGCTTAGGTTCTGGAGTGCTGGCAGACTTTCCCTCGTCGTGCTCCTGGATGTCAGCATCGGCAGTATCAACAGCCTCGGCAGCGGGCGAGGGGGCAGCTTCAGTTTCCTGGGCTGTCGTCTCCTCTTTAACATCATGAACGTCAGAAGTGGGGGTCTGGGGAGCATCGCCAGCCTCTGCCTCAGTGGCTTCCTCTACCGGCTGAGCAACTTCTTGAGGAGTCTCAGTCACAGTGGGGAGGGGCACCTCTCCGTCTGTTGTCTCTGCAACCTCAACAGCTTCCTCTATCTTGGGAACCGGCTCAACCTTGGCTGCAGCCGAACTAGCACGAGACTGTTTCGGTGTCGTAGCTGCAGATGGTGCTGCAGATTTAGTGGCAGGCTTTTTAGTCCGTGGCTTGCTGAGACTTCTCTTTGCGGCAGGTCCGGGGGTGGCCGACGACCTCCTGGGTGGGGACGTAACAACCTTTTCAGCGGTCTTGGAGGCGGATGCCGCGGTTGGACGCGTCATGCGTGCCAGAAAACCTTCGTCCACCTCCTTCTCCTTCTTCGTTGGCGGATGATCCTTCGCAGTCTGCTTCACAGGCGCACCTAGACTAGGGCGAGGACGGTTCTTGGTCGAATTCTGTCTCTTGAGGCTCGAGGTGGCCGTCTTCGGTGCCGACGTGGTGGGGACGGGCACTCTCGCTCTGCTAGAGGAACGGCTAGCCGGGGTAGGACCACGCTCGCGCGTCTGCGACTGGGCGCGCGCATTGCCGAGCTTGGCACCAGAAGCACTTGTATGAGTGGTAAGGCGTTCCGGGAGAGCGGCTGGGCGTGTGGGTGACTTGGCCTTGGGCTTGGAGCTCCCGGTGATGACAGGAGATGGGGCCAAGGATGCTGGCTTCTTGTTTAGCGAGGAACCGAGAGATTTCGTGGTCTTTGCCGCCGAAGGCTTCGGGGTAGCGGTCTTGCCCGGAGTCTGACTGGATGCGGTCGTAGGGCTTTTCGCCTTGGGGGTTTCAGCAGTGATGGGGGATTTGGCAGCCTTAGCTACTGTCTTGTTGGCCGAAGACGTTGAAAGAGGTGGGAGGTTCGATTTTGTTGCTGTCTTCGGGACGGTCCGCGCCGCCGGCTTGCTGGGATCTGTCTCTTTGTCTTTGCCAGCCCTGGCTTCATTGGGTGCCTTCGTCTCGTCTGATAACTTCGAGTCACTCTCCGTAGTAGACGAGCCGATAGCCCCATCTAGCTCCAACCTCTTGGGTCCCGCCGATGCGCTAGCCGAAGATTCTACATTCTGCGCGCGTGGTTGTTGATAAGAGTGTATCGGACTCCGAGGATTCTGAGTCGGTTTAGGGGACTCGGCCGGTATATGGTTCGCCTCAGGACTCGCCGCTGCTGGTGCTTTCTCCATAATCTGGTCAACGGCATTGGCTTTCTCTGACGGGGGAAGAGGACTTGTGATGTCGCCTTGGTCGGCTGGAGCTTGCTGTGTGGGTGTCTCCGAGTCGTTGCTGCCTTCCCGTTGAAGCCCGAGTCTTCCACCTTTCTCAACCGCGATAAAGCTCGTTTTGATTTTGTTCAGTGGCCTAGGAGAACCAGCTAGAGGTCAAAGGTGACGTTAGCTATCAGTCGGATCCATGCGTAGATGTGTGATGTTGTGGTTGATGACTAACACCCAAGATGACAAGCGCAGTTGGAGCAGAGGCAAACAGGTAATGGGATTGGCGACGACTGGAAGTGGAAGATGGTGGATTTAAGAAACTGCTTACTTGGAGGAGAGATAGCTGGCGACCTCCCCCGATCCGGAGGACTCGTCTCCCCCTTCTGCTCGAACATAGCCCGAAGGTTCTTAACCGCGCTCATGGCTGCTGACTTTTTCGAGCTCGAGCAAGACCTAGGGAAGTTGAGAAGCGTCGGGCCACGAGGTGATGAGAGTATGTTGTGGCAAGGTGGCAGGAGCGGCTGGTTCTGGTGATTTTTGTAGCTGACAGTCCGAGTCGACTCGGAGAGGACTGAGGATTTGACTGTTTGTTTAAAGGAAGTCGAGGATCGTGGTCGCGTCGGGAAGGAGAGATCGGGGCAAACGGGCGTGCCTCCTTTAAGCCCCTGGACCCTGCGCAAGGGGTCTTCGTGTTGTAACAGACTCGAAGCGGCTTCCCCACGCGGCACTATAATGAGGAGCTACGATCCTGACCCAAGGAACAGGGAGTCTCGAGGGAAGCGATGCGCGCGTGGAGCTGGCGAAGCTATGACGAGAATCGGGAGAGCTGTTTGCTTGTAGGGATGCCTGTAGAACGTATCGCGGGAAATGGTAGCGCAAGGAGATGGGGGGCTGTACGCGACACTTGGGTGATATAGGTGGATGTTATGAGACAACAGTGAACAGAACGATAAGGGATATACCTAGAGGTAGGTAGGTAGGTAGGTAGGTAGTGTGATCAGAGAAAGAGACAACTATCAAAAGTTCCCCAGATTTAAGTGGTGCCACCGGCCAGTCGAGAGTTTACAGTACAACCCAGTCTAGGTAAGTGACGGCCGGGGCGCGTTTAATGAGCAAATGCTTCAAAGAGTACGGCTAGCTCAGGCGAGCGGAGTCGTGCTGCAATAGCGTATGTGGCACTGGGTCTTCTGATGCAGGTAAGTGCACGTCGCTGCAGGTCCAAACAGGCAGGGAGCCATTCCCGTCTGTCAACAGCACAGTACCCTACTACACTCTGTCTGGATAGGCCTCGGCTTCCACTTCTTTTGCTGAGTCTTTGTGAGATCGAAATAGGGATCCAGTTACAGCCACTGTCCACGCGGCCGAACCAACCAATCCGAGACTATTTCGAGACATTTGCCATTCAGGCTATTGTAATGGAGAAGAAAACTCTTTCAACGACTGGCACATTCACGACGAGGTGACACAGAAGCTGAAGGCTGAGTGCTGGCCTAGGCTCTTGACATTATGCCATTGGCTATCTCCAAACACATTCTAGAACTAGTGTAAGTAAAGGAGCCTTTTGGGGAGTTGTTAGTGCTAACCGGTGTTCCCGTTGGTGGTGGAAACTGACTAAAACAGTTCATTTCAGGGGCACACATGGTGTCAAGCTTTTCAGAAACCTCTTTCAGTTTGGCTGCCTTCAGTCGATTGTCGTACAAACCTCGATGTTCACCATTCTCAGGCTTGACATACATCCAAGGGACATACTTCCTCTCTGGTTCATACGTCCCGCTCCTGTATGTGACCGGCGGATAGCTCTCCGTGACAAACGCTTGGCGCCCTTCAACCCGATTTCACGATGTTTCAAGCCATTGTTTCGCATTAGAGGTGCCCCTGGCGCAATTAACGATGGAGCCGGACTTCCATCATGACACCCAAATCTCGAAACGACCGACGTCCACCTAATTCACACGTAGAATCATGCTACCTTGACATTACGTACCACGGCCTGTGGATTGTCGTTGAGGACACGTGAAGATGGGCAGCGCTGGTGATACCGAGAGCATAGAGATATGGCCTGCTCTCTCCATGCTTTCAAAATCACGTTTCATGGATATACTCCGAGTCTAGGTCGTTATGTTTCTAGGTAGGTTGTCCCTCATTCTCCATCACTGCCCGCTGCCTCTAGGACACAGCGTACAACCAGGCCAGAGATGTCGATGCATATACACTACTATGTAGACATTCTGGATCACTGACAGGCCATCCTGGAAAATTTGCGGAACAGCCCGCAGCGATCGATAAATCTGGAGAATGCTGCATGTTTACTTCCCAAACAGGCTAGCCTTCGCCTTGAACATGCCATTAGTCACTACACTATGGCGCCTTTGGTCCGATCCCGGCCCTGGTGAGCCATGATAAGGTATGATTCGTCCAACATTTTGGAAGCTATCCGCGGTACTTTGTCTTTTCCTCCATCCGCACTTCTCCACTCATCCAGACTTTTTTCCTTTTTCTCTTCTACAAAGTCACCTGGAACAGAAAAACAATGGCGGCCAGGACTCTGAAGATCGGTGAGCAGCTTCCTGACCCTTCCACCCCTTCCAATGCCTTCATTCAAAGCTGCTTGCTGTTGGGAAACGCCCTGCTAACCACCCCGCTTTCTGCCGGAAAGGTCTCATCCCCGGTGATGGCATCGGCAAGGAAGTCATTCCCGCCGGCCGGCGCATTCTCGAGGCTCTCCCGGCCTCTCTGGGCTTGAAGTTCGAGTTCATCGACCTCAAGGCCGGCTGGGAAACTTTCGAGCAGACGGGCAACGCCCTGCCCGACGAGACAGTCTCGATCCTCAAGTCCGAGTGCGACGGCGCCCTTTTCGGAGCTGTCAGCTCGCCCACCAAGGCCGTCAAGGGCTACTCCTCTCCCATCGTCGCCCTGCGCAAGAAGCTCGACTTGTATGCCAACGTGCGGCCCGTTAAGTCGGTTCGGGGCCCCGGTGTCAAGCCTATCGATATGGTGATTGTGCGCGAGAACACGGAGGACCTGTACGTCAAGGAGGAGAAGACGTACGACACGCCCGAAGGCAAGGTGGCCGAGGCCATCAAGCGCATCTCACAGCGCGCCTCGTCGCGCATCGCCACCATTGCCGGTGAGATCGCCCTGCGCCGCCAGAAGATCCGCGAGAGCGGTTCCCCTTCCATCCACAAGGGTCCCCTCGTGACTGTCACCCACAAGTCCAACGTCTTGTCCCAGACCGACGGTCTCTTCCGCTCCACCGCCCGCGAGGCCCTCGCCGCCGGCCGCTTCACTTCGGTCGCCGTTGAGGAGCAGATCGTCGACTCGATGGTGTACAAGCTCTTCCGCCAGCCCGAGGCCTACGACGTCATTGTCGCGCCCAACTTGTACGGCGACATTCTCTCTGACGGTGCCGCCGCCCTCGTCGGCTCGCTCGGTCTCGTCCCCTCGGCCAACGTTGGCGAGGGCTTCGCCATCGGTGAGCCCTGCCACGGCTCCGCGCCCGATATCCAGGGCCAGAACATCGCCAACCCCATCGCTACGCTCCGCTCTGCTGCGCTCATGCTCGAGTTCCTCAACGAGGAGGAGGCGGCAGCCAAGATCTACGCTGCTGTTGATGCCAACCTTGAGGAGGGCAAGCTGCTTAGCCCTGATCTTGGCGGTAAGGCTAAGACTGAGGAGGTTGTGCAGGATATCCTCCGCCGTCTCTAGATGAGAAGCGGGATTGGATGGCAGGCTGTCCTTGCTATGAGTCATGATATTGAAAAGAAAGAAAAATAGTAGGTATCCGGCTCGAGAACAAAACTGTTTTTGAACGATGTACTATATGACATTTTAACATGCAAGCGGTATCCTCCCGCTAGCCACATTGTACATAATAGAGGAAGGAAGTTGTAAATGATGGTTTTTTATCCTCGCGATAGTTACATTTACTCGGTAAATGATGTGCTTTAGACGGCTTCCGCCAGACCGCGCGCTGCGGAACCCAGCTTTGATAGCCGCATTCGTGTATCCTTGCCAAAAGATGGTCAAGGTATTCGGGCAGTGTTCAAGAGGGTTGATGAACACCAGACCACAGCCGGTTTCAATACCAAGATATTCATGAGAGAAGAGATCATATTCGCTTTTGCTCTACCGAAAACCCATAAAGCAGCCATTTCCACAGTTTATAGCCATTCCACATATGTACACATACCCTTTTTTTTTATCATCACACATAAAAACTACAGATCTATGTACTGTACAACTCTGGACAACCTGTATACCAAGAGCAAGAAAAGCCGCCATACTGTTGTCTGTTCAGGAGTTACAAGGAATGCTAATCGGGTCACATCTTTTTTCTTTAGCATAGATACAACCAGATGGTCTATCTGCCTTCACACCCCTCCCTAGTCATGTATCATCGGATGGGGAAGAGTGGTCCGTTATGTCTAGACCAGAGCAGTGATTATCGTCTAGCCGATGGACGCTGCTTCGACCGTTCAGCCCCAGGTCCAGGGTAGACTGATGGCTCGAAATCGGCCTTTCATTCGAGCCCCAGAGCCTGAGTTAAACCTGACTCTCGGGCTGAAGCGCCGCGCGAGGGCCAGCAGCGCGAACCCTCTCGAGTCAGTCGCAGCAGCAAGCAAATCCGAAGCTTTGCAGTTCAACAGCCAGCTTACTTTGTGCGCTTAGCCTCGAGCTCCTTCTGGTACTTTTGCACCAACTCCTTCTGGAGGTGAGGCGGCGCAGGAGCGTAATGGCTGAACTCCATGGAGAACTCGCCCTTGCCTTGGGTGGCAGCGCGCAAGTGGGTTGAGAAGCCGAACATGGCGTTCAGGGAGCAGTCAGCGACCATGGTAAACTCATCGGCGCCGACCTCGGTATCGACAATGGTGCCGCGCTTGTTCATCAGCATGAGGATGTTACCCTGGAACTCGGCGGGGGCCGAGATGGTGGTCTTCATCAGGGGCTCGAGCACTTGGCCGCCGGCGGCGGTGAAGGCCTTGCTGAAGGCCATCTGGGCGGCGAGGTTGAAGGCGTAATCGGACGAGTCGGTAACGTGAGTGGCACCGTCGGTGATGACCATGGAGGAGCCGATGACCTTGTGGCCGAGCAGGGGGCCCTTGATGCAGGCCTCCTGGAAACCCTTTTGACAGGCAGAGATGTACTTGTCGGGAATGGTGCCGCCGACGACGCGCGACTCGAAGTGGTTGTCCTCGCCGCCGTTCGGGTTGGGCTCGATCCAGCCGACGACGCGGGCGTAATCACCGGGGCCACCAGACTGGCGCTTGAGAAGGTAGTCGAATTCAGCCTTCTGGGTGATGGTCTCGCGGTAAGAGACGCGGGGCTGGCCAGTTTCGCACTCGACCTTGTACTCACGGCGAAGACGCTCAACGTAAATCTCAAGATGCAACTCACCCATGCCGCTGATGATGGTCTCCTCGGACTCCTCGTCGACATGGAGACGGAAAGTGGGATCCTCACGCATGAAGCGGTTCATGGCCTTGGAGAAGGCGTCGGCGTCGCTGGAGCGCTTGGGCTTGATGCTGAGCGACATGACGGCGTCAGGGACGTACATGGAGCTCAGAGAGTAAGGGAGACCACCGTCGGTGAAGGTATCGCCGGAGGCGCAGTCAACACCGAAGACGGCGCAAATCTCACCGGCACCGATCTCGTTGACGTCCTCCATTTCGTTGGAGTGCATGCGAACGATACGGGGGATACGGACCTTCTTGTTACCACGGGAGTTGTAGAGGTAGGCGCCCTTCTTGAGGGAACCCTGGTAGACACGCATGTAGGTGAGCTGGCCGTAAGGGTTCTCTTCGAGCTTGAAGGCAAGACCGACGAAGGGGAGGGAGTTGTAAGGAACGAGCTTGACCGGCTGCTCGCCCTTGGAGCGGTCGAGGGCGATGTTGTCGGTATCGTTGGGGTTTGGGAGGTAGTCGCAAACGGCGTCGAGCATGGGCTGGACACCCTTGTCGGCAATGGCAGAACCCATGAGGACGGGAGTGAACTTGCAGGCGATGGTAGCGCGGCGAATGGCAGCCTTGATCTGCTCGGGGGTCGGGGTCTGCTCCTCGAGGAATATCTCGGCAATCTCGTCGTCGACATCGGCGAGCTTCTCGATAAGTTCCTGTCTCTTCTGCTCGCAAAGCTCCTTGATTTCGGCGGGAATCTCCTTGGAGATCTTGAGGTTGACACCACGCTGACCGTCGTTACGGATACACTTCATGTCGATCAAGTCGACGACACCCTCGAGTTCCTTCTCAGACCCGATAGGGACCTGAATAGCAGCGGCGGGAATCTTGAGCTTGGTGTTGATCTGCTCGACGGCCTTCCAGGGGTTGGCACCCATACGATCCATCTTGTTGACGAAAGAGATACGGGGGACGTTGTAGCGCTTCATCTGTCTGTCGACGGTGATGGTCTGGGATTGGACACCAGAGACAGCGCAGAGAACCATGACGGCTCCGTCGAGGACTCTCATGGCACGCTCGACCTCGATGGTGAAGTCGATATGGCCGGGGGTATCGATCAAGTTGATGTGGTACGTCTCCTCCACGCCCTTCTCCTTCTTCTTCCAGTCGGCGAAGGTGGCGGCAGACTGGATGGTGATGCCTCTCTCTCTTTCGAGTTCCATAGAGTCCATCTTGGCGCCGACACCATCGCGACCACGAACTTCGTGGATGGCCTTGACTCTGCCGGTATAGAAAAGAATGCGCTCGGTCACGGTAGTCTTGCCGGAGTCAATGTGGGCCTGTGTGTAGCTAGCTGTTTAGCTTCTATCCCTGTCCTCTGACCTCGATCTCTTCTCTTTCATCTCGGGCGCATTCGGGGTTCACATACGGCAATACCAATGTTACGGACACGGGCCAGTCTCTTGGCCTCCTCGGGGGTCATACGGGCGGCAGCGGCCTCGGGGGTCATGTTGGAAGCGGCGAGTTCCTTGGCCTGCTTGAGACTAGATAGAGATACAGCGCGTATTGTCAGCCGGGTCTGCTGCTGCAACATACTGCTGCCCGGTGCCGTGACGCCATGACAGCCTTCGTTTCACGGGAGATATCTTACGCAATCTCAGCCGCAGTCATGTTAGCATTCCTCAGGTAGGAGGACCTGCTGAACAGACGGCGGCTCTCGAGCTGGGAGCCGGTCCACCGGAGGGACGGCGTCTCAACGGCGGCGCGGCATGCTCCAAGACTGACGGAGCGGACACCTTGGCGCACGGCGGCAGCGCGGCCGGCGTGGAGAGTAGCAACTGCCCGAATCACCCTCATCTTCACTCACACGCAGCGAAGGGGGAAGGGGAGATAAAGGAATGACTGGTGGGAAGGAGTGGTGCCGTGGGTTTGGAAAACTACCTAAAGTTTCCAAAGGAGAAGCACGGGGCAGGATGCGGGATGCGGATGCGGATGCGGCATCAACTGACGGCGGGAGTCGGGACGAACTCAAGCATTGCCCACGAAATTTTTAAGTGGGTCCCTTTATTTTTGCTAGGGACGTACCATGGCGCTAAATCTTGAGGGGGTGCGTCCATTGAGCGGGTACCTCTAGAGGTATCCACGGCTCCCCAAGACCGGGCCGTCAAGGTACACTATCATCTAGTGTGCCACAACGAACATCGCAACCACCTCACTGGCTTGATCTATTTGGGGCAATGAGTATCCTAGACTCGTTGAGGGCTGAACACTGATGATGCATTACTAGCACTATAACAAACCACTCTGAGCAACAGAAAAGTAGCTCAATACCATAGGGTAACCAACCGTCATCCCCAACCTGTCTCAACCCACAATGCCTAGTCCAAGTCGAGTACGTACCAACCGTAGGAAAACTAACTACCCAAGTCCTAGGTAACGAATGAGCAATGTTCCTGATCCATCCAAAAACAAAACCGAATGCTCTTTCAACTAATGCTACGCCCCTCGGGGTATCGTGATCATCCTATTTTATGCGTTGCGACCCGAAAAAAAGGAATGCGATATCCAAATCCAGCTGAATGCAATGGCAGAGTCTATAGCAAGACAAAAACGCCAGAACCAATCATGGCAAACACCATGGCAATACCCATCACAGACACCTGAGCGACACCAAATGCACTTGGCATGCCTGCCGATGCATTCTCGTCCTTGCCATCTTTGCTCGAACCACCAGTATCCGAGAATCCTGAACTCGCTGAAAATGCTGGCGAAGTCGCGGCAGGTCTATTGGTAACCGCCGCTTGATTTGGCGCTTGTGTGGCTGACGGAATCGTTGCGCTCATGCTGGCAAACGCCACGATGTTGCTTTCGGTTGAGTTGAAGTCCGTCTCCGCCAGGGCGATTTCATTGTTGACCAGATCGTAGACTACATATGCCGACCGCAGGAAGGTATCGCCAAGGAGGTATGGCGCGGAGGTAGAGTTTTGAATACCAAACTCGCATACATCCTGCCCTTTGTTCGGTCCGCTCGTGTACTTGGGAGGGTTTCCACTAGTAAGGTCGAGGACCAGCTCGTCCATCCGCACAGTGATGCGTGGGCCGTCAGGGCCGGCGAACCCAAAGGAAAAGTAGCCCTTACTGGTCTTCTTAGAGCAGGGAATGACAGCTAACTCAAGCCTACTTGAGTATTCTGCACCCACTTCGTGCCAGATCTGGTTCACCATGTCTTGCGGCAGGTAAGACAGCGTCGTGCCCGAGTCGAGCACTACCGGAATGGGGAACTCCTGAGAGGTAAGCGTATCGTTACCGCTAGGACTAATTGCTTGTAACGATGTCAAGGCAACGATGAAAGAGAAGTAGTAGCCGTTACTACTAGGGTAGATTCTGATTCGCGTCAGGTCACCCTTATACTTCTTTGTGTCGATACCGCCGAAGAGGATACTGCCTTCGCTCGCGTCTATGTGATGCCACATTGTCAGCTTCGCGTCAGTGTAAACAAGAACAGGCGCTATGCATACCAAGATCGTTCAGCCAGAGGCTGTACGCGATAGTGTTGATCAATCCGTCATCAACCATGGAAACCGGCAGATTAGGGTATTGGGAGCTCAGGGAATGAGTGTTTCCCACGATAGCCTCATTGATAGCATACCCAACACCCACCAAGCCGTACGCAATATCCGTCTCAGCTCCCAGGCCCATTGTCAAGTTGGTGACCGTTGTTCCGCCAATCTTGAAAACATCGGTAAAATAGTCCCCCTTAGACGAACTACCGTCCACATATGAGATGTCGAACTCACCCTGCCCTACCACCGTGTATGATGTTGATTTGCTTGGGTCGACTAACACATTTGTGGGTTAGAACCAACGCCGTCTCAGGTATAAGAAACAAGAAACGAAAAAGTGCAGGTCACATACAACTTCCTAGATCACACGAGCCCTTATTGCAGACTGATGCCGTCGAGTCCGGTACCCATACGTCGCTGCTGCCTGTATCCAACTGCAACGTCACTTTCTGCCCAGGCGTCCCCATCTCGCACGTCGCAAAGTATCCTCCTCGGGCCTGCTCATTTTGAATGATTGCCTGGTGCGTCGGGCCGGCCCGCCTTAGAAGCCGGTTTGGTGCGTTGGGTGCATGCCTTTTCTGGATATCCCATTGGACAACGCCGCTTGGTGCTTGCTGTGCTAGGGCAAGTTGAGAAAGCAGCGCAGGGCCCAGAAGAAGGGCAGATGATGTGTATCCCTTCATGGTTGCGATGGTTTGCGATTGCGATTTCGGATAGATGCGGCTCCTCTCAAATGTCGAGGAGTCCTAGCGGAAGGGCCGGTGAGTTCGTTCCGGTCGAGAAAAGGCCGGCGTGTCTCGGAGGGTTTAGGTGCCGATGTTTCGTACTTGGAAATCCAGCTGCGCGAAGAACAAAAACTGCAGAATGATGACAGGTATCGACACAAGTACGTCGGCGGTTACTTGTCGTAATCCAACCTGAACCCACGAAAGTGATGTTGTGATGAAAAGGAGAGGCGAGATGAGCTTGATGGAGGCAGCCGAGGTCACGCAGCCAGGTAACGCAAGCTGTGCAGCCGGGACGCGACTCAATGCCCGATGATTCTGCAGCCTGGAATGGAGTCGAAAAGCAGACTATCGTAGCGTATTCATCCAGAAAGCTCAATACCGAAACGATCGGCGGAGAGAAATTCAGTTAGGCAAAGCGAATGGGTCCTTGTGTTTTAAGGGGTATTTATAGTGTTATTGAGACCCAAAAAAAAAAAAAAGAGAGGCTTTTGAAAAGCAAACGTGCAAGAAGGCGACGTAAACCAAGGAGCCAAGAAAAGTGACGAGTTGATGGATTGATGAAAGGGGAATAGAGTGGTGGAAACCAGAAAAGAGAGAAAACTAAAGAGAACTAAGAGATGGAGGTCGGTGATGGTGATGACGACGACTGCAAACATAAACCTTGGATTACCACACCAAGGCTTGGCTCTTTCCCATTCGGTTACCATGCCCCTTCTGTCCTGCGTCCCGCTCCTAACAACAAACGACTTACGAATCAGGGTTCAATCACACTCACTACTCTACAACATAAGAGTCACTCGGGATAGAGCATTACGAATTGTTACCAACAGCCAACAGAGTCAGCAGCCAGGCAACACTGTGCACCGCCTCCCGTCCGCGATTCAAAATGGGGAATTTGATGCATTGTGCGCCAATTCAGTTTCGTCTCTTTCCTTTGAATGGTCCATCTCGGACTGCGGCACATCCGGATCTGGGGGATCTCCTTTGCTTCGCTTGTTGCTGCAACACCACGCAACCCCTCTGCAAGGAGCTGTCCACTTGCGTGAGTGTACGAATCAAAAGGTAACCGCGCATCTGCTGGCTGGCTGCGGCCCTGAGTGGAACCCAACATCACCGCCGCACTCGCTCACACATTTCGGTGCCCTCCTGAGCCTCTTTCTCCAGTCGCATTGAAGCCACAGCCGCTGCCGCCGCTGCCGCTTATTTCATCCCAATGAAGGCCCAAGACGTGTTTGTCGAGCCGCGCTTGCTTACCCCCTTACTTCTGTCGACATTTGTTAGTATTGACTGTCGGGCTGTCTGTCTGACTTCGTTCTCAAAGTTTTGTTCGCTTGTCAAGTGAGCCAATTGAAGTACCTAACTGCGTGGTTTGGAGGGCTATAATAAGCGGCTGGGACCACTTCTTGGTGCAGCAGCGACAGCCTGAGACTGGCCAATGGCAGTGTCTTTGCAGTGACAGGTCCAGCCTCAAACGTAGCCCCGAGACCCCGAATCAGCCAGTCAGGAGTCCAGTCACTTGTCGCATCGTCGTCGCATCGTTAGTATCGCTTCCTGAGTGTCGCCACTGGGCTCGACGATTGATCACGGAGGCGCAGTTGTCAAATCTGAGACAGATCCGACCGATCCTGACCGCGTTCTTCACAGTACGCAGTACATAGACATAACAGTTATCTTCTGCGCTGCAGTGATTGTTGGCGACCGCGGCGACCTTGATTTGCCGGCTCACGATGTCAGCGTGGGACAGGCGACGCATCTCGCAGTCGGCCCCTGCGTCAGCAGTGCGCTTATGAAGCAAGTGTACTGTGCATTCGTATGCCTGCCTCCAGTTGTGAATGGGTGCACCTTCCTAGAACCCTACGCCATGCATCCAATACGTATATAAAAATCCCCGAAACAGAGAAGCTTGCAAGCAGTGTACCGAAAAGACCTCACTTTCCGAAAATCCAGCAGAAACTTCATCCGTCTTCATCGTGGCAGTGCCACGGTTTCTTCATACCGAGCAGCTTTAGTTCTTTGGAGGGAGCCAAGAGGATGGATGATTTCCGAAACCCAACTTATTATGAGATCGAACAGATGTTCAGTCCTGCATAGCGGGTGTACGTACTTCTGGAGGTGCTCGGCGCTTCAAGAACGTCTAGTGTACTTCGAAGTTTAAATAATAGCGCTGTTGATGATAACCCTCCCAAGTTCGCCGCGACGAAAGATCGGGGTCTACACTAGTGTGGTAGTGTATCCATCTCGTCCCACTATGATCATCATCCGTATCACGTGCAACCCAGCCATGGTCCCTTTGCCCTACGTCCAAGACCTCGCTCCAGACCTTGCCCAGTCTAACCTCTTACGCTACTCAATACATCACCATCATCGTAGATTCGTTCGTTGTTGTTCAGCCTGCGTTCACACCCACCCTCCCTGCATCCCGAATCCTGTCGTCCCAGACGAATCAGCACACCGAGTTGCATTTCCGGAGAAGAAGTCCGATACTTAATTGAGATCGACCTTCTACACGTCCCTGATTCCCACGCAACCCGTCACCCCGCATCCGGTTCCTGATGGACCATGTGCTGATGTTCCTGATGTGCCCGGTCGATCTGAGCAGGCTTTCATGTTATTGATCGAAAGCTAAATCAAGAAAACACAACCATGCTTGCCACGTGTGTTTTTTGTGGGTTGAATGTTGTTTACTACTAGGCTGTTTAGAACTAGCACTTGTTTACTTGTTTGAGGTTCAGGTGCCCTTTCCCTCAATATCTGTCTTAAAATGCTGACAGGCTTGGCCGGCTGGGCCGCCTGGTGGTTCGAAAGGTCGAAAGAGAGATCAACGATTTTGGTACAAAGCGCTGTGTGATGCCGGACACTCTTGACAGTGTTTCGATCCAGCAAGCTGAAAAGAGCAAACATAAATTTTGCTCTTGGTTAGGTAGGTGTCGAGATCTAAAGGCTGGGGCCCGGGGTTGGTTGATAATCTAACAAACCATTCATACTTGACGATCCTTGATATTGGCGAGAAAAGGGAGGGAACTTAAGCGCGCCAAATGTTCACGCCGTGATAGCCCGCCTTTTGCTCTTGTTTGCTACCGTGACGGGAAGGCAGTGAATGTTTGTGACATTACAAGTCAAAATCCCCATTGACTAGGTAGGTAGCTTTTAGCGCCTTAGAACGCATTCGCCATCGTAGTGTACTCTCCACTGCAAATCTCCCCCTGAAACGATGAACCTCTCTCTCTCTCGGTTTGGTCTCTTCTCCCTCATTTTCAGTCCACGATTATATAAATTCCCAGACTTCGGTTGGTATCCGCGCGCAGCCATTTCTTTCCCTTCCTATCCACTTTCCTCAAAGCGCTGTACAACCACAGCAACAGCTTCGTAGTCCGTTTCCTGTCCCTTTATTTTGCCTGTTCAGCGAATCATTACCGTTCAAGGTTACATAACGAAAACCATGCCAACCGTCAAGAGTAGAACAGCAATAAATGAGGAAGCTCCGCATTCCTACACCAATCTCCACCTGTTACAGAAGCCCCATCGAGTTCACGAAACGCCAGATCCTCCTGGGTGCACAGAGAATGGTAAAACAGGAAACCAAGAAGCGGGTTCGCTGGTGAAAGAGCATCCCTTGAGTGGGATGCACACAAAAAAGCCACGGGTATACTCAACCTGGCTTTGAGTCAAAAGTTCCCATCGAAACCGCAAACCAAGCCACCCATATCCCGCCCGCTTTGCTCGCTGATTCCCATGGCCCAGTGAAATGTATAACGAAGATTATTTTGTAGAACCAGATGACGAGAATCGAAGTATAGAGGCAAGATGTCATGAAAGACATATTTTCGCTGCCGATGATAGCTATGCCTTCTTTTGTTTGTTCAAGTTCTAGCGGAATAACGGAGTAAAAGCTGGACGCAAGTGAAATTGCGCACTTGGAGCAATCACTGCAACTTCAATTCCTCCCTCCCTGAGGCAACAGTAATCATGACATGCCGCAAGGTTCCTCAGAAGGAAAATATGTGCGACCCGTGAGTACGGCTCACAGAGACGGCCAGTGCTGCAACTGTACATCAGAGGAAGCCCGTCACACTGAACTTCTTCTTCTCAAGTGACGCAGCGAATGCGCGCAAGAGTGCATTGAAGAGTGCAATGAAGCTCGGCTCATTGATGTCTTGGTTGTAATAAACTCCTAGAATCTGTTCGGCTCGGGAGGGCGGAAACCATTCACTCGCGGTGCCTCATACTGGACTCCGGTCATGGCGTCAATTCCTGGTGCTGGGGCAGCTGCGGCAGCTTGAAGGGTGGTACGTAGTGGTGGCAATTCCTGTTGGGACCGCCTGTTCTCAAAACTGTAGGTTTCGCCCATAGGAGTGGGCTGTGACCGTCTCAGGCTGTTGGCTTCCATCTGGGCTCGCTGGAGCTCGTGTCTCAAATGCTCAATTTCGCGATCTTTGTTGTGAAGCGTCGACGTCAACACCTGTATGTGGTTGCTCATGCGTTGATGTTCGGAGATGGCTGTGTTCTGGTCAGTTCGCTGAAGTCATAAGGAGGTTGAAATGGGTAGGGGCACTAACCCTTTGTGAGAATCTCCCACTTAGATGCCTTGGAGCCACGCTCCTGAGGCATCAAGTCCCTCAATTGTTCAAATAGCTCCTTCATCTCGGTGCGTCGCTTGCGCTCAGCCAGTTTGTGACTAACACGCAACTCGGGTGTCCTGCTATACGGCTGAGAGCCAGCATGCGAGCCGCCCTCCTCGTTTTGCAGGTCACTGATTGCTCTATGTTGAAGGCTGTGGTGATGGTGGTGGTGCACGGTCGGATTCGCGAAATCCGCAGACACACTAGAGAGCCTATGGGGATAGTTATCATCAAGACGTCTCTGTCCTGATGGTAGCCTGCTGTCCATGGTAAAGTGACTGCTTGCCAGCGACTCAGCAATGCTGCTCCTCCTAGAGTCGATCAGAGACTGGCTAGAGGAAGTGACGCGCTGTATCTCCTCCTCTGGGAAAGCCCACGCCTGGCCCTTAGTAGGCTCAGCAGCCCGAGCAATCTGACTCGTTGCCGGCCCAGTAATGGTGGGCGCCACCCTCGTCCTACTTTGCCCATCTGGATTCCGCTCAGCGCTTGGCTGATACCCATTCGAGATGCGGTGATTGGTAAGACCGTTCATGTCTGAGCGCGGATTACGCTGCTGCTGTAGAGTCTGATGAATTGATGTTGTCGACTGATTCTGGCTCGCATATGGCGAGTTTCCGAGCCGCATGTCGTTGAACCCCTGATTCAGGGAATGTCTGCTGTCCCAACTTCCTCTCCTAGACATGGCCTCCAAGTCACTATTGAGTGTCAAGGGGGCGCCATTGGGCCCTGTTTCGTAGGACTGAGGCCGGTCGAAGCGTTTGGGGTCTGCGCTACCCGGTGTTGTGGGGGAAACCATGGAGGCAACGCTCATGTTGCTGTTTACGGACGGTAGATGCGATTGCGGGGGCTGAAGGTTCGATGTGTTCGTAGGGGACGGGGACGTCTTGTCGATCGGAGAAGGCTGGAAGTTGGAGCCGTTGGGAGTGAAGACGCCGACGCCTGATGCTGCCGACGTGTCTAGGCACAAGTCAGCTTATCGATCAAGGGGAGGGTTATGGGGCGGCACGGAGGAGCGGAAACTGACGCTTGCTTGAGGCATCCGTCGCAGAGTAATAAGCCGAGTCTCGGATGTCTTCGGGTGCGTTGAGCACGCCCGCAAGACCGAGAGGTAGCTTCTGCGAGCTTGTTCGCTGAGCCATCATACACCGAGTTTTGTTTCTTCTTCTGCCTAGGTCGACCAATGAAGGTCGTAGGGGGTCCTGTTCAGTAGCCACACACTCGTCCTGGAAAGAAAAACGGCAGAGGTCCTTGGTTCGAGATCGAGGTTCCAGATCGGGGTGGTAGGATATACAGAGCAGTACTCTAGATATGGACGAAAGCAGTAATCGAAACACTCGGTCAAAAGGTACAGGTACCTAGGACTAATATGGGTGAGGTAGGTCTAGCGACAAGGTAAAATGAAGAAGATGGCAACTGACAATCGAGTTCGGGACTCGCAAAGTGCAAGTCGCGATGGCGAGGGTTGGCGGATGGCGGACTCGAGAAAGAGAGGACTGGGTAAAGGTAGCCAATGGATGGTTGCGACGGTCCGTCTCTTTGTCTGTTTTCCCTCTCTGTTTGGTGGTGTCTCTCGCGCGGTCGCGGAAGGGTGCACAGGGCAGACTTGACGAAAGCTAAGCGAGAGTGGTGCGGATTATTCCAGGCGAAGGTTCGAAGGCGGTCGAGACATTGGCCATACGACACACTTCAGGTTAAGGTTGTGTTGTACTTAGGAAGAAGTCAAGGCGGAGGCGGAGAAGTGGGAGAGGTCTGGACGGGGATCGAGCTGGTCAGGTCTGGCTGAAGGCTGAACAGGATGCGATGGACCGATGGGTGGGAGACCTACCTCTACCATACGGGGGGCGGGCGGGAGAGGAATGAAAAGCAGTGAGAAGCCAAGGTGAGCCGGTAGACGCAAAGACGGGCAGGCGGACAGCGGGCAGAGCGCCAGGGCAGCCGGAGACGGGAGAGCACGTTTTTCAGAGAATGGCAGGGCAGGTTAGCACGAACTGCGCTGGGGCCGTGCCAACAATGGAGGGGCCCGCTGGAAGGGGGGGGGGACATTGATGGCTTGACATGGAAGGGGCATGGTGGTCGGCCCATGGGATTGGCTGGTGGGATAGATGCAGCCAGCCCATGTGTCTCGATGTGCCATAGCTTGCATCAATGGGCTCCAGATGATGTAGAGGCACAAGTAGGTACATAAATGTACTTTAACCTATTTCCTTTTGGTACACTGCATGCGTCCCGTCGGTACCTACTCGGTGCAAATCTGCCACCTAATGCTAAAGCCGTCCCATTCATCTCTCTTCAATCATGCCTCTTCTCGTCTGGATGAGGTGAGGTGAAGCGAGCGGCAACACTAGTAGCAGTGACTGAAGCAACTGAATAGCAGCACAAACCCCAGTGCGATATCATGGGGGCAACATGGCAGACCAACCGACAGAAGGAGGATGGGAGCAGGGAGCATGAGCAGGAACTGTCGGTACCGTACCTTAGAATGCGTACGTAGACGGGAGGTAGGTGGTGTAGATGCGGGAATCTCGACAGCGACGTGGTACCTGATGATGCGTTTTTGCGCGCTCTCCTCGCCTCTGGATCTCTGCCATCCACGGTGTTGCATGAAACATACCCTACATGAGCATACATGTGAGAATAATCAGCTTGGCACTCATTCCTCTCGTGAGTCGCAGTAGGGGCAGGTACCCTTGGTCTGTGTACGGCTCGCTCCCCGCACGACGCGAACGGGAATTTGTGTTCGATTCAAAGGAGAGGACATAGTGAGGCTACCTGAGTACAAGAGCAGTAGAGGTACCTCTGTACATTCCTCGCTGTATTGGCAGCATCTGTAGACACCTAACCTTATATTTCCACAATGGTGCTGTCGATCTCCGCGATCTTTGCGCGTAGGTCCTGACCTGGAGCTACCTAGGTACCTAGGTCTCTCTAGGTACTTACCTTGCCTACCACACTGCACCAACGGGAAGGACAATGGCTGGAATGACAGTGAGAAAGCGGCCGTTCCTGCTGTTGTGTGGTATTCCCAGACCACAACCACTTGCGACACTGGCAACCAGAGGGCATGTTTTTTCGCCCATTGTGCCACTTTGTCCGACGAATGTCATGTCCGTCTCATGTTCTGGGTACCTACCTACTGCGCACTGCCGAGCCGTGATCTGCTTGGCTCGTCCTTGAGCAGCGCACAACTCGAAGTATCTTCAACGGGATCCGCTAACTGCGTTCCGGAAATGGCAGGAGCTATTTGGTGGTCCATGTAAAGAGGATTTGGAGGGGATTTGAGGGAAAATGCGACCGAAACACTGCCGATAAGGCTTGCTGGTCCCACCCTGATTTCCTTCCATGCTAGCCCCGCGGTAGCTGGATACACGTGCCGAGCCACGGGTCAGGTGTTTTGGGCGTGACAGCCGGGCCCAGCACTGTACACGATGCACCTAGTGGTCCCTTGAGGAATGCGAATGCGGCCAAAGTGGAAGTTGTAAGGACTTCTTATCTGAGCCCCCAACTCATCACAAGCTGCCTTTGTCGCTCATTGAGTCACGCTTCAACATGACAACCTCTAGAAAGATGGCTGTTTCAACAGTGTTAACCCAGGCTAAGGCTAGAAGAAGACCCCGCCCATTGGCATCGCGTCATCCAGCCCAATGTTGACTCGGCGCCTGCAGATAACTCAAAGAAAAAAAGAGGAGCAAGGGTGAGGGGAGCCATCAAAGCAAATGGTTACACACTCCATCATAAGGAGCGAGGTTCATCACTCAAAGGAACCACTGCGCCAAAGGAGTTTGCGGGGCGTGCGCTCAAAAGCGACAACCGACACCCGGCACCGCAACGGGAACAGACTGGAGAGAGCGAGAGACACAGACCACGCAGCAAGGAAGGGGATTCCTCAATTCCGTTCACGTTACCATGCCCCATCTGTTGTCTGTAACCATAGGTACGCAAACAGATACAAAACCTGCCCAAGGGGGGCTCAGATGTGCCATCGCTACGCTACCAAACAGCCGCCAATGTTGCGGCTCATACATATAACTCGAGTTAGGCTATGTGCGATACACACGGTAGCGCGCGAAACACATGGCTTGGGGGTTGCAATAGGGCGGCATTGATGTGACTGATCTGCTGATCTCCTTAAGAGGTGCCACTTTAGGGCATGGGTGTTGGGGGGTGTGTGTGCACTTGGCACGCTACCTCGAGGGTAGCAGTCAAGCCTTTCACGTGGCTTTCTCGTCGTGAATATGATTCTCGTTATGTAATCGGGGCGTCAAGTAGAAAGGCAAATATTCACTTTGCCATATCTCGAGTCGAAATGGGCATGGTGACTAAGCTTACGACAAGCACGATTGAAGGCGTTATCCGATCTTGGACTTTTGGATTTCGTCACACTAAACCTGAAGCCTCTATGGTGGTGGACGGTGATGCGGTCGAGAAACAAGCGCGGCAATCACAGCTCACGGCCCCCGCAGTCTTGTTGTTACGGAGCCCGACTTGGCAAACTGTGAAGCCCTGCAGGTGCATTCTCCGTGCATAGACTACATATTTTGACCCTACACTAGGTAGGTCGGTAGGTACCTTCACTACAGAGTGACCATCATTTCTAGTACACACAGAGATGGAAGCTCTACATGGAGACCATGAAACTGTAGAAACTCAACAGCTCGTAGGTTGACAGTTGGCACGTATAGGTAGCGTAGTGTATAGCATGAGAAACAAAAACTTCACCGCCCGCTATACGTCGGAGCAATGCACACGTGCGCTCAAGCAATGGACCTTGACAGCTCCGACCCCGACCCGCCGCTTGCTGCAGGCGCAGGTACATCACAGTGATCACACTGGGGGGCCACCTCAACAACACGTGTCAGCCAGCCAACACTTTTTGCGAGACAGCTACCTCTATTGATCCCACCTCGCATACTGTGTATGCCGTAACCATCGAGTCCGGCCACCGAGATAGTGTTGTACAGCTCACTTCTCTCCAGAAGTCCTCCTTACTTGGTGCTCTCACTCTCACCAAATCCGACCTTGCCGCCTTCTATTGCTGTTGGAAGTCAAACCACTCCACCATTTCCCATCGTCAGTCAAGGACGATCCAACGCTGCAAGGAGATCGCAACCCCACGTTTTTGTCTCTCAAATGCTGACAACGAAGCCATGGTTGAGATCTTTTTGTATCTTAGCATCTGCAAGCCCATTGACAGTCTTGGCCCCCTCATTCCGAGCATCAATGTCTGGATCATTCCCTTGGAAGTTCATGACACACATTGACACTAAACATCCCCCACGGCTTTCCAGAGTCATCGGCGGAAGACCGGAGTCTTAGTCCAATCAATACACCATCTGGCCAATATCGCTCGGTCAAATTCCAATTTGCTGCTACTTAGCAAATACATTGACAGATCTTCTTCCCCCGCGGTCTATGGCCCACCACAGTACAACCATCACCCACTCTCTCCAGAATATCCTCTTAGCGCCTTTCCTGGCAGCAGAGCCCCAGTTCACCAGGGCCGTTTCCCCTTGTTTGTTGTCCTCTAGGTTGACTGACTTGGACTTCTTTTTATTATTCCCGGGCGCTCGAAATCCACCATGTGCCTGTGATAAGTGTTTACTCGTCGAGACTGTAAGCTTCTACCTCTAGCGGCTCCCGGGAAATGTGGGTCGACGGATCCCCCCACTTCCCACAACAGCATTTTCGATCTGCGTCTTCACAACCCTTCTGTTCCTTGTATCTGTTTGTACACTAGACTTAAACAATGGCCGCGGCTCTGACGGATCACGGCAATGGGAAATGGATCTGGGTAAGATTCTGCTAGTCGGGTGGGGTCACACAAACCTGTTTCAAAGGACGGAAACCAGAAACGACCACCCAAAGGTCAACAACCACCCAAAAGCTCTTTGACACACAATTACCGCTGGGAACCGGGAAAAGCGAACTCACAGACTTCCGGGACCATTGGGTTAATTCTGGGGTCTCTGACGGCCTAGGCCTTGTGAAGCTTGTGGGTTGTGGGTTCAGATACACACCCATACCACTTGATCGCCCTGCCAAGGTGCACTGATAGAGAAAATATTGATGCCCAAACTCCCAAAACTTACCATTTGGCGACAGGTAGACAATTCCGCTCACGACCTCGAGTTTCCTCTCTCTACACGCACAGAGTAGCTGCAAACCATGAGCCTGATGCCTCCGATCATGTTGTCCTCGAGACCTGTCTCAATACCCGGATTACAGATTGAAGCGGCCCCTTCCCTACTAACCACAGGGGCCTTAACTGGGACTCGGCAACTCTTCACCTAGACCAAGCAGAAAAGAAAGCTCATTACCCAGCTGTTGGGACTTCGAGCTCGAATGCCCAGAGAGACCATGGGGAAGCTGCCAACAACAGTTCCACCAAAAAGCAACGACAAAAAGAGTCGTGGTCGAGTGGTTCCTACATAGCTCATCTCGATGACGGCAATCGTAAAGTCAAAGGAAAAAGACGCGCACTCACAGTCTAGCCCGCCGCCCCACGAGCCTAGAGTTCTTGAGACCTGCCTAATGCGGCCCAGGGACACAATAGGTCCCCGAGTCGGCGAAGCTAAGTGAGCTCGTCCGTCCGGGTTCCGACGGAAATGAGCCTCTTGCAGGCGACACAGGCGGCGTAACACCCACCTCCGAGTGGGGAGAAAGCGACCGAGAGAAACGCTCCATAATGTAAAAAAGAAAAAAGAAGAAGAAAAGGAAAAGAAAAAAATTTGAATTTGTTTTTCTTTTCTCAAGCCTCTGGGCCTGGGGGGGGCCACCCTAGAGGTGCCCTCACAAGCGCCATCGTTTAGTCCACCAACCCGAGACGACGATCTAGCGTAAGGGTACCGCTACTGAGCGCCGTTCCGCTGTTCATAGCAACTTAAACATCTTCGATAAACCTAACCACACACGAGATTTGCAAATGTGATGAATGATTCTTGAGAACCGTCTTTATCCCATCGTTTGGTACTGACTATCTGCCATATCCACTACGTACGGGTTAGAGACAGAAACGCTCAACAATGTCTCATACCGGCATAAAGCATACCACGCAGTTCGCAAGAAAGTGAGTTCCTCACGAGGTCAACTGAAGGCAATCGTCCCGGGTCTGAAACCCTCGTAAACCCCCACTCCCCCCTTAAGTGACCTACCAGCAAAAACATATGTACATATATCTTCAAGTAAAAGGCAAAGAGTTCCATAGAGAGGGCTAAGATATTCAATGCCAGCCTCCAGCCTCCGGTTCGTGTCGCTCGTCCATTGGTTCATTCATATCAGTTTTCGCTCTTCCGAACGAACACACCATAGCGTCGACGATCGATTCCAAAGTATGAGTCGAATAATAGAACATCCAGCTTCAAGTTTAGTGAAAGGGGTGTACAGCTTTCCGATTGGTTGATGGGGTATTATTCTTTTTGCTTTTCTATATGAACGATTCGAGGATCGGCCTATCTCCTGGTTTGGGTTTATAGGATGAGTGTTTTATGCAATCGTGGCATGATGAGGCATATCCGAATGCAGTATCGAAAAAGGAGGAACTCAAACGTTTTGCTATTAAGCTGGAAAGTCCTCGTCAAAGTGTTTGGCATTATCTTCTTACCCCCCAGGGGTAGCTGAGAGAGAAGCTCTCTGCTCAATCCACTGAACTGCCAGTCAGTCCTTTTGCCAAGATCAAAGTGGTCAGCAACCCAATTGCAGTCATCTGCTATTCTATTCTAGGATCCAAGTTGATTGCAAGGTCCCAGAGTTGCGAGCTCAACATATCCCAGGTCGGTTCCCAACATACTCCTATTTACTACGTCCTGCCCAACAGGATTCCGTTTGACTTTTTGCCTGTCTCCTAGTCTAGGTAGGGTGCCTCACTACCTATTCTGGTCCCATGAGATGTCTTGCATGTACATCACTACCTTCCTAAGAGTACCTGATACCCTCCATGGGCTCACCGCATAACGACCGAGATAACTGGAACATAAATGCCACAATGTAGTACGACGGCTATATCTATGTATGTGTAGCACGCATGTGGTTTTCGCCCGAGTCTTATTGTTGCAGCAACAGCGCAGTGTAACGCTGGCTGTACGACCATTGCCTGCTTGCCCCAGGTTGCGTTCCGGTATGTGTACAGCGACCCCTATGATTGTTGCTCCATCAGGGAGGAAGGTGGGAGGATATATCTCGATATTCTAGGTATCAAGAGGTATGTACTGGTAGATATGGTTGAGGACGGGAGTCTA
The DNA here is from genome assembly GCA_009805215.1 of Neurospora discreta FGSC 8579. NCBI lineage: Eukaryota > Fungi > Ascomycota > Sordariomycetes > Sordariales > Sordariaceae > Neurospora > Neurospora discreta. The sequence continues at coordinate 149,265 of RANX01000013.1, forward strand.
TCAAGATGGGTGTAGTAAGTATGATACCTCAAGCAACAACTGGCACCGAAAGTGATTGGATAATAAAACTTAACCCGAAGTGAACAGGACAGTTGCTGCTCCGATTCTTCTTCTCGTACGTATTGCCATACACACGTCTCCTTACCTCTCCAAAGCGCCAAATTGACTTCTATACCCAGCATCACCCACGCAGACGGAACTTTCTACGTCCAGTGTGCTATAGCCGTAAGCCTTGGGGCCTCTCGGTCTCAACTCAGGTTACCTCTCCCAAGCCCCAAGCCACTCGTACAATGTGAGAAACTGTGACCGCAGATAGATGTGGTATCCATCTGAAACACAAATGCATTGGGCAATGGTACGATGGACGGATGGAGGACAGGGAGGACATGGAGACAAAGCAGTGCTACACTTTCGCCACGTGTGGGTTGCTGATGATGTCGTACGGGGCCAGTCTATCCAGGTCCCAAATTTCCCACCCTAAGCCTTTAGTTCAGAAGTCTCTCAAGGCCTCTGTACATAGCAATGCATCCGACTTTCCGTAGTCTTCACTAAGAAAATAAAAAAAACCTATTTATCTCTATGACTCAAAAATTGCTTAAAAAAACTCCTTTTCGCAGCTTAGCTGGCCCAAAAGGGGGCTTTTCGGGTGAAATGCTGTATTCTAGGTTGCAGAGTACATTTTGCCGAGTGATATGTCGAGAGAAGAAAGGAGGTCTATGCACTTCCTTGAAGGGTAAGTTTCTGGGACTTGGATGGCACCCCGGGGGACGTTACCTCGCCCATCATCCTTTTTCCACTTTCACCTTTTCCCTTTACTTTCGTGCCTTTGTACCCCTGTGCCTCTGTTTCTCTTCCGCTGTTTGTGGTATGCTAGGTAGCTGCTGTGTTATTGTGCTGTGGTGGTGGTGATGTTGTATTTTGTAGTTGAGCGGTAGGTAGTTGTGACTTCTCTTGCTCCAGCTGTAACTGTACACCAGGGGCAGACATTGGTGAACACTACAGCTCGGTTGTACTATGACTTCTCAGCTCCCACTGCCCATATTATCCGTCGGAATATTGCAGAGGACAGTAGCAGCATTGTGAAGGGGGGAAAAGCAGAAGCAGGAGGAGTAGGAGAAATGGTGGACTTGCAGGACCGATTCTGGATCATCATGTACGATCTTGGGTTACCATACACGAGTGGGCAGGCAAGTATGGATGTGTGGCGGCAATGTTTCTCAGCATGAACAGAGACTGGTAGAGTGTCGGCAATGGAATTTCGCTTTCCTTTTACGCGTCTTGCTCCTGAAATCACCGTGATAGCCTGTTTAACACTGTTTACTATCACCTTTTGTCAACCTTGGATGCCTCTAGGGGGAAAATGACAGATAAAGAACAGAGATTCCAAACCAGCTGAAGCAGAGTGAATCTGGTACAATGCCGTAGGTAGGCAACTGAATCACATAAACCACAATACAACCGGGTAACCGCACGTGCCGAGGCACCCGCCGTGACATAGATGCCGTGAAGTTGTGACATCGTACCCCTGTGATATTGACTCCTTAACCTTCCTGTTTACCATGGCCACGGTACACAGGGGTGTGTTCTGTCTTGTGTCTGCTGTGGTTGGTGTTGTCGTTTCTGTTGCCGTTACTCAGGGGCAGGTACTCTCGTTGGACCAAACAGAGCATCAGTCAGCCCGCTTTTTTTTTTTTTTTTTTTTTTTTTTTTTTTTACTTCGACGTTCACTCCGACATTGCGATCTGTCCAGGTAAACTTTTATTTCGCTCTCTTCGAGGTTCTGCTTCTCGCGCCGTTGCTCTCGGACGTAAGATATTGTGAGTCGTGAGGAAAAGGGAGAGAAGATACCTTGAGGCCGTGGTGTTAATCAGTACAGGACCCCCAAAGATACCTACCTAGTAGTACAGAGGGCGGAAGAAACGGCTGGTACCAATGGAGGAAAAAGACACATGTAACTGCACAGAACCACCTAGCTTCATGGAATAACCGAGCTGGTGACCTCGTGTCTCTTCGCGTATCTGTACATCATGTCCAGTGAAAAGACAGACATGCATAAGCGCTTGGCCAGGAGAGTTTTCATTGATCTTCCTGGGCAGCAGCGAGACAAAATACACCTAGAGCATGGAAGACATGGAAAACGTGGCCAGCTAAGTGCAGGTGAATCACCTGGCATTGCGGACTCTGACATTGAGACAGTTGATAGAAAAGTAAGGTGCTTGGGATGGCGCTACCCTTTCCGAGGGTCTCTAAACTTTTGAAAGCGTTCATTCTGAACTCGGGACGCAAACTCCGAGAAGAACTCATGCATAGAAGCATGTTCTACGATGGGAGAAGCTGGATTTCGAACTTGGGTTTCCATGTTTGTGCAGAACTATCTCACGAGGAGGTAGATGAACGTTGTCTTACCTTCTTGTAGTCTCGGCAATGAAGCTAGGGACTGGGGCTCAAAAGGCAACACACTTTCTCGATTTAGCGACATTGATCCCGCGTTCCGTCTTAAAGCTGATATTGGAATGGGGTTGACTGTATACAGCGCGTGAAATCGAACCCGAAGACACTCGTTTTCAATGTGTTCCCAAAATCAGCTTTCTTCACTGGAAGGAAATGCCGTAAACCCCTGGAACTAGTTTTCAGAAAAAGGACAAAAAGGAATGAAGAGCATCACACCAGAGAAGGAAGTTATCACCACTCCAAGTGGAAAGAGCAAAAAGTAGAGTAAAAAGTTGCGCCAAGAGGGAATCGAACCCCCCCCTCAACCTTGGAAGGGTTGAATCCTAACCACTAGACCATTGGCGCTTTGTATTGGTTTTCTTTGCTTGTTGGAAACACAGCTTTCGTGATCCCCCTATATGATACACCGCAACGTGTCCGCAACAACTCAGCTCCAGCCAGGCAGTCGCGGCCCAACAACTGTGGAGCCTTTGAAGCCGACGGGCTGTCTTGGCATGGACTCCGTCTAGAGAGATCGAAACTTGGGAAGGAAAGTGACAAGGGTTAGGGTCTGCCTCGGTTGGATATAACCTGGATGAACTCTATAAAATGCCTCTTGCTTAGTATCGAGTCCTAGATATAGGAGGTAGGCCTCCTGTCAAACTTTCATTAGCCTAAGATTGTCGTCCGATGGCACTGCGTAATCTCTGCTTGAGTGACTCTCGGTGGATGGTAAGATAAGCCAAGGGCTTATATTCACCCCGAGTAACATGGCGTGGCCCAGGAAGTCAACCGCCAATTTGATGTGGGTTGAAGCCGGATCAAGACGTATTAGGAATAGGTGTTCGTCGACTCATTGGACATATTCCACTCCTAAAGACGGTATAGTCATACACAGCCCTGATGGGGCACATGAAATGGTCGCAACGGTTATGGTGTGCGGCTCGCAGTTCTGTAGCTTTGACGTTGCCTTTCGGAGTGTGTAAGCGGAATCCCGATGGGGGTAATTTCCGTTATTAGAGTCTTACCTGGATACGTATGGAATTACAAACCAACCAAATAGGTGGTGGTGAGTGCTCGTAGTCTGGGTGGTTCAACCACCCGCCTCAGAAAGAGCACGCAACCGGCCCTCATGGCGCCCCGACCTAACGATTTTTTCTCCTGATGGTTGTTGGCAAGGGCTATGAGACTGAAGTCTAGATGATTGCACTTAAGCCCGCGAGTGTGTCGCAAACCAAGGGCGCATCGCAGTTGGCACCGCGGCACGTGCAATATCTCCCATTGGTCCCATGACCAAAAGCCACACAGCCCTATGGCACCAACATAGCCCATGTGGTTGCTCTGCGTCATTGTTGTCATTTACTATTCTCATCCGGCGGAAAAGGTGAATGATCATTCTGCAGCACACTTGCGCTTGACCCGAGGGTAAAACCATCATGCCACCCCCATGGGCACTGTCTTACAGCCTCACGAGTTGATGGAGGCCTGGTGAGCATGTCCACATTGGGTCTATAACACTCACAACTCCAAGCACTCATGAAAATGACCACTTCCCGCCAGTCGACGCTTGTTCCCCACATGAACACAGTTTCTGCTATACCTTCTCACAATGGTCGGAATCTCATCCCCGGCAAGAGGATATCGCAGAATCGGTGGCCATCGCCCCTTCTCAACGATTGAGGTGGTACTTTTAATCTCCTTAGTCTCGTCGATAACCTTGCTCATTGTGTTCTCGATCATCTACTCCGTCCAGCATCGAGGACCTATCCGACCTGCACTTGTCGTTTCGATATCCGGATCGTTAATCTTCCTGTTGGCTCTTTGCTATATTTTATATAGCAGAATAAGCCCAGCTCGTCAGTCTCACAACCTTGAGAACCGGGAGGATGAACAATCCAGTCCGTTAAGCCACACCATCAATAATAGCTACTCGCCATCAGTTGAAATCATATCTCCCAACATGCGTTTTACGCCGGCAAATTACTTCCGCAAGAACCGGAACCGCCCATTCTGGACCTCTTCGTCCACCGTATTACCCACGAACGCAGCGGACGAGGACAGATTGTTGGCCCACACGAGTGAGCAGGAAGCGTCCGAGGAACGGAAAGAACGGAAGCCTGGGACAGGCCGAAGTGGCAATCGTAGGAATGGAGATAACATCAAAATCATTATCACGGAACCGGAGCCGGTAGTCCCACGACATGGCATATTTCTCGAATTCGATCCCCTCAGATCCCACCCCGTCGATTTGGATCGAGGTCTCGATGTCACTCAGTCAGGAACTCACCAAAATCTGACCACGATCCCCAGAAACGCAGAGTCCCACTCGACGGCGTCAAATCGAAATCACCAACTCGATTCGAGTCCTAGGACACTAGGGCCCAGTTCGGCCTCTAGATCTCATCGCCATCAGCATTTGCGGAAATCGAGGAGGCCAACCCTTAGCAACATCAACGGCAGGCAGGACCTGCGAGCTGTTTTCCAAAACGGAGAGTACATATAGGGGTGGTCTGATGTCGCTCGATGCTCAAAATCCCCCGAAAACCGCTGATGGCGAGTTGGACTATGGCGGATATGACATTCGAGTACCGGTGGTGATCCGGTTGGTTTGGTTGAACCTGACGTGGAGGTAGTGTAGATGGTCGGAACAGAGCGGAACACTGGGAAACATGGGTCCAGCTATAGGAGATGTCCTGCGAATTAACAGAGGGTACCTTAGACCTTCAAGTGATACTAGGTTCAAATGTCTTGGAAAGCGTGAATTTCAAATCATTCTCTGTGTGTGAAAACCACCGTCTTGATCGTGAGTCTGAGAGGTGTTTTTTTTTTTTTTTTTTTTTTTTTTTTTGAAGTTGACATTGGACAACTGGTAACACCAGATAACTAAGAACGGTTAGCAAGGTACTAACGACGGGATTTACAGGATACTGCCCCCGCACACAGCCTAGCCTGCACTCACTGCGGGACGCATGCTGCACAGAGCGGGCCAGACACGTCCGATAAGCTCTATCGGAAATTCAGCCTTTCCCAAGGTGGCTAGTCCAATCTGTTATCCAGGGTAGCGTGCTGCCTCAACCCTGCTTGAATTTTCTGATAGCGGCGGATGGGAGCACTCCAACCATAGTGGAGAGTCCACTCTGAGAACCCCGACTCTGGACCTTGAGGTCGACTGACTTTTATTCTTTTCCTAGCAAACGCTTCCTGTCTTCCCGATAAACCTCTTCAACAACCCTTTTTTTGCCCATTCATCCATTCATCCTCATCCCCATACTTCAAAATGTAAGTTCAACTTGCTTCATTCCTTTCCTCCCGCAACAGCTGTTAGTTGAACAAGCAGATCGGCACCCCACACCAGCTACTGACCAAATATCCCCATATCCAGGCAGTCCATCCGTCGTGCCGCTCTCAGATCCGCCCTCTCTGCTTCGAGGGCCATCTCTACTCAGGCTCCTGCTGCGTCTTTCTCCGCCAGCATTGCCCGCACTGCTCTTGTCTCGAGCAGAATTCAGGCTATCCGCTTCTTCTCTCAGTCTCCCCGTGTCCTCAACACCGAGGAGCCTACCCAGCCCGAGCAGACCGAGACCGAGACTGCCCCTGCTGCTACCGAGGAGGCTGCTGTCCAGAAGGACGCCACTCAGGGCCACTCCGCTTTCGTCCGCAACATCGTCTTCGACGCTACTGAGGAGCACCTCAAGGGCGCTTTTGAGAAGTTCGGCGATGTCACCGACGTTTTCCTTGCCCGTGATCCCCGCGGCTTGAGCAAGGGGTAAATTTGGAGTCCATTCTATACAACCCATGTTGAATTACGCTAACAGATTGTGTCTCCAGTTACGGTTTCGTCACCTTCGCCACTCGTGAGGCCCTCGAGGAGGCCTGCTCCCAAGTCGACGGCTCTTTCTGGCACGGTCGCCGCATTAGCGTCGAGCCCCGCCGTGCGAAGGCCAGCCGCAGCAGCAGCGCCGTTGGCGAGCCTTCCGCCTGCCTTTTCATTGGCAACATCCCCTACGAGACCACCGATGCCGAGCTGAACAACATCTTCGTCGGCATTGACGGTCTCAAGGACGTCCGCGTCGCCGTTGACCGTGCCACCGGCTGGCCCCGTGGCTTCGCCCATGCCGACTTCGTCGACGTTGAGGCTGCCGTTAACGCCTTGGAGAAGCTCCAGGGTACCCAGCTCGGCGAGAGGACCATCAAGCTTGACTATGCTCAGCCCGTCGCTGCTCGTCAGCCGCGCGAGAACAACGGCGAACGCCGCGAATACCTCCCCCGTCAGCAGCGTGATGGTCAGCGCGATGGCCAGCGCAGCTACAACCGCGAGGGTGGTAACCGCAGCTACAACCGCGAGGGTGGTAACCGCAGCTACAACCGTGAGGGTGGCAACCGCAGCTACAACCGCGAGGGTGGCAACCGCAACTACAACCGCGAGGGTGGCAACCGCAACTACAACCACCGCGACCAGGGCGAGTCCACCGAGTTTTAAACTAGCAAGCCGCAATCGAGGGCATGCAATGGTTACGACATGGCTGGGTGAAGAAGATGGGAAACGGATGTAATGGACGGCAAAACTGGGCAAGTTTGGTTTCCAATACAAAAAGAACCGGTTGTGTTTCTTGACAAATGTTGCCAAAATTGGGGCACATTGGGATTGGGAAATGTGGGATTGGTGTTGTGGCGCCTTTGCAGTACGATCACTCTGCGTACATCATCCTGACCTTTTGCTTGCAATGATACCTGTACAATTACGACAAATCTTCTCTTCTTTCTTGTTACTGCGACTTGGTTGTTTTCGTTTACCATGTTTTTGTACGTTATATTGCTGTACATATGTATGAATTGAAGGGTGGTCTTCTGTGCATCTTTCTGTGCATTCTCTGCATCCTGCATCCCGTATGAGTGACGTGACGATGTGCTCGAAAAGTATAGCTTCATTTTCATTTTTCACTGTGAACTTGTGTGCATTGCCGTACTGCCGGCATGTGAGTATGACTTCCGCACTTCGCTGTCGGCCGATTGTTCTCGGCTGTCGTTTGAAAGAAGGGATCGATGATGGGTCCGGGGGCGGGGGCGGGGACGTTCTCCACGGGCCGGGCTGGGGTTCGGCTAAAGAGTGGTTGACAAGACTCCATTGGCGGGGTCGATAGCCGCGGCCGGCAACTGCCACAGCCCAAAAAGAACAAGAGCGCGGTGGATGGCTGGCTGCCCAGGCTGCCTCGGCATTTCCAGCTGTCCAAGTGGCGCACGGCGGTGCCCCCCTCCCCTTGTGCCCCTGAGCTTTTGGCGCCCAAGGTTCCAACGTGCATGCAGAGCCCGATTTCTAACCACGCTGCTGCCATCCACACATGGACCCAGAGGCACCGTGCATCCGTGGGCTCCCGTCGCTACTTACAAGACAGCACACCTGCCACACATCCCGCGACAAGTCGGTCAACTTCTTAACTTTCTTTCACCTGGACAACTCAAGTTCTGGACACCGCCGCCTGATCACTAATTAATCAACACCATAAGCCCACGTGCCTGGCTTGTCTATTACTTCCGCCTTTTTCTTCTCCTCTCTGACTAAAGTCATCCTTCCGTCTAAGGTTGCTCTGCGCAAAAATCCAGCTACCGCTACTTCCAGCCTCAGCTACCTTTACAACTTGCGCGAGCCGCTGCTTTCCCAACAGTCGACCGCATATCGCTCCACTTCACCTACCAAAAAGTGTACAAGAGCCGCGCATTTCGTCTACTCCTCCTGGGCTTGTCAACTCTCGCCGAAACATCGCCATTATCGCATTATTATACACGGCCCCATAACCAATATTTTCAAAATGTCTTTTATGGGCGGAGCCGAGTGTTCGACGGCGGGCAACCCGCTCAGTCAGTTTACCAAGCATGTTGGAGACGACAAGAGCCTCCAACATGACAGGCTCGTCAATAGAGGTCCTAATGCTGCGGTTGGTGGCTTCCGGAGTATCAATCGCGGGCCTGGCCAAGATGAGGTAAGGAACTTTTTTTTTTTTTTTTTTTTTTTTGACGGCGAGGCATGCGCTCTTGGCTGACATGACGATCCCCTTGAACAGATGGTGAACGGGTTTCTAAATCAAACGCCGGAGATGGCTCATATGCCGCTCGAACAAGGACACATGCTCCACCTCGACCCGAGCCAAGGCGTCCATATGCGCGCCCAGAACGCCTCGCCAGCATGGGCTCAGGACTTCCACAGCACACAGGCGGCTATGGAAGCCGCCTTCAATGCGCCGTCTGGCACTCAGTTCAGCGCCGATGAATTCTCAAAGTTCCAGCAGATGCACCCCGCTGCGGCGCCGGCCACCGCCAGCCAGATGCCTGCTCAACGCCCCATGATGGGTGGTGGCATGATGGGTATGGGCAACATGAACTACAACATGATGCAGAGACCCATATATCAGCCCATGGTCGGCATGCATGGCCCTCAGATGCACAACATTCCCCAGCAACAACTACAGCCCGAGGGCAAGGGCAAGGGCAAGGTTGTTGAACTCGACCAGAACAAGTGGGAGGAGCATTTTGCTCAGTTGGAGATCAATGGTGACGAAGCCCGTGCTATGGAGCCCGAGCTCAACAAGATGGACGAGGCGCTACTTCACTCCGAGACTGGTGCTGGCGATCTCGAATCGATCTGGCGCGGTATCCAGGCCGAAAGAGACGCCATGAAGGAGTTGGACGAGATTGATGTCCAGGACGACTTTGCCAAGTTCGACAGTGAGAACCTGGATAAGGAAGATTGGACGCTGAACGGCAGGCTTGGCGCGGACCCTATTGTGCAAGAGTACCTCTTTGAGGAAGATAACCTCTTCCGGGAGACACCAAACCCATTCGAAGAGGGTATTCGCATCATGAAGGAGGGCGGGAACCTGTCGCTAGCTGCTCTTGCCTTTGAGGCTGCGGTCCAGAAGAACCCCGACCACACCGAGGCCTGGGTCTACCTTGGACAGGCGCAAGCCCAGAACGAGAAGGAAGAAGCTGCCATCCGTGCTCTCGAGCGTGCCATGAAGCTCGACCCAAACAACCTCTCCGCTATGATGGGCCTGGCCGTTTCCTACACCAACGAGGGCTACGACAGCACCGCCTACCGCACGCTTGAGCGCTGGCTGTCAACTAAGTACCCCAGCGTCATTTCACCCAGTAACCTCTCCTCGGCCGCCGACATGGGCTTCACCGACCGCGCCCAGCTACACGAGCGCGTCACCAGCCTCTTCCTCGAGGCGGCCCGCCTCGCTCCCGATGGCGATCACATGGACCCCGACGTGCAGGTTGGCCTGGGCGTCCTGTTCTATGGCGCTGAGGACTACGACAAAGCGGTCGACTGCTTCCAGTCGGCGCTGCACTCGACCGAGCTCGGCACCTCCAACCAGCGCGAACAGATCCACCTGCTCTGGAACCGGCTGGGCGCCACTCTCGCCAACAGCGGCCGCTCCGAGGAGGCCATCGCCGCCTACGAAAAGGCCCTTGCCATCCATCCCAACTTTGTCCGCGCCCGCTACAACCTGGGTGTGTCGTGCATTAACATTGGTTGCCACGCTGAGGCCGCGGGTCACTTGCTCGCGGCGCTGGACATGCACAAGTCCGTAGAGAAGAGCGGGCGCGAGAAGGCGCGCGAGCTGCTGGGCGGCAATGCGGGCGATAGCGACTCGCGTATCGACAACATGATGACGCAGAACAGGAGCACGACCCTTTACGACACTCTTCGTCGCGTGTTCACGCAGATGGGACGGAGGGATCTGGCGGAGAAGGTTACTACGGGCGTGGATCCGGAGATCTTCCGTGGTGAGTTTGACTTTTAGAGTGGGTCAGAATTGGAGTTGGAACAAGAGGAGCAGGAGTTGATGGATGGGTTTCACGCTGTGGAGGATGTTCAGTATGATGGTGATCTTGATCAGGAGGAGGCCTTGAAGGAAAAGCAGTGGTGTGATGAGGACTTGAACGAGGGTTACTTCTCGAGTGAGTCGAGTACGCTATGTTCGGATGAGTATAGGGAATTCTGGTGAATACACACATTTTTAAGTATTGTACGAAGCGCATGTCGCTGGCTTGTCGGGGTTGTTAATGGCTTGTGTGTTTGGGGAGTGAAAAGTCGAAGATGGGAGTTGGTGCCTTTCGGTTAGTGGTGAGTCTGGTTTTGCATTTGCTGGGTGTCGTGTGTTTTCTTGCTTGACGATGGTGAGCGGAGAAAAGCGGGTTGTGTTCACAAACACATACATAGATACGATACATAGGCTTCTTGAAGAATCTGCATTGCGTTTCCTTGCCATACCTCGCTCGTTTTGCTTTTCACAAGTAACGGGATCGTTGCCTTACGAGTATGTACCTTTCAACCAGAAATAGATGAGTAGATCTGATGCAGGTGTGCAAAGCTGGGACTCTTGGCCAACCGCACGTGTATCACGGGACTTCAATGGGTTGTGTTACTGCCAATGGATGATAAAGACTCAAGTCGCTCCTTTTTAAAAAATTACAGTGGACTCCGTGAAAAGAAGTAGATGTTCGTAGAGCCCAAGGTATCGATGTATGCATCTTGACGATATGCTATAAACCATCGTTAACGCACCAAGCGAAGCCAGAAGGTCTATACTGCTTTGATGTCATCGAACGATCTCTTCGCTACCATTTATAACCATGCTTACGCGATCAGCTACTCTGGAACCACCCCCACGAGTATTAGTTCTGCTTTCTCCAGCGTCCACCTGGAGGCCCAGAGCCTATTTAACTCCAATGAAGCCAATGCCGCTTCTCGCCACCTTCAAAGCCCGACGCAGAGCCTGATCCTCCCTGTCCGTCCATTGCACACTAAGCTGGTCCCACTTAGAGCCAGGCGTGTTGTACTCCTTCTTGAACTGGGCCTGCATGGCCTGCAGCCGGCTCATCTCGCGCGGGTCACCAGTGCCGGTGTAGACGATGAAGGCCGTGCAGGGCGGGAGGTTGTCGTAGATGCGCTTCAACCGCTCGCCGAGCGTCTTCAGGCAGGTCTCGAGGGGTGATACGGCATCCTCGATCTCTTCCTCCTCCCCCTTCTTGTCACCATCAGTGAGGGCCGGCGGGCCGCCGGCATCCTCGGAGACGAGCTTGTTGCGGTTCCACCATCCTCGGAGGGCCTCGAGCTCACGCATGCGTGCCCAGACGAAGTCGACACCGCCGCCGGGAATTTCGAGGCCGTCAGGGTCACCCTTGACCGCGCGGAGGATGCCGGCTTCGACCTCGGCGTCGGATTTGCAGGAGATTGTGACGGTGGCAGCGTTGCCGGCGCTTCTGCTCACGTCACCCCAGTCAACAGCTGCGCTGCTCTTGCCGACAGGAGCACCGCCTGTGGCCTCCGGCCCAGCAGTCGAGCGATATGCTGTGCCAGCGCGAGCGAGGCGTTTGAAGAGGTTCTCGCCCTGGCTCTCTCCGGCAGCCCATGCCTTGCCCTTCTCACACTTCTTCTTTACAAGGTCGAGACACGTTTTGGCGTCTTCGATACTGTCATGTCCGGCGTTGGTTCCACCACCCTTTTGAACTTCGCGGTTGAGGAACTTTTGTGCGAGGTACTTCAGCGATTGTTTGAGAGGAAGTCCGCGAGGGTGCGGGAAGAGGAGTGAGGTGTCGACAATGAAGGGGTGAGCGAGCTTGAGCGCCTTAAGATCAGAGTCAAGCGAGTGACCGAGCAGAACCGAGCGAGGACCAAGAATTTCGAGCAGGCGTGCTTGGATATCCTTCAGTGTCGTGTTGACAGGGTCGATCATTTCTTTGGTGATCCCTGAGAACCGGGTCACATAGTCGATAATAGGCTTGTCCGGCTTGACAAGCTCGTCAAGAACAACAGTGCCGTCCCAAGAGACCAAGCTGATTCTGGTAAGTGAATACTCGGCTTCGCCCGTCATACACATCTCGCAATCGAGGGCATAGACTTCCCGGCCTGCGGTGACACTGCCCTGCTGCACTTCGCCTTCGGGGACCTTTCCATCCGCAAGATTCTCGACCCTCGTGTGTACCCAGCCTTCGGGGTCCTTGAAGTTGTCTCTTTTCTCCCCTGGGTTCAGCATAGCTGGGTGAACGGGGAAGCCATGCTCCATCAGCTCCTCGTTGCTGGCCAAAAACTCGGTAATGCGTGTTCGCTGATTCTTCCAGCCGTGGGGCTCGGATACGGGCTGCACTCCCGTTCCTTTGCTCTTGGGCAGGGGCGCGGTAAGCATGGCAGGCATTGGCGAGTGCAACTTGCCATACTTGTCGTCACCTGGAGCTTTTACGGGCCACAAATGCGGGAACATGTCGGCGAAGGGCTGTAGGACTTCGGGCAACAGCTCCTTCTTGAGCTCGCGTGGATAGTACTCATCAGGATCAGGGGCGCCCCCGGAGATCGCTTGATCAGGAGTGGGGCCGGTGTAGGCGGAAAAGTCGAGACCCTTCTTGAACATGGCCTCGTCAAGACCTGGTACCATGATGGCCACGATCTTTCTGAACTCGGGGCGATGCTTGACAGACACCCATTGCGGCGCAGGGCCATCGGCAAATATGTACAGGATCAGGTCGCGTAAAGAAGAGACGTTGATCTTGGAAAAAAGCCTGGCTTGAGTCGAAAAGTGGATGCCGGGATAGCGTTTTGATTCCTGGCCAGGAATCTTCTTGAGTTTCTTAACCGGCCGGCCATTTTCGATTGTCTGCCAGTCGCCCCCATCTTGATTGTCATCTTCGGGACATGGCCGTTTAAGACTAGCCGATGATGTGCTTGACGTCAGTGCACCGTCTGTCGGAGCAGTTGAATTTTGAATGCTGGTGACTTCGGTATCAATGGCCATCGAGTCGCCCTGGAAGGTAGCCAGGGCAGCCGCAACACCGCGCTGACCTTTGCTCTTGTTCTTTTTTCTGCTCATGATGACTGCGCTTCCTCTGAGGGGGATGTGACCTGGAAACTACACGGAAGTGCAAGGCCAATAAGAATGAAAAAACAAAAAAAAAAAAAAAAAAAAAAAAAAAAAAAAAGTAGGAATTGGGGAGTGAAGTGAAACGAGAGTGGTCAAGTCTTAAATTGGGGAAAACATCGATGGAAGTGGATGTCTGATGTTGAAGGAAGTCACTGGAGTCGGATCAAACCAAAAAGAAGAAAGACCCTTGTTCGTGCCTGTCAAACCCCAGGCACGCTAAGGTTGAGTGGAGCGACTCGCGCGGTGTTTGTAGGTAGAGCCCCACTGTACAAGTAACAATCAAGCCACATCTTATCGTTCAGGAAGGTGGCGCCTAGACCTATCGCTTTCGATCCCTTGCCAAGACTGTCTCTGCTTTCAAACGACTTACAACGATGGCGCCTTCCTTTGTTGATTCCCAACGAAGTGAGCGCCCAATTTTCTTTCCCATGATGTGAAAAGGATTAAATCCGAGTCATCTTGCTCCAGCACATGTCGAATTTAGTTCCAGCTCAGGCAACAATGTGTGTGATCTAATTCCGATGTCCAAGCCTAATGGTCCTGATATCCCGATACGCAAGGCATCACCATACTCCTCCTTTCTGGTTCCTACACTCCTGAATTCGTTCGCAACAGGCCACTTGGCATTACCCACAATATCCACGTTTCAGCATGGCGGAGCTGGTGATCTGCCGTTGCAAACAATGCCGGAATCCCATAGGCAAATTCATCAACCGGTGGTATCAATTCGGCGAGTTTACGTTAATGGCAGTCTGGACGTATGCCAAAAGAGAAGCACAGTTCATGGAGAGCCGAGGTCCTTGATGGAAAAGTGCTAAGTTCGTACCAGTCAAACACTCCATGTGTGAGGTTACTGATTTTAATGTATCCTATTCTACCATGCCTCAGTCAAAGCATTCAACGACGCTAGCAAGAAAACCCACTTCTTCATCGAACGCGTCTTCACCAGCATAGAGCCATCTAGTAGAGCCAGCACAGTTAGCTCGGCCGAGACACCAGGGGAAAGTGGCACCCCTTACCAAGTGGGAGTTGTCAACAATGCCCTATCCAAGAACGAGCTTCCCAGACAAGCGAGCAACGAAATGACCAAAGTAGGAAACCAGATGCAACAAGAACTGGTGGGCCTCAGGTCCTCGGTCTCTGACCTCCTAGTTCAGGTTGATATCATAGCATCAAAGGCTAATGATAGCGTTTCTTCCATCACCGATGGAGATGAAGTTGCAGCTCTTCGTGCCGAAAATGTGGACTTGAGACGCCTGTTGAGCAACATGTGCTCTATCCAAAGTCTTCAAACAGACTTGGATATTCTCAAGAGCAGGGTGGAACGGCTCGAGGGTGACCAGCAAGCCGCCAAGAATCTGACATCTCCCAAGTGTCACAAACGGACCTCGTCGGAGGCCGGGCTTCCTGACACAGACATTGCAGGAGGGTTACCAAATACGCCAACTATCCACACATCGCCTTGCCTCGCCCGAAGCAGCACCAAGCGGCGTGCAGCCGAAATTCGGCCAGAGTCCTTAGACTAGCCTGTCGGCCAAGGGAGGAAAGGGAGCTTGGTTACGGAGGAAGAATTCGAATATTTTCAATTTTCCTTCTCGGGTTTACTTCCGCGCCAAAGTCTTATTGCTTCCCAGTTCAGCCTCGATAATCTCAATTGCGAAACTCGCAAGCTGTGTGATCGGCTTGAGCACAACCTTCTCCCAGAAAGCCCTGCTCACAGGATCTTGCAAATTGTTTGCCCAATGCTTGACCATAGCGGCGTCCTTCTCGTCACGCTCCTGCAGCTCTCCGATGTCGCGCATCATTTCGTTGGTTCCGAATAAGACGTCCCACGATGCCACACCTCCTATGACGCCGTTTTGCCTGACCAGCCGAAGGATGACCTCGGTCAGAGAAACTATGTCGGCGGTTGCCAGAACCCCAATAACACCCTCGTGGTCGCAGTACCGAGCAAGATCGCCGCTATAGGTCAAATCTCCCGCCGCGGACAGGAGCTTTGCTATTGTCATCAGGGTTTTGACCCTAAAAGGCACGAATGCTGCCGGATACTTGAAGGGATAGCATTCCAACGCCATGAAGCAGTGCAGAGGAAGCGCCTTGGCTAGCGTAGTACGGTTAGAACCCAGCATGGTAGCTATCCTGAGAATCGTGGGAGGAAGGGGATCGAGAGCCCACAGCTGGGCGTCTCTGAGAGGTTTGCAAAGTTCCCACTGGGCTCGTGCATTGTCCATAGGATCCCCCTGAACAATACATGTCAACCCCATACACTTCCAGTGGATTTCTTCGATCTTGGACTTTGGCACTGTCTTTGATCTCTCGATGTAAGCAGGAACCAGGCTGGCGACATCCGGCTGGAAACTGCAGGCATTTAGCCACTTGACACCCGGAGAAACCCCGCAAGCCTGGATGACTTCGTAGACGTCCAAGTCGTCTTTGCAACGAATACAATTGCACTGGAAGTGATAGAGTCGAAGATTCTCTTGCCTTGCACGGCGAGGCATAGTGTGGTCTGGCTGGCAGGTTAGAAGATGAGAAAATCGTTGCTAGCGAAAGGAATCATCATACCGATATATGAAATCAGAATCTCGTCGCCCGGTTCAAGGTCCCTCTCCGCCTTGAGGAAGGCCTTACGCTTTTCGAAAGTGATGTAAGCGTTTGGCACGCAAGAGTGATTTACCATGGAGAGACTAGGATGAAGGTAGATGCCCGCCTGTCCCGTATCGGCATCAAACCTGTTGAACGCATTCGTCTGGATCTAAGGCCGCCGCACCAGTTAGCTCGCACCACGCGTCGATCTATGACTTCCACATGCCCAAAGAACTCACCTTGCACAAAACCTCCATAGCCTGCTTCAACGTCTCATCACTCTGCAACAAGCCCGCATAAACAACCGCACCCGTAGCCTGTAATTCGAAGTCACCCCATAAGCCTTGATCAGTCTTAAACCCCTCCACATTACTCTCCAATGTACCACCGGGCCCAAACGCCTTCACGGTCTCCTCATCCCCAGCCTTCAACAACAGCATCACCTGCGCCACCGCCCTCACAGGAGTCGGCAACCAGTCCTTGCCCGTCCGCTCCTTGATTCGCTTGAACATCTTGCACTCGGCCTTGTGCACCAGCTTCCAGTGCGCCCGCTGGCACTCGGCGTTGCAGTACACGGCCGCCTTGCAGCCCGTGCACGCCTTGCACGTCCTGGGCCCCGCTTCCACGTCGCCCTCGAACTCGATCGTCCCACTGACATAGAGGCAGTAGTTGCAGGTCGTCCGCATGTTGGCATCGTCTGGGAGAGCGATCAAGGGGTTGTCAATGATGGCAATGGTTTCGCCGGCACCGAAGCGCTCGGTGGAGAAGAGGCTGCGGCCCCGGTCGACGCCGGGAATGCCGCCGATGCGGGTTTTGGGGATTGGAGGTGGCAGAGAGGGCGTCATGATGGTGGTGCTCCTCTGCAAGGTTGGGTTGGGGTTGTTGATGGGTTGAAGAAAAGTGTGTGTTTGTTGGCGGTTTGCTGGGGTGACCGATTCACATGTAACATGAAAAGTTGAGATAAGTGCCAGTGATAGTGGTGATTGACAAAAAGAGTTCGAAGAGAACGGAAGGATAAACCGCCGCTCCCAGTACAGTTTCCCGTTATACCCAACCCAGTAAGCCGCTACGCCGTGGATTTCTCTCGGAACAAGATGGTCTGTTCGAGGGTTTCCTGCTCCTCAATGGACCTATGTTGTCGAGAAAAAGTGAGAAAAGTGGTTGTCAGGAGAAAGTGAAGTCACTGTTTACTACTAGGATCCCGGGGCATGCACCCCCCGCCTGCAGCGAACAGAAAGCGACAAAGCGACCCCTGGAAGCCTGCAAAATTCTGCCCCACAGAGCTGCTCTCATAGCGGGGCAACCACCTCCACGCATCGTTGCTGCTGGCCCTCGTGGCCGCCCGATCAACTGGAAACGAACCTCGTTCAAACATCACATTCGGGCTGTGAATTAGACACTCTTGCATCTAACGCAACCATTCCACTCTCGATCAAACGAAAGAAAAGAAACACACACCGTAAGGATGTCTGGCAAGCAAGAAGGAGGTGAGCATATCCCCTTTTCCCCCGCTCCCACTCCTTTGAACCTCTGCAAGCTTCCATTCAAGCTTCACGTTCACTCCTCTAAAGCTCAAGCTCAAGCTCAAGCTTCACCTTACCCCCCTGGTCACCTCTCGTAGTCACCCCCTTTATGTCCACACCCTCATGCCCCCCCGTTCCCATTTACACTTGAATATGTGGCAGTCACTAAGACACCTTCTCAGTCAACATCGAGAGCCTCAGCGCTCAACAACTCACCGCCGTCAAGCAGCAGCTAGACGAGGAGGTCGAGCACCTGACGGCCTCGTACACGCAGCTAGCTGCGGCGCAGGCCAAGTTCAAAGAGTGTTTACGCATTGTGCAAACAGGAAGCAGTTCTTTCGATGGTATGTTTAGTTTACGCTGTTTCCTTCATTCTCCCTTCATCCAAGTGTGGTGGATGAGACGGGGTGGATTGGCAATGAGTATGAAGGGTTGGTCGGGAGTTTGGGGGATGGGTTTGGATTGTGTTAAGCTTCCACTTGATGGTTCACCTCTTCTCTGGCTTTTGTCTCAAGTCTCAAGACGGAACTCATTGAGAAACCCCCTTTTTCCCCAGTCCCATTCATCCCACTTACAACCATGACTAATGTCTACACCTCATTTCACCCCTATCTACTCCTCTCAAGGTGTTGACGTCGCAATCCTCCACCACCTCCTTACGCCTCACTGCTCCCATTGCTCACCTCCGATCAATACCCTATCATCCCATCTGCTATTTCACCACACCCTTCCCACCAATTCATCCCGTCATCAAGGCCCAAGCCCAGACGAACGCCTACCCTTCAGTCATGGTCTCGCTAACAACAAGACCCCATTCAACAGACAACAAAGACATCCTCGTGCCCCTCACCAACTCCCTCTATGTCAAGGGCAAGCTCTCTAACCCCGACCGCGTGATTGTCGATGTTGGTACTGGGTTCTACGTCGAAAAGGTACGTTACTCCACCACGACGACACTACATGTTGTTAACTCGAAGCCCTCAGGACACCAAAAGTGCCACTGATTTCTACGATGCCAAGGTCAAGGAACTTGGCGCCAACATTCAGAACCTGGAAGCGATTGTCCAAGGGAAGACCAACAACCTCCGCGTGGTGGAAGAAGGTACGGCATTCTCCTCTCTTTCTCAAGCTGTCCGTGTACAACAGCCGTGGCATGATTGCTAACAAGAATCAAACTTTAGTCTTGAGACAGAAGGTGCTGGCACAAGGAGCTGGACCTGCATCGGCACAGGTTTAGTGGCGAATTTGACTTGTCATTGCGTGATTGAGCGAAGCAAAAAACGAAGAATAAACCAATAGACCTACGGCACATCTACTTGGTGAATTCCCCCGGTCTCATCGAATACGCGTTGAGTCCGTTGACGGACGAACGCTTTATCTGTCTTCATACCATAGGTACATTAATGCCCTACTCTACTGCTCTCCCTGTTGTTTGCAAAACCATCATATCAATTTCTGGTTTGTTATTATGACGATACAACACTTCAGCCCTTGATACCTCACCACAACAATGTTCCATCTATCAATACCGATAGCCCATGTCGGTCTAAACAATCCTTTCCAGCACAGTTTGGATCTTCCCAACCCAGTGCAACAAGGCATCAAGAGGGTCAAGATCCCTAGTCGGGTCATCGGGTGACATGGACGACTCGAAGAACTGTTTAGGGAACGTCTCCCAGGCCCGCGGTCCGGCTGAGACATCAGCACTGGCCATGTGGTCGTTCCACTCCGGTCGATACATGCTGACGCTCACACCAGCGACGGGCTCTTGGGGCTGTCTCATGGTGCCTGAGATAGTGCTCCATTGCCGGTACAGGGAAAGCTCAACAATATAGTCCTTGTTAAGGTAATAGGACCAGGTCGTCTTGCCAATGAGAGCCTCGATGTGGTGTTTTTGGGCGAAGGACGCCGCAACGTAGGGCTCAATACAATTGGCCCTGGCATTACCGCGAATCCTGATTCCCTTGCTGAGTGTTTGGTGATCGAGTGGGAGCTTATTGCCAGTCTCATCGACGGGAGAGTCAACTTTGAGGACCCAGTCGTAATTTCTGGGATGTATTAGTCTGGCAACGAGGCGAGAACATGCGCGACTTACTTGTCTGGGCAAGCGGTGGCGAGCTCAACGCTACGGTGGCTCTTCTCTCGATGAAAGACGTTCAATGAGCCGAAAGTGAAACCACTATTGTGGTTTCCATCGACGCTCACCTCCAGGTTGACATTTTTCGTTGTCACAATCACAGAGTTCTCAGTGTCTTGGGGGTCTCCAAAGTCTGGATCAAGGGAGAAAGCATGTTGGATCTTTTCGCGCATTGATTCACCACCCAGTCTGAGCAGTGTTAGAAAACAATCGCCTGGGACAGTAACCAGAACAGAAGAGAATCAGATGGGAAAGATACAAGAAGTAAAAGAAGACCAGAGTATACACTTACCTCATCTCCATGTAAGAAGTTCCTCTGCTGCTCACCCTGCGAGCCAATTTCGAGAACTCATCGAGGGTATAGCTCGTCGTACCCCTCTTGCGTTCTTTGAAGACCAATTTGCCGAAAGCGATCTGCATGCGCATTCTATTGGGAGAATACCGCAAGCCATCACCCACGCGGACCATCGCAGCAGCAAGATCGCTCTTGTAAGCTTGGAGAGCCAAAGCATCGGCTACCTCGGTAGAGTCGGTGAGTGCCGCGGTTGGTCGAAACCACGTGGTTCCAGGGCTATCCTGGAGAAGTATCCGTATGGCACGCTTGTCGCCGCTGGGCGGAGCGATGAGCACTGAATCTTGCCAGACTGTTGCATGGCCTTCACGGAGCACCAAGGTCTTCAAGATGCTGCTAATAGCTGCCTGAGCGTTCTTGGGAGAAGCAGCGGAGATCTGGATGGGATCCTCCTGTGCTCTGAGGCAGATCCTGACACCATGTTGCTGTTCGATCTGTTCCAGGATTGTCTTGAGCTCTCGGTCCTGGTCGTCTACGAGGCGAAAGCCACGAGTTGGGATCAACAAGTCCACCTGTGGCAGACGGCATTAGTATAAGTGGCACGGGGAAAAGAAGACTTTCCTCAATAGCCATGGACGTAGGACCGCGCTGCTTGGGTAAAAAGGAGAAGCTGAAAGGTACCCACCTGAATGTTCAACACCTCAGACACCTGGCCGCTGCGCTGGGACGAGGATGAGGCGCCCGAACGAGAAATGAGCTGTCGAGCTCCAGTGACGTACGACATGGTAACTTGACTCGCGTTTTGAGTGTTGTGCGTTTGAATCACCCGGAAACCTGATGTTGCAACTCTTAGTCCGACGATTTTTCGTTTGAAGACGTAAAAGGGAGACTGGGCGTGTGGCGACGATCAAAAGGTGATCGTGGTGAGATGAGGTTGAGAAAACAAACGCGACAAAGATCAAACGCGGAGTGTGCGAGTTGACAGCGGCATGTTCTATAAAAGGGAAAAGATGTAAACGAGAAGGAAGGAAGACGTAGAGGTAGGGAGGACGAGCACGACGATGTCGATGTCGAAGACCAAGGTTGTAGTGGTAGTGGTGGTGGTGGAGACACTGAAGATTGATGAAGAGGAACAGAGGAAGAAGAAGAAGAAGAAGATGATGATGAAGAGGAGGTGGGTGAGGTGGCCTTTGAAAAACGCAAGTCGCGAATTTGATCTCGTGTCCGACCCAAGAAAACGACACTCGACGCGAATGCTCATGCTCAGACTGAGTAGACAGCTGGAGGCAATTGCAGCTGGCTGGCTGGTTGCTTTGGCAGTCGGGGGAGCATCTGGGCAATTAGGGAAGGAGCCAACAAAATGACGTTGCCCACCTGAAGAGGGAGCGGGCACGAAAATATCTGACTATGGGAACATGCGTGTATTGATCATACCCTTTGATTCACTCGCAACTGGATAAGTTGAACTCTTCGATTTCAGTTGTCTTCCCGCAACTCGTTTGTCGAGGCAGTGAGTGCAGTGGTATTTCCTGGTCGGATGGGCCAGGTGCAGCAAACCCAAGTTGCTGTTCGGAATTGCCTGAGTGATCTTTGTCCTTGCTCCAATGAGTCTCGGTCTTGGAGAACCTTGGCCAGTATGTGGTAAAGAAGTTCGATCGCAGCAACAAACTTGACACGTCTAAACAAACGCAGCTTATCTGATCAGGTGGATGAGTTGATGGCCGAGAGGAAGAGCAAGAACATTCCCCAGGCCAGATATCAATCTGAGCTGGACACGTCATTGTCGTTGGAAAGTGGAGGAGCCATCAAACAAGAACAGCAGTGACATCAATGCGTCACTTGGGGAGGATTTTTTTTCTTTTGAAAGGAAAGCACGTACCTGTAATGGCATATATAGGTACCAAGTGACTGATAGGAACAACGAGGCGACACTTGGTGGTGAGTTCGCCCTTCTCCGTAAAACTGCATAGGGTCACTCCCCATTGATGTAATGTGTTCTCGCTCTACCTGCAGATGGTGGCCTCGGTGAATAGGTATGGGAACCACGAATCAGCCCTCTTCAAGAGCGGGATGTGACAGGGGCGTGAAGATTGGGAGCAAGTGGGAGCTTCAGTTGAAGCTGCTGTGATTCGAACTAGGGCACTGAGTTGTGTGCCTTCGTTGTAGCTGAAGTGTAGTGCCGAAACGAGTGTGTAGGAGAAACAATCTGGTGGGAGGTGCTACACAGTAATTTATAGAAATTTATCCTTGTTGACAGGAGCGACAACTGCCACTGGCAGGTTGAGATGGAAATGCTCTATTTGGAAGAAGAGGACCGTCCGTCTTTTGATCCGGAGCGGAAGACAAGCCAAACAACTTGTGAGCTGAAAAACAAAGGTCACGAAGTGTCTTATCGTGAGAGCCCCCAATAACGGTCCAGTGTCCTCCGTCCGGTGTTATCTTTTTGCACTGCAGTAGAAATATTCTGCCAGAAGCGGATGACTGCTATCAATGTGTCTGCCAAGATAAGCTCAAAAAGAGGTTTTCAGGCTTTTCGTCTCGACCATCTAGACCATGAAGTTTCGAGATACACCTACTCTACAAAAGCAACTTGACAGAATGCTTTTATGTCTGAACATGGACAACCAATATGATAACAGTGTTTTGAAAAGAATCTGTATGAGACTTCAGTCTCAAGCACACATTAGTGCCACAAGCAAACCATGGGTTTAGCAGCTTCCGTCGCTTAACTGACACGTTTACTGTTTCTTCGAAGATGTGTGAATTAGAATCTGATCGTGACGAACAGCAGTGTGGGGGTCTCCGAAGGTTAGTGCTGATTTTCGACCGTTTCCTCCTCAACACAACGAGCAACGCTGCACTTCGATATAAGACGAAAGGACAGGACAGGCGCAACAAGAAAGAAAGAAAAAAAAAGGTGAGAATTGAAGAAAGCTATCTCCAAGGTAATGGAATACAAAGACGAAGGAAGTTTGGATGGAAGTGAGGGTCTCAATTCATGTCTCGACCTGTCAACCAAGATCTATGGCAAGTGAGGGTTGCGATCATGTGGACAACTGAGTTATTCCTTTGCCTTGGCTTGTGAGGGAAGAACTGTTGCGGCAACAATGGAAACACTGCAGGCAAAAACCTAGCATCACTCAATATTGTTGCTTCCGACTATATACCTACACTGTGTTCCTAAGCCTTGCTGCATCAGAATTTTGAGCGATTATCGACGTTATTATCCGTCACGACGATGGCTGCCCGTGTTCCGTTCTCTTGATGTTGTTTGCATCTTGTCGTGAAACTACAAAACTGGGGCTGTGAAGAAGTACAGCGAGCAGTAGCCAATAGTTCGAAATTTAGAAAGGAGCTCAATAGGGGCAGAAACCACGCTGAGTTCGAGAGAAGTTGAAAGAGAACATTGTCGGGCTGTCTCTTGGGCAGAGATGGACGTAGACGTTCATCGACGTCGTCGTTGTTGACGAGTGATGGAAGGACCTGATCCGATTGGCAGCCCTAGAAGGCAGCCGCTTTCAGGGGCTCGTTCTTGGCTCTGTCAACGGAGCTGTGGGGCTCAAGCGGGAGTCAGCGGATCCTGTCAGGGATGTTAAGTGCCCTGGACGCGCTAAAGCTTCCAAGACGCGTCTTGCCTGCCTGTCATCCATCCATCCATTCCCTTCTCCAACTTCGAAATCTCTCTCAACGAGGAAGCATTGTGTACTAGAATTTCCAAGCTAAACTGACGAACTCTTCGGTTTAGTTTTGCACCGATCAAGTTGAGATCCAATATCTACGACTGGCCGCTGCAACAGCTCGTCGCCATGCCTGCCACCCCCGGACGGCGTTCGTCTCGAGCGCAAGAGTTTCGTCTCCCAGGTGTAACCAGAGAAGATTCAGATGATGAGCTTGGGACAGATGATTTGCCGTGGGAATGGATTTATGACAGGGAAGAGGATGAAGGAGAAAACGAGGCTATACCAGCAACCGGGCCGGGATCGAGGAAACGGAAACGAACAACACAACCAGAGCGCAAGATCATCGGTGCACAAATGGGGGACTTTGAATGCTACGTGGGAGACACTCTGCTGCTCAAAGCTGACGGCTCTAACGAAGCCTGGGTTGGGATTGCCTCGGAGTTCTTGGAGGATGATGGCGAAAAGTCGGCAAAGTTTATGTGGTTTTCTTCGGAGAAGGAGATTCGGAATGGCCCGAAGAAGAGAACGGATTTTGTTGAGGTATGCCATCATGGTCTTCATCCCAAGAGTCCCTGATCTGCACTTGCTGACTTTGAAGCGCAGAACGAGCTTTACATAACACCGAGCTTCGACTTCAATGCCCTGACAACGATCAATGGCAAGGCCATAGTCATGTCCCAAGAGGCCTTCCTGAAACAGTACCCAACCGGTAAAGTTCCACGAAAATCCAAAGAATTCGGCAAGGTCTTCATCTGCCGTCGAGGCTGCAACACACGAACGTGTACCTACACCGATGGATTTAAGTGGGAAGATATCTACAAGGGCAAGGAAGATCTCGAATCCCTCCTCGACTTCGTCCTCAAGCGCACCAAAGCCACCCGAAGGAAACGACAACCCAAGGCCGAATCTCCCGAACGAGAATACTCCTCCGCCGACGAGGCTGACGCCGAACCCGCTGCCAAAGTCCCTCGTACCCCTCGAAAATTCAAAGTCCGCAGCAATGCCGCCACCCCTACCAGCCGACGCAAAGGCACCAAAGCCGCTCTCAGCGCCGCCGTAACACCCACCTCCCACCGCAAGATCATGATAAAGAGGCATCTCGAATTCACGCCCTTGGCTACCCGCGTGCTCTCCCCCATGCACATCCACAACTCCCCCTACCAACTCGCCCGCACCCAACTGCACGTTGCCTCGGTCCCGACCTCCCTCCCCTGCCGCGAAGCCGAGTTCTCGCTCGTGTACTCGCACCTCGAAGCGGCCATCACCGACGGGAGCGGCACCTGCATCTACATCTCCGGCACGCCGGGCACAGGAAAAACCGCCACGGTGCGCGACGTAGTCTCGCACCTGGACGCAGCCGTGCGCGCCGACGAGCTGGATGACTTCATCTTTGTCGAAATCAACGGCATGAAAATCACGGACCCGCACCAATCCTACTCTTTACTTTGGGAAGCACTCAAAGGTCAGCGTGTCAGCCCCTCACAGGCATTGGACCTGCTAGAGCGCGAATTCAGCCATCCATCCCCGCGCCGCGTGCCGTGCGTGGTGCTGATGGACGAGCTGGACCAGCTGGTGACCAAGAACCAAGGGGTGATGTACAACTTCTTTAACTGGCCCGGGTTGAGACACAGTCGGCTGATTGTGCTGGCCGTGGCCAACACGATGGACTTGCCTGAGCGCACGCTAAGTAACAAGATCAGCAGCCGGTTGGGGCTGACGAGAATCACGTTCCCAGGGTATAATCATGAGCAGCTGATGCGGATTGTGCAAAGCCGGTTGGAGGGCGTGCCCGGGGATATTGTGGATGCGGACGCGGTGCAGTTTGCGGCGCGCAAGGTGGCGGCTGTGAGTGGTGATGCGAGACGGGCGCTGGATATTTGTCGGCGGGCGGTGGAGTTGGCGGAGGCGGATGCGAAGGTTGTTGCTGAGGCCGAACCGCCAACGCCAAGCAAAAAGAAGGGTGCTGAAGAGAAAGTGGTAAGCAAGAAGAAGGGGTCGGCCGGTAGAGTCACGATCGAGACGGTGCGGAGGGCCATTAACGAAGCTACGGGTAATCCGCTGCAGCAGTATCTGAGGGGCCTTCCCTTTGCGTCAAGGTTATTGCTCACGGCGCTGCTGTTGCGTACTCAGCGGACAGGGCTGGCGGAGAGCACGTTTGGAGATGTGCTGGAGGAGATGCAACGGATGATTAAGCTGGCGACCGGAGGCGATAGTCGGCCGTTGAATGCCTTGATGGCCACGGCTGGAGTGAGTGCGGCAGACTATGGGGATGGTATCATGGGTGGTGTTAGATCCAAACCCGATGTCAGACAGATGCGCCCGGGCGGACTCTCCATCGCAGCGGTCGACCTGACGGGAGCAGGTGTCATCAACTTGGAGGCTCACAAGGCCGAGCGACCGAGCAAGATCCGGCTGGCTGTTGGAGATGAGGAGGTTAGGTTGGCTTTCCGTGATGATCCGGAAATAAAAGCCCTGGGTGTGCTTCTTTAGTTAATATTAACGATACCCTACAGTTAGAACATTGGACAAAGATTTATCGGTTTGATGCTCATAAACATGAATGTCATATTCCATTCGGTTGATTAACACGCTATCCCAGGTTTGTCGTCTATCCATTATGACTCTTTTTAGCCTGCTCGTCTCTAAGCTGCATTTTAAGTCAAGACGTATGACACTCTCAGTTCTCGCCGTTCATGATGCTTAAAACTTCCGCTTAGCCAATGTTGGCTTCCACTCGAGGGGATGCGACTCTGGCGTCGCGCTGAGGTCTTCACCCCAGATTTTAACTAGACATGAAGTTAGTAACGATATCCTCGGAAACTAGTGTTATGGCACGGTAATCTTACTGGTCTTGTCCGCTTCACCGCAAATCAAGCGGGCGCCAGACTTGTCAAAGGTCGAGCTCATGATACCTGACTCAGCATCAAGCGAACCAGGCTGAGCAATCGTATCAAGAGCCTGGAAGCGATGGCCCGACTTCCAATCCCAGAAGCTCATGGAACCATTGTCGCCACCAGAGAACATGACGTTTTGGTCGTTCACAGATAGCGTGTTGATGATGGCATTGTGTCCCTCAAAGTTCTGCATAAAAGCACCCTCAGGACACTTCCACTGCTTGATGCTGCCTGTGCTACCCGTCGCGAACGTAAACTCGGTTGGATGAGTCGTCAACGCTCGCACACCCTTCTTGTGATGTGTCAGGACGCCCATCGTCTTACCGGCCGCCAGATCCCACATGCGAACGGTCGAGTCCAAGCTGGCTGTGATGACTTGGGGGTCGGCCTCCTGGCAGACAAGATCCGCTACTGTGCCTGTGTGTCCAGAGAGGACGTGGATGTTGCTTCTCGTCCGCATATCCCACACGCGCGCGACACCGTCGCGACCACCTGTTACCAAAACATCCAGGGTAGGGTGCAGAGCAAGGGTATAGACACCGCTGAGATGGCCGTGATAATGTCGGATAACTTTGTTCGTCTCCAAATCCCAGCACTTGACCATCTTATCCTCACCGCACGAAAACAGGTATGGGTGTCTCGGTGACACGGCC
The DNA here is from genome assembly GCA_009805215.1 of Neurospora discreta FGSC 8579. Lineage (NCBI taxonomy): Eukaryota > Fungi > Ascomycota > Sordariomycetes > Sordariales > Sordariaceae > Neurospora > Neurospora discreta. Next base: position 176,376 of record RANX01000013.1, read on the forward strand.
AACCCGCGAACCGTCGAGATGTGTCCGGTAAGAGTCAACTTCAGGGCTCCTGACGCCAAATCCCAAATCTTGATGGTCCGATCGCCTGCGCCCGAGGCAAACCACTTGTTGTCCGGTTCTACTGCCAAGGCACGCACCCACCCCAGATGGCCCGAAAGCACCTTGAGAAGCTTCCAAGGTGGGTGCCAATCTGGCCTGGGCTGTGCCAATACGTCGGATCGCCGCGCCAGGCTGTTTGTTTGGGGCTCGTTTCGTTGCGCATTGGGTTTGGTTGACGACGCGCCAGCGCCGGGCTTGCTGCGCGAGAGGACCAGAGCATTCGAGTTGGCGGCGGCGGACTTGCTCGGCGGGATACCTTCGATGAGTTTGCGGGCGTGTTCTTCGGATTTTGAGGGAGCCTCTTCGATGGCTGGGTTGGCCCTCTTTTTGCGTGGTCCACCGGCTGGCAACTTCGAGGCAATGGCTTCGGGGAGAGTTTGGACGTCGCTGTACTCGGCGTGGAGACGGAGAGATAGGCCGGTCTTGGTGATGTCGGGGTCTTCTGACGCAAGGCCGGGGTCGAGTTTTAGGCGCTTTCTCCCGGAGGTGCCAGAAGCATCTGTAGTTGTGGTTGTGGCGGCGTAGATGAGTTTCGTTTTTCTGGCGTTCTCGCGGATCATGGTCTCAAGCGTATTGGCGTCTGTGCCAGGGCCATTGGCGGCGCTGTTGGCAACCTCGGCCGCCATGTTGAGGAAATGTGAAATGGGGTTGCTTCGTAGTTTAGGTACTTTGTGCAGATGATTCTCTAATACGTTCGGGGGGAGTCGGGAATCGGTTGTTGGGCGTCTGATGGAATCCGAAATTCGTGGTTATCGACTTGATTGCCAAAGCTGAAGATGCAGTGATGAAAGCGATACAGTGTTGCACCGACGATGTGCCACCGGGCGCGGCCTGGACGCGGCTGGGAATTTTTGCTGACGTCTGGGTTTCAGGGAGCTTGGGCCACATCTTAGCGCACTTAGCATCTTGGCAAACACAGTTGAGCTCACACGGTGTGCCTTTCTTTCGTACACTCACCATGGAAGCTCCCGGGGAGGAAGGCATCACTTACATGACGTTCTGCTCATACAACAACATCATCACCATGTCAAACAACCCCTAGGAACGCGATTTAATCTACTTTGAAATTGAAATCAAGTCTTCTCCTACCTCTACTACATAATTCATCTGCTCATTTGAAATGGCAGAAGACAAGTTTGCGATTCACGCTGCGGCCCGGGAGGGTAAAGGTGAGCATAGAAAGCTCCAGAATGATGTCCAGCTGAGCAGTCGAGGACACTCATTGAACTATCCACGAAATAATTGAAGACTGACATTTCCACAATCTCAGCGTCCGTCGTTGAATCTCTCCTCAATGTGAGTTGGATGTTACTTCATAAGTACGTATGGTTGCAGCATGACTAAACACACAACCAGGCCAACCCCAAGCTCGCCCAACGCAAAGACGATGATGGCCGTCTCCCCATCCACTGGGCCTGTTCCTACAACCGCAAGGAAGTCGTCGAGCTACTTGTGAACCAAAAGGGCTTCGATCCAGATGTCGAGGTAAGAACTTTCACTTTTCCCTTCCCCTTTCCCCTGTTCAACCACCATCACTTACATCACACAACCAGGACGACATGGGCTGGACCCCCTTCATGATCTCCGCCTCAGTCAAAGACTCCGACGCCATAATCGACCTCCTCCTCTCCCGCGGCGCCGATATCAACCAAACCAATCACCAATCGCAAACTGCCCTACACTTCATCGCCTCCAAAAACAACCTCGACCTCGCACGCAAGCTTTTGTCCCCAGACATAAAACCCAAGCCTGCATCGGTTCGGGTCAAGGACAAACGGGGGCACTACCCCTTGCACCGCGCCGCGGCTATTGGGTCCGTGCCAATGATCAATCTTTTGTTGCAACACAAGTCGCCGATCAATGCCAGCGATAATGCGGGATATACACCGCTGCATCATGCGGTGGCGGAGGGACATGGGCATGCGGCTGTCGCATTGTTGAAGGCCGGGGCGGAGACGGATAAGAAAGATGTGGATGGGTGTTTGGCGTTGGATCTGGCGCCGGATAAGGACGTGAGAAGGTTTATTGAAAAAGAGGCGGAGAGGGAGGGCATTGAGCTTTAGGTTACCTCGTTGACATGATGAGGATAGTGAGTGTTGACTTGAGTTGCTTCGAAGAAAGGGAGAGGGACACGAGGAAATGGTATCACACAAAACAGTGATACCATGAGCTAAGCCAGGATCTATGGACATCAACATCCAAAACATCAGTAAAAGGCATCCTTACTTACATGTCCAATAGACTTTCCTACCCTTCAGTTCCACACATCAACTTATTTTCATTATCAACCATTTTTGAATAGTATGCTGTGTATGCAAGTATTACCACTGCACCCAGAGTTCGTCCCCTATCACTCATCACTCAACACCTCATTTCATAGTTCTCTCCACCAAATCCCTATACATATCCTTCAAATCCTGCACATCCGCCTTCAACTCATCCACCTCCTCGCTCTTCTCGCCCAGCAGCTCCAGCGTTGTCTCGTACCGCTCATTCACCTCCGCCACCTGTCTTTCCAGCTCAGCAACCCTCTCAGCCGCCTTCTTCTGATTCTCCACCTCGCCCATGAGCGCCACGATCTCCGCCCGTGCCTCGTCCCGCTGCTTGGAGATGCGCGCCAGCTCTTCACGCACCGTCACCTTCTCGCTCTCAAGCTGGCGGATCTTGGCGCTCATACGCTCGACGAGCTGGACCGAGGGTCCGGCGGCGATGGTGGACACAGAGACCATGTCCTGCATCACGTTGTGTGGAGAGGAGGAGGAGTCGACGCTGTCGAAGCCCGTGTCGGAACGATGGAGCCCGGCGCGTGGGTGCTGGATCTCGGGTGCGCCACCTGCGTCTGATGGTGGGTGAATCGCGGATAGGGGTGTGACTGGAGGCATGGATTCTGTAGTGGGACTGAAGAGGGAGTTGCTTCCTGGTTGGGTGCTGCCAGAGGCAACTGATGTGCGGATCAGGCCGGGCTGGCCAGAGGGTCGACGGCTTATGATTGCTCCCGTTGCGGCATCACCGTTACTTGAGGGGGCGGTTGCCTTGCGGACCTTGTTTGAAAGGCCTTGGATGCCTAGGAAATCGGTGCTGTAGGTCCTTTGCGCTGTTGATAGTTGGGGTGATCCAGGCCCGCTACCCTCGTTCTTCAGGAATGGGCCACCCGGAAGACCTTCTAACCATGATCGTGGCCGGTTTCCTTGTGCTTGGAGATCCCTTTCTCTTTCCTCTTTGAACACTTCCTTTTCAGCCTCCCATGCCTGCTTCTGCTTCTCAAAATCGGCTCGCGCCTGTGCCAGGGCGGCTTCGGCTTCTTCTGCGCGCTTCTTGAGAGAGTCGAGTTGTGCGCGGTAGGATTCAACATCTGCCTGGTTGGGAAGCTTGGTCTTGGCTTCCTCCAGCTCTTCCTCATTGCGTCTCGCTCGGAGGGCCTAGAGATTGTCAGTAAGCTGATTTGCAAAGACATATGACATCGGAAAGTGCTTACAGCTTCACGAGCCTTTCTGCGCATATCAGACTCCCGCTGCAATGCTTCATCACGCTCCTTCTCGAGGTTAACTATTCTCGACCGCAGAGTGGTTTCGATCCCTTGCCAGTTCTCGCTTGCAATTGAGTATTGACTTTGCAGGGTTTCCACCTGTCTAAGCAGCTTGGCTTGGGAGTCTCCCGTTACGCCCGAGGAAGCTTCTTCAGCGCGGGTCCGCATAGCTTCCAGCTTACTTTCCATCATGTGGACTTCGGCCTTTAGCTCCAACTCCAGAGCCTTTGCCTTTTCGCTTGCTCTTTCAGCCTCTTTTCGGAGTTCATCGGCTTGTGCCTTGGCACGGTCGGCCACCAGGTTCTTCTCGATCTTGAGAGCTTCCACAGATTCTTCCAATTCGGCTATCCGCCGCTGATCCTGTTCCCTCGCCTTGTCGTTGGCCTTTGCTGACATGGCATCCGCCTGTTCAGTAACCTTTTGGATTTGTGATCGTAGTTCAGCGATGATGGTATCTTTGGACTTGACTTCCGGTCGCAAGTAGTTCAGCTCCCGTTGTGACTGGTCCAACCGTTTCTGGAGCTCATTCTGGCTCTTTTCGAGTTCGTCTGAGTGTCGAGCACGCTTGCGCAAGGTCTCTAAATCCCTGTCGGCCTTTTCCTTGGCCGCTTTCAGATTCCCTATCTCTTTTTCATCTTCGGCTTGTTTCTTTCGGAGGTTCTTCAAGATCGTCCGCAGTTTTTGTTCGTTGCTGGCGAGATTCTTTCCTTCCTCCATCAGCTGGGCTATTTGTTGATCCTTCTCCGCAAGCTTCTTTTCAGCACTGCCAGCGGGTGCAGACAAAGCCTCCTTGCGCGCTGCTGCGGATGCCTCCCTTGCAAGGTACTGGAGCTTGGCTTCCAAAGCATCGATTCGCTCTACGTAGGCGTGGATCTCGTCCTGCTTTTGCGGTCGCGTATCGTCGGATTTCGTTTTCTGGCCATCTGGCTGTTCCTTCTCAGTGACCTCAACGCTCTTCTTGGGTTCGGTCTCGGCGCGTATTTCCGCCGGTGCCTCCAATTTGCCTTCGGTCGTCGGGGCTTCATCATCCCCCGTGTTCTCTGGACGCGGCTGATCCGACGAAGGCCTTACACTGTCGGCATTGTTAGGAACTGACTGTGATTCCACCTCCTTGGTGCTGTCCGCCGAGTCCAGTGATGCCACTGGCGGCTCTTGTGTTGTCTCCTGCGATTTCCTGGGCCTGTCTACGGATGCGCGCGGCGAAGAAAGGGCATTGGGACTGTCTTGAGCTGCGATAGTTGGTCTTTCGAGACTGTCGGTCGAGGCACGACTTGGGGCATCCAAGCTCTGGCGTGGGCTCGCTAGTGTCGAGGATGACGTTCGATCGAGGTTCTTGCCGGCAGCCTTGGCGGCCACAGCCCTGGCCAATCGCTCTTGTAGACGATCATTGGTACGTGTCGAGGCTGTTCTCGATGGTGCTGTAAGTAGGAAGGAGTGTCAGTCATATGTCCTGGGCGGATGTACAAGTTTGGGTTGGAAGCATCCTACTCGGGCTGGCCTTTGCTGGGGATGAGGCCGGCGGAGGAGTGGCTGCTGGTCTAGACTCCTTGTTCTGCTGGGCAGCATCATCATAGTCATCGGCGAGAATGGTGTCTAGTTTGGCCTCGACCCCGGCAACGGCCTGGGATAGGAAGGAGCCCCATCTGGACGAGGGTTGTTTCGCGGGTGCTGCCATGTGATGGTGTGGCCATCCAATGATGGCAGGTCAAGGCCGGGGGATCGTATTTGAAGTTGGTCAGGTACCGGTGGCTGGCTGTCACATAGATCCGTCGTTGCAGTGGTCGTCGTCAGGGATTGTTGAATTGGTGAACGACTGATGCCGGAATCCCTCGACCTGTGTGTCGTTGTGCTAGGCTCGATGGTCTGTGTATCCGCAATGGTATGTCTAGGGCCGCCTCGTCAGAATCTCGAGGATGTTGTTGCCTGCTTCGGAGGATGCGCCGAGTTCTTGACATCCCCAACGCGCTTCGGCGTCCTTCAAGGTAGTCGCCCCTTCTTACGTCTTTATCGACTCGGCCTGGTCGCTGTCAACAACCATGCACTTTCGTTAGGTCTTCTTGTTGTAACTTTCGACTCGTGGGGAATTGTAGGAACGGGATCATAGAGGTAGGTAGAATTAACAAGTGGACAGACAGTCTGATGGCCCGGGTGCAGTTTGATTCTACAGAGGTACCTCCAAGGTAGCAGGTGCCACCCCCACTAAAGCCACTGTGGCATGCTGTATCTGCTCGCTGTACAGTACACAATAAGCTATAGTGTAGTGAGTGTACATGCACGAGCCATCCGGATCCGGGCCGAGCGGGGCCGTTGCCGGGGTGGTCCCGCTTTTTACAGGTTCCGCTTCCCGCATCTTCCAGGCTCAAGCCAGGCACATGTGACAGGAACCATCCTGCCGGTGTCTTCCCTGCTCATGTGATGGTTCGTTTGCCATGTCAGTCGGTGATTAATACAAATGACCATTTCGGGCCGCCAAAGACTCGGAGAGTGTCTGCCGGTTGTTCTCTCACCTGTCGTCGAGAATGCTGGATATGGTATATATCCGTCACGGGCCGAGGCATAGAGGCATATTTATCGCCTATTCTAGCATCTACGCGCTTACGGACCATGCAAGCGAAGCCTTGCTGCTCCTAGTTTGGTCGACTCTTGGGTGACCATGTTGTGCCAGGCCGGACACTGCTCCCGCTGGGATCCTCGTCTGAACGCTGCTTTCGGGAAATCAACTATACGTTCGGTTGTTGCCGAGTTGTATAAACTGCCCAACGCAGACATTTTTTGGTGGATCCCGATCACCAAAAGTTTCAGATTTCGATCCATGATATTGAACATCAGGCGGTTCGCATTTGGATGTCCACGGACCTTTTGTTCCTGTCCCACGGCAGCAACCTTCCCCCAGGTTCTTACATATGTATAGTCCCAGGTGCATTTTTGATGTTGGACTTATTATGAGGAAAGAATAACCCATTCCTGGTGTGCATGGTTTGCGCTACTTTCTGTTTTCGTCAATCCTCCCTCTGTTCCGAGATATCCGGCCTTTCTTGGTTTCCAATTCCACCGAAGCCAGGCCGGTTTTCTCTGCCTGCTTGATTGATAATATCTTGCATCTCATTGCCTCCAGTTTTCACCTCCTCACTATTTCGTTGCGATCCGCCAAAACTGGACATCTGAGGCCCCCTCTCTGCGCCATATCACACATTGCGTTGTAGATCTAGGGGTGTGGCTTATACGACCGACGCATAACACGGACATTTCGTTGATACATCCTGTACCTACCGGGCAGATCCGTTTCAGCTGAACTGCAGCAACGTTTCTTCACTGCCACATTACCCATCTATCGGCAAGCTCCAGTTCAATCTACGGTTCCCAATCCAGCCATCCAGACCACCCTTTTTGGTCGGGCTTGGCGCCTTTCCAAAGGAGTTGTGTGTGTGATAGTAGTGCGTCTAATTTCGCGGCGAGGGCTACGCTATTAGTTTAGCCACAATTCAGAATGTCGATACTTCAGATTCCCTATCGGGAAGGCCGTGACGGCTTCTGGGGAGAGCAAACATCAACCTTGAACTGGTGTGAAGAGGTACCCCAATCACACGCACCAGCTATAGCCGCCTGCTTTGACCCACGAAACTCACCATGAATCTGACATAGGATTATAACATCACATACTACTGCGCCGAGCTAGTCAACACATTGACCAACTTGATGTTTATGTGGCTCGGAGTCAAGGGGTTACGAAATGTTCTCGAGTTTAAGCATTCGCCCATTTTTATCCTCGCCTATGTTGGCTACATGGTGGTTGGCCTCGGTTCTATGGCGTTCCATGCAACTCTTAAGTGTAAGTGAGCTATTGTTTGGTCGTAGTGTTGCTGTAAATAAACTAACGGAAATCTCAGATGAGATGCAACTCGCCGATGAGCTACCCATGATTTATACCGTCTTCATCATGTGTTACGCTACATTCTCCTATAAGAAATCCCCGAGAACCCAATTACTGATTGCCTCGATCATGGTTGGGCTTGGTATCTTCATCACTGTAAGCAAACCATGTTCTCTCTTGGGGAAAACGGAGCTGATCTAGATGTATAGGTCTACTATCTGTATGCGAAAAACCCAGTCTTCCATCAGGTGGCATTTGCTCTTATCACCGCAACCACTATCTTCCGCGGATTCTACGTCATGGAGTATCAGTTGAGGCCGCAGCTTAGGGACAGAAATCCTACCGTATGCAGCCGGATTATGCGCGAGATGTGGACGTTGGCATTGGTTTGTAAGTGATGCCCAGCCTTTCGTTTCTGACGAAGACTACACTAATACTTCCTCACCAAATAGCCATTATCACCTTTGTCGGCGGTTTCTTCATCTGGAACATGGACAACATCTTCTGCAGATATCTCACTACGGCAAAGAACCAGCTGCAACTCCCCTGGTCGATTGTACTTGAAGGTCACGGATGGTGGCATATCCTGACTGGCCTAGGGGGTAAGTGTATCCCATAGTCGAAAGACGGCTCGTCTCATTGCTGTGGTTTTCTTTTTCACTGACACATGCTCCCATATAGCATACGAAATGATTCTCTGGCGCATGTGGCTGGTTCGTTGCCTCGACGGCGAGGAAGATAAATTCATGCTTGACTGGCGGCCTTGGAGCTCTATTCCTCAGGTCGTTCCCAGGACTCACAAGGGTGCAACCAAGAGCAGCTGATGATATTCAACAAGAGGGCGAGCGTACGTAGATAATAGACTCAAGACCGACCCAAGAGGATGTAGCAATGATAGTACGTATGGTCATTTTGTGGGATGTCTTTGCAGTACAAGCTGTGGTGGGACGTCGTGGAAAACAAAACGTCGCTCTAAATAAGGAACAAAAACATACCTCAGTAGTTATAGATAGACAATGTAATAAGCCAGTTTCATGGAGCTTGTTGCTTGTTGTGTTGGAACAAAACAAACGGACCCCGAGCGCATCGAACAAGGGCATGTGCGAATACTGCAATGAACACACTGTGCCTTCCAGCGCATCGATCTTCAAACTGAAGGTGGCGGCCGCCAACGTTTCCACCACAGAGAACAGCTTCCCCCCTTTTGGACTTTTAGATTCAGACACTCAGACAGCAACGATCAATTCAACCCAAGCAAGGATCAAATTGCCTATCTTACGCTTGTATCTCACCTAGGTAATCTCTGAAACCGCAACCGCAACAATGTCCATTTCCAACGAAGCTCTTCAAAAGGTGAGCCGGGCATCAACCAGTTCAATGACCGTTTGCAGTGAAGCTCTAACATCGACCCCAATGACATAGCTGGTCCGCGAGATCGAAGCGCAGTCGATTGCGGCTCAGCAACAAATTGGTCTCGTCCGCACCCAGCAGGCGTCTAAGCAGCGTGAAATGCGTCTGGCCCAGCTCACACGAAATGAGCTCGCCACGTTGCCCGAGACGACTGCCGTGTATGAGGGCGTTGGGAAGATGTACGTACTACCTCTTGATCTCACCCTTACAAACCGATGACCACAGATCACCAGGTCCCAGGTGGCCAAACCGATTCCTAACGATGCACTCACCAAAAACAAACAGGTTCGTTTCCGTCCCGGTCCCGGCATTGAAGGATAGGTTGAGCACGGAAATGAAGGAGATGGAGACCGAGGTGGAGAACCTGGGCAAGAGGTTGCACTACCTCGAGACGACAGCGAAGAACAGCCAGGAGCATATCGAGAAGATGCTCAAGGGTGGTGGACAGGCATAGACGGAGGGGAGCTGGGGAGCTGTTGCCGTTGCAGAGACTTAAGCGCGAGAAGGAAGGGAGGTTGTTGCTTGAAGCGCCGATGAGCTTGACGCTCACAAGTATCAACGGGGGGACTTTAGCGATGGCCCTGCGCCGCCCTGGAAACAGAAATTGTTAGGGCGAGCTATGAAACTTATTGCTTAGGTGCCAATGGTACTGCCCGTGTTGATCACGTAAAACAAGCGGTCGAACACAGCATAATTATTGAGCTTGGAGGTCCAGTTGTGTCGTTGCTACAGCGTAGTGCCAGAAGTCTGTGTGCACGCCCCACTTTCTAAATCCCACGAACCAAACCCCCGGTTTCAATCCCGGTTTTCTCAACGAATAAAAATCGAGTAAAAAAGCCAATGGGTCTATTGGAAAGATCTAATTCGTCGCTTTAATATTTGGTATACCAACCCTGGGCCCGGCGAACGGCGGCCAACCGCCGAGGGACCGACTCTACCAACCGGTTAATGAGATCTTGAGGCACTTTCTCCTAATATTGGATTAAAGTTCGATGAAAGATTTTAATATTAGCCTTATTATTGGTCAATTCTGAGAGGCCAGGGTAATCTTTTATTAAAAGCTCTTTCATCCTTTTCCATACGTATTTAATAGGGTTGAGATCTGGACTATAAGCCGGCCAATGAATAGTTTAAATTCTATACTCCTCCAACCAATCCTTTACTATATTGGATTTGTAAATAGGGGTATTATTTTATTGAAAAAAGGTCCTTAGAAGATAATTTGGAAGAAGATTATCTTCGAGAACCTTTATATAGCTCTAAGAAGTGAAACTATTCTTCTTTGCCTCGGGATCTCTCTCTATAATGATTAAAGGTGATCTTCCTCCTTTCTAGATCCTTCCCCAAACTATTATTATTAAGGTATACTTCCTATGAGCCTTCAAATTTACTTTGTTTTTGTCCTATTTCTCTTCCGGAAGTCGGAAGATTTATCCGGCATTAGAATTAGGAGTATTTTGGATAATAGATTTATTAGAAAAAGAACCCTAGAAAAAAAAAGGTAGGTTAGAAAAAAAGAAAATTGAAAAGGGTAATTACTTTTTACTCTACCTTTATTATTTCTTGATTTCTATTATCCTATTCTTGAGTAAAAGAGAGCCTTTCTCTTGCTCCTTTAGGGGAGAGTTTTATTCTTTTTTGAGATCTCTATTTTCGACGATAAAATTTAGGAAGAACCCTTCGAATAGTGTTGATGCTTGGATTCTTAAGGATGCAACCTCGTAGTTTATTTTAGTTTGAATGGAAATGTTTTTTGAGATGAGATACTAACCGCTTTATATTCGAAGGTTTTATTTTTTTTGGCCGGCTACTCCGAGAGCGAGATTCAAAGGTTTGGTGGAATTGGAAGCGTTTAATAGTGTTACTAATGGTGTTACGATGATAGCCGAATTTCTTAGTAATGGCTATATGGCTATGGCTAGCTATATGAAGGCTATAAATGGCCGCCCGGGAGGCCTCGCTTAGTTCGCCATTTGGCTGGCGATCCCTTGTTAGAATGCCACCAATTTCGTCCATTTTGGTCNGAGAAAGAAAAAAAAGAAAAAGGGGTAGTAAATAAAGAAAGTGGTGAAAATTTGGGAAAGTGGGCCGTGCACACAGACTTCTGGCACCCCACTGTAGAGGTATATATGTACTAGCTGTGTATGGATGGCTCCCGTCGCCTGCCAACCGAACGGTACGGGCGCCGTTACGCGGTTGTGTACAGTGTAGGTAGCTACACTCATAAACATTGCGGAGTCCATCCAGGTAGCTATAGCTGGCGCTTAAATCCCAGCAGATGGAGGAGTGGCGGCCCAAGTCCCGGCCGAGCTCGGTAGTAACAGGGCATGGTGCCCAAGCCCCAAAAGATTGAGCGAGATCCATGGGATGGGGTTAAGGTATTGACCTGTGTCACGAGCATCAAAACAATTTTCGATGTTGGGGGATACAACATACGGTTGCCTATCATGACAGCAAGTTCAGTGTCACCGGCGCGCCTTACCTTGAGTTTTCGTGTGCACATGCAGACTTTAATTATCCCTTCATCATCAAGGTTGGTGGCCACTGTGAATCAATCACCACGCCCGATTCATCACAGCAACTGAAGCTCTAGTGGAGCCCCCTCTCACTCAGCAGCCATTTGCTCGAGCAGTCGGAATGCCCTCACACCGTTCCCGTCCCTTGGGTCCACAAAACAGACGCCTCAATCCTCTTTTGCACATTGATCTCGATATCTCCCTTGAGGTAACACCCGGCTGACAGGTAAGGACCGTGTTTTCCTGGGAAAAGACCTCTGAAAGACACGAGCCAGGGGCATGGGCTGGAATGCCTGGCATCCAGATTCGATCCTTTCTTGATTCCGCTGCCAAGACCCAGTTACTGCACGCTTCATGCACCTGGGTACAGCCCCTCACTTTTAGCCCTATGCATGGCGACTATCAGCGACGGCATTCCCGAGTTTCGGGTTGATAACAGCATTCGCACCATTTTTTTTTTTCACAATGAGAACTCGTCGAGGAAGAAAACAGTTTGAGTTTCACTCGAGGCTCAGCCACCAATGGAGACAGAGCTTACGGTTGATTTGCTTTCAGATTGTAAGGCCATGACTACGGAATGCACAGAGAAACACGACATGGCTGATTTACCCGACGCGGAAGATACCAGTCACAGCAATTGTCGTTGGCGAGGCTCAGCTCAGAACCCAACCACAGCCCGTGAAACCCCTCCTTTGCGGGTATCGTCTCAGACCCTTTTGCGCGACTTGTTCCATCTCTACTCGGCATTGGAAAGAGGCTTTGCTTTTTTTTTCACTGAAGAGATGGAGACTCTGGATTCTGGATCTTGGGATCTTCACTGTCCACATTCCACAACCCTCCACGACCGACCCGTCCAGATCACGTTCTGAGACCTTTTCTTGTCAGCACCTGGTCCATCTCTGGTCCATTTACTGGTTCATCATGCCGCCTCTGGGCGCCTGGGACATGCAACCGCTAGGGTTGTTACCGGACCACCCACCCGCTTTTGAACCAACCACACGGCTAGGCCACCGTGAGAAACGAGTGAGAGGGCGTGATCACCGTTGCTAGCCCCTCCAGTATCTTCTGGCCTTCTCGTCGGCTCCATGGCTCGGCGGCTGTGTGGCACATGCCGCATCACCCGTCGTGTTTTGACTGTGTCCAAGGGTGTAGTGTAGTAGTCGGTCTGTGAATACCTGCTTGCCTACCAGACTGGGTAAAAACCTGTACACACTGTGTCGTTAACGTGTCTGGCCGGGGCCGAGCTGACCCAGCCCAACCATGCCTCATGGGTCCATTGAGACCTCCCCTCCTGATGCTCTCCCATGCTACCTTCCCATGCCCCCCTGCGCTAGACCACAGAGCAAGTGGTGCGTCACACCCCGCCCTCACGTAAAACCGGGCTTATATTCCTTCTCGGCCCCTCCGTGTGCCGCTTTTCTCTCTCGAGCCTGATCTCTTTTGCGGCAATTCACCCATAGTGAGCCTTTCATCCCGTCCTGTCTCACTGTCAGTCAGTGTCAGTCAGTTCGGCTCCGGTCGTTTCACCCGAAACCCCAACATTCACCAACAAAAACAAAAAAAAAGTGGTCGACAAGATGAGCCGCGCTGCTAGTCGTCATTACGACTATAGTGACGAGGAGTCGTTGGCGTCCACGGGCATCGACATCCGTGTCCATCGGGCGCCGCCTCCTGGCATGGTCCGCCCTCCCAGGTCGCCTTCGCCCGAGCGCAATCACCGTGGCCCCACCTACATCCAGTCAGTCTCCCGGTCCGACTTTGGCGGCCCATCCCGGGCACCACCTTACTGGGAGCAACGCGCTCCGTCTGTTATCAATGAGCGCACTCTCGTGGCTACCCACGCTCACCAGAGCCGCTCACGGTCGCGTGCAGGGTCGCGTGAGCGCCCCTCTCCTCCCGCCGGCATGGTCGTCCCAGCACCTCCTTCTCCTGCGACTAAGGGACCAGTTGTGGTTCAGAACATCATCCGCCGCGGCCATCACAGCTCCTCTGACTCTTCGTCTGACTCGGAACCTGATTACCATGTCTCTGCTGGCTTCAGCAAGCGGGGCCGCAAGTCTCACAGCCGTAGTGGACACAGCCGCGCCCGTAGCCGGTCGTCGAGCGGCGAAAGCAACTTTGACGACGCCCATACCAAATGGGAGCTGGAGAAAATGAAGGCCGAGCTCGCGGCCATGAGGGCCGCCAACGAACAGAAAAAGCAGAGTCTCACTCAGGAAAAGTACCACGAAGAGGAGATTGAGCTGATCAAGGCCCGGGAAAAATTGGCCATGATCAGACTCGAGGAGGAGCGGAGCAGGTCCGCTTACGACCAGGAAAAGTCACTCCGTCTGCGCGATGCCGAAGCCAAGCTTGAGCGCCTCGAGCGTGCCGCCGAGGAGAAGCGATTCCAGGCCGAGCACGACAAGGATGTGGACTACCACCAGACCAAGCTCCAACTCGAGCTGATCCGGCACAAGGAGGACGAGGACCGCCAGCAGGGCCACATGAAGGAACAGCAATCGCTCCACGAAGCCAAGTTCCAGCTGGACCTCATCAAGCGCAAGGAGGAGGAGCGCCGCCTCCAGGAGCAGCACGAAGAGCACGATAGGCTCTATCAAGCCAAGGTGCAGCTCGACCTCATGAGGCGCAAGGAGGAAGAGTCCCGGGAGCGCGACAAGTACAAGGAGCACGACGAGCTGGCGATCTCCAAGTTCCAGCTGGACCTCGTCAAGCGCAAAGAGGATGAAGCCCGCCACCTGGAGGAGGAGCGGAAAAAGGAGGCCGCGTACGAGAAGCAGCAGCAACTCGCGCAGGCCAAGTATGAGCTTGACATGATCAAGCGGCGCGAGGAGGAGCGCCGCCGCGAAGAAGAAGAACACCGCCGCGAGCTGGAGTACGAAAAGCAGCACCAGCTGCACGAAGCCAAGTTCCACCTGGACATGATCCGGCGGCAGGAGGAGGAGCGGCGCCGCGCAGCGGCTCGCGAGGAAGAAGAGAAACTCATTCGCGCCAAGGAGAGGCTTGAGCGGCTGGAGCGCGAGGAGGAAGAGGAGCGCAAGCAGAAGAAGCTCCAGGAGGAGCTGGAGCTGCGCAAGGCCAAGGAGGAGCTCGATCGCATCCGCAAAGAGAAGGAGAAGCAGGAGGAGGAGGAGCGCTTGCGCCGCGAGTACGAGCTCAAGCGGCTGGAGGAAGAGAGAAAGGCTGAAGAAGAACGGCAGCGTAAGCAGGCTGAGGAGGAGGCGGCCGTGGCCCGCTGGAAGGCCAAGGAGGCCGAGCGGCTGGCCAAGGAGCAGGAGGAGAAGGAGAGGATGGAGAAGGAGTACCAGCGCCGCCTGCAGGAGGATCTGATTAACTCGGGTCTGGACGAGAAGGCTATCGCGGCCATCCTCAAGAAGGAGAAGATCAAGAAGGAAAAGAAGAGCACGGATAGTGACAGCGACAGCGAGAAGGAGGATAAGAAGCAAGGTCAGATTGCTCGTCCTACCTACACTCGCATGTCCCTGCGCCATCTCGACGTCGAAACCCTCTACCACTTCAAGATTGATTTCGAATATGATGCTGTAAGTATTATCCCTTTCTCGCCAACCCCCCCCCCCCCCTTTTTTTTTTCCCCTCCCTGTCATACTAACCCCCCTCCAGGAACCAGGCTACGTCCTGATCAAGCGCTGGGTGCCCGAATGGGAGCAGCAACAACTCTGGGACCACACGCGCCAGATCCGCACCGTCGTGACCAAGGAAGTGTCCGAGACGCTGGTCATCAAAGACAAGAGAGACAAGCACCGCGACCGCTCGCACTCGCGCCATCACAGCCACAGCCATTCGAGGAGCAGCCACCATAGACACAGCAGCAGTCATCTTGACGATGACCAGTTTGAGTTTGTGCGCAAGAAGAGCAGCACCAGACACCGCAGCAAGAGCCCTAGTTTGTTGATGTATCTGGCTGGTGGACGTCCTTCATGAGAGGAGGGATAAGGAAATGAAGAGGGATAATGTGTTATGACTATTTGGTTGGGATGAGAGATGAATGTGTTCTCTTTTGCTTTTGGAATATCACGAAATGATTGCATTGCTTACCTTTTCTTGTTCTTATTTGATGGCTAGGGCTGGGTAGTAATAAAGATATCCATCATCACACCACTTATTGTTGGGTTTTCTTCTCGATACCCCTACCCCCTTACTCCCATGAAGATTGGATGAGCACCAGAAACACACGGAGAAAACCCAAGGAAATGACTTGGTACGTTTTACGATGATGGATGGTATGAAGGTATCATGACAAGAAAGAAAACCACGACTGAAATCATCACTTTGACTTCTGCTTTGGGGTGTGGTTTGCCTTGGTCACCTTTGTAATATGTCTTCGACACAGAAATTCAAAACCTTCCAATGTGCCAATTCCAATTGACCCTTGACCCAATCATGATACCTACCCATCATCAATGCATACCAGGTCCAAGCCGGTGGTTGTGTCTCGTACCTATCTTACAAAATATTCGATCGCTAATTGTACATGTCGTTAATCGCTGAGCAGAGGGATATCTATGATGGCGATACAAACCCCAACAACCACTAAACACCGTTCCATGATGAATAACCAAATACCTACCGCCTGCAGTAACCTTTTTTGCCTTTTTCCTGTTTGGCCATGAACGTCACCTCATGATCTTACTTTCCCCTTATTCGGCCTCTGACTTTGCCTTGCAGGGCTTTCTTTCTGCCCCATCGGTCTTCTACTGTGCCAAAGGGACCAACACCCTTCAACTTCCCCAATTTCAATTTATAGCTGAACCTCCTCCGGCCCCCTCTTCCTCCACGCCCCCTCGGCCCGTCTAATCAGCTCCTCATAGAGCGTCCACGCCAACGCCGAGCTCATCGCCTTCCTGCTCATCCTGAGTGCTAGTCCATCCATCATGCTCCTCACCCCTTCCTCGGCCAACATCTTTCTCGAAGCCTGCACCATGTTTCTGTACTTCTTTGGCTGCAGCTGGATCCTCGTCTTGACCGCATCAAACGGGTTCGAAATAATCGAGCAAATGACTGCCGAGAAGACACCCGAGGCAAAGTTTATCGAGGCGGCGCGGGATTGGCTCATGCGTCCGTCTTGTCCGGCTTCGAAGGTGGACAGTTGTGGCTGCGGGAACAGGTTGCTGAGGTATTGTTTTGATTTTTCGTAGAACAACACGTACAGTCCCGCGTACGGCGCATCGCGAATGGCGGTTGCGCCGAACCCTGCAAAGAAGCCGCGCGCTCCCTCCGTCCGCGCAATATCCCGCGCCGCGCCGGCTAAAGAAGTGTATTTGTAGAAACTGCTTTCGTACCGGACCTTGAGGACGGTGAGCGGCATGAGGATGAAGCCGGCAAAGGAGCGGGCGACGGCGCCCGCGAGGAGGTTGCCTGTGTTGGAGAGCTTAGGGAGGGAGGAGGATGTCTGGTTTGCGTTGGGGGTGACAATTCCGGATGCGGCGGCTATGGTGGGCGCAGCCGCCGCGAGCGAGGGCAGATGGCGCGCGGCATTCTCGCGGATGGTATTGAGGGTCGTGAAGTAGATGGCAGACCCGAAGCCGGTGCGCAGAGCTGACGGGAGAGTGCCGCGCCAGAGAGAGGGAAGCAGGCCTTGTTGGGAGGAGCGGAGTTCGGCGAGGGCGGCGCGGAGGGAGTGTTTGCCGGATTGCTGGACGCGGGTCTTGAGGAGGTCGATGGGTTGGAGAAGGATGGCGGAGAGGACGCCGGAGCCGAGACCGGCTACGAAGTGGAAGGCTGTTTGGTTGGGAGGGTTCTGGTTAGCAAAGAGGTCACAAACATCACAAAGATTGCAATGGGGGGGGATTCGGGCCGGGTCACATACTGGACTTCGTGCCCGGTTTACGGGAACCATCGGACATGGTTGCGCAACGGTTGGCTGACGAGCTTGATGCTTTCTTTTGCTCGGTCGGCGAAAAGATGAAGGAGAGGGTTCAGTTTAAGCGTGGCGCAAACCGACCATGGCCGTGAGATGTTTCCGCCTGGGAGAAAAAAGAGGAAGTAAAACAGAAAATCAAAACTAGAGACAAGCGAACATCGTGACTGCGCTTCTGTTTCGTGTGTCGATATTGGCCGTGGATGTGGAGGGAAGAAGCTACCGGGAAGGATGCTGTTGCCGGAATGGCAGGGACCAAAACTACAAGTATGACGGCATGGGAGTCGGCGATTTCTTTTTTTTTCCGGGACTGCCCCGCCGTACGGGAACGGTCTCTCTCCGCTCTGCCGCTGCGGGGCCGCTAACTGGCTCCACTAGAAACCGAACAGGCCGGGGCCCCCGGAAGCGGCTTCAAGTTCAGGTAGGCCCACTTTCAACATCTCTTGGAAAAGAGACAATCTTTTGGAGAGATATACTGTGCAAACGTGAGATAAGCAAGAGGCGCAGAAAGGAAAACTATGTAGTCAGGCTAGGCATGTCTGCAAAGTAAGGGTTCCCTGATGTGCCGATATACTTGTGCTCATCAGACATGCTGTTGCTAGTTGGGGAATCCTGAACACCAAATCCTGATTAGTTGTATCAAGTGTAAAGTTTCGGGCTAGCTGATTATTGGTAGATTGGGCGCTCATCCAGTCGGTCTTCCTATTTTTTCTGGTCCCCCACAATCGACTCCAGCCTTCCAGCCAAAGCCCTGTGTCTCTTCACAACTTCCACCCACTCCTCCTCCGCTTCCGGCCCAAGATCCAGACTGGCCAGAAACAGCCCAAAGTCGCCTCCGAGCCTTCCCAAGCTTCCGGCACAGTAAAGGACCTGCGTCAGCAGACTGTCCCTTGAGGCCTGATCCTTCACTGTGGGCAAATACAGCCTCAGTGTTTCCAGTAACATATCCGCCAAATGCAGCGGAAACGTCGCCAACGCAGCCGGCATGGGTTCCAGCGCATCCTGTTGCTTCAACGGATCATCCGAACCCTCATCTCCATTCCCCTTTGGGGCAGCAGGAGGGAAGATGCTCTTGAACATACTCACAATTGCGAAGCTCTGCTCACGGAAGATCTCAATGTACCGCTTGAGATACCGCTCCGTTTGCTGCCCGCCCGACCACGCATTCCCGCTTCCAATCGCCTTTTGCCGCGCCTTCTCCTGGTCGGCCAAGTCACGTAGTGGTTCCAAGGCGTCGAGCATGTTCACCAGCGTCGCTAGTCGGCAGACTAGGAAGAGGGCCCCCAGCACCCGTTCCTGAGTGTCGTGACCCTTGCCTGTGCCGGCAGCCTCTAGGTCAGGCAGAACACGCCGAAGCCAGCTGATTGTGCGCAGAGAAGCAGCTAGTTTGAGACCTGGGGATTTCAGGCTTTGGATAAGGTTGGCGGCCATGGTGCGCATGGCCTCATCTGCCTGGGCGGCGATGGAGGTGACGAGAGGCGAGTCCGGGTAGAGCGAGTGCAGACGGCGGATGTGGCCGTTCAGGTCGAGGGCAGAGGAGTAGTTGACCGGGGCAGTTGAAATAGCTGTTGAGAGAAGGTTGGGCAGCTCCAGCACGTCGACGAGCCGCTCGACATTTCGAGAGAGCAAGAGGGCTTTTTTGCGCCGGAGGAGGACATCGCTCTCGCTGGACTTGCTGTAGTTCGTCGAGAAGCGGACGGCTTCGTGATCGAGCTTGGGGATGGAATGTCGCAGGTCGGCAGTGCTGGCTGCTAGGGCAGGTAGGCTGGTACGGAGCGTGGAATGGTGGTTTGCTGATTCGATGACTTGCTTGTGAGACTTCTTTGAAAGAGCCTGGATAGAAAGAAGGAGACCGTGTGATGTCTGAGCGAGGGCTTGTGGTTCAGTCGTCTCCAGGGCCGTGATGGGTTGTGATGAGAGACTGGTAAGGTACTCGAGTGAGCTTGGATCGGGCGCCGGCCTGGATGATGGATCCCCTGAGAAAGAAGGGGACAGCAAGTCGTAAAGGAGGTCCGCCATGTTTGACTCTATTGTTGTTACGCAATGGATGCTTTTCCGCTGAATATGCTTATCATTATGCGCAGGATTCTTTTCTTCGGTTTAGCTGCAGCTTCACGCGATCGTGAAAACCAAGCAGAAAGGAACCTCGCAAGGTTAGCGAAGGGGTCACTCGAGCCACAAGGTCGAGTACACTCTACCCAGCCCCTGTATGAGTTGTGCAAGAGAAGGATGGTCAAACAATCTCGAGGAATGTCAGCAATGGTCTGGAAAACTCCCGTACGAAGTCTACACCTTGGTTCAATGCAAGGTCCAAAACAAATGTTATACCGTGGAGATGGTGGGTGTTCAGTAGCGATTGGGAATTTGGGACAGTATGGTACTCGGTGGTACGTACGTATTTCTACTCCCTGTCGTGGTGAAGTTGAGGCCAAGCTGACAGCATTGGACGGGAGCCCTGGAGCTGAAGGAACTTGACTCGCAGGGTTAGGGTGAACAGGTTGCCAGCTCGCCTGGTCAGTGCACGCATATGAAGTCAGACCTGGGGGCCCTGAGGGCAAGCACCGAAAACTCGATTCATTGTTACCTCTGGACTCATCATCTTTCATCAGTAAATCCCGAGAAGTTAACACCCCTTTACAGTTTACACACCCAAGCTGGATTACCTTTCATCATTGTTCCCACTCCTCCTTCACCTTCCACCTCTGCCCTGTCCCATCTGCGACCATCACGGGTGTATCTGAGTCGAACTCTTCTGACTATGGCTTTTTACCACAAGTGGCGGGCTCTATTCGCCGACTCTCGCCTCCCGCCTCTACTTTCAAACCCATCGGATTACACTGGTCTCTTGTCCATATCGAAGGGTCCGGGTAGGCAGCAATGCAACCATTCAGTCGACCTTACGGTGCTTCGGAACGCCTCTAACCGTTTCGTATGCGTACCGATCTGTCTTCCCTCCTTCCTGAGTTAAGTGAAGCTGAGGGTTTAGCTGTCTGTCAATTTCGCTTTTTCAAAATCATATCTGGTAATTACTGGACATAAGTATTAGCACTGGTCGTCTGCCACCTTGATAAAGCGCATGATTATATCTGTTGACCTAAACGATTCCTTGTGATCCCGTCGCATCTTATCACTGCTTGTTCAACATTTTTGGAGCTGCAGCTATATCGACTGCGGCACATGTCGACGACTTGGATCCAAACCGTCGGACCAGGTACTCGACATGATCCATCAAGACTGGCTCCAAACGTGAGATGTCGAGGCTACTGTACTAGGCCTTCTGGATATATTTACGTCTCTCATACTACAGGGTCGTCCTTTGAGTTCCACACGTCAGCCGTTGCTGTCATCTTTTGCCAGGCATGCCCGAGTTCTGGCTGATATGGCTCAGAAGAACGATTCGAAGAACATGAACACCCAACCGTTCATTCTATGGATTCCTGGCTAAGATGGTGATTGCGATGGCACCATTACCGAAGCGCCCCGATGGTCTTACTCTACGAAACTTCATGGGACTTTTTCTTGACCAAGGAGATGGAATACAACTTCCAGTTTTCGTCCCTCTCTGGCATTCTTCCAAGCCAGGGTGGGGGGGGGGGGGGGGGGGGCGGTTTCAGCTCGTTCCAACCCGGCGCAACAACTTGCCGTTGAGGTGGCCTTAGGAGCAGCAATGTGAGGAGACGACTTCCATCTGCAAGCCCTGGCTTGAAAAAAATACTTTGTCTGCAGTCACAAGACCCGTCAAACCTACTGGACGCCCTTTTAACTTTGCAACTTAAAACCCAAGGCGACCAAGACGGATTTCTTCGCACATGGCTGGCAAAATATCTCATAGCTGTCATGAACACCGACCATGAAGCCTTAGTGGAAACGCTCGCACAGTCCGTGAAGTTCGTGGACAGCTTGAAGAGGCACCATATAGCCAATCCCTCGTTAGTCTGGGCCAAACAAGTCATTAAAGAACATCTTCTAGCGAGCGTCAGCGGCCAAGAACTACAGGTTTCGAATTGGAGAGATTGGCTCAATAAACATGGCCGCAATCTCCCTCAATACATAGCAGACTTCATCAATCAGCACTACCATCTTGGGGTTCCTTTGCCAACGCGGGTCTCATTCAAAGTGGCTGAGGAGAAGAATCGTAACTCATAGGAAGGCAAGCAGCTGGAACAAGATGTGGGTGGCGATGACGATCGGGTCCATGAGGGTGCAGAAGAACCTGATGGTGATGGCTCTATGGACGAAGAACGTTCCGGCAATCGCGTTCGAGAAGGGTCAAGGCCCGTTATTAATGAACACTTTCACGATCGTCAACGTGGGTATGACCAGAATCAACGACTCCGAGGTCCCAAAAGAGATCGATCACACACTAAAGGGCCTCTCTCCGACCCAATAGATATTTACTTACGCCCGGCGAGAAGAACGAGTCCTCGCAATCACCGGGGCCGTCGGAGCCAGTCTCCTAGCCCCGTGAGATCCTGGACCCCTTCCCATCCCAATGTACTTACTAGTACTCGAAGGCCTTCATGCATCCCATACGTACGCATGTCTTCTTATTCGTCCGACAGTAGTTTGGCGAGGTACAGACCTGAAAGAGAAGGGCAGCGTAAGTCTCTTGAATCCAAAGTCGAATCTTGGGAGGATGGATGTCGCGAGGGATACCCGAGACAAGATACATATGGTGATGGACCCGACGGCATGATGATTATGACGGCAGCATGGTCGTCCATGACGACAATGCCTCTCACACAAGGACTGCTACAGATGGCCATGTAAAAGTTGGCTATGACCGAATACAGGACAAGATCAGGTTCGCGAAATCGGGGCGGCCACAGCTCGAATCTACAAAGGTTAGAGATGAGAGGCCGGATAACACAGTGAAGAGCTCCGGTGATCGATGCGGTGACAGTGGTTACAGTACACAAGTTCCGAAGTCCGTGAACGTCGACATTCATAAATGCAAGCTCCTTTTTTTCATCCAAGATTCTCAGGGATAGTACAGTCACAGTATCTGTGCGGAACAAACAGAACCCCGAGAAAGCGGCAAGGTACGCGATCGAATTCACTGGCATTTTAGATATAGCCTTGAAGACAATATGCCCACTCCCAGGTAAGTGCCAGGCCGCCTTGATCAGCAAGATGCCAAGGTCGAGGTTAGGGAACAACAAGCTGCACCTTCTCAGTTGGAGAGTAATCCACAGAGATCTACCTCCTCAGAGTTTACTTTGTCGACGTCTACTCCTCGGATTCACAACCACTCGACCTGGCAGATGTGAGCAGGATGCAACCAGTTCCAAAGCCTCTTTCGCGCCACCCGACGGTTCAAGACGACTTCAACGACGACCATCTTCCGGGCAACCAGTTTTCTTGCGATGGATAGGGAAATTGCACGAACCCTCTGGATGCCTTGAAGATTCCCCTGGACGAACATATGGAACAGAAAGTACTTACTCAAACCATCTTGTTGTTGAACCCGAGCGGGAGCTGAATGATGAGCGTCTATAACGGAGAGTGCGAACGGATAGAGGAGGTTGGCAGCTGAGCTCACAGAAAGTTGAAGCACCAAACCCCAACTATATGGGATACTGGGGCTTTTCAAGAAGACGGAAAGGATATGTGGTTATATGTTGACTGTTTTTTTTCTTTTTCTTTATGACTTGACGGACTCCGAATCAAAATAAACCCTAATTCTCTCTCGATCGATTGTCGAAGGTGTAGATTGTATACAGAGTACTTTGACCCTCTTCTCTTTCAAGCCCCCCCTTTTCTGTGCCTCGGCTTTGTGGTCAGGGGGCATGACCTGCGCTTGCAGCAAAGGTGGCGGGGCAACACCCATCTGCTGGGTATCTTTTGGCCAGAGACAATAACTCTTGTGACTCGACTTCTGAAGAGACCCAAGGTTATGAGAGTTTCTTCACGGAGAAGCTGACATGTCCAGCAGCTTGTGCCACTTGAATGCATGTGATTTGGAGCAATTGGAGCCGATTAGATAACCAGGGATAGCGCGAAAACGCCCAAGATCCCAACAAAACGCACAGTGACATGAAAGGCGGGAGTGACAGGGGCCCATCTTTTTGACTTTCCTGATCTGGACTGGATGCCTCCCCCCCCAGCTAGCCAGCTCGACAAAAGAAAAGAAAAAGGCCCCGAATAGGCAAAAACACACAAATGACAGCATCGCACATGGCACCGTACCCTTATTTGGCGGTCCCAACGTCCATCGTGTAGAGCAAGGGGGAGTAAGCTGTTGCTTCTCCTGATATTGTGATATTATCCCAACATCTTCCTCTTTGCATGACCTTTGGCCGTGATCATATATATATATATTTGAGACCTATCCACCTGAGACTCATCTCGTGCCGGCCTCCACCGTACCGAACCAGCTGTTGAAAGCCCGGGGCTGCGGGCTGCTGTTAGCTGCTGCACGTTGACGGTTAAGCAGCTTTGTCGACCTGACCTTGTCAAAGCTCTAGAACTAGTCTACAGTAGACTTCCGGGGTCGATTGACAAGTGGAAGGAAAGCGTTACCTTATTTATCTCCGCCTCTGCCTCCACCAGAGAGCCACCTCGACCTTGGACCCCTTCCGTCGTCGTCCTTTGGGCAACCAACCTGCCACATCAGCTCTGGTACATATAGTTATCAGAGCATCCCAAACAACGTCACCGACAGAAAAAGCTTGTTTTCATTCCGCAGATATCAACAACACCTCCTCACAAACTACGCCGCCGCCGCGTCGATATGCGGGATCCTTTCCCGTTCCCCCCGATTCCGGCTCTGGCCAAGGCCACCCAGCCTTGGGCCGACCGTCTTTCCTTGCCGACCCTGCCGCTCCATGTCCACGAAGTCATTGGTGCCGCCGCCTTCTACACCTTTGTCCACGTCGTCGTCTCGCCCATTGTGTCGAACCTTTTCTTCTCCAAGTACTACCCCAAGCACTCGCGCTCCAAGAAGGCCAACTGGGATACCCACGTCGTCTCGCTCGTCCAGAGCACCCTTATCAACGTCCTGGCACTATGGGTCATGTACACCGACAAGGAGCGTGCAGCCATGGACTGGGAGCAGCGCATCTGGGGTTACACGGGTGCCTCGGGCATGATCCAGGCTTTGGCCTGTGGCTACTTTGTGTGGGATTTGGGCATCACGTTGCTGAACTTTGACATCTTTGGCTTCGGTCTTCTCGCCCACGCTGTCAGCGCTCTTGTGGTCTACTCCTTTGGATTTGTACGTTCTTGAGCCCCCTCCCTTGCCCCAATCCATCTCCCAACTCTTGCCAGCAACTAACAATGCCCGTCAACAAGAGACCCTTCCTCAACTTCTACTCCCCGACCTTCATCCTCTACGAGCTCTCGACCCCCTTCCTTAACATTCACTGGTTCTTCGACAAGCTCAACATGACCGGCTCCCGTGCGCAGCTGTACAACGGCATCGCCCTCCTCGTTACCTTCTTCTGCTGCCGGCTGATCTGGGGCACCTGGCAATCCATCGAGGTCTACAAGGACATGTGGCAAGCTGTGCACCGCGCGCCCACGCCCGAGTACATCCAGTCCTACTACAACACCACCAGCTCCACCATCGATGCGGAGAACGTGATGCTCTTCGCCCCCAAGCCTGAGCCTATCCCCGTGTGGCTTGCTTTGCTCTATGTGGCTAGCAATGTGACGCTGAACACGTTGAACTGGTTTTGGTACTTCAAGATGATTTCAGCGGTGAGGAAGAGGTTTGTGCCTCAGGACGAGACGGAAGGAAAGTCTGATGTCGCTGCTGGTAAGGAGGAGAAGGAAGCCAAGTCTACCGCGACCGAACAAGCCAAGCGCCCCGTAATCGTCAACAGACACCGTCGTCAGAACTCGATCGAGGATTTCATTCCCGACAACGAGGAGCTTCGCGAGGGGACGATCCAGTAGGATTAGCGCGCCTTTCTAGGATTCCCTTTCTCTACGCGCCCGCGATCCTTACCACCTGCGGATGGGGACGCGGTTACCCATAGTAGCAGCGCCAGCGGGAACGACGCCGATCCGTCCCTGCGGGCGCTGAGGCGTGTTATCGAGGCCGCGAACGCAGGTGATATTGGTAATAGAGACCTACTGGAGTTGTTGCCGTTGCCGCGTCCAGAGAGCGGGAATGGCGAAGAACCTCTGCTGTTACGTGACATAGTGCCGGGAAACTATGTCCAGACTACAAAGGAACTAAAGAGACGAAGAGACGGAGGTGGAGGTCCCAAGTTAGACCGACAGCGCGACAAGCACTGAATCTCGGATGACAAGTGGGGGAGGACGAAGAGGAGGAGGGAAGAGGGCTGTTAGAGACAAGATGGGTTAGGCGTCAGTGTCGAATTCATGTTAACAAGCACAGTATCTTACTCGCCATATCTCTTTGGATACATCGTCAAACAGGGTAGATGAGTTGAAGAGATCTGACCAGCGTGCTCACAGAGGTTACTTTATGTCATTTTCGTAAGCGTTTCTTTATTTTACAATGGGGGGCGGATCAAACAAGCGTATGCATTTGGCTTTGTATGGTAGTAATACCTGAGATTTGCACCCAAGATCTTGGTTTAGGGTCGTTCAGGGCTGTTGGTAGTTTAGCTTAATAAGAATAATAGATGTTACATGCAAGGCCCTCGCTTGCTCTCAATATGGATGACAAAGTGATATATACCTACTGGCTAGCTACATTACGCAGTCTACAAATCCTTACTTACTGTTTAGAGGAAGATCATATCTTTAATTACTTTTTCATCACGTAAATTGTAGGTTGGTGCGTGCGTCCAACACGTCTGGACGAAACAAATCGAATATAAAGAGTTTAGGACGAAGCAGGAAGAGAAAACCCAATACCACATTATATATACAGGGCTTCTGATATGGCGATGACAGCAGTCCAGATAGAATGAAGGGAAGACCTGAGAGACCAGATGACATATGCCGTCAGTCACATCAAGTACAATGTGGTCAAGTTTATCCACCATCGGTGAAAATAGAAGCAAGTGCCATCATCGTTGTATACCTACGCGACAACTTGGGACTTTGAGAGCTTTCACATCCAAGTAGGAGGTAATCCATAAAGTTGACAATCCATCTTAGTAATTATCATATTAAAAAGTTATCGTTCTTACAACAAAAAAATATCGACGATGCTATGCGATCCGCAGTGCTGCTGCTGCTGCTTCTTCTACTATCCCTTCTTCTTCTTCTTCTTCTTCTTCTTCTTCTTCTTCTGTTTTCGTCGGCGTGTTGCTAATTGTGCTCGTTGTCTTGGAGAACTCGCTAATGCTTTGCACCTCACCTCACCCACACCACCTTACCACCCAAAGCTTCCCAACTCGCTCGCATTTGCGTTTCCTTTTGCTCAGTTCTCTCTTGAGTCCAGATTCAGCTCGCTCTTTGTACCCATTTCCAGAGTAGTCCGCACAGTCTATCAACAACCAGAGCCAACCAAGCAACCAAGCAGCAAATCTAAACCCAACCACGCAGATCCTAACCCAACCATAGGAACCACTACAAGAAACTCACCCACACACTCACAACAATCCGACAAAAGCCTGTAAACACTGTATGGAGAAGACTTAGAAACCGAACGGGTTATCGGGAGCTAGTAAACTGTTAGCACATTGCCTCTAACCACAACACATACTTTTTTTGTGCGGGCAAACTTACTAGCAGCAGCCAAATTGGCTCTCCTCCCAGTCGCCTGCGGCGCCAATTTCTTCACATCACCACTGATACCAAACCTTACAGGCGGCGCCGGCCCCGTCTGCTGCGGCACCAACGGCTGCTGCTGCTGGGGTCCGTTTCCAAAGCCCTGAGCGAAGCTCATGCCCGTAGCCTGAGGCTGGAGAGGAGGCGGGAGTCCACCACCGACGTGACCGTAGCCAGTCGGCTGGGGAATAAAAGGTTGTTGCTGTTGAGGGTATTGGCCGAAGCCGGTTTGCTGAGGCTGCATGCCGGTCATCATGGGTTGTTGTTGCTGTTGCTGCTGCTGCTGCATACCAAAGCCCGTAGGCTGGGGGATGAAGGGTTGTTGTTGAGGCGGGAATTGACCGAAGCCGGTCTGCTGGGGCTGCATGCCGGTCATCATGGGTTGCATGCCAGTCATCATGGGCTGTTGCATCTGTTGTTGCTGAGCCTGCATTTGGGCGGTGTACTGTTGCTGGAGACGTTGCTGGGCGAGATCGGCAAGGCTCTGGCCGGGAGGAGCGATCTGGGGTGCTTGGAAGCCGGTCATCTGAGGCTGCATAGGGGGCGGCGTAAAGGCGCTGGGTGGAGCGGACTGAGGCGCCGAGAGAGGGCGAGATGGAGGTGGGGCAACGAGACCACCCGGGGCCGCCGTGAACTGAGGAGCAAGAGGTCTTTGACGGGCAATGTTCTGAGGAAGAATCTGTGCACCAACAGCAGGAGGTTGCATACCGGTGAAGAAACCGGGAGTGGCGCCGGTAAGCTGAGGGACCTGCGCAGGAGCAGCAGCCGGAGCCGGAGCCGCGGAAGGCGGAGGCAACGTGATGGCTGGTTGCACAACTGGCGGGGGAGCCACCTTTTCGGGTTCCAGAGGCTGGGTAAGCAACGACAACTCTTGCATCGACTTGGTAAGAGCCGCTGGTGGAGGGGGAGCCGGCGCGTCAACCAGAGCTGGCGTAGCAGGGGCCGCAGCGGCAGCGGATGCCGCCGCAGGAGCGGGAGCAACGGCTTGCGCAGCCGGCTCAGGGGTTTTCGTCTTGGTGGGCTTAACATCCCAAGCATCATCGTCAAAGCCACTGGAAGGCTTCGAGGCAGCCGGTGTTGGCGTAGCCGCAGCCGTAGGAGATGATGACTTGCCACTGCCAGTACCCGAGTCCTTGGAGAAAGCGTTGGGATCGACGGTGTTGCTGACCTCGACAGGAGGCGCCGGCCTGCCCTTCTTTGTGTTGTTGCGGAGCGCACCTCCTGGCCCAGAGAAAAGTCCTCCCTCGCCCTCTTCGCCCTTTTTGTTCCGCATGTACTTGTTGTCCAGGTACCGCATGACCTTGATAATATCACCTTCACGCAAGCCCAAGTTCCTCAGCACAGTAGCATCAACATCTGGCAAGACACTTTCGTCGATAGCCTCCCGCAGGAAAGCTTGAGCATACCGCTCGCACAATCCAACCTGTACGTCGCAACCGAGGAAGAAGTTGAACCAGTCGTAGTCGGGCTTCTTCGAGGAATCGATGGTAGCGCCAACCCGAGAGCTGGAACCACGATCTCTTTCCCTGTCGCGCATCGATCGACTAGATCTCGAAGACTCACCGGCAGATCGCTTGTTCTTCAGGTCGGATAGGGGCTTATCTTCGTCGAGAGATTCACCGGTTACGCGCTCCACGTACTCGAGATCCTCAACAGACATCTTCGAGACGGGCACGGCGATCTGCACACCGTTCATCTTGTGGAGCCTGATCTTACCATCCTTGACACCGAGGAACTGGGCCTCAACGCTGAAGGACTTGGATCGATCGGTCCATGTTCGTACCTTGGAAGGATCGGGCTCTGCGACACACTGTTAGTATTCTGCATACTTTGGAAAGGGGAAAAAAGCTGGGCATAAGTGTACTTACTCGGCTTGCTTGACGACTTGGAACTGTTGCTCTGACCGGGTTCGCGCTTACTGCTTCGCTGTTTTCCTCTCCTGTTATTATCTGTGGCCGGCAAACTACTACTTCGTTCTTGCAATCGCAATCCTGGGCCTACCTCAGAGTTCCTCTTTTGCTTCTCCTTCTCTTCCTCGCGCTGGGCAGCCTTGATAGCCTCCTTGGTCAAGCGCGCCTCCTCCAGGCGGTTCTTCTCGACTTCCGACATGCCCACGGCAATACCGGTAATGGCCGTCTCCGGCTCATCCCACACGCCGTTGATCTCAATGTAGCTGCTGGGAACGACGCCCTCCTTGCCGTTCTTGACGCGACGCACCATCCACCACTCGTCACTCTTGGTATCGTCGAGAATAACAACCTCATCACCGACGCCGACAGTGACCTCGTCCTCACCCTGAGCCATAAAGTCATACAGCACAGTACCCTTCTTCTTCTTGCCTCCGGCGCCTGCGGCAATAATCTCCTTGAGTCCCTCAAGGCGCACAGTTCCGGCCATGTCGCCCAGCATCGCGACGATCTCTTCAGCGGTGTCCTTGGCGCCCGCGTGAAAGTCGACGCTCTTGCTTGGTCGCACGAGCTCCATAAACACGTGCTTGCCCTCCCGAGAATAGTGTGTCATGCAATCGGCCCGCCATTCCTGCGAAGGACCGTCGTGGGAGTGTTCCGGCGCTATGAGAATCATTCCCGTCCTCAGGTTGATGCCCAGCGTGGTCGGCATCTTCTTCTTCTTGCCCATCACCGACGTCATTTCGTTGATGTTGTACATGTGGAAACCGCCCGGAGTGAGCGCGGCGGTCTGGGGAGGAGGCTGAGAGGTACGCGGGCTAATGCCATAGTCATCGGTGTCCTGGGATGCCGACTGAGCGGGCGGTGGCACCGGTCTGTATGACTTTTGCTCCGGAGCAATCTGCGAATCGCCCCGCGGGCGGCTCGGAAGCGGCGGGGACCTAACCTCGTTTTCGTAATCTTCCGAAGCGTATGACTGTCGCTGGGGCTGGGGGACACTGATGGGCGCTGGGGGTTGGAACGAAGAGCGGTTGGCCATAACTCCGGCGATGGCGGCGGCAGCAGGGTTGGAAGCGGCGACGGGGGTGCTTGGCTCAGAGGGCACACTCCTGGCGGGCAGGGGCGGGCTGGCTACATCGGCGCTGACGCTTGGTGTCCTCTGCGGAAGAGGCGGAGGCGGAGCAGTCGCTTCTTCCTCCTCCTCGACCTGGCCAGCCTGGCCATCGCCCAGCTCGATGTAGTTGGCCGGCGCGAAGCCGTAGTCGCCATCATGGCCAACAAGAATCCAATCGGGGTCGGAAGTGTCGAAGACTGAGAGCTGCGCATCCTCGGGGAAGGAGAGCTCTTCGTCGGTCTGACGCGTGTACTCGTAGAGAGCGCGAGCGTATGATACGGGTTTTGCCTGGCGTCATGGTGTGCGCGGTCAGTTCAAGTGATCCATCCAAATGCCAAGGCCAGCCAGCTTGCTATCCACAAGCAGGCACAAGTAGCCAGACGGCACTGCACGTAATCCATCTAGACTCACATACCTCCTCAATGTAGTTGTTCGGGATCAAGCCGACGGGCTCGTCATCGTCGGCGGCATTGGCCTTCTTCTTCGCCTTCCACCAATCGTCCTCCTGACTCTTTTCCAACACATAAAGAATGTCGCCCTCGGAGATTGTCAACTCGCCCTCGCCCTGGGGCGTGTAATCGTAAATGGCCCTATAGACACCGAGGAAGCCCATGGCTGCTGCGGGAATTCTGCTCGTATGATGCCCTCTGGGTGGCAGCCGGCATGAACTGACGCAGGGGAGTTGTTGTTACGAAGAAAAGGATTGGGGAAAACGAAAGGCGCTGTGGTGCGAATGGTGGCTGGTGTTGGTATCACAAGTCTTGGTTCTGTCGGGGGAGGGGGGGTCCCGGGAGAAATGGAAACAAGGAGCGAGCGGCGGCGGCGGCGGCGGCAGCAGCGTGCGAGAGCGGGCGGGTGACGCTAGGTTGCTGACGGGACGGGGGTGCGGCGCTGCGGCTGCCGGGCAGAGGAGCTAGGAAGCTCGTTGTAGAGTGTACGGGTGCTCCTGAAGCAAGGGGTAGCCGCTGGAGCAAGCACTGTAGGTATGCCCGCTTGCACGTAGGATCGTGGCCGGCCGAGGCCCTCCTGTATGGTACGGGTAGCCTGCTATTTCGAGCGAGGGAACGTCGGGAGGATGTCGACGACAGCGAACACGCGCGGCTGCGGTGACCCTGCGATGAGTTCAACCTTTATCAAGACTTTTGATGTTGCGGTCGAATGGAATGGTCGAGCCAAGTTAAGACGCTGGAAATTACTCTATGTCCGACTCGTGGACCCGAGTGCTCGTTTAAAGGAGCCGATCCGGGGGTGTGTGTTGGGGGGTCGCTGAATTTGGGGGAATTAAGCGATGCAACGAAGCGGTCGCGAAGACGCCGCGATCTTTCACGAATGCTAAGTATCACCAGAATGTATATTTTACCCATGCAACTAATCGCAATGTCCACAGAAGATCCATTCGAGAACAGAACAAGCGTAAAAAGTGTATTGACCAGAGCACAAATTCCTTGTTCGTACCTTACAAGATTGGAAACCTCCAACTTGAACCTCCAAGAACAGCCCGCTACGTAACCAGGCGCCCAGCGCTGAAGGTGTACCTACCTTATATGAAATTACTGCAGCGCATCTCAGTGGTACAAGGCACTGTTTGGCGCAGGAACGGAGTATTCTTTTCCAAATTGAACCCGACGAGTGAGATCGTGCAGGAGCAAGCACAGCCCGCCGCATCTTAGGGCGCTTCCGGTACGGCATAGCCATACCTCGAAAGCGCAACTTTCACTTCGTTAGTCACCAAGTGTTAAAAGGCCGTAATTCTGGCTTGATTGTAACAGTCAACTTGAACTCTCCCAACAAACAAGAAATAGCAGGCAGCTGGTCTCGACCGGCAAACCCGGGCATTCATCAGCGATCTACTGTAGCCGCACGTGTAGATAGCGTCATATCCCGGGGTTTCCCTCATGATATTTGGGCGCTTGGTGGATCGTTCATTTCAGGTCGAGGGTCCGCCGGACATGGGAGCTGTTCAGCGGGTGTCGTCGTTATTTATACGCCCCCTGAATTTGGAATTGTTTCGTAATTCTCTCGCGTACGGTAACGTAACGATCAATACCAGCTAGTAGTAACTATTGTCAACCCCTTTTTCTTGGTGGAGATAACCCAACGAAAGTCTAAATGCCAGTTCAGCGTCGATTATACAGCGATAATATCACCCTTTGAACCTAGATCAAAACTTTGATAAGTCTGTATAGCATGCCTCCACATACCAGTACTAGTTTCATTACCCAGCCAGTCTAGACCTAGAATGGCCCAACGTCTAGATATCGTCTTCAGCGAAGACGCCCTTCACTCACTCACATACCACCTCCAAACAGTCAGGACAGTCTTGCACAGGCGTCCTCCCCATCTCATGTGCCATCCCCACCGTAGCTTCTGGAGGCTGCATGTCCTCCATATAATCCTCCATCACAATCACGCTCGGCGTGTCCTTCCTTCTCATCACCTCCACTTCGCCGACGAATTCTCCAGATGAGGTGATGTCAGCCACCTACGGCTTGGCATCGCTCTCATGCAACGAACTCTGTCGGGTGCTGGTTTTGCGCCCCTGGCTGCGCGACATCACCCCAGGGAAGTACCTAGGTTCGTGCTCGGGGAGATGCAGCTCCCTCATCGAGTCGGTGAGACCAGTGGCGGTTTCTGTTCCTTCGAGGGCAGCACTGGGGAGTCCCAGCTGGGGCGACTGCTGCATGGGGCTGGAAAGGGTCTGAGATTGTGAAAGGGAGTCGGCGCCCCCGTGCGGAGCGGGCTGCGAGGTGCTGGTGTTGAGCAATGTCTTCGCCTCCCCAAGGCTAGCCTTCGCAGGCGGCGCGGGAGACTTGGGGGCTGCTTGGGCAAAAGCTGCCGCCGATTCGGCTGCAAGAGCATTGTATCTTTCAACCCTGTATTTACTTGTCAGCAGTCGTCCACCGGCTAGTCGAAAGTGCATAAACTTACATTCCCCTTTCCTCCAGTAGAGTTCGATAACGGAACTCCTCTCTGCGGTCAGGCACGTTGGTCTTGACCATTGTATTGCCCTGGGCTCCTGGCAAGTCAAAGTTTTTACCCAGCCACTGCTCTTTGATCGAACGCTCGTAGCCACTCTGCTTCACAGAGTTCTTTGCAAGCTCGCACATGTCCACCGGGCTGAGCTTGTAGATTTGCGCCGCCACCGCATACTCCTCGATCAGCGGCTCCTTGGTGAACGCAAACTGGAGAGGATCATCCGTGGAGAGCGACACGTTGAGGCCACGCTTGAAGTACTGGTGCATCGGGTTTCTCTCGTATGCCAAGAATAGCGCGTTGTTGCTCAATGGCGACATGGCAATACCAATTTTTTCAAGGTAGAAGACGTATTGCAAGACAGGAACCTTGCGCAAGAGAAGACCGTGGCTGATGCTGTGGCAGCACAAAGCAGCGACGGCAAGATGCTCGCTGTCACCCGCTTCACCGCAATGGGGACGGAGGACAAAAGTGTTGAACCCACGCCTCTTGCGCCAATGGTTAAGCGAGGCCATGTTCGCATATAGGTAGTAGATCCAGTAGCTGTAAGGGGGGTTCTGTTTGCCGTCCCAAATCTTAGGGACGGGGAACTTCCTGAACAGTCGTCGCTCCACCTTGCTTTCATCGTCGACACTGTCCAAACCAATGACTCTTTGCAAGAAGATGTGCAACTTGGGGTGGCTGGAGGGATCCTTGGTGACCTCGAACAAGGGCTCGAAGATGTTCCTGACAATCTCCTCGAACGTGTTTACGCCGCCACTAGCTTTGTAGACATCGTAGAGGCGAGGAATCTGGATGAGCCAGCGGACGTTGTGAGAGAACAGCTTGTTGTCGACAACCCAGTTGGCAAGCTTGTCCCACTCATCGAGGGACTTGCCGTAGATGGACACACGCCACTCAACCATCTGGTATTTGCTGGACTCCAGATCCGCAATGACTTCCTTGGTGATTTCAGCCAGGTAGCGTCCGTTGATAAAGTTATCGGTCTTGAGAAAGATGGTACGCAAACGCGACTCGCCAATTGGGTTATACTTGAGGTTGAACTTGTCGAAGCGGTGAAACGAATCCGTGTGAGCATGCATATCCAGCGTGTCGATACTGAGATCGTAGGCTGTGAGGTTGAGACTTTCAAATACCTCCGCCAGCGTCAGGTACTTGCCGTCTCTGTAAAGTACAATCTCGTCTGGGTACTTCTTGATCTTACTCTTGATAAAACGCAAGAGATGCTTCTGATTCATGCAGGCCGAGTGGTGAACGTGGGTGTCAACCTTTCTGACGTTATAAAAATCACGATGGGGCACCTTCTTGCAGTCGGCCGTCTCATCGTATCCTTCCAAAAGCACATAAAGGTCGAACCGCTTTTCGAGGTACTGAAGACGTCTGAAGGCAAAGCTCTTGCTAGGTCCGTCCGAGGAGACCGACAGGATGGCTTCCAGATCCAAGTAATACTCCCTCAAGGTCGGGATCTTGATAGCTGGCTTATCGGCCTCTTTGTCCTCGTCGTTACTGTAGATCTGGTAAACACCACTTTCATCCAGTTTGTAGGTAAAGTCATCCGAACCAGGCACAGGCAACAAGTCCTCAAGCACAAAATCCTCGCCAATATCCTGCCCAGGTTTGCGCCTCTTGCCGGTCCACTTGTATGGGGTGCCAGAGGACCCTTCGTGCTTGTCGTTATTCAGTATCATGCTATTCGCTAGGCTGTTTCCTGCGCTCCAAGCCGGGCCCGGGGGAGGAGGATAGATGGCCCAGCTAGGATCATCCTTAGGGTTATCATGCGGCCCTTGGAGGGACAGATTAATGTACTTTTGCCTGAGATCGATGATCTTTTGAACGCCCTGAAAGATGCCAGTAAGCTCAGCAGTGATCTGAGGGTCTGTGTCCATATAAGTACTGCTCCCAATGCCAGAGACCATGCCGGTGTTCAGCAACGTCTCCCGTTGAGCAGCCGGGTTGATCCTCCCCGGCAATGGCGAGCTGCCGGTGGCAGTCCGAGTGTGACTATAGCTGCCAGATAGTCGCGGCATCTTTTGCCGTACTGAGGCCTCGATCAGAGGATCATTGGCAGGGCCGGCCTTAAGCCCGGTGCCCATTGTGGACTCGGGAGATAGGATGGCGTTCTGGGAAGAGTCCGTAGGAATGTGCCTTGTTCCAGCGCCGTGGCCGTGACTGGGCGCGATGAATGGGCTGCCGGTGGGAGTAGCGTGGGGGTCTGTAGAAATTTGGTTTCTCTCCGCCTGGCTTCGTTGATAGAACAGCTTGGCGTCTGTCTGAGTCATCTGGCGCTCGGTTACGGCGTCGTAGAATGTCGTCTTTTTGGGCATATCTCTGAGAAGCATGCCCTCTTCAATCTCTGCGTCTGTCAAGTGGTTCCCGGTGTTGGCCAGGTCGACGTCGCCATCAGCGCTACCAAGCCTGCTGCCAAGGTGGTCATGCTCGATGGTGTTGTCGAACTCTGTGTCACTCGTTTCATGAGCATTGTACTCTTCATCGTCGGAATCGCGAGCCGGCAGGTGGCTAGCCGCGAAAGTGGGAGACGTCGGGCTTGACGACTGGGTGTCGCGCGCGTAAGGGGAGGGTCCTGGCAGAAGATCATCAGACCACAATCTTGGACGGATTGGAGTGGACAATGGTCAAGGACGGGTTCAATGCGGGGGACGCTGTGATTCCTGCAACTTACCACCGCACATAGTAGCAGCTTGAAAGTGCAAAGAGAAAGTGAACTGTTGCTGCTGTGTTTGGGTGTACACAACGGAAGAAGGTGATGACAGCGAGGGGCAGTCTTCCAGTTTTTCCCCGCCGGGTGAAAGCCCCAGACAACGATTGGCCGTTGTTGTCTTTGGGCACAGTCACACTTCAACCAGTTTGCTTGTTGCCCGACGTGTACGACGGGTGACGACCTGTTAGCAGAAGGTACTGGACTTGTACTTTTGTCGATGTTGTTCTTTGGTGTAGTGTTCAGGTTTGTGTTGGGTTCAAAGTCTACTAGCAAGTCTAGAGGTCTACAGAGAATATTGACTGTCAAAAATCGAATGCCCAGACCGAAGCCCCTCCAAATTCTGATCGAGATTCTGGTACGGAGATAGGGCTATAACTGCCCTGCTGCACAAAGGTGGTTCGGTTTAAACTTACACCACCTTACCAGAACCACGGGCACTACACTGAAGCGAACGGGATCTTCCAATCTGCCGTCGAATGACGCATCGCAACCCCACCATAAGGCTCTCGCAAAGTTGCAGGGGTATTTGGATGGACCACTAACAAGCGCCCTGCGGTCTCTTTCGGTCCCATTTCTGCACCCGCTGCACCTGAAAAAAGGACCGCCCGTGAAAAGGAACTGCTTGCATTCCGACCCTACCACTGCAAGGGCGCAAGGTGGCCCCTGGAGACGGACCCCTGAATATTTCTCAACAGGGCGGTTCCGGCCCTTATTCTCGGTCACTTCCGTCAACAAACAGTCAAACTATTACCTAAAAGCAGTCATCGAGCCCTGGAATCGGTGCAAAATCCCGAGGTTCATTCCAAATGTCCAGTTGGACACGGCTATCCCGGCTGCTATCGAAGTATCAACTGAACTTCTACCGTTACAACAACAAACCAACCCTCAAGCGGATCAGGCCTTCTTGAGCGGCGCGGACGAGACCCTCCGGACCGGAGCCTTCTTCTTCCCATCCAGCGAGTACAGCCCGCCGGCGCCGAACACTATTACGGCGCCAACCAAGGTCCCAAACGCCAGCTTATTCCCGAACAGCCATATGCTCAACAGCAGACTGACAAGCTTCCGGATGTTGAGAACGATGGTGACGGTCAAGGCAGTCGAGGCTGCCGCCAAAAGATTGACTCCGCGGATGCAAGCATACTGGGTCAGGACGTTCAGCGCCAGATAAAACAATTGACTGGGAATGTGAATATTCTCCAGGAACTTCTGAATGTTGGGCGACAAATTGGGGTACTCCTCGAAGGCCGGCAGCGGTAGAGTCAAGGGTGCGCTGTCGGCCAGTCTCTTGAACTGCGTCTTCAACGACGGCCAGAAAAACAAAAACAGGGGCAAGGACAGGAGATGCGAGTAGAAGAGGTTCTCCTTCCAATGCGGGCCATATTTCTTATAAGTTTCTTCCGTGTAAAGGCCCATGACAGCTGACAAGCTCTGGGCAACGAAGAGAATGGCAAGTCCAATGCCGAAATCCGAGTTCTTCTCGTGAGACTCTTTCTTGCTCGATCCCTGGAATATCTGTCAGTATCCGTTTCTTGCAGGGATATCCACTACGTTATTTTGGAAGCGCACCTTGCTCTGTGCATCAGACCAGGCCGCCACGATCACACCCACGGTGAGGAGGAGTACGGCTACGATCTGGATTCTTGAATATCTCTTGCCCCACAAAGCTCCAGCAATCATTGTGGTTATGCTACCTCCCGAGCGCAGGATAATATGTACTGGCACCGAAATGTCGTAGCTAAAAGCATGGTTATTGAGGACATTGATGGCAAAGAATAGCGCAATGTTGATCAGCCATCGTTTGATCGGAACTTGATTTTTCTTGAGGAAGAAGGGCGGACGGCTCCAGTCGACCTGGGAAGGCAGGCCGACGAGGGTAACGAAGAGAAACTGGACAAAGGTCAAGAGTGTACCTGCGAACGTTAGCTCCATAATCCCGTATCCGTGATATCCGGGTTGCAAGCAATGTGAACCCGATTTGGCCAGAGGTGGCTGATAGCAGAGAACACGTACCGGCACCAGGCTCAACTTTGATGATGGACTCAAGCGCAAAGACATTGGAACAGCACCCGCCAAAGATGAGCGAGAGCATAACTCCTATGGCGATCCATTGCGGGATCGTCTCAATGAACATGCGCCCAGCCAGGGCCATGGCGCGGCTGAAGAACGGACGGTTGTCGTCAATTCCGTACATCTCAGCCTTTTCGAGAGACGGGGCAGCATTGATGACACGGGGCGAAGGTTCCGACACAATGGAACCTCGGTCGTCGCGGTTCTTGTTGCTGTTTACCGCATTGTGCTGCGGTTTAGGCGCCTGACGCCGACGTGAGGCGGCCATGGCGAATGTGCAAGTCGGAGCATAAAGCCGCTACTGGAGAGTTGGGGGCGACGGAGCGAGCTGCCAAGGGGGCACAGTCGGCAATGTATATTATAGGTACGTAGGCCAGGTTCGGGTTGTTGTTGGTCAAGTTGTGATGTCTTTTTGGCAGCCTGGAAATAGTTCGAATCGCCCTGTGTCCGAAGCAAGCAACTTGTTCGTCTGATGGCGGGGCAGACAGGGAATGTCAGTCGGGTCGGGTACCTGTAGTGGTTGGGTAAGGTAGGTGGTTTCCCAACGTGGTCGAACCGTTGAGGTTGGCCAAAGCTTCCCAAGAAAAGCAAGCGTAGAGGAAGGTGGGAAGGTGCCGACAAGGCAAAGGGAGAAGCAGGTGTTGATATTTCGGATGGGATGGAGAACGCGTGGGAAGAAACCTATGTGTATACTCGATTCAGTTCGGAACCTTGCGCCAAGGTTGGCAGCAAGCAGAAGCAACCAAGTGGGCTCGAGATCAACTTCATGGAATTTCCACTGCAGGCTCAAAGCTCCAAGGCGACCCGCGCCAGAATTCCATTCGCTGGAACTGGTTCAACGTTACCATTTTCAAACTTCCATGTGGCCACAATTCGGGATGGTGGAGATCTGCCCGTGGCAGATTCAAGCAAATTCGGCTGGCTTGATCCACCATTTCCACCGCGACAGCACCACCACGAGCTTCAGCTGAAACCGACTTGTCCACTGATCCAGGCATTTCGGCCCACTAAAATTCGCAGGGCCAGCGCCCGGGCGGGACGGGCATGTGAAGCCCAGATGGGGATCGATGGTCGGGTGGCTTGACATCTGCCGAGCCAGGATCACGGTCTTGACTGTTCTTGACTGTCTTCGTCGAGGCCCTTGAGCTTCGGTTACCATCAGCTTGAGGTTGTTCACGGCGGTTTATGAGATTCCGGCTCGTCTTTATTTGCCTATAGACTCGGCTTGCACGCCCATATCAAGGTATGGGATTGGATAATATACACTGCCTTTTGGTAATCGAGACCGCGCGTGAAGAGAAACGGGGACAACGCAGCTGGAGCTGACGGACCGCAGGATGGGGATCTGTCACAGACAAAGCATTTGTTCACTTTACCGAGTACGTGCTATAAACATTAGAAGTATTCTATACCTCTACCTATATGTGCGGAACAACCAAGTTCCATCAATAACATTCGGTTGTTTGGGAATATACGTACCTCTAACGATGCCCCCTTAGTTATTGTAATTAAAATCAGGGGCCAGTCATCAAGGTGCCTGCAGTCTGGGTTCCAAGGTGGTTGAACTGTTAAGGTAGCTCACTGGAATAACCCTAACCCTTGTGCTCTTCCATTTGCCCACTGCACTCATCCTGAACATTGGCCGCTTCATCCCGCCCAGGAGGCAGCGACACGGCAACGTCCTCAAGAAGAAGGGTTCACTTATACCAATCTCACAGTACTTCTCTTTGAGAAAGTTCTTGCTTTCGAGTTCTTACAGCCAGCAGAATTCCCCCAAAAAGTATCAGAGTTGATCGCGCAAGTTGTCGCGCTGGGTCAACATTCATTCCGCCCTTTATTACTGCAATCGTCGTGTTGAGGTTCCACATGAGATGAGGCCATCACAATGTGAGTTTCTGTCCACCAACAGCCTCATACACCGAACATGATACTAATACATACTCCAGGACCGTATTCTCCCTAGTCATC
The DNA here is from genome assembly GCA_009805215.1 of Neurospora discreta FGSC 8579. Classification (NCBI taxonomy): domain Eukaryota; kingdom Fungi; phylum Ascomycota; class Sordariomycetes; order Sordariales; family Sordariaceae; genus Neurospora; species Neurospora discreta. The sequence continues at coordinate 216,117 of RANX01000013.1, forward strand.
ATCAACAAGGCCGGTGGCCTAATCTTTAACAGAACGTTTCACGAAGGTGGCCTGAACAAGATCAGCACCAACGACTACCTCGTCCTGGCCGGAACCTTTCACGGGTATGTTAACATGTTACTCACGTACCATGAATTCAACCTCATTCGCGTCATGCTAACGCGACGTTTCCTCTCCCCCAAAAAAGCGTCCACGCAATCACAGCCCGGTTAAACCCCGTCAAGTCCGCTCCGGAGCGGCCTCTATCCAACAGCGTCCCCGGCGTTCCAGGCGGGATCCTGACGCGGCCGGAACCGCCCTCGGGTTTGGAGGTGCTTGAGTCGGAGAACTTCCGACTGCAGTGCTTCAACACGCTGACGGGGGTCAAGTTTTTATTGTTTACGGACACGACGCAGACGAACGTGGACGTGATCATCAGGCGCATCTACGACCTCTACTCGGATTACGTCATGAAGAACCCGTTTTACCAACTTGAGATGCCGATTCGGTGCGACATGTTCGACCGGAAGCTGTTGTCATATATTAGGGAAGTTAATAACAGGTAGTGGTAGTAGATGGGGTGATACGGCACGAGGCATGAGAAAGAGAAAAAAAGGGGGGGGGGGGTTGGTATCAAGTCATAATGCTATGTCTGTCCGACGGAGTTACGTGGCGTTTATCTTTTGGGAATGATGGGGCAGGCGGTCAAAGGGTCATGATAGAACAGCTTCATGCTCAAAAGATGGGCCGTAGTAGTGGCCCAGTTAATACCATAGCGAGTCTATTGTACACAAATACGGCCAGCGCCTATGGTAGTCTTCCCTTGCAAAGCGCCATCACTCATAATTCCGACCCGCCAACAATGAGCCGACTAGGAGGTATCCATCTTGTCGCCATCATTTGATTTGCCGGGCTTGTCATCATCCTTTTTGCTGCCGCTGCCGCTCGGCTCGCCGTCCTTGCCCAGCAATGGTTCCGACTCGCCAGCCTCTTCCTTGACGTCCTCCAAGCTCGCTTTTTTCGCCGCCTCAGCCTCCTCCTTGGCGCGCTTCTCCTGGCGTGCCTTCTCTTCCTCCATACTCATTCTCAGCGCAAGGGCCAGCTCGGGGTCGACGGATGGATCGATACCGAAGGGGAAGTCCTCGTTCGCCGCGCCGCCAGCATCGCCACCAGCGCCTCCGCTGCCGCCAGCAGCAGCCTCGCCGAGAAGAATAGGTGTCGAGATGAGCTGGTCGCTAAGAAGCTTGCTGCTCGGTGGGATGACGACCATGTTGGACCCTTCGCCACTCTTGACCTCGCGGTTGAAAGCCTCGAGCTTCTTCTGGTTCTCGTCGTCGATGTCGCCGAAAAGCACAAAATCAACGCTGGTGTTGTTTTTCTTCATCTTTTTGGCAAGCTTAACAAGGTCGCTTTCCTCCTCCTCGATGGGCGAGCAAACAAAAATGACGATACGACCCCGCTGGGACTTGTTCTGTCGGTGCTTGAGAGCAAGCTGTGGTAGGTAAACCAGCTAGTTAGTTGTCCGTAGCTCATGATGGAGAAAGACAAAGAGGAGAAAACACTTACCCACGCCACCTGGATAGCCCGCGATAGCTGTGCCGAGCCGCGGATATTCTTCTTCGTCCGGTGCAGACCCTCGAGAATCTTGCCTTGGTCCGTTGTAAGCGTCACCAGGACCTCAGGGCCCCTGCCGGCCATGCTCATCAGACCGACCGAAGACTCGGGGTTGCCTTGTACGACGTTTTGGAAGATGATGTTAACAGCGTCCGCTTGCGCGTCGTAGCGGGTTGGTATGTAATCTCCATTGCGACTGCTCTCGCTGTTGTCCACCACAATCATTACCGCTTCGAGAGGCATCTTGTCGGGGTCTGTTCAACTGCAACTTATCGATGGATGTCGCTGTGCAACGCAACTTAATAAGAGAATCGTAGCGTTGCTCGAAGTGGGTATGGAAAAAGTTGGATTAGTGGGAAAGATTGTTGATGGTCTGATGGAAAGATGGTGTTCAGTGACAGCGGTTGGGGAGCTCCTGCGTAAAGCGGTTCAGCCTAGCTGCCCGCATAGCTGCCGTTACGCTATCAAGTGGAGGTACGTACCACTGAGTTATGTCAGTGACCCGGAGCAGCTATAGCTTCACGCCCCTCCGTGTGTCTAACGACCCTTAAGTGGTCAATGCTTTAGTTTGTTTACTCCAGGAAATGTCAACCACTTACAGCACAGCGTACCATTCAATTCAACCTGCAACACACCTCGAGTCGCTCATCCATCAAGAATACGCCGATTAAAATATACACACTTTTTCCGCTAACGATCTCTCGCCAATCCCTACTGATAGCTCGAAACTACAACTGAAAGCGTCGCCATCATCCGTTTCGCGGCCACCATGTCTCCAGCCACCGGCGCGAAACGCAGGTCGGACGAGGCCGAAGTTCTTGACGGCGAGCACAACACCGGCCTCGAGGCGCCGTCGCTTGACAAAAGTACAACGGAAAATGGACGACCAAATGGCAGCGAAAGTCCCGCGAAGAAGAAAAGGCGAACAGGTATCACGGCCGCGCAGAAACAAGCGCTGATTGACAACTTGCAACTCGAGCGTGAGTCTATCACCCAAACAAGCCGGTGAGGATGTTCTTGGCCGACTAACAGAGGTGTAGTTACTGAACGCGCTCGCAAACTCCGAGCGAACTACGACATCCATGCGCAAAGTCTTCGAACCCGCATCGAAATTCGCGTCAACCGCATTCCCATGTCCCTTCGTAAAGTGAAGATGGGCGACCTCATACAGAAATACTCTATCGAACAGCAACAGACGAACACGACTACATCTGACGCCCCTCCTGTACCGCCGAAAGATGCGACATCATCACGCCCCATTTTCCATCGACCAGCGATTGCTTCTAGACCTACCTCTCCAATACGGCCCAGCCCGATCAAGACAACGAGGTTAGTCCCCTTTTCTCCTGCCCCGGGGAAATGGACGCCGTCGGTATTAACATCATCCAACCTTAGCCACGAAGTTTCCGGTCGCGACAAAGAAAATTACGAAATCGAACCTATGAACACCGAAAAACGACAACGTCTCGGCCCAGCAGCTGACATCTTGCGCAACCACCCCAACCAAGTCCTCTCGCCCACATCCTCCAACTCGCGCCTAGCACCACGAGGGGAGCGCACCCCATCACCCACCAAACAACACTACGCAACCGGTATCGGTGCGCGCCCAATTTCTCCAACCAAACCTACAGCCGGCACGAGTGCATCCGCCCTCCTCAGCAACATGGTCGAAAAGGCGCGATCACGAGCGAACAGCCCCCAGAAGCACTCAACAATTACAGAAGCAACGCAAGCGAGCGCGGCAAAATCCAGAGCTAGAGCGGCAACCACCTCGGCGGCATCTGCTACCACACGGAAATCGCGGCGAGTTAGTGGCGCCAGCGCGTCCAGTGAGGCTAGCAGTACGTCATCGGTGGCGGCGCGGAGACAGCGGCCGGCGACGGCGATGGGCACGACATCTGGAACAGCGGCTAGTGCGAAGAGAGGCGTCATCAGCACGATTAAGAAGGGTATGGCCGCGACGAAGAAGGCGGCGGGTGGTGGGTCGAAGGAGAAGGGAGAGAAGGGGCGGGTTGCTGCTGCTGCGGCGGCGCCGGCTGTGTCGGGGAGGGTGTTGCGGAAGAGGGGGTGAGCGGTTTTAAACTTTTTTACGAATTGTTGAGTGTCATCAGTTTCATTATTGCTGGGGTCTGGACTTCAGTTGGAGGATGCCCATCCAATGTGTGCACTGTGGGATTAGCATTGTTATTGGCGTTGGACTGTAAAGATATCACAACCGCCGTCAGGTATCGGCTGCGGAGAGTTCGGCGTATTGGCAGGTTTTGGGCAACAGTTGAGACATTGCAAATCCAAGTAATTTTATGATTTATCGCTTTTATCTTTCGCTACAGCGTTAAAAGCTTCCCGCCCCCCCCCCCCTCGTTGTCAAGCGGTATAGCCAATACCATCCGGATAGCCTCGTAATATCCACCAACTGTATCATTAACTCCCGCCTGGTTTAGGCGCGCCTCCGCAGTCTCTTTTCGCCACCCAAGTCGACGTCAAAACCTCTAGTTTCCTTCGCCCTTCTTCTTCTTTTTGTCTTCCACGAGTTCTATGTTGTCTTCGGGAACCTCCTTGTACTTTTCGAGAATGAACTCCTCAATCTCGCCGCTGACATCGCCCTGTACGACAATCTCCTCTCCGCCGCTGGGTACCTTGGTTACCGAAGAGCCGGTAGCGAACTTCTTGCCAAAGTCCTTGGCAACCTAATGCAAATCAAACAGGATCAAGTTAGCGACCGCTCTTCCAACATCGTCACCATGATATATAGAGCACCCCGTTGGTGGGCGAGCTAGCTAGCCAACAGGTAAACTTGCGAGCAACGGTATAACTGTACCTTCTTCAACTCCAGCCCAAACGCCTCCAAACCCGAGACCGAGGTGACATATTTCCTCTTGTTGCGCTCAATGCGCTTGATGGTTACCACGCTGTTGGCGCGCTTGTCGGCCTGCTTCTGTTCCGCTGCCTCGGCCTTGGCCGCCTTCTTCTTCGCGTCTTTCATGGCGCGCTCCTGCGCCTCGACTGACAGCGATGCCATCTCCGCCTCGAGAACCTCGGGCGACCATATCCTTGAGTACATGGTCGGTTGATTCTTCTCAAGCCATTGCTGGCACTTTTTGACGGTTCCACCGTATTCGCAGTACTAAAGTTTTCGGAGACGGTGGTGGGTTGGTGAGTTTGTACTCGTCAACCTTTGCTACGGATCGGGGTTTCGGATGGATGTGAGAGGGGGATAGTATCATACCTCGGGCGGCAAGGAGCATACTGGAATTCAGAGAGAAATGGTCAGCGCAAGGTTTTGTGATCAGACAGCAGTTTAATGGAAGAGAGCGCAAGCGTTGGATTGGACTTACCACCGCAATAAACAACATGACGTCCTGCGAGTGCGGTCATGGCTGGATCTGTGGAGGCAATAGGTGCTATGGGTGAGGTACGGGTCGAGAGGTATAGGATCTGTAAGTCTGTCGTCGTTCTGTGATGGCTAGTGGGTGTTTGTTTGTATGTCTATTTGGGTCGCGAAAAGGTGATGTTCCGTTCCAGGGGACCGAAGAAGCATGCAAGGAAAGCGGATCATGGACGGGATTGTACTACTATAGCTTGCTTGCTGTTGTTGCACTTGCCCCTCCTTATCGCTGCTGGGGGCGTTCGCGATTGACCATTGCGGGGCTTCTCTTTCATCTGATGGCGGGGCACATCCGAAAGAGCAACCCGCAAGGCACCCAACTTGAACTGCCATTGCCGTGACGACAACATGGGCCAGTTGGAGAACAGGCACAGACCACTTGCAAGTTTGATATTGTGCTCCACAGCTGATAGCGCCAAGCCTTCCAAAGTCCGGGGAAGGTCTGTGCGTCTTTGAAATAGCCGCCGAGCCCGACTGCAGCCTCGATCTTTCCTCAAGTGTGTACACGTCTTACCGCCGTCACTGCCACATGAACATTTGCGCCGGCTTCCAACCTCCTCTACCTCACCGCATCGGACGCGGACTTGGCTGCCGATACGGACGTCACCGAGCTTATGGTCGGATGCAAGATCAGGACACGTCGAAACTGAACAATGGGAAATTGGCGATTTGCCGAATCACAGCTGAAGAGACTGTGAACCTTAAGTGTGGAGTTTCTTCGGGCGCCAGCGTTCTCATCACCAAAGTCATCACCAAAGTCATCACCTACACATCCAGCAGATCAAAGCTAAATATCAGATTATGACCTTTCCATCCATAATGCGCCGATTCAACGGCGTGATGGAGTGATCTCATGAATCTCCCCTTCGATGTCAGGATTTTGTTCAATGGGAAGGGGTCAACACCAGTCGATCGAGAGATACCATTCGAGCTTTTCACGACACCGCCTCAGCTCCTCTCATCGATCCTCGGCTGCACCCTCAACGGGATCCAGGGTTACGTCGATCTCTAGGTAGATCACGAATGCAAGGGGCCATGTCACCTAACATGGCTTTCGTTCTTTCTTCGCCATTTTGCGGTGTCCTGCAACTGTTCACCGTTGTCTGTGGTTCCCCATCTTCATGGCATTCATGCTGACCTGTTTGGATTTCTAGAGGTGGGAGAGTGTACCCGTACGGAGTCTAGTGTACGCTAGCAAATTCTGGTGGAGGACAGGACTGAGAGCCCAATCATGGTGGGTGGCCCGATATTCTAAGCGCCCAGCTGGGTGCCGGCGTCGTTCCCTGCCATGTCATTGGTCGTCCTCTCTGCAACGCTGTCGATGAACAGGCCCCCATTGGCGCGCGCCTTGTTTTTGCATGGCACGCTTGGTTCGCCGACTGCTTCTTGATCGACCTTCTGCGCAACCTGATTCGGTCGCACAGTTCTCTCCCACCCTCGTCAACCGGCTATCTCGAACTCGTGGTGCAGCCCAACACCAAGCTCGGCCTGTGAGATACTGGGAAAAGCGAAGCCAAGTCTCGCCGACTGCCAGGGCCCGGCCGCCAGAGTCACACGTCCACGGGCGACAACGGGGGCGCAATATGGGAAAACATGGGGCAACATCAGCGGGAATCCGGCGCTCATATGGTGCTATGTAGTGTAGAGAGCGTGCTAGCCGCTGTGGTGGGAATCGGCGGACAGCCAGTTCAAGTGGACCCTGCCGTCGCCATCACGCACATGACCGTCCATCCCTCTTTTTGTCTTTTATAATATCGCGTGGCCCAGACCGGCTGCGTTGCGCAGTCCTGCTTAGAACTCCATTCTCTTCTTATACCTTTCTGCGCAAGTACAGGAATAGAGCTTTTTTCCCCCCCCCCCCCCCCCCCGTTTCCATACTCTTCGTCTTACTGTTGCATTCGCATCGACGCCGGCGTCATTCCATTTTTCCGGTCAGCTCTATTTCCAGACTTTCTAATCAATATCAGAGCGACTTTATATTACCACGACACCAACATCATGTCGGACCTTCTGGTTTTGCCCAGCACTACATACCGGCCACCCTCCCCGCAGGGCAGGCGGAGGATGGCCCGGACTCTTAATCCTATAATGGAGGAACCTGAACAGACCGATACCGAGACACAGCCGCAGGAGCAAAGGAGACACTTCAACATTCGGAGCAACAACAGCAGCAGCTGGCCAGTCAATCAGAAGATCGAGCAGTGGCTTGCCCCTTTTTCTCCCTTGAGCGACCATTTCCCTACGCCACGGGGCCTCCATTTCCTTGCCGCCCCGATCCTGCCGGCAACGCCGTCGTGCATTTCCAGCTGCCGCGGGCCGGACACGGATGCCGACGACACGAGTTCAGAGACTTCATCTTCCAACCCTTCTTCGGGAGCGTGGAATAACAAACGATCAAGCGCCATGACTGATGTGACGGAATTTGACGACCTTTATGACATTTCGGATGAGGAAACGCAGCGCAAGGAAATGCTGCAAGCAAACGGTATTGGCCGCCACATGAGTGCGAGGAGGAGTCTACGGAGGTCATCGAGAGCTTCAATCGGTCAAAGACTGTCCCTGTCCCGTCTGGTTATCCCAGCCGATGTCCAGGCGGATGCGAAGAAGAACATGACTTCGCCCATTCCACCAACACCACCATCCGCTATTGCCATGTCCCCAGCTGTCAAGTCATTGATGGAGCTACGACAAATCCAGGAGATTCCCAACGTCTCCGCACCCCCCTCCCTTGATGGCAGCATCAACTCAGAGGAGATGGCTGCTATGTCCGCGCCTCCTACTCCCTTGATCGGAGCCCAGGAAAATGTTGATGAGGACTGGTCAGGAGTTCGTCTCCAGCCCGGCGCATTGGAGACGCTCCAGGCCCTTTCCTCCAACCACGAGTCGGAATATGATGAGGCACCGGCCCCAGAGCAAGTTATCGAAGTGCCCCAGGAGATACCTCGAGAAATGGCCCAGACTCGCCAACTTCCCCGGTTGATGACCAGCCTCAACCGGGCCCCTTCCGGTCAACGTCGGTCCCTTGCTGAGCTTAGCAGGCTTGAGATCCCTTCCCCCGGTGGTTTCTTTTCAGAACTCTCTTCAGCAACCCGGCGCACATGGAACATGGGTAGCCAGGCAGAGGAGCCTTATCCATACCAACCTCCGACTTCGACCACTGCTGAGAACTTCTACAAGATTCCTTGGCAAAACGCCCCCAACACCGTTTCCCCACCACCGCCTCGGCCGCTTCACCTTGACGATGGACCTTCCAACATTGTCGAGCGCGTAGTCGAAGTGCCTGCGGGACTGAACCCGGAGGAGCTGCCGACAGCAGTTCGGGTCGAGGCCACCCCAGTCACTGCAGTCAGGATGCCTGCTGCTGCGGAGTCTGGGGAACCCGCCCTTGAACAGATCGCCGAGGAGACCTTTTCCCCCATGGTCGGCAACGAGATCATCGCTAACGAGATTGTCGACGATTATGATGCCAAGTATGTTGCCGAACAACAATCGACTTCCCTCTCCCACATCGAACGCACTGAGCTGTGGTTGATGGCCCAGAGAGCTTATCTCCAAGGCGTTGTTGGCTTCTCCGATGAGACTGAAGTCCACGAACACCTCAAGCGCGGCATTGAGGGGCTAGAGGCTGAGGTGGGAGTGAAGGTGGAGGAGAAGATAGAAGAGCCAGCCAAGGAAACCGCTGTCGAGTCCGAGACGAAGCAAAAGAAGTCTGTCCGCTTCTCCGAAATCACCATCCAGGAGAGCGTTCCCAAGTCCCTTCCTTCCAAGCTGGTGCGCATGGAGAATGCCTTTTACCGCGCCTTTACCGATGCCGCCATCAAGACCTGCCCCAGCGACGTCTTCATCAACCGTCAACCACGCTTTGAGGCACTCCAAACTCAGCGTGTCGCTCTCAAGGATGCTCACCGCAACCAGCTCCTTGGAAAGTTCCAGCTGTCTGTCGTTCCCCAGTCAGCCAAGAAGCGCATGAGCGCCAACGTGGTCCGTGGAGATGACGTCCTCGTCGATGACCCTGAAAAGCTCCGTGCGGAGAAGGAGGCCGAAGCCCGCAGCCAGATGAACATGGCCACCTGGCACGTCGCTGCCACCAAGCTTCTCAACGGTGGCCGTCTCATCTGCGCACCCGTAGCCAAGCGCCTCGCACGCCAGAGCCGCTTCGCCCCCGGCGCCGACGGCGTCAGCCGCGACCGTGCTCGCATCCTCGACCTTGCCGGCCAGGGTGCTTGCGACTGGGCCTGGCACTGCGCGCTCCAGTACCCCAACACCAAGATCTACACCGTCACCACCAAGACGCTCCGCCAGCTGAGCAACAGCAACATCCGCGGCCCTCCCAACCACCGGCAAGTCGCCGTCGACCGCCTCGGCAAGCTCCCCTTCTCCGACAACCAGTTCGACCTCATCTCCGCGCGAGAGCTGCACGCCGTCCTCAAGCTTTTTGGCGAGAACGGCGCAGATGAGTGGGACACCTGCCTGAAGGAGTGCATGCGCGTGCTCAAGCCTGGTGGCTACCTCGAGTTCTCTATTCTCGACGCGGACATCATGAACGCCGGTCCGCTCGGCAACGCCAAGGCTGTCGAGTTCGGCTTCGCCCTGCAGACGCTCGGCTACGACCCCAACCCCACGCGGTCCTTCATCGCCCGCCTCCGCCGCGCCGGATTTGACGACATCCGTCGCGCTTGGATGTGCATGCCCATGGGTCCTAGTCACTCTACCAAGCCCCCCGCTCCGCCCCCCAAGGCTGAAACCCCGGGCCTTCCCCTTGCCAAGCCCATCAAGGACAGCGACAGTGGCATCGACCTTGCCCACTCCTCCTCCTCCTCCGGAGACGACCCCAAGACCCTCGAGCTTGAAGCCATGGTCTTCGCATCCACCGACAACGTCGCCGCCATCACTGGCATCGCCGCCGGCTGGAGCTGGGAGCGCTGGCTCCTGCGTGCGGAGATGGAGAAAGCCGCGGGCGAGCTTCGCTTGGCGGATATGGTCACCCCCGGCGAAGCCATGCGCGAGGCCGGCAAGATGATTGCGGATGTGCATGCCGTTGTGGAGGAGGGCAGGAATGTTGGGTCTGGGTTCCGCATGCTCAGGGGGTATGCGAGGAAGCCCAGCACCACTTTGGCGGCCAGGGAGAGAGAGGTGAAGAGGCAGAGGGAGATGGACGGGGAGAGAGTGGGGTTTATTGATATGGTGTTGGATACTGATAGTCTTTGTTGAGATTGTTGATGGGGGTTTGCTTTGTTCTGTTCTGGTGGGGTTTATAGTTCTGAGATTAGTTTTTGATGGACAGTAACAGCGGATTGCTTGGATAGCGGACAGTTCTACATGAACGGTTGAAATTTCCTTTGTTAATCTCTAACTCTGTCTCCGACGACTCGTAATAAGTAGCAGGAACTTTTGTATATTTTTGGACGATCAGGTTGCAAAGGTGGACAACACACAAGTGGTGGACCTTGATAAGCTGTTCCTGGAATGTTGTTTTCCTACAGAACTGCCTTAGGTGATCCTTTTGTTTTCCTGACCTCTTTCCCAGAAATAATCAGGTATATCTGTGAGGTTCACACAACTCCAAGTGAGGTCATTGACGAGCCTGTGATTGGACATGACATTTCCTTGGCTAGTTTCTCGAGCGTTAGGTTTCTATACTACTCTGATTGTATAATTAAATGGTAATTTTCAACTATATAAATTACATAAATTATGCCTGTAGTTGCAAAGTTCGAATGGCGCCCAGTCTCAGAGTCCGTACAAACAAGCCGAACGGGTCCTACCAGAAGTGTTGAGTCGCACGATATCACAAGCCGATGAACATTAACTTCCGCGGCAATGTCAGGTTTAGAAGTCGCAGGTCTTGTGCTGAGGGTGCTGCCCATTCTAGTCAAAACACTGCTAACCTTCAAGAAAGCCCTGTCCACCTACAGAAAAGCCGTGCGACTCATACATGCTCTAGGAACGGATTTGACGAACGAACATTACAGCTTGATATGCACTTGCGAATGGCTTCTTCAGGGCATCGCGCCAACTTCCAAGATCGACATGATGTTAAAGGGCCCTTTTGGTCCCGAATGGAAGGAAAACAACCTCAATCGGGCGCTTCGCATCCGGCTGGGACGGTCATATTCATCCATTGAGAGTGGTATGGAGGAGCTGAAGCAGCTGGTGGAAGAGTTGGCGACGAAACTAGGACTTGGCTCAGACCTCAAGATGCGTTGGAAGAGAACATCTCAACTCACACCTCCATTCCGTTCTTGACCAAAGGCAACAAAGTTACCACATTAGAGGATGTTGCCTGTGCCGTGTTCTGCATGGTGTGGCACTAGGGGTGTGGTGCTGACCGTAGCTTGTAGAATTCCCTCGTCACTGAAGACGACATCAGACATGAGATCAGAAGGCGGACAGCTATCACTCTGAAGAAAGAAGATTACGATGCAGTTCTTGCTAAAGTTCAATCGACCAAGTCAAGCCTCTACAGACTTGTCAATTTCAACGAAGGGTTAGAGCCTCGCCGACGGCATCGCTCTCAGTGGCGCTTCACTCAGCTATTGCGAAATATCTTACAAAGTCTCTCCATTGCTCTCGATGGAGCTACAGCAGCCTGCTGTGCGAGACCGCACGATGCATGCTTGAAGCTCAACGCAAGACCTTTGGAGATTGATCCCGGAAGTACTGAGAATGACATGGCCAAGGATTTGGAATTTTCAGTGTCGTTGGAGCTGAATACGAACGCCTCTCTGTCAGCTGAGCCTTTGGCAGAACCATCGCGCTGGTTTAATGGCTCCATTAATATCGTCAACCTTGGTAGTCATGAAGCCGATGACCACCCATCAAGAACACTCAGCGTCCGCTCATCATCAACTATGCTTCCGAGACAATCATCACAACAAAAAGAGAAACTAGGAACAGCTCAAGCGTTCACTGAGGGTTCGAATAAGCGAGGGTCTCGAACACTCTTTGGGCATGCTGTGCAGAAAGTAGCGAGTAAGGGCAAGGCAGTCAACGCATTGATCGAAGGTTCTGTGGATTTGATCATCGAGCCTAAACAAAGGGCCGTAGGCTGCTTGAAGACAACGATGCCGAATTCTGTTATTGGGATATGTCAACTCATAAAGAAGCATGAAAAGTATCCCGCAACGGAGCATGGGCAAATATTCTATGGGAATATCATGGATCGCGAAGATTCTGAGCGCTGGTTTGGACTATACGCGCCAACACCGCTGATGTTGAAAGACCAACACATACCCGAGTCTCCCCCTATTCGTCGCTGGCGACCGAGCGATTTGCCATCTACTTTGACCTTACGTCAACTACTCAACCGAACACATGATGCTGGTCTCCAGCAGGGGAGTAACGAACCTCTCATTTGGTTAGAGTTCGCAGACCAGCTTCAGCTAGCCGTCATCATTGCCGTCAACATCCTTCACCTCTACAGCAGCCCATGGCTGCCGAGGATCATCACATTCGACGATATCTTGTTCCGTCTTGAAGAAGAGGCATTAGACTCCAATTTCCCATCTGGGTTTCCTTCCGCCCGTTCCTCGTGAAGTCAATGCCGTTGTCCGCTTCCTCTGCAATGCCAGGGACAATCGGGTTCATGCCAAGATCCTGAAAAAGAGAGACAACCGTCTTCTTCTTTGGTCTAGTTTTGATACAGATCATGCTCGGACGGGTAATTAACGAACTGGACATGAAGTCAACATCAGACGGACAGGGTGCTGCTACACCTGGAGCTGGGCACTCTGCTAGCGACACCGCAATCAATCACGTCGAGACGATGAATTTGGATGACTACTTGGAGAAACACAAACTAGGTAAGGGTTTCGAGGGCGCGGTTCTTCCAACCTCACCGGTAACACGGTGTCTCGAAAGTTTTATCAACATCGAAGGGTTGCAGAGTGAAAAGTGCGTCGGTCACCTTTGTTTTCGACCAGTCCTTTTGGCATTGATGATGATGAATGTTGTGAAACATACTTCGTAGACATCTAGATGAACGATTGCGGATCCCCAAATGTTCGTTTCTTTTCGAAAACAAGTCTGCTGCGTGGAGTCTGGCCAGTATCGGAACTCAGCTCCTCAAAATGTGACCATGGAGGCTCGCAAGGTAGCGGTACATATTGCCTAAGGATGGGCCGATGTCACGCCGTTGAAGCACGGCAGTCCGAGAAGTGCCGAAGATATTGGTGTTCAGGGACCAGCTGAGATTGCGTAGCGGAAAACGAAAGTCGCTATCGATGAAGAGTTTCCCAGTGTCGATGCTGTGGACGATTTTCCAAGTAGTCTGATTGAGAAGAGTTCACGCTCTAGCCTGCCGCATTACTACGGTTTGAAGGGGGAAAATACAAATGGGTGCTATACATGAGCCTTTCAACATCACCACCTACGACCCGCCCTGTTGCCCCATATCCCATCAACTAAGATGCAAGTAGTTTCCAACCCGCCGTGCCGCTTTGTATTCTCATGCGTACACTAATCGTCTGTACCGATGTGACCTGCACCAAGGGTTACATGCGTCTCCCCTGTCCAATCTAGGCGTCGAGCAAAGGAGCCAACAACTTGCCTTGAGATAGCAGACAATAGCAGACTTGAGATCCGTCAAATTCGTAGCATCAACACTTAGTTGCATAGCTCTGTTGACGTGCCGTCCTGAAGGGCAGGCCGGTCAGACGCCGTCATGGCCGGCTACTCGCTGATAACGGGAAGTGGTGACAGACGAAGACCGACCTGTGTCTCTCCATTGTAGGTACTGGCATCTGCAATGAGAATGGACAAGAGACACAACCGTTGGCATTGGTTGGCACGAGCGTGCGGAGGCTGTGACTGCCTCGCTGAAATGGAGCATGATGTTGTGTTGCAGTGGGAATTCCGTCACACATAATGGAAAGCAATGGTGAAGACTGAAGCGGAGCTCTTACCCCACAGCAAGCTCCAGTGGAGTTCTGCACTCTGGCTGGCATCCACTCATCCCAGATGGCCATTGGATCGTTGGCCGCTAGTACATACTTGGCGGGCGGGAGAATGAGCCTACCCGACCCCTCCACCGGACATGGTCCGGGCACGCTTTCAACGGTCGTCGAGACCTCGCTAGGATCAGCACATGTAGGCTAGCCCAGATACGGCAAGGCTCCGTGAGCGAGCCCTATCACGGCGAGTTCCATTTTCACATCGCGACTCTTTCTATCGCTCCCATGGCGTTGAGGCGTCCAGTCGATTTGACCGGCTCTGCTTCTCCCGCCGAAGGGGTGGTTCCATGCGGAGGGGGTGATTAGCCGAGTAGAGATCCCATTTGTCGTTTTGAGAGCTCAGGTGTAATATACATGTGCATGTGTGGTGGTGGACTGCAGTTGCAGACATGCAGTGAATGAGCTGTGCAGCGGGATGGATGGATCAAGGGTAGTGGATATGGTGGTGGCATACGCATGCGCTCAAGCTGAGCTTGACGTTTTGAAGTGAGCGTCCCGTCCGAGACTAACTGTCTTCTGCAGACGACGAGGTTTTGGGGAAAGGACAACAGGATAGGAACAGAGGCAGGAATGGAAGAAAGAACGAGACTGGCAAATAAAAGGTACCTACCTCAAGTTAGGGCAATAAGTCTTGGTCGGGTAGCCTGATGATTTCGGCTACATTACTACCCAAACAAAGCTCCCCTCTGCGTCTAGAAACCTCCAGCTGTGCCCAGAGGTAGCTGTCAGATAGTCGGCAGCTTGGATGCATCTCTACCTGCAGATCACAGCTCTGATCTGACGGTCAAGGAACTTGAAGGGTCCGACAGGAAAGCTTAGGTTGCGACGTCTTCCTCACAATCCTCCTCCATTGGCTGAAGATGGCCGCAAGAAACCTGGGGCTGGGCTGATAAAGAACCGCCCGTTCAGTGATTCTAGTCCTTATCTCAGTGAATCACTGCACATGTAAATCTGCCTACCTCTAGAGGTACCTCGGAGAGCTTTCCAGTGACTGCTCCTCCCACATTCTACTTGCCTCTACGCTCTTTCTCTCTGTCCCTTCCCCCTCCTACAACTGCCTACCGTTCGGTTCACAGACCCAGGAGAAGCTCCCCATGGAGGGAAAGGAAAGACCGATGATTTGAGACAAGGTAACCTCCAAATGGAAGCCCAGACAATGTGAGGTAGAAACAAGCGCCGGCGGCAGTCACAGTCAAGAGAGAACACGACTTCCAGTCAGCAGCGTTCGGACCGTGACAGCCCCAGGGGCCTTCAGCTCAGCCCGCGGTCACTACCGTACCTTCCCGCTCCAGACTTGTGATCATCTAGTGTAATTCTTCGGGCAGGCAGGCAGACAAGCTAGGTAGGTAGGTAGGTATATGGAAGTGCGGGAGACTGGACTCGCACATCCCGCCTGACTTCCATCCCACTGGCTACCTACCTACCTACCTAGTACCTCTAGCTCGTCATCTGAAGAAAATAAAAAATCTACGTTTGTCGTCCGGTCCTGTCCCTCGTGGGGACTCGTCCACATTGTTCCGTGCTTTCGTCAACTGAACAAGAAAGAGGCATCTCCGTTGCCTGAGGCTGAGCAGCCCCAAGGCCCTGGAGCGAGCTTTCCTCCAACCCGCCCACGCACATCGTTCCGGAAAACCCACACGGCACCGCACCGAACGCTCACCTAACAAAATCCTCCACTTTTCTCCATCGGCCACCCCCGTTGTCGCGCCTCCCCGTCATCTCCGCCTCCCCGCTTCTCCATCCGCTTCCCCATCGGCCCATCCGCTTGATTCCCTCCTCCCGTCTCCCGTACTGCACCGACTGCCGTCAACCACCCCCGTACTGTACCGCCCCGACGTCCGCGCCAGCAGAATGTCCTTGTAATGCAACGCAGCTGCCCAAGCACCCACAAGCCGCAGTCCGCCACAGCCCTTCGTCTTGTCTCTATCATGTTGCACAGTTCAACTCTCAGAGATCCTTGTTGATGCGTGAAGATTGGAAAAAGTTCGCTGGTGGGCTTTCAAGCTGAAGCTGGTGCAACACTGGTTGCCCAGGGCTATCGGCAGTATTCAGAGGGGACTTCATCCAGACGGGACTTTGGTGTTCTCGGTATTTTTCCAGTCTCGCATCGTTGTGCCTGTTGGGCGCGCAAGCCCTTCGCTATCATTGTTGTTGTCGGGTCTGGAGGGCTTTCTCAATCTTGCTGGGCGCCACATCTCTTACGCACTCGGCAGTGCAACCTAATCGGCGTCACCTTTAGCGCCGCCCTCAATTCCCAACGCTATTGTTCATCCACACGCGCGCCATGGCCACCGAACATATCGCGCCCCCTCCGCCTCCGGCGCCAGCCCAACCGGTCCAGTCGCCGGCCCTCTCGCGCCCGGACCACCGTAACTCATTAACTGCGCCGCCGCCCCCACCTCCACCGTCGGTCCTTGCACCACCTCTGGGCCCCGGTTCCGGCCCGGGCCACAGCCCGGCTACCGGTACCGGTACCGGCTCCGGCTCCGTTGCAGCCTCCGTAGCTGCACCTCAACAGGTAGCTCATCCTCACGCCCACACACACGCCCATCCTCATCCATCTGCGCCGCCACCTTCTTCTGTGCCCTATGGCCCATCCCTGGATCCCGCCATCAAGCATTTACTCGACCAACAAGCCGAGATCCAGGCCAAGCTGGCCGCTCTTCTTCCTCAGAAATATGGACCCAACATCAAGGTGGAGCTTGACATGTTGCGCCATAAGTACCGTATCCTGCGCACATATGCCGACGAGAATCGTGAGCCTTTCCGCCCCTTTGCCTTTCTTCATCTCATACCATCCGTTATCCCGTCATGTCTTATTAGCTTCGCGTCCCGGTTTGTGGGACCAACCCAAGCGCCACCCGTGCTGATGGCGCCATGAACAGTATTGTCTGACAAGATTCCCGTCTTGTCTGACATCGAGGAAGCGAGATCACTTCAGTATCAGTGCGAATGTATCGAAAGTGCATGTCTCGAGCACGGTAGGTCACCATCGTCCCGTCTGTTTCGTCTTGAATCTGTTCTGAACCCATCTGTTTTGCCATTAGGCGTCGATCTCGGCAACCCTAGATTTATCGACATACTCAAGTACGCGTTTTATCGAGACCAGGCACCGGAAGGGTATGCAGCTTGGCTGGACAGAAATTTGTCTCATTACGATCCCGTTTGCAAAGCCCTTAGGTTGCGCGACAGCTTGCCACTGGCTTTCCGTCAACATCACTCCTACAAGTGCTGGGACGAGCGTTGCACACATTACATCTACGGATATCCTCATCCAGATGACCGGGACCAGCATGTTAAAGAGCATGCGGCCGTGTACAAGAGGGATTCAGGTCTCTCCTTCGGTGGCTCCCCGCCCATGATCTTTCCCGAGCCGTTGAGTGCGGGTTATAATGGAGAATATCACAAGCCACCCTCTTCATATCACCACCTCCCTCGCCCTAACTCGGGCCTTCAGCTTGCTCCCCTGGCAACGAATAGCCAGCCAAGGGACCACCGCGAAGTCCTTAAGAGCTATTCGTTCGTTCCGGAGAAACCTCCTGGACCTCCGAGAGGTTCGATCGACTCCGAGGTTGACCCATTACTTCCGCCCCTGAAGCGTAGCCGAGTAGGCCAGCCACGATTGGAGTCCATAGGAGAGCTTCGACTTCTGAGGGAAAATGGGCCCTGTCTACGGTGTAGAACAATGAAGAACAGCGTGGGTGAAACTCTCCTGCGATACACGGAACTATTGACTAACTCGTATAGTGCGATTCCAACGATCCCTGTGCGTTCTGCCCCGACATCACAAGTTCACCCGATAACGATTTCTGGAGAGCCCTTGGGTGTTTCCGAGGATCACTGAGTAATCTCACCGACATCATGCTTCCAGGTATGTGGAATACTGCCATACGTGATACCTCAACTGCTGATCGATCTCTCAGCCTATCTGTCACCCAGACAGATGCAGACGCCCATGACATCTCCTCTTGCTATTCGCCGCAGCATGAACGAATTCTTGGACAGAGGTTACGCCGTTGGTCCAGATGTCACCAACATGGTAAAAGCTCATTTGGATTTTAATGATCGCTTTTGGTGGACAGACGACCTCTCGAACCTGCCGCTCGCCAATCCAACACTCGCTTCGTTCTCCCAGGAACCCATTGAACGGTCACCCCCTGTTTTGAACGTCCTTGCTTCTAGCTGGAACCTGAATGGGACCATGTACAACTTTTGGAAACTGCTACACTTGAGCGGGTCGATCTCGGACGGACGGATGCACGAGGCGACGGCCTACCCTGTCCTATTTCGCGCCAAGCTTCTGCTTCGTGAAACGCTTTTCTACGATTTTCAGCAGCCGGAACCCGCAATTCATGGAGAGATGACGAGCCCCGGAAGCCATGTGGTCTTTGACGACGTGGACACGTGCGGTCGCTTCCGTGTGTTATACAACTGCATGACACAGTTTCTCCAGGCATTTGAGGCCCAGACAATGCGACCTACAATACCGGACCCTCGAAGCTGGCTCGCTATTTTCTACTCACTATGCATATTCAGTGTGGTGAGGACTTTGTTGGTGGACCGAATGGCGCAATCACGAGTAAATTCCCCTTCTCAGCAAGGCGTTCCTGCCATGCACGCCGTTTACAAAGCGCTAGTTAGCGTATTTACTTGGTCCGCGCCCATGCTGCTTGACGGATCCGACATCGAGATGAGTCATGGTAACCGCGAGTTACTGAATTCCGCAGCCGCTGTATTGGAAAAGGGCACATGGACTGAACGGGGTATCTCAACCACCAAGGACTTCCTAATGTATCTCGGTAGTGGAGAGATAGAAGGACCCTCTTTCAATGGGTTCCTGAAGCAAAGGTCACCAGTAAAGCCGGGGTCATTTCTTCTGCCTCCCATTACAAGATCGGGCGAAGATGTCAGAAAGCCATTGCCAGACACACGATTCATTGCCAATCCATGGCATTCCAGGACATCAACCCAACCAGAGAAGGAGCCTTTTTCCTACACTGGTTTCACAGGAGAGTCAGATCGAAGCCTGACTTCTCCGCAAATGATGGAGGCGGGAAGGCGGCATACTGTTGCTGAAAGCCCAACATACGTGAGGCCAGGTGGCCGAGGCCCACCGTCACCCATTGTTGCTGCAAGAATCAGATCGTCATACCAGCGGCCACCGTTGCGAAGAGTATACTGTACGAAGTGCAACGAATATCCAGAGGGGTTCCGAGGTGAGCATGAACTTCGGAGGCACAACGATGCGAAACACGCTGCATTGGTTAAGAGATGGGTATGCACGGA
Source organism: Neurospora discreta FGSC 8579 (assembly GCA_009805215.1). Lineage (NCBI taxonomy): Eukaryota > Fungi > Ascomycota > Sordariomycetes > Sordariales > Sordariaceae > Neurospora > Neurospora discreta. Next base: position 235,332 of record RANX01000013.1, read on the forward strand.
ACCGCATGAGCCAGGCTCCCCGTTACCTGTCGTTCCATTGACAAAGTGCAAGGCATGCGTAACACAGAAACGATATGGAGCCTACTACAATGCCGCTGCACATCTGAGGAGAGCGCATTTCAATCCTCACCGTGGGGGCAAAGCAAGTGGAGACTGGCCACCCATGGCGATTCTCAAGGACTGGATGCGTGAGGTTCGACAGTCCATCGATATTCAGGATCAGGATGACGCCTCAAGCGGTGAGGATGAAACACAAGACTTCAAGTCGATGCATGACTTTATGTCACCGATTCAACAACATGCTCCAGTATTGGAGGTACCACGTCTTGCCCCAGCTCCTCCACCACCACTACCTCCATCACAATCACACCATGGTCCGCCGTTGTTAATGCCTTCGATTGACAGGCTTGGCGCTACTGGGCCGCCGCAACTCCTGATGCAAGGCGGCCAGGGAGTTTTCCTTGCTCCCAACCCGGGGTTGAAAGCCGATGAGTTATCACACCCGCCCAGCGCAACCTCATCTGCACGGAACCGTTGTCCTATTCCTGAGTGCGGCCGAGTGTTTAAGGATCTCACGGCACACATGCTTACACACATGGAAGAAAGACCCGAGAAGTGCCCTATAGAGTCCTGCGAATACCACATTAAGGGGTTTGCCAGAAAATATGACAAAAACAGACATGCGCTGACGCATTACAAGGGCACCATGGTATGCCCCTTTTGTCCTGGAGCTGGGACGGCATATGAGAAGGCTTTCAACCGGGCCGATGTATTCAAACGCCACTTGACCGCCGTGCACAACGTTGAACAGACACCACCAAATAGCAGGAAGTTAATATTGACCACCGGGGGACGGTCCGGTGGTGTTGGCGCCCGATGTAGCATCTGCCAAAGTCAGTTTGCTACTGCGCAGGAATTTTACGAGCATTTGGACGACTGCGTTTTGAATGTCATCGTCCCGTCGACTCCAAAGACGGCGGGCAGCAGTAGCGCAACCACCAGAAAGGACTCTTCGGCCACCAAGACGCCCACCACTGCAAGCACCGACAAGGGAAAAGAGCTCGATACTGAGCTTGAGATGCACCGGCGCCGAGAATCAACGCACGCGCTGCCGCCGCCTCCTCATAACCAAACCCTGCCAAGAGATGATCCAGAGCCAGAGCCTATGGAACAGCAAGGCCTCAGCGCCAGGGACGCACAAAATCTCAAGCTAGTTGCCGACTCCGTACTAGAAAACGAAGCAATGCTTGCCAGTATTGGCAGGAGCGCGCCTGAGCAAGAGATTTCTGGATCAGCAATTCAAGCACCGCTCTCACAGCCACCATCAGAGCCATATCTGCCCCCTCCTTCGTCATATTTACCTAGACAGACAGCTGAAACGGAGCCAACATCGGAGAATCAGATTGTCCCCTCGAAGGTGCCAGAAGAAAGGATCGACAAGGAAATGGGTGAGGCTGATGGGAACCTATCCATGGAGCCGCAGTCGACTGGGTCACCTTCCGCTGCTACGCGCTACGGGGAAGCGATGAGGTTGCGTCGTAGCCCGGAGGTGACATTAGGCTCACCAGTGCCGACGGATAAGATGAATACGGACTAGATGGGAAGAAGACGAATCTAAGAGAGGATTCACGAAGTCGATGTCTGGACTATGATGTATGCTTGATGAAACAAGTGATTAATGATGTAATGGGTGCATTTCCATGTCATATTTCTCCCCTCTTCTGATTTCTCATCACTCATATACGATGGCATTGATACCTGTATCATGTCACTTCCTCGGTTTGCTCATGGGGTTTTGCTGCTGGCTTAAAACGGAATGGCGGTGGTATGCATGCGATTATTGCGTACACGCGGACATTTTCGAGCTTAGGGACACTATCATCTTGCTGGGTGCGGACTGAGAGCCTAGGGGCATACACAACGAGTGGATTGAGAGAGATTTTCAGGAGGTGGTTGATGGGCTTCGCCTGCGGAAATCAGCAAAGCAAGCAGCAGCCTTGGGTGTGCGAATATATTTACCTACCGATACAAACCCAGCATTCGAAACAAGAATGTCTCAAGTATAGACAGTATCAAACACGTCACTGATACTGTCCCTATGGGTTATTACTTTCTTTGCATTCCTGAACTGCCCCTCATCGATGCTTCCGTCTGGGCTGTTCTTCTCGATGCCTCTGCTTGCAACAGTTTGAGTGCCTAGGGTATGCTCCTGGGTGGAGGTGATGATGAAGTTGCTGGTTGGAGGTAGGTATCTACTTGATTGTGAGTCATGAAGATTCTCGCTTGCTTTTGCTTGAACTTCAACGGCTTGACGCTTTATAGCTAGAAGTCAAGTCTCCCAGGACTAAGATTGGAAGATCTAAGCTTTACATCCGAGACATCCTATGGGGAAAAGATCACCCTGTCACAACCGGTCACACTACCCATCCAAACACAATGCCATATTTAGAACAGCTGCAAGATGCAGTCAACCTAAACTCTCTTTCTGTGTACTTCGAATATCAGGTGCCGATACCGTATGCTCACTTCTCCCCTATTCAAAGAGAGACGGCGAGCAGAAAGGGCGTAGGGGAGGGAGAGATCAATAAACGCCCACTACCTGTAAGCCTTCGCTGCCATGATCAAAGGCACGTGGTTTTTGTTCCATTTATATGTGCACAGTGAAGTTGAGGCATAAGGCCAAGTAGGAAACAAGAGCGAAATGGGTTTCTTCTCGGTTCCTGGTCAGTTTTGGCTCAAGTTTAAGAGGTTAAGGTTGGATGACATAACACCCTGTCGCTATTGGACACTTCGGTATTCTTCATCATGCATACACGAGGAGCGAGAAGTTCCCCGTTCGGTCTCATCTGATGATGAGTGGGAATGCACATAGTATGTGACTGCAGGACGTCTTCGAAGTGAACCACGGAGTAATACTTTATTAGGCAAGCGAAGTATGCACAACTTTCAAGCCCAAAAAAACATTTAGAAGAAAAATTTGACGTCCGTAAACTTGAGAAATCAGAGTTTGATATCAAGCCCATGCATGTACCCAGAAACCCGGTCGGGTACTTTAACCAAGGTGCAGTTGAAGGTCAACTATTAAGAGCACTGGTACGGATAACGAGGAACCAGACTGGTGTCAGAAAGTGCTTGATGTTGAGAAGTTGTGAAATGAAGTACAGGGAGGTAGGTAAGTACTTTGCCTACTTGAATACTTTGGAAGAGATACTTTGATATTAAGGGTGGTAAACGAGCGTGGAATCCAAATGATGTTCTATGTCTCCTGTGTAGGTAGGTAGATAGATGCCTTCATGTGTACTGGGAACGAACGCCCGCTCTTGATGGGTAGCAAGTAGTTGATCAAACCTGAGACTGTGGCTGGTTGGACATTCCCAATGGACGTATGTGATACACTAGATAGTCTGTGGATTCTCGCTATAGCACACGACGGATGATCTGCGTGGCGTTACATCTCAAAGCCGGGTTGCGAAGCATCGAGTCGGAGCGTCCCTCGGAACCTTAATACTCCGTCTCTGAGAACAGCGTGGGAAGTGGAAACAGCGTAGAGACGAAGTCGCTATTCTAACTGTTGCAACGTCTGGCACGCAGCTCAGTCACTGACTGACCGTACGCATTTCAAGCACATATCGAAGGAAGAGGGATCGTTGCCATTCGGAAGCGCCGACCGGAAGTTACTGTGTATGTATGTCGACGATAGACGAACCTGGGACTCGCTGCGCACCAAAGAAGCCGAAGTTTGGCTGTCCGACCGTTCTCTCACGAGCGAGAAGCAGTGCGCACCGGCGATCGGGAAATGTGATCTTGCCAGACACTGCTCGATGCCGAGTGGTCAGGCTTGGTCTCAATGAGGGCAGGTGCACAAGATTAGTTTCGTCGGGCTTCGACAGATCGACAAGAGACAGGCGGCTCTCTTTGCGCGATATCTCGGCAGGAACACATGTTTTTTGAGATACACACAAAGATCAAGTGGACGATTGAACATGTGACCGGGATTTCATAGGAAAACATCACAGCATGTGCTCCGAGTTCCCTCAAACTGTTCGGTGTTACTCTAGCAACTAGCAATTATGAGCACTCGCTGGACACGGGGAACAAAAGTCCTTGGAGGCGGCGCTGGTTGCGTTGAATTGATGTATGGAAAAGGAAAAAAGAAAGAAAAAAAACAAAGGAGAAAGCGAGGCGAAAATTTTAAGATGCGGACGGACGCGGACGCTATACAGTGCATAGCTATGGTGAAGAATCGAACGTACTGTGGTTGCCCCGCGCGCTACGGTTCAATTGACTTCGAGCTCAGCTGGCGGCACTAGTGTACAGCGGCACCGACGGCGGCAGTGGTGGAGAACTTGGCTCGATGCGTGGATTCATAGTCAGCGCACCACCAAAACCTGACATCATCTCTGGATGTACAACGGAGATAAATCGACAACCTTTTTGGTCTTTGCTCACGAGGACGCAATCCCCGGTTTACAATGCACGCTTTCATGTACAGGCTCCCGCCGGACTGTTCTCCTCTTCGTCCGGAGTTACACGACTCGGAGTGGTAGCCTCTAGAAGTTTCATCTGATGTGAAGGACGCCACCTTCATAGCAGTGATACATGTTCGACATGGTCTCTGGCGGCACGCTCATGTGTCCCATCTCTGTGGTTGCCTATATCCATGTCCAGTCAGCTCAACGACGCATTTGGCGTAACAGTGCGCACCCCTCTCTGGGCTACACGTGGGGATGATCCTGAACAGATATTGGTGTCTTGCAAGGTTCCATCTGAGGTACGACGTTTAAGCCTCGTTGGTACCATTTATGTACCGACTATCGATGTCCAAGCAAAAATCGTGATGTCTGCCGTGATCTCTTGGATTTGAACCCGCTCTAAATATTTATATTCCTAGATACCTTTTGCACATGCAGACGGGGAACGAGCGATGGGAAACGGGTCAAATATCGTTGATGCGGAGATTAAAAAAATGGATTCCATGTTTAGCAAAGCATATCAACCTAGGCGCCATGCTGGATGACGACCATGTTGGGGAACGATCCTACATTGAACGACGGGACCTAAAAGAGGAGAGGAAAAAAAAAAACTAAGCACCTTGATGTCTGCATGGAAGTGTGCGCCTGACCGCTGCCCATCAATGGAGGTCAGGTTCCAGCCCCCAGATGCCAACTCGGTGTTCCACTTGGCCACTGCGGTCACCAGTGATGTCTAGAGTCCACTATTCAGGGTCCAAGTTGCCAAGCAGGTCAAATAGAGAAGCGTGTTACCGATGTTCAAAAAGCCTTGGTTTGGGCTCCCTTTTGACTGAATCTTTCTCCGGCCGGCTTCCAGGAGTTTTTGCGAAACACGCCACCGACTATGTAAAAACATAGTTTGAGCCCTCCTTTTTTTTTTTCTTTTCTTTAATCCTTGCCTACCTTGATGATGATAGCTTCAACTTTGCTCAGGTCTTCAGAGCCTCCAACAAAGTCCCAAAGGCAGCAGCACCCAATGTCACTCAGCCAGTGCGTTCTGGGGCTGGCCTGCCTGTGGCATGGCGTCATTGCCAGCCCACTGGGTGCCGTTCCAACCAACATCCCAATTGCAACCGACCTCCAGACAGCAGGAACAGTCGCACAACCCATCGCAAACTCTGCAGCCCCGAGAAAGCTACACGGCCGATTTTTGCACATTACTGGTGGGCAGAGACGCGACGACGGCCGAGTCCCAAAAATTACCCAGAGCTAATCGCTTCGTGTACCACAGATTTACATCCCGACCAGTTCTACAAGCCGCACTCATCCACAGACGAAGCCGATGCCTGCCACCGCGGCAAAGGGCCTGCGGGCGTGTACGGCGCCGAGGTCTCGGATTGTGACACGCCCTTCGCCCTCATCAACGCGACCTTTGACTGGATAGCCGCCAACGTCAAGGACGATATCGACTTTGTCATCTGGACCGGCGACACTGCCCGCCACGACAGCGACGAGGAGCTCCCGCGTAATGCCGACCAAGTTTTGGGTACCAATCGTTGGATCGCCGACAAGATGGCCGAACTCTTCTCCGACTCGACGGGCCGACACCTCCAAATCCCCATAGTGCCGACGCTGGGAAACAACGACATCCTACCACACAACATTCTGCTCCCGGGGCCGAACCCATGGCTGCAACACTACACGCATATATGGCGCCGCTTTGTCCCAGAAGCACAGCGCCATAGTTTTCAGTTCGGAGGGTGGTTTTACGTCGAAGTGATCCCGAACAGGCTTGCCGTCTTCAGCCTGAACACGCTGTACTTCTTCGACCGCAATGCTGGGACGGATGGTTGCGCCAACCCCAGTGAGCCTGGGTACAAGCAGATGGAGTGGTTGCGTATCCAGCTTCAAATCATGCGGGAGCGTGGCGTGAAGGCCATCCTTACGGGCCATGTCCCTCCTGCGCGGACGGAGAGCAAGAAGCTGTGGGACGAGAATTGCTGGCAAAAGTACAGCCTCTGGCTGCGCCAGTATCGGGATGTGGTTGTTAGCGGCGTATTTGGCCACATGAACATTGACCATTTCTTCATTCACGATGAGCGGGACATCAGCGTGGGCCTTCTGACCGGTCTGGCCGATGATAGCATTGACGCGCGGGAGGCCATGGACGACGAGCTCTCGGTAACGGGAGCAGCCGACTACCTTCAAGAGCTACGCCAGAACTGGGCAAAACTTCAACCGCCGCCCACCGACTCCAAGACCTCTGACAAGGCGAAGAAAGGCAAAAAAGGAAGGAAGGGCAAGAAGAAGAAGCCCGACGTGTGGGGCGAACGCTACTCACTGTCGCTTGTCAGCCCCAGCATCGTTCCGAACTACTATCCTGCCCTGCGTATCGTCGAATACAATATTTCGGGGTTGGAGGACACGCCGCTTTGGAGGGACACAGCCAAGAACGCGATGCCGATCGAGCTGGAGCAAAGTGACAGGCAGAAGCACCCCGACCTCAAGCGACGGAACCTTTCTCACACGGAAGATGACGAGGAGACCGACGCCCAGAAGAAAAAGGGGAAGAAGAGCAAGGGTGGTAAATCCAAGCCGAAAAAACCCGACTTCCTCATTCCCCACCCCCCTGCGAAGAGCTCACCGCCAGGACCGGCCTACTCCCCACAGCCCCTTACGCTGACGGGCTACACTCAGTATTTTGCCAACCTTACACACATCAACAACATCACTACCGAGGCCTCGCCTACGCTGTTGGATCATGATGAAGAGGAGGACACATGGGTGGATTGGCTTCTCCGCTGGCGCAAAGGAAGGCACGGCAACAAGAAGCCTATCCACCCGGAGCCTGACCCGCGCGAGTTCAGCTTTGAGGTGGAATACAGTACTTTTGATGATAAGCTATACAAGCTGGGTGATCTTACAGTCAAAAACTATGTCAAGCTTGCGTACCGGATCAGTAAGCAGCCTAATAAGGGCAAGGCTAATAATGTGGATATCCCGTACGAGTCCGCGGCCGAAGAGGAGGAGGAGGAGGAGGATCTCTTTGAGAATGTGGAAGGGGAAGACGATGATGAAGAAGAAGAAGAAGAAGATGATGATGATGATGATCTGAGTGATGCTGAGGAACCAACCGATGACTCGGACGAAGAAGAGTTGGAGACGGAAACCTCCAAGAAGCATGACAAGAAGAAGAAGAAGAAGAAGAAGAAGAAGGGGAAGAAAAGGCAGAACAAGGTCTGGATGCATTTCCTCACCCATGCTTTTGTCAGTACGGCGGAAAAGGAGGATTTGAAAAAGTTTACATGATAGCATGTTGCTGTTGGATACGTTTGCATATGGGTTTTGCAACTGGGAGCATCTGGCGTTTCACATTCAAAGGTTGAAGGCAACAAAGCTGGCATATGGTTGTGGCGTTTAGGAAAACACCGGATTTAGGGTTAGAGAAGGAAATATACCACGTTCGCTTGGGTGATCGAACTCTTTGAGATACTGTCTTTTTCGCAGCTCAGCTTCAACTGGAAGAAGCAACATGAACTGACTGACTGACTGACTGACTGCCTGCCTGCCTTTGTGTTGCCGGTGCCGATCTTCTCAGAAACTTCCATAGAGAGCTTTGCCAGCCAAGGAGGCATGCCCGTTTCTGGAAAGCCTAGCTGGCCACGCTGCCCCACAACGAACCCCACAATCCCCTAGAGCTTGCAGGGCATCTTCAGGTTGCCTAGGTATGTAGGTACCTACGTATCGGTCCCTTGATGGCCTTATCGCTTATCAGCTTAATTGGATTGCGTCCTTCGAGTCGCGTCTCTCCAACTCTCCGCTGCTTCTCCTATTCAACTTTCCGTCTCTGTAAACCAACTATTCGTCGTTTCGTTCTTTGTCAGACGAGCAGACATAACCCTCGACTGGTATCACCTTTGAAACCCATACCAACTGTCGTCCCAATCTTGTCTCGCAACAAGGAAGCTACAACGAACGAAGGGAATGGCGCTATAACCCGCCCTCCCCAACTTAACTCTGCACTTCAACCTCCCCATCCTTCTTCGCGACACTCCGCGATATGCCACGCCTCCTCCCACGCATCTCCCTCTTCGCCGCCCTCCCCTCCGCCGTCCTCCGCCGCCGCACCCGTCGCGCCCGTATGGCTACCCTGATTCTCCTCTTGCTCATCCTCCCCGCCACCCTCCTCCTCCCCTTCTACACCATCTACAAACCGCCCTCATCCCTGATCCGGTACTTCTCGCAACGGTGGACCGACGTCCTCTGGCGCCTTTGGTTGCCGCCGCACCGCAAGATCGTGGCCCTGACCATTGACGATGCGCCGTCCGATCATACGCGGGAGATCCTCGCGGCTCTGAAAGCGGGCGGGGCGCATGCGACGTTTTTTGTCATTGGGGGTCAGGTGCCGGGGAGGGAGGAGATCTTGAGGGAGATTGTGAGGCAAGGGCATGAACTGGGGAATCATGGGATGCATGACGAGATGGCGAGGGAGCTGGGGGATGAGGAGCTCGAGAGACAGATGAGGGAGGTGGAGGGGTTGATTCGAAGGGCTTATGAGGCTGAGGGCAGGGTGTGGCCTGGTGCCGGTGCTGGCAATGATGCAGAGGGGAGAACAACACATGGGACAGATGGGACAACAGAAACAAGAGATACAAGGACAAGAGAAGGAGGGACTGTCGAAGATCGAGTCATCGAGGGCAAATATTACCGGCCTGGATCAGGCTTCTTTAGCGAGAGGATGTTAAGTCTGGTGAGAAAACTGGGCTATCGATTGGTGTTGGGGAGCATCTACCCGCATGATGCCCAGATTGGGTATGCGTGGTTGAATGCGAGGCATATCCTCAGTATGCTGAGCCCCGGGGGCATCATTATCTGTCACGATCGGAGGAGCTGGACGCCGCCTATGTTGAGGAAGGTGTTGCCGGAGATGCAGAGGAGAGGGTATAAAGCTGTGACGGTGTCGCAGCTGTTGGAGGAGGCGACGGGGTAGTTACATTGCCGATTGGGAATTATTGAAATTACTACACTACATTGCAAGAGGGGCGTTAGGGAAAAGGTGCGGATAAATCTTTCTGGGTGGGAATAGTTATCACTGACGAGCAGCCTGCAGTGAACAGATTTGCTGCAATTTGCGGCCCATCTCGCAGGGAGTATTTAAAAACAAGACTCGAGAATTATTCAAAAGGGACTGGAACAACAAAATACTACGTAATGAGGCAGTGTCAAAGTTACATCTGATCAGAATCGTTCTCCTTAGAAAATTTTTGAACCGCCATCAGAATAAATTATTGCTTACTATGTACTGAAAAGTCCATGATAATGAGGGACGGTGAAGGTATACATAAGGTCTAGCATCTATCAGGTCAATATCCAAAAACACATCACGCACGCGAACCGAAGCCTGTCTACCGGAGAAGAAGAGAGAAGAAAGAAAAGAAAAGAGAGGGAGAAAAGGGGCATCATCGTACAACTCAGTCCCAAGACACTCGCTCATCCCCCAGCACAACCCCCGTCTCCAAAAACAGCACCACCTCCGTAGGCCTCCCGACCCTCCTCATCCCCTCCGTCCTTGGCATGTGTCCCTTGACACTCATTCTCTGAATCACCAAATCCAACAGCGTTTGTCCCATACGATTCATCGTCCTCTGCAGGCCCTGATCACGAGTGCACAGCACCACCACGGCACTCAACAATCCCAGCTCGGCAGCATGGTGCAAAGCGTTCTTGCCGTCAATATCGACCAGCTCCGGCCGCGCGCCGTGCGCGAGCAGGAGGTGGAGACATTCCCTTAGCATGTCGGATGGTTGTGACGGATAGTGGGGGTGGTGGTGGTTGCCCCAGGCGAAATCGCGGTTGAGCGGTATGATGAGGGTTGAGGCTGGAGCTGGAGGGGTGCCAGAGGAGAAAGAGACGGGTGGCTTCGGGAAGGTAGGAGCAGATGGCTTCGAGGGCCTCAATAGTGAAGTCGGGACGAGCCATAAAGCGCTCGATGAATGTCAAACCGGAAGATTCCAGTTGACAAAAGTTGAACTCGCGACTAGCGAGATATCTCGTGAAGTGAGCGAGCTCGTTGATGTCAAGTGATCTAGGGTGGAGCACGTGAAGGAAGAGTTCATTGAGGTGGTTAGGCGTATTGAGAGTTATGGTTGTCGACATCGCCATGATCCGGAAGAGGACAGGCCTAGGAGCTATCCATCGGGTAGCAACATGAAGTGCGGTGTTTCCCAACGCGTCCTGGTCGTTCACTTCGTCGGCGGCGCAGACCAGGATATCGGTTGACCGGTTACCGAAACACACGGCACTGATGCGCTTGTGGATGCACCATGCCTTTTTGCTGCAACAGTGTTTGAGAAGCTCTTGGTTTGCACGGCTGTCCACGTTTTGCACATACTTGTCGCTATAGTCTATTGGGTCTTCAGGAGACATGGCCTTGCCCCTCTGGCATTGTGGACTTTGTCTTTCCTCGTCCTTCGTGTAGCGTGGCTGATGAGTTCGACCGAGATAAGAACGGACGCTGGTTCAGTGGGGAGAGGCACAAGAAGAGGCGTTACTGCTCGAGCATATGGAAAGTCCGCTCAAGAAACATACAAGGTCGGCCAAGAACGACGAAGTGCGTCCCAGAAGCTTCACCTTCAAACTTTCCACCCGATTGCATCTCCTCTCCTTGATGGTCTTGGAGTTGTGCTTGAAGATTCTCCCTGTCGACGCTGGTACCTCGGGGGCAGACATCTCGGCTTCCGGCGAGTGAGAGCTTGTTGCTGTGGAAGAACCTGGTAGTATCGAGTTCACGTCGCCTGCACTCGCCTTGGACGGATTATTGGCCAGAAGAATGACACAGTCAATCTCGTCTCCCTTTGGCGGATCCGAACCCCGACGGCCATCCCTCATAGACCTCAGATAGGCCAGTCGCCTTTCCATTGACGCTCGGCTCTTGGGCCTCCTCTGACGGTAGGACTTGGACAGAAGCCCGTTGAGAAGACATTGTGTATGTCGAGGTCTGGAGGTGGTAGCAGTAAGCACTAGTAGTCAGAGGCAGGAGGAGGGTGGGATATGTCCTATTTTGGTTGGAATGACCCTTTAGCAAGAAGGTCAAGGATCTCCTTCAACGACAGGCCCGATTCGGGAGTACAGAAATACAGCCGGAGAAGTCTCCTCTTTCGTGCTGGCGTCCAGTCTATCGCCGGCCGTCCCCTCCTCCGAACCTTAGACTCGCCCGTCGGTTTTGTGATCTTTTTATCTTTCGTTCTGGGCATGGTGGCTGTCTCTGTCTGACTTTCCATATGGACGTAAGATCAGCAAACAACTTGAGGATTAGAAGCCTGGAAGGGAGGGCCGGAGCGGGACATGATATACACATGCGCAACCATCCCGAGAGACTATTCAAACCGGCAGCGACTAAGCCTTCTCCGGAGGTTCATCTTAAGCCATCGTTTTAAACAGACTGTTGTTTTGTGGGTGGGAGGGTGGTCCGAAGTCTCAAGTCACCAATCTTTGTCAGCGAGTCGAGGAGGACGTCATGATGCCGGTACGCCGTGTGCCGGTATTGAAGGGAGACAAGCCTCGACATTCGATGATCTCCCCAAAAACTGCACGAACACAACAGGGCCCCGGCTCACGACAGGCGGTGCAAATGAGTGTTGGTTTACCTGAGATACGATCAGATGGGGGTGTCTAATGCCATTTTCGAACCATTGCTGTGTCAAACCAAGTCAGCTGGCCTTGATGCGCCAATCCGCCAATGAATCCAAGCTGCAGCCAGTCGTCTCAACGGGGAAGAGATGTCTGGGGTGTCTCTGCAGAATGGCGTAGATTGCATGCTTGCACACACTCCTCTTGGTCTTCCTCACGGTATGTGGGGTGGTGTTTGCTTGTTCATCTGCGACAGACGAAGCCCCTGATAACTGCCGCCAATTCCGCCATTCGGACGTCAAAAGGGGGCGCCACCTTGTAGCCAGTGGAAGCTATGGAATCTTCTTTTTCTTCCGCTGGGAGATCAATCTGGTTCTCTTGATCCTCCATCCGGAAAAATGGGATGGCGATATGCATGTACGCTCGGCTTACCCGTCCCTTGGATACCGTTATGTCTCGGATACGATGTTTCATAGCTCCTTCGACAATCACGTTCCTAACAGGGGCGATGCTTCGAGCCTTCAAGACGAAAGCGAGGTGTCGACGTCCGAAAGGAAGAAGCCAACGGCCGCTAGAGCCTCTTGAATTATTCTCATCGTCGCCAACATCCCAGGCAACACAGTCACACCCGCCGTCATTGATAGACACTTTGAGCTTCTAGTAGCGAATGACCAGTGATCGAATGAGTAGTGGTTTCAAGTGGAGAAGAAGTCTTCTCGAAGGCCTCTGTGTTCTTTCGAAGATCCAGGACGAAACCTCAACAGCAGGACGGATCTGTGCCACGGGCCAGTCTATCCAGGTCCCAAATTTCTCACCCTAGACTAAGCATTTAGTTCAGAAGTCTCCCAAGGCCTCTATATATAGTAATGCATCCAACTTTCCGTACTCTCCACCCAAAAAATCAGAAACCTATTTATCTCTATAACTCAAAAATTTGTAGGAGACTCCTTTTCGCAACTTACCTGGATAGCGTCCCCCGCTGAAAGCGAAAGCAACCATAAAGTGGATCCCCCTTTCAAGTGTATGTAGGGCTACACAGGAAACGCAGTGACTCTCTATGCGAACCCAGAAGAACCAAAGAAACGCCCAATCTCAAACGATTGCCAACACATCCCCATATTCTGGGCGCCAAATAGAAGTTTCGCCGTTCTGAGTTGTATTCTTTTGGTTTACTGTACCTGACCGGGGCTAGTACGGCTGAACAGATGGCTTGGTGACGGACGGGATCTTTCTTGCGAAGACTGAGCGCCTTGATTGAAGTACGCATTCTCTTGTACCGCGGACCTGTGAGTCAAAGCTTTCGTCAACGTGCCGGGCCCCCCGATTTCAGGTAGTCGTTACCCCATCCGATGCCCGTCCCGATGGGTCTCATCCCGCCCTTGCGACCCATCCCGCCCTTGCGATGACGAGCTGAGGAGATCTGTGTCAACAATGGAGTCACCCCGCGCCGATATCTAACTGGCATTCGACCACGGCGAGAAGAGTGGATGTTTCCAAGGACGCTCTAGTGTAGGCTAGTAAGGCTACTAGTTCGGGCCCGGGAGTGACCATGCTTCCCAATGGCGACATGATTCCACTTTCTTCATTCAGTCAAGACTTGGCGATAACACCACCTCTGCTGTACATGTCCATATAAATAGGTTGATAGAACAGTGTTTCAGAACTCCAAGTAAGGTTTTGAATTTCACGAGTTCTGCATCTCAGTCTCACTATTCTAGTGCTCAAAACCATCGATATGTCTTCCCCAACCGGAAACCCCGTTCTTGACGGCCCCAAAAAGCTCGCCGCGGCCTTCCCTAACAAGGAGCTATCGTTGGCTTCTCTGTCGGTTCACGCCGACGACTACATCAACAACCACCAGGCCGTTGCGCCTCCCATGCACGTTTCTACCACCTTTCGCTATGCCGAGAACCCAGACAACTTGAAGCCATGGGACAACATGAACGTATGCCTCTTCTTTCCCAACGTCAAAGATCTCTAATATCAAAATCTCACTAACACCTGTAACCAAAACCCAGCCCAATGCCCCCTACGACTCCCACATCTACTCCCGTGACTCGGCCCCCAACTCCACGCGTCTCGAGGCCATCCTAACCTCCCTCCTGGGTGCCCCCGTTCTCACCTACGCCTCCGGCCTCTCCGCCTTTCACGCCATGATCGTCTTCCTGAACCCCAAGCGCGTCGCCATCGGCGGCGGCTACCACGGCTGCCACGGCATCCTCAAACTCATGAAGAAGCTCAACGGACTGGAACAGCTCGAGCTCGAGTCCGACGCCGACCTCGCCAAGCTTCAACCGGGCGACGTCATCCACGTCGAGACGCCCCTCAACCCCACCGGCGAAGCTCGCGACCTAGCCTACTACCGGCGCAAAGCCGACGAGCTAGGTTGCTACTTGACCGTGGATGCCACTTTCGCTCCCCCGCCCCTGCAGGACCCGTTCCAGTTTGGCGTGGACATGGTCATGCACAGCGGCACCAAGTACTTTGGCGGACACAGCGACCTGCTGTGCGGCGTGCTGGCGTTCCGGCCGGACAAGGCTCAGGAGTGGCTGCCGGAGTTGCGGGAGGAGAGGCTGCACTTGGGCGCGGTGCTGGGGAGCTTGGAGGGCTGGCTGGGGGTGCGCAGCTTACGGACGTTTGAGCTGCGGATCAAGAGGCAGGCGGAGAGCGCGCAGAAGCTGGTGGATTGGTTGGTGGAGGAAATGGCCAAGGAGGGCAGCCTGGTGAGCGAGTTCGTGACGAGGATCCAGCATGCTTCGCAGCAGCCGGAGGCCAAGCAGGAGAACAGCTGGTTGCGGAAGCAGATGCCTGGTGGCTTTGGACCGGTGTTTTCCATGTATCTCAAGTCGGAGGAGCAGGCTAAGAGGTTGCCCAGCAAGTTGCACCTGTTCCACCATGCTACGAGCTTGGGTGGTGTCGAGAGCTTGATCGAATGGCGCGCCATGAGCGATTTGGGCATTGACAGGAGGCTGTTGCGCGTGAGCGTTGGTGTGGAGAGCTGGGATGACCTTAGGGACGATCTCGTTCAGGGCCTTGAGGCGTTGAAGAAGGATCCTAAGGCGCAGTAAATTACCAAGATACCACGAGTGATTCACAAAAAAAGTGTATGCGAGGAAGTGGAAATTGTGATAATTACTCGATTCATTAAGTTGTAGTTTGGTTCATCATGTCTGTATATACTGTGTCATAAGAGCGATATCCTCATTACCCAAAAAAACGCCCAAAAGCCAGTATCCCATATCCTTCGTCATCCTCCATGAGAGAGTGATGTCCGTCTAATTGTGCGGTCTAACATTGTGCGTGACTTCATTAAGTAGTCCACCAGCCGAGAGCCCACAGCTTAACATTCATGTAAAGCCTGACCATGGCCAAATCCGGCAATATGTGCATCCCAGTATCGGTAAGCCAAACAGAAGAAAAAAAGGTTTCCACTCTGGAGATCAATCATGACTGCACCTCTTGTTCTTGCAAGGTGGTGGCAGTGGATGGTCGGTCAGCGACAGGCATAAGCTCTGCCCCCTGTCCGCTCTGTCCCCGCTTCCGGCCGGGAAGGAATCGCGACATGGCTTGCCCGTTCTCCTTCTCTTTCAGAGGGGGGGTGTTCTCAGGTGCATCGGAACCAAACTTGGAGAAGAAGCCGCGCTTCTTAGCCGGCTGGGCCTGTTGCTTGTCGTCGTTGAGGCCGACCTCTTCGAAACTCTCTTCCGGAGTAGAGAAGTCCCGCCTGAAGCGATGCTCACTCAAGATTGACTGTCGCGGCATGCGTGGGAACCTAGCAGAATCGAGACTCTGGCGCGGTGCAAAAGTGAAATCACCGACGGTAGGAGATACGGGGCTCTTTGCGGATATGTCCTAACGTAGAAAAGTGTATCAAGGTCAGCCATGTGTACGGCGGTCATGGACCTGGAGGCAGGATGGATGCGTCGGAAACATACAAAAGACCTCCTATAGGAGTCAAAGGACTCTCTCGAGATGGAAAAGTGTTCAATTTCAGGAACACTGCTCTTTGTCTCGGTAGAGTTGCGGGACAGGTATTTCCTGGGCCAGATCGCTTCTTTCTCGACGGGGGACGGCTGCGATTACCCCTGTCAGATCTCTATGCTTGGGTTGCTTCTCTAAGTCATGCCACATGGGAATTTCATTTCTTACCGGCAAGTATACACCGCTGTCATTGACCACTGAAACCAACAAGACGAGTTAGCATAATGGCGCTTTCTACTGGCATTGTTGATGGGCTAGGGTGGAAGGGGTTAAGGCGGTGTTGGGGTTGGTTGATAGGAGCCCGGTTCGTCATACCACTCATCTTGTATTCGCCAGTATCTTGACCCTTCTTGGTGCTGCGGATGCTGAAGGCCGACGGGGTCCTAGAACCGACCGTGTTGACCCTCTCGAAGCCAGCATGGGCAAGATCGGTATTACCGGCGTCGGAACCGGGGCGGACATTCTCGTCCTGGGTCACGGCAACGCCAAGCCGGCGCGCAAAGGGATTCCGAATCGGCATGGTGGAGGATTTCGTTTGTTCGCCGTTGGGGGAGGCAGTCAAGTCGGACCGGTATATGGTACAACGTTCAGAGGCGACAGGGACCAGGTATAATCGTGATTAAAGACAAGTATGGGAATATATGGAACTCGAATGATGGCGCTTTTGGTTGTAGAGTCCAGGATCTGGTTTGCGATCAAGAGTCCAGCCAGGTGTGGGAAGAAAGGTCCGGTTTTCTGTGCCGACTTCCTCTTCAAAGGGCCTCAAGTTAAAGATGTGACGGAAGGTGCAATGGTTGGGAATTCTAGATGTATTAATGGAAGGATAAATCAAATGAAATCGGATAAAAGCAAATAGAAAAAACTGAAAGCAGCGAACATCCCTCTTCACTCAAGAGTCCCTTTCCCTCGGACTGGTGGTTCCCACTCCCTAAGCCACCCTCTCTCCAGGTTCTCAATGGTCCGCAATTGTCCTCAAAGACGGTCTGGCCGAAAGGGACCTTCGCGGCCGTTACATGGTACCGATTTACATTTCCATTGGACGACAGTGCCCAGGAGTGGCACCGCGGGGCACTCTTGGATCGTTGTAGTTTGCCAGCTGCACAGGCTGCAGTAGCTGACCTGCAGCCTTCAGGGACACCCCAGCGGCACTGTGCCTGTGCCTTGGCAGCCCTCCAGCTTGTCGTCCACATGCGGATACTGCAGAACAGCCAAAAAGGGGAATTGCATTGAGGTGGCCCCCCCGCTCCGCTTTTAACATGTGCACCGGGGTGGCGCACAAAAGTGCCCGCTTGTATGTCGTCCATTGGTTGGTACCGATTGGGTACATATGTGCAAGCACCTGTTCAGTGGTACGAATAAGTGGTGATGCATCAATCTGTGGAAGGGTTCGGACTTCGAGTGTTTCTATAACAAACGACATACGGCATTCTACAAGATGATCTCTTTGATACTCATCCTAGTGCGATCGTATCGTGCGGGGTTCCCAGTGAGGTGTCATGGAAGGTCATTGATGGGGAGATATGGTGATGACGTGATCCTTTCTCAAGGGGAGAACTAGAAAACCTCGGCAAAATAGGTAGTAGTTTAGCAACTAGACTAGAACTTGGTGTTTGAGCACGGGCGATCCGAACTACACATGTACAATTCGAGGTCTTGTTCAGTTGGAAGCCAGTCAGCGAGTTGTTACCTGGTCTTGTCTTTCTCAGAGAGCAAAACTAGGGCATAGTGAACAAACTGAAGAAGCCGTGATGTTATCCTGCCTTTTGACGGTTCTTAGTCCTCACCTTGATCGTGCACCTCAGGACAACTTGCCGGTTAAGCGGTTAAAATTCACAAATTAGACCAATCAGCTCCTCGCAAATCCAGCGATACCCGAGGAGACTGAGCTGACGCAGTTAAGCCAATTCCAAATACGGATTGATAGTGAAGTCACAATTGTCGTATGTCACATTTCATTTCCGGGTATCTTGCATATCTTACATGTACTTCTAGGTGCTCACATCTAATCGGAACCGTTACCATCCGGGCCATCCGAGAAGCCGTTAAATTCATCGTCTTCCGAGCCTTCCTCGTCATCCTCGGCTCCTTCAGCCAACTCCTCCGCATCGGGGTCCTCATCCTGTTCCTCAATCTCGTAACTGCCGCTAACGTCCCATCGGTCACCCTTAGCAGCGCGGCTAACATACTTGACGAAGCGCAGTGTCCCGCTGTCACGGAGCACCAGTGTCATCTTGTTCCAAGCCGCCGCCTGGAAAAAGAGAATGTTGTCTTCGTCCTCGCTGCTCTTGTAGATGGCCGCATCCTCATCCTCGTCATCGTCGCCGGCCATATACACTTCGTGGCCGCCAACTTCAACCGTCTCCTCCTCAGCCTTTTCCTTCTTTTCAACAGCCTTGCCCTTGCTCTTGTCTTTGGAGCTGCCGTTAGAGGTGGCCTTGCTCTTACCCTTGCCCTTGCCCTTAGCCTCCTCCTCCTCCGACTCTTCCTCCTCCTCTTCGTCCTCTTCATCCTCCTCGACATCACCCCATCCATCCGTAGGTGTTAAGCCGATGTTGAGCTCCAGACGGGCCTTGCCATCGTGTCCGGTTGCAAGAGTATAATCCTTCCCATGACGGAAACGCCTAGCAAGGAGATCATGGCCTTCAATAGTGGACCTTGTCGCCATCTGCAACCACAGGCGAAATTGTCTGGAAGGCAACAGAACTTCCAGTAACTCCTTGATGGGCGAGTCTTCGGCGTTTTCCTCGCCTGGTTGCAAATACAAGAAGCGGTGCTTGTGGGGCGGGCGAGCTACCTTCCAAGCACCAGACTTCTCGATCTCTTCGCTACCCTCGGGAAGCGTCTTGGCCTCCTGAGCCTCGACATACTCCTTGATCTTGGCAGCGAACTTGGGATGCAGAATTTCGGACAACGTGATGCTGAACTGCTCCTCGAATTGATCGGCAATGTTTTCGATCGTGTCGGGGGTTAAGTAGGTAGGGGCGAGGTACTTTAGGAGAAACTCCAAGTCGGCTTCGTCAAACGTGTTCTCTTCATCCTCGCTGCTTGACTCCTTCTCCACCTGCACGGGCTTCGCTACTGGGCGGTCATACTGATCTGGGTTGCCCTGCAGTTGCATCAAACCACTCTTGTGGGCAGCCTTTTCCTCCGCGCCCTCGATGTAGCCATCCTCGCCAATCTGAGGGATATGAAACCATCCGCTAATAGCCATACGGATGCGACCACCCTGCTTTTCCAGCTCCTCCTTAGAGGCATGGTATACTTCCTCGACGTCGTGAAAAGATTCTCCGGGCTGAACAGCGAAGAAGGACAACTGGTTCCACGCCGGTGGGATAATCTTGACCGGGTCTGGGAGCGGTGTCTTGGCAATCTCGCCGTCCTTGCCCTCACGGTCCTCGACGGGGAAAAGGCGCAAGGCACCACCCCACTCGGGTTTCCAAGGGATATCAGGATCCGTCAAATAGAGGATGTAGCTGACCTTGCGGGAACCAATCACGTCGTCGTGGCACAGCAGGTAGCATCCCGGCGTATAGACATTGATGGCCATATCGGTCTTACGTCCGCTCAAGGGACCGCAGTCGGTGATGTGGGAAACATAGTTGCGGAAGGTCTCCGAGTAAAGAGCGTCGCGAAGGGCGAGAAGAGAAGGCAGCTTAGACAGTGCATCGTCGTCGAGACCGTCGAGGTTTGCGAGATCACCGCTTTGGTGGATTTTGTAGATGTCGGTCTCTTTGGGAGTGAAAGAGACATTGTCCTTGATCTCGTCGCGGACCTTGCGGAGCAGGGAGTCGTCGACTAGCTCGTTGATAACGGCGTGCTTGTAAGGGGTCGAGGAAGCATACTCCTGCGTATACTCGTTAAGGACGGACTGGTCGAAGAGCCCCTTGCGAAAACGGGCCTTGGTGTCTTCCGGGGAGAGAGCTGTGTGCGGTGATGCGGGTCAGCCACAACTGGAAGCCGGGCGAGCATGGGGGGGCCAGTGGACGCATTACTGTTCTTCGATTTCTTCAAGTTCTTGGCCGACTTCTTGCCGTCAGACCGTGCCTGATTGTCTGCCTTTCTCTTCACCATCTTGGGCAGGTCGATTGGCTGGTCTGTACAGAGTTCAAGCTGTGGTTGAGGAGAAAATGTGCAAGTGCAAATGCAGCAGGAGAAAAACGCTGGCCAGGAAGGTGCCGTGACATAAGTTATCGCAGCTCTTATCGAACCACTAAAGTGGAGGAGGCTTACCAAAAATTTT
This sequence comes from Neurospora discreta FGSC 8579, assembly GCA_009805215.1. Classification (NCBI taxonomy): domain Eukaryota; kingdom Fungi; phylum Ascomycota; class Sordariomycetes; order Sordariales; family Sordariaceae; genus Neurospora; species Neurospora discreta. The sequence goes on from RANX01000013.1 coordinate 255,633, forward strand.
GTCTCCGCCACTACATGATCGGACCCTCTTTCCCCATGAAAAAGAGACCAGAAAGGCAGGGATCGCCAGGTATCGCATGATTTGGCTTATCGATAACAGCCCGGTCCGTAGTTAGAGGTAGGCAGGTACCTTGGCTGCAACACCTCAACTGGCCAAGTCGTGTTAACTTCCACAGTTGAAATGCTTTTTGTTCCTTTTTCCAGCAATTGACATCGAAATTACGAGTTTCTTTGAAGAGACAGGAGCCTTGAAGAAGCCAGGGACACTTTGTCTCGACTCGAGGAACAGACGGTTCCACACGTCTCTGAACAGTCCAGAATGCTACCAGAAATGCTGGTGTTATTCACAGAAAAGACCTCGACTGGCAAGGAGGGAGTAGCTGTTCTCATCCCTCGGGTCTGGCATCGTCTATGGTATTTGTGGCGGATCGTTTGAATCGGCTATACCATATAAGGCTTGGGAGGAAGGATTCTCGGAGGAAGGATTCTCAGACTCTCACTGTACACGCATTGTCTTCGAATTGACCACGAATTCCCATGATGAACACACATAACTGAACCTAATCTACGTTTCTTGTCCACAGTCTAAGCCACATAAGGTAGAGGGGATTACATATTGTGGAGCAAGGGCCAGTGACATTAATACACTGAACTGTAAAGTGAAGGAGCAGCGTCAGATCGTCAGGTGAAAGCCATGAGGAAAGAAGGTGCTTTTAGACCTGAAATGTACATTCCTCCCCCTCGCTCCCATCCCATGGTTCCTCTCGCTGGTTACTAACTCTTTCATAGCTTGCCGTTTCTCTTGTCGACAGCCTCACGAAGTAACGCAATGACCTCAGACGGATCCTGGGCACCGAAGACGGCGCTTCCAGCCACAATGACGTTCGCACCTGCATCCGCCGCCTGGTCGATGGTGCTGGGTCCAAGGCCGCCGTCAACTTCAATGTTCAGCTCAGGATACCGCTTCCTGAGCTCTTGAACCTTGGGCAGTTCGGAAGCCATGAACTTCTGTCCACCGAAGCCGGGCTCGACCGTCATAATGAGGACCATCTGCCACACAGGGGTGTTTAGTATGTTCCTTTTTCGTTCTCCTTTTATTCCGCCAAGATCTTCACACATTCACTCTTCGGACCAAGCCTTTCCGACACTGGACGATACACCAAAATTAGGTAAGGGGTAAGAGCAAGAGAAAACTTACATCCGGTCTCTCCTTGGGGTCCCCAGACTCCAAGATTTCCCAGAGAACATCAACAGATGTCGCGGGTTTAAGAGCAATACCCGCAAGCATGCTCTGGTCGTGGATGTACTTGATAAGCTCCTTGGGGCTGGTCTTTTTGTCCGACTTAGCCTCGGGCGACTCGGCGGCCGTCGAGAAGGCGGCCTCATAGTGGAAGCAGTACAAATCGCAACCGGCCTTCTTAAACTCCTTGACCCATTTCTTGGGCTCAGCAATCATCATGTGGCAGTCGAATGTGCCCTTGCCGTAGGCCTCGGTTGGCTTCTCGACGTGGCCGCGGATCTTGGCGACGATGGGAGGGCCCCACGTTAGGTTGGGGACGAAGTGGCCATCCCTTGTGTTTGGTGTTAGTTGAGGTTCTTTCTCATGTCAGGGGGGCATGAACTACGATCAGTTTTCTTACATGATATCGACATGCAGCCAGTCGGCTCCCTGGCTCATCGTCTTGGAGCAGTCATGGCCAAGGTTGGCAAAGTCGGCCGACAGAATGGAGGGTGCAATGATTGCCTTGGGCGCCATCATGAATGAAGTTTGTTTTGAGGGGTGAGATGTTGATTAGATGATACGATACGTATCGCGGTTTGAGATGGATGACTTTGCCAATTCGGTCTATTCCTACCTTGACCTAGCGGCACGGGACGGGATGAATGATGGATCTGAGGGTCCCGATGACGGATAGGTCCCTCCTTCCACATCTACATGGCGGAAGAGGGGCACGGTGGTTCGCTGACCCGGCCGGTTCTGTCCCGACAACGGTGGAGCTTAAACGGAGCAAAAGTGGGGATGAAAGAGCCTGGCAATGACGACAGCGAGCAAGCCAGTGAGGTGCCTGCCAGCTGGCTATCGAAGCTGTTGACATTAGTGGAATCCCGAATCCCAACTGAACGGACCCCAACAAAATTGTTAGCGAGCGCCGGGGTTGTCTTATAACGCCTGAGAGTTTCCGGTCGTTATTGAGTTCGGGTCTTCATGTGATTGCAATGACATGGTTTTTTTTCACATCCACAACAATCTAACATTCTGTCTCACAATTCCCCATCGAGATAGTAAACAGAGAACAACGGTCACTTCAGATGGCGGGTTTCCTTTCATACGTTCCCCTGGTCAACAGGCTGGTTGGTGGTGAGGTGCCCACAGCCATCGACGTTGCTCCCATCAAAGTCCAAAACATCGAGACCGACGCAGACAAGCGGCCGCGGACACTCAAGCACCTCTTACGGGCTAACCATGTGAACCATTCCATCTTGTACCATGACCTCCAATATGACAACCATATGGCACATATTCTCTGCTCATCATATGAACTGGGCGCCCAGGCACCGCAGCTGTATGACATCTACGAGGAAGAGTCCAAGACATTGGAACCATGGAAGGACTCGCCGTCCGAGGTCTCTGAGGCAGACTGGAGGGATAATCTAGGTGATAGACGGTATCAGAGGGCCTATGTTGACTTCTTCGAGGACATGATGGTTATGAAGTACAAGTATGACTGGAAGCAGGTTGTTGAGGAGTTCATGTTTGGGGGCAAGCAGCCATTGATCAATGGTCTTATCTCCAGTCGTAAGTACTTGATTTCAACCTTCAAGGTCGTGTTTCATTCTGCTGACCAAGCGGTGTAGTTGGCCATCCTCTTATACACTTGGGCTACGCCTATGAGTTCGATAACAGAGAACTTGCCATCGAAGCTTTAAGCTTGGCATCATCAACACAAAATTACTTGCACAAGTACATCGACGACTCCTCGTACAAACACAAATCTGCGTTTTCCTCCAGATCGGTCTCTGAGCTCCTGACTAAGGTGGCGAACGATAGCCGTTTTGACGGGTTATTTGACGAGGCCAAGTTCGAGAACGTCGACGCGCTCTTCGAGAAGGCCGAGCCACTGGTGTTGGAGTACTGGAACGCTTGGGAACTGGCCAACCCCGTCGAGCAGTTTCGCGAGTCCCAGGAAGCGGCCATTGAGCTCCTGGTTGCATCTGTTCCGCCCGGGACGCATTCTTACAACTTTTTCCTCGTCCACGTGTTGACAACGAGCCATGCCGTTCGAGTTTTGCTGCCCTTCGTACCAGTCAAGTTTCACATCAACCTCGTGCGGCAATGGTGGCTCTTTACCCTGGCAGCGTACATTGCTGTGCTCCGGCCCGAGGTCGACCCAGATTACGTCCCTCAGGACCTAAAGGGTAAGAGCTGGAACTATGTTGAGGACAAGGCGCTGAACGGTCGGTTTGCGAAGGATGCTCATTATGTGAAAGGTCGGTTACCTTCTTGACATTTTCTGGGTTTGGTCGCTTTACTAACAAACACAACAGCCATTCGGTCAATCAGAGAGGCGGCAAGGACTTGGGGTGATGTCCATGACCGGTTCCTCGCAGCCGCGGTTCGGTTTGCGGATGATTTCGAGGGATGGTGGTAGTTTGGAGGTCTCTGGATGTGGAGTTCGGCGATGATTAACTCCACTGTTGCATTCTCTGTACACTATCATTGCTCTTCAAGAGCCTTACAAAAATGTTAATGATGAAATCACGCAAATGAATGATTCAGCGGTAGAGAAAGCGTTCTGATTTCATACAAGTGTTGAAGGCTGGGAGAGTGCTGGGCGGCTCACATGACGGAAGGGTTAGGGTTGTGATCGTAGTCACTGTAAATTCTCCCTGTAAACATTTGCGCTAAGAAATTCGGTCCGGGGCCGTGCAATCACGGTCGCGGTAACAAAGTGCCGCCTATCGCGATTGCCACCATGATGGAGTTTTTGGTTTAGTTTGGGACTTCGTCGCTTCAACAACCACCGTTTTCTGAACAGCTCTCTTCGTTACAGCCCACCGTGCAATGTGACCAATGCTGTGTCGCACGCACCTGCGAAACTTGCAATGGCGCCGGCTGCAAAGCGACGCAAACGGGCCATTGTCGACGACTCTGACGCCGAAGAAGACGAGAAGAAGCAGACGAGTCAGAACAATCTAAACACCCTGAATCGCTTCCTCGTCGCATCCCCCGTGGCGAACAAGTCCGCCAAGCCAGACAATAACGACCTCCACGAAGTAATACCGGAGTCCTCAAGTCCCGTTCGAGCCAGTACGAGAACTACACGCGCTTTAACAAGATCTCAACTTCCAGCTACATCGTCTTCCACCGTCCGGAACCGACTGCCAAAAGCTGCCCCCAGGAGCCCAAGCGCAAGCCCGATCAAGTCACGGACGAGGGCGCAGAAGAAACTCAGAACCGAGGAAAATGGGAGGGATGGGGATCTCAAGGTTCTCTTTTCAAAGCAAGCGGAAAGGAGTCAAGCATCTGCGGTATCGGGCGTGAGTAGCAAGGATATTAGCGATTTCCTTGAAGATATCATCAGCGATTCCGATGACGATATTGCTCTACCCAAAACGGCAGCATCCAGCTTGGTTGGACTGCAAGCTCACAGGCGCTTCAAAGACAGCTCCCAAGGCACCTCCCCAGGGAGCTCGGTAAACAGTACCCAGACTAGTACACTAGGCTCCATTACGGGTCAGCGCTTTTTGAAGCCGTCAAGACCAGCTAGGCCAGTGGTTGCCCCGCCTACACCGACCGATGACGATTCTCGACCGTGGTCCGAACGATTTGCACCAACAAAGCTGGACGAGCTGGCGGTACACAAAAGGAAAGTGGGAGATGTGCGAAAATGGCTGGAGGACGTTATTGCTGGCCGGATGAGGCAGCGCCTCCTAGTGTTGAAGGGCGCTGCTGGCACGGGCAAAACGACCACTCTGAAACTGCTAGCCGAGGAGATGCGATGCGAAGTTCTTGAATGGAGAAATCCAGCAAGTTCATACGGCGTTCCTCAGGGATACCAGTCTGCGTCTTCGCAGTTCGAAGAGTTCTTGGGAAGAGGCGGGAAGTTTGGACAGCTGGATCTGGAAGGAGAGTCACCTCCACCGCCAACGGCACCGGCGCCCACCACCAACAGATCAAATCAGGGCCGAAGGGTAATCCTAATCGAGGAATTTCCGAACACTTTCATGCGATCATCTACCGCCTTGACAAACTTCAGGAACACCATTCTTGAGTTCTTGGCGGCTAACACTCCAGCACTTACAATTTTTGGTCAGGCCCCATCCGCGGATTCGATTGTTCCAATAGTAATGGTAATATCTGAGACCTTGCTTACCACTACGTCTGCTTCCGCGGACAGCTTTACCGCACATCGTTTACTAGGTCCCGAGATTCTGCGACACCCTGGGACAAGTGTCATTGAATTTAACCCCATTGCGCCATCTCTCCTTGCTAAAGCTTTAGAGCTAGTAGTGAAGAAGGAAGCCCGAAGGTCAGGCCGCCGAATGACCCCTGGACCACTGGTGCTCAAACGTCTTGGGGAGATTGGCGACATCCGAAACGCAATCGCGTCGCTAGAGTTCCTTTGCGTTAAGGGTGACGATGACGCCGACTGGGGATCCAAGATTGCTTTTACAAAGACCAAAAAAGGATCAAAGGATGCAGCGCTGACCAAGGGTGAGCAAGAAAGCCTTGAGCTGATATCACAGCGAGAGGCAACCCTGGGTATCTTCCATGCGGTTGGAAAAGTCGTATACAACAAAAGGGCCGAGAAGCCGTTCCTTTTGGGGTCTGAAGAAGCAAAAGCGGAGACATTGCCTGACTACCTGTCACACTTCTCCAGGCCGAAGAAATCCGAAGTTGCTGTTGACACGCTGATCGATGAGCTGGGTACTGATACCCAGACCTTCATTGCGGCCTTACACGAAAACTACGCCCTGTCGTGCGAGAGTAGTCCACTTGATCCTAATTCTTCCCTAGACTACATGAATGGATGTCTCGACTACCTTTCCGAAGCCGACCTTCTCTGTCCATCCTGGGACATTTTCTTCGGAGGAAAGGGAGCGTTCGTCGGCGGGAATCACGACGGCAAGGACTCGGGTAGCCATATACTCCGGCAGGATGAAATGGCATTCCAGGTCGCCGTTCGTGGCCTATTGTTCTCCTTGCCTTCGCCTGTCAAACGACAATCGCACCCAACATCAGGTCGTGGGGGAGGAGACGCGTTCAAAATGTTCTACCCGGCTTACCTCAAGCTGTGGAGGGCCAAGGAGGAACTGGAAGGTTGTGTGGACATGTGGGCTACCAAGATGCTGAAGGGCGAGGACGGTACGACACTATCGCATAGCGGCGGCTCAACTTTGAGTTTGACCAGCGGTACATCGGCGTTCCAGAGTTCGTCTTCGACAGCAAACCTAAACATCAACAGCGTAACAGATTGGGCTAGCACACAAAGACCCCAGCCAGCCAGACAGGAACCGCTCACCGCGTCAAGTAGTTCCGCGCCCCCATTGCTCTCGCTCGGCTCCTCTGCTCGACAAGAAATGGTCCTCGAGCGTCTCCCTTACATGGCACACATCGCCCGCCGTCGTCGCTGCTCGTTCGGTTCCATGCGTATCCGGGACCTAGACAAGATTGTGTCCTTCCATGGCATTGGACCTCCCGCAACAGAGGAATTGGACGAAGACGAAGCTGTAGGCGCGGAGGAGGCTGGGGTGACTGAGAGTTGGACTACGGATAAACCTGTGGAGGAGGCGACGAGCCCTGGGCGGAACAAGAGAGGGCTGGGTGCGATCCTTAGTCGGGATACTGCCAGTAGGGTACATGGTAGTGGACAGGGGCAGGAGGCGGCGGAGCTGGGTGGGATCCAGAGCTTGGTACTGAGTGATGATGATATTGAGGATTGATTTACGGGCGGGCGAGAGTTTGCACATGGCGGGCATTGGCCGTGATCACGACCAAGCGGTCAAAGGAGCATTAAGCTTCAGTGGCCTTAGAGCATTATACGTGACAGAAGGGATCTGTATCCTATATTTTGGCAGATATGGTATTAGAAGGGAGACGGGAATAGATGACAATGAGAAGACTGCCTCCAGAGAACCCATATTCTGAGTATTATGTGCATGATGCCACAGAAGTGTGTTCGTTTAGATCCGATAGAAAAAGAGCAGGAAATAGTTCATGATGCTGAAGTAAAAGAACAGCTCATAATAAATGATTGAGAGCCTGAATAGCTGAACAACAACCATCTTTTTGTAGATCCGTCAAGTGGACGTTCAGGTCAGATATTTGAATACCCCATTTCTTCAACAGTCAAATAATCCCCAGTCCTAAAATCTTCAGCACTGCTTGTCATATCTTGGACCATCACTGCAATCTGAAACACAAGCGGTGCACGAGCCATCGAAGGAACACCGCTCACCTCGTGGTCGTTGTGTTTGGTGGAGTTGACATTAGGCTGCTGGTGGTTTTTTTTGCGGGCTATATAAGACAAGCCAGGAACTCTTTGCTATTGGAGTGGGCCTGCTCATACGAACTCATCTCCTGCCTTTTACCGGATGTGACCGTGAGTTGGCCCAAAATACTCCAATACCCTAATCTTTGGAACCCATCTGGACATCCAGAATTCGAATCAAATTTTTGTCAACCTTTTTTCCCTTTTTGGGCTTCCGTTCCCTGGCTGGAACATCCTGGTGCAGATTGGAAGACATAGAGACTTTTTGTTCGCATTTTTTGACTTTTAATTACAAGTGTTGGGGACGTTGCGACAGTTTGCTTTTCTATAATCGCAAGTTGGTAAGCGGCGCAGGGCAGTTTTGCTGCGTCCACCGTCGCTATCGCGCGGTGTCGCTGTCGCGGCCGCGCACCAATTACCCTGCCCTGTACTGCGTGTTCCTGCTCGCAGTGCCGATGTCCACCACCACCCGATCCTCGCTTTTGCTCAACGGAACTGCAAATTTCGGCCGCGCAATTGAGTGCAAATCACGGCGCCAAATTTTCGCAAACTTTAAGCTGATGCGCGCCAGGCACACTTCCGATGACCTGTGTGACTGAAGCAGACAATTCACTCCAACTTCCTTGTGAATCTTCTTTGATGAAACTTTCCCCAATGAGCCTGAGAGATCACCAAAGGATGCCAGCGGCAACAGGTATTTTCCAATTGTACTAGCTTGGCAACAGCACAGCGCGAACGACAAATATCGAGACAGGCTGAAGAATTCGGAGTCGGGAGCAGTTAGACGTTGGTAGAAGAACAAAGCCAATAACAGCAGATTTGTCGGGGTCGGCCAACACCAAAAAACGAGACAGCATCTCGCCCAGAGGTGCTGTTCGCAAACCATGTTACTAGCTGTATATCTTGTCGTCATTTAACCGACTGCACGTCTCGCTGTTCTGATAGTGGCATCCAGCAGAGTTATCCCTAGCGATTAACCACTCTACTGAAAGCCTCTCGCGCCAAACACTACCTCTGAACGGTAACCTAAAGCCTGAAGGAAAGAGCTCTTCACTCGGGAGCAGTTCGTTGCTGATGAGAGTCGAAACGAAGCACAGGTTCTTACAGGTTTCCGCGAATAGCTCTGGGACGATACCGGTATGCATGGGATAGAGCTACCTTACGACAGTGAGACTCAGTGTGCAACACACATATCATATTTCCTGTGTGGTTGTAACTGCCGCTTGTGATGGAAAGGGATGGATGCCCGATCACAACGCCAGCTGGATCCGCTCCGATGGTGCCGGTGCCCGAACCCGCACCCGCCATGCGGAAAATAGGGACCCACCTTTTACCCGTTGTCAGTCGGCCGGCATGGTCGGATCGGGCGGACAAGGTTCAAGCAATCGGGCACCTAGTGTGATGCGGGCGAACACTGACTGATGCTTATGTGGGCATTGCTATACACAACACAGGAGGAGACATGTTTAATTTGCTTTGGTAGGGTTATCGAACTGGGTATCAGAGATGTAGAGCTTGACCACGGACGATAAGTCAGTCCGCTTGATCTGGAAACTGACAGCTCACGCAGGAGAAAGATATCCTTGTTTTCAAGATAAATCCCTTCCCTTGTCAGCCAAAACTGGATTTATACTTTTTTTTTCTTGGCTCGACACTTCTTCCCTGGACCAAGAAAAATGAAGTAATTATTTGCAATGTTGCTTGGTCACTAAAGCGTCATCTCCTCGTTTTACCTTGTTCCACTTGTGAACATCGAATTCGCTCTGCGCTCATCACTACAAAGGGTCAGGTGCGGTTAAGGGTGTTTCAAGTACCCAGAGATCGGGGTAAAGCATGGTGTCCATTTCATACTTCGCTGACCACTTGGCACGGGCAATGTTGGGAACATTGCAGCCCGACAGTTGCCTGGACGAAGGAGCATTAGGTCACGGAGGGGCTGGAATAATGCTTTTCGATGTTGTGCCAGATGCAGAAGTAATTGGAGTGTCCCAAAAAATCCTCATGCGGCCAACCACGCGAGAGACTAAACAGGGGTGACCGAGAGAAAAAAAAGAAGAAAAAAAAAATAAAAAATGAAAAGCTCAGATGTAAAGAGGCGATGTTTGAACTTTGAGAAAGGGAGAGAGAGGTGGTCAGTTGGCCTTGTCTTACATCTGATTGGTCATAACCCGCAGCGCCTACCCAATCTGGGTTTCCTAAAGCCCTCGATTCGCTTCTCCTCCCAGCCAGTTTTTTGTTCGACAGTGACAAGGCTCTACATATACCGCTAACTTTCCTTTACTCAGGAATACCAACTGTAGAAGGGTCGTCGGATCATGCCAGGTTAGTTACACCTCTTCGTGTGATCAGAAAGTGGTCAATTTGGACTCTTCATGATCGTAATGTATTGAGCGCAAAATGAACGTCATCTACTGATCCAGCTCACTACATGTCCGAGGTACACAGACCCGACAGCTTATCTGGATACTGCAAACGATAACGATACATATCTCATCATCGTCGCTGGTGTTCCGGCGAGCTAGTGAAGACGATCAGCCCCAGGATGGCGGTGCTGCTGGACAAATCAGCTTTCGAGGACTCGAGAAGCTGTTCACGCTAAGCCAATGGATAAGTGCTTGAGCGACAAGGTAGGTGAGTATGGTTGACACGGCGGGGCTGTGCGGCCTGGAGGTCTCTGCCAGGACTTGCGTGGACTTGTTTCCGGGATCAACGATCTATCTGTCTCTGGTCAGCCCATGAGCTGGTGAACTCTCTAGAAGGTTTGACAATGAGTAACGGGCACTTTTTCCGAAGGCCGCATAGCTCGAACGACCAGTCACTGCTCCGCGGTTGAACAACGCAGCGCGTAGTTCGGAGCTGGAGATCTTTATTACGTTGCCAGTACCGGGAATTCTGGCAACGATCTTCATCCAACACACCCACCGTTCAATCTTTGACGAACTTTGTTTGCGAGTCAAATTGGCGCCCCACTAGATTTCCCCATGAAACTGCTCGCAACGCAGGTATTTTCATCATGGTGCTGCCCGAATTTTAGGGCACATAGCGTTATGACATAACACGGCTACTCGAGACTGCGAGCGAGCAGCAGCAGGCCGGGTGCTTTTCTTTTGCGTCTCCCGATGCGCCTCTCGCTTCTTCGTTGTGGCGCACAATTTCAGAGCCATATTAGTGGTGCCACCACCAACAAGCAACGCTGGGGGCCCACGCTAAGCGTTTGCTGGCTTGTGTGCTTTTCAAATTTTGGTGATGGTTGAGCAGAAGCGTCGACGGTCCAGAATGCTGCTTTGCAACACATACTGATAGCAGGGTCAGCGGGCAACCGAGGTGGGTCAGCGTCGAGATAACGTGTTGGGAAAGCTGCAAAGGTACCTCTAAGGTAGGTACCGTACTTAGTCGGTGATCGGAACTTGCCCCATGATATGAGTATGTCAGGGATTCCAATGTAAAAAAAAAAAAAAAAAAAACACAAGGCGAAGCTGCCGAACTTGCTCGCAGTCCGAAGAGAGGAGGACTGAACGAGAGGCGGGGAGCATTTATATCGGGTAGCGGTTTGGCCGGGCCCGAAGCGCTGTCTGGCGGGGCTCCTGCGATGCGCTGCCTCGCTTGTTGAGGCCAGTCAACACCGATGAACACCCGGGCCACTCACTGCCTGCCCTGTATTGCCGTACTTTTTTGTCGAGCCAGACGGGAGCTCCCTGCGTTCTTCCACCACATGTTACGGAATGGCAGGAACAGCTCATAGGGGTGTTCACCTTTACACCTGCTGGTGTGCGCGCGCGCAGTGCGTTGGTCGTGGTACAACTTATGCTCGCTCGTCGTGGTGAATGACTGAACAAAAGGACAAAGGAAGATGGCCAATGGCTTGCGCTCGGTCGCCGGAAACACTGTCTTGCATCGCCCAGTCAGCAGCCCAGTGAGACGAGCTTCCAGCGCGGTGGCTTAACTTGAGGCATCGATTAAATGGTACCACGACATGCAGTGAAGTGAATCGCAAGTGGTCCTCATCCGAAAGCATGGAAGTTAACAGCAAACTGAGAACACGGAATAGGTACCAATCTGCAACAATCTCTGAACACAGCAAGGCAACGGTGGAATGATTGAAATGTCGAAAATGAGAGGAAGCGCGAGTGACCCGGTTGGGCATTGATTGAAACGCTTAATTGACTTTCCCAGACTCGTACTCGTCACAGACCGATTCACTGTCCAGGTCCACTGCTTGAGCCGACCCCGCCGCCAAGTTCCAACAGCACATCCGCGTTCCGTGCAAGAAGACCACAAAGAAGTCATGTACGAAATGGTGGTGGGAAGTAAGTAACAAAGACAACAAAAGTCTGGGAGAACACGGTTCGGCAGATTTCTCGCCAGAACACTGAAGTTATATACTTACTGCCTTCAGAAACGTTCCTCTGATCACTCGCTCCCATTTTGCGAGAGATACATAACTCTAGACCTACGTGGGCGTTGCAAGGGCTAAATGGTGGAGTAAGTGGTTGGGTTTGCATGGTTGACTGTTTGGACTGTATCACCAACCCTGGCATCAACCACCCAAGGGTCTCCATCTATCAAGGCTCGGAACTTGAAAGGTCACTTCCAAAAGTTCCAGCTGCCTCTATGCTCAATGAGTGGACGCGTATCCAGTTGGAGATAGGTCGCCAGTAGCCTACCTACATCCATGTAACTGCCGCTTCCGCTTTTCCAAAAAAAAAAAAAAAAAAAACGAATTGATGACATGATTTTACCGATTACGGGATTTTTGTTGCTCTTGTCACAGCGTCACAAGACGTCCCATTGCTCTGCCCACCTCCGCCCCGGTCCCGCCTCTCCCTGGGCTTTTCCATGGCTGATACAAAACCAACAGCATTCCCACATCACTCGCGGTCTTGTGCTTGTTTTCCTTTGATCTCTCTTCGCTTCCCTTTCCTATCCGCGGCTCGATGCCCGCCCCTGTACCCATACTCCTGCCCGTCTGCTCCGGCCTACTCGAACCCGACAACAATCAAACAACCTCAGCCTAAAGGGCACCCAAGTCTACCTCTACCCGCCCAATCCGCTTTCCCCTCACACGTACGGCGTTCTCCTTGTTTGGTCCGGCCGTCTACCTTGGATGAAAAGGGTTCCTCAAAACGGCGGTAAAGAAGATCCTTTTGATCGGAGGGCCTAGGACAACTGGTAGTGATAAGAGACGGGTTTAGACGGCGCCATCCTCAGTCGAGTCGGCGAAGAAATCGTGAAAAGTCAAGAGGGCTGGCCTGCAATTTGGCGTATTTGCGGATTTGGCAGAAGTCTCTCTTCATTTCGGTGCACCCCGACCACTGTGAGCTCTTCCAAGCACGTCGAGAATTACCGTGTTCGCCAATCACTCGTAACGTGCCTGGCTGCGGTGGGCAAAGTTGAGCTTATACTGCAGACCGATCAATAATTATCCTGTGGATACCCATGCTTGCGAACCAACATCTAGTCCTGGGGGCGACCAGCTGTTGATTGTTGCAAGGCCTGCTACCCCGTTAAAATACGACGATTTCACCCTCACATGGGACTTGGGCGAACACGCTTTGACTACAATTCTATCTAGAAGTGCCTCGTTTTCACTCCACTAGTCAACAGTCATTCGACTTTCTGGCTGTGCCACTTGGGACCCAGAAGGCCAGACAACAAACGAAACAAAAGACCTCGATCTTTCTATCTGATACTTGATTCCGCCCAACACATCTGGCTACATCGAAGCAGATACCGGAGGACCTTCAGAGGGGCCTTTTTGAGAGAGCAAGGTCTATGGTTGACGCCGTCTGCAGCAGTCCGTTGAGAATCCGTCGGGCTCGATCTCGCCTTTCCAAGTCTCATTTGCTGTAACCATCCTCTCCAAGCTGCTCTTTGGGTCAGCGTGCGACTATGGACGAAATGGATTACACGATGCAGGCTTCTGTTCATCCTGTCCCGCTTCCCGGCTGGTGGGCAAATGGTCCGCAGATCCGTGGGCAAAGTCGTTGCCCTTACAGAAGTGGACTAATGGAAGGCGCAGCAAGTGGAACGCAAACGGGAGGTTCTGAAGGTGGAAGTCTTGTCGGAACAACAGAAGGAGCTGGAGGATCTGGAGGATCACACCCAAACCACGGGCAGTCAACAACAACATCCAACCACCATCAACAGTCGACCCTGCCACATCCGCCGCCACTGCTACCGCCCGCATCAACATTACACCACTCATTCTTCCTTCACTCGGCTTATTCCGACAACTCTCTCCCGCTTTCACAACATCCAAACTATTATTTTCTTCCTCCCATTCAGATACAGCAGAGTCCAGGATCACATGGGCCTACGCCGCCACCATTTCCCAGACATCCCTCAGACCCTTCTCCGCCTACGTCCCACTCGGTAAATCGAGGATACGATCCTGTCCACGCTGCCAGCAATAGCAACAACGCCTTGAACAACCAAAGCAGAACCAGTCAAGAGTCTGGCCAGGGTAATAGTGGAAACGCCGGCAACAACATGGACACCCCGGGCAGCAATCGGCAAGACGGCCATCCATCTAATGGCCATGCTCATCAATATGGAGGCAACGGCAACAACAACAACAATAATAATAACAATGCCAGTAATGGCAACGTTACCGCCCCGACCACGGACGTCAGTGCCACGAGTGTCGGTGCCGGAAACACGGTCACCTCCGGTACCGGTACTAACACGTGGTTCCCAGCACTGTCCACGACGGCATCTTGGCCCCTCCCTTCTCTAGCTTTCCCAGGACAGCCTTCCGCTCCCTACTTTTCTGCGCCGGGCTCCGTGGCAGAGCTGTACGGCATGAATGGCGGTTCTTTAGGAAATACGGGTAGAGGGCTGGGGGTGCAACCAGCTGCGAACCCCGTCTTAAACTCCAGTGCAGATGCAGACACACGTATGGGCAACACAGAAGGTCAAGGTGGCTCATCTACTGCAACTGCTGCAACCACTACCCCGCGGGTGGGTGGCTCAGACTCGGGGCCGATACAGGCTGGCTGGACGCCTCAACAGGGACAGAGCCGTTCTGCATTCCCACCAGGGCCACCACCACCACCACCACCACCACCACCTGGTCTCTTGCGCATGGAAGCAGGCTACCTCGACAGGTTTACAAGCTCGCATAATCACCCCACCTTCAGCAACATCAATCCTCTCGGTCAGGTACTACCAGACCCAGGCCATTGGGGTTCTCGTCACACAAGCAACACAACTAGTGTCAGCAACTCCCAGCATCACACCAATGGGTCCCCACCTGGTCATCGTCGTCAGCCTTCGCATCAATCCAGCCAACCTGCACTCCCCGCTACTACAACCTCGTCGACAGGTAGTCACATCAGGCTTCCCGCCCCCGATCCTCGCTCGAGACTCGCTCCTTTTTTTCCGTCAGGCATGTCGATCCCAACCGAAAGCGGCAACGACTTGTCCCATGCCCTCCAACTTCCCCAGGGCCCCCCAAACCCTCCGGGTCCCCAGGCTTCGTCGTCGAGCGCTCACCGACCGTCTCGCCAACGATCAGGCTCCGGGTTGGCGAATACAGCTGCATCACTTTCAGATAATCAGTCCCGCACTGGCTCCGCCACCACCTCTGCATCTGCTCCCACTTTGATGTCCGCGTCCAATACAGGACCCCCATTTGGACAGTCGACTTCGTTTCCCCGTGGCCCTGCCTATCCAGAGATGCGAACAGAGATGCGAGATTTCTTGGTGCGAGCTCTTCATCGCTCAGACAGCCTTAGTGAGGACGATTTGGATTTTCCAGACGAGATACCGGGGCGCCGTCTAGTCGATGAAGAAAGAGCAGCCCAACTACTCAGGGCACGACAAGTAGCGCGCGGACAAAGTACTAAGAAGGTGGCGTCTAAAAAGGCGATAGAAAGTCTTGAGCCTGTCAATGTTGCGGACTTGCCTGAAAACGATCGGAGTAAGTTGTCATGATATCTTTGTGCTGCACAAATCATCAAAGTCTAACTTGGCAGTCTGCGATATTTGCTACAACGACTACGGTACCGCGAGCCCGGAAGGCATTACGGAGCAACCGCTACGACTGCCCATATGCAAACATATTTTCGGCGAACATTGCATCAAAAAATGGTTTCAGGATTCGAATAGCTGCCCTTACTGTCGATCTGAGCTTCCTACACAGCAAGTATACACTCAGGCTAATGCCCAGTCCATCAGAGAGTTTTTGGATAGTGGACACTTCAGGCGCCACGGGAGTAGAACGTAGGTTTTGTCCCTCTAGTCTTTCAACATCTTGCTCTGACATGTTTGCAGGCAGCACGAGTTGCTTCGTCAAATGGCCCAATTTAATGAGAGGTATAGTGGCCCCAGGGCATGGCAGGCAGGAGATCGACGATCGCCTGCTTCGGAAAATACAGGCAACACAAGACGGGGGCCCAGGCACGGTGCCTTACACCAGCGACAGTCATCATCGGGAACTCCTGCACAAAGCAGCCAACGCCCACCCCCCCCCCCCCCCCTCTCATTGTATAATCTGTAGCTGTTCTCCTGTGAGAAGTTGGAAGTCGGACTACTGACAACCTTCTTCGCGATTCAGCCTGCCTCTGATGGTGATAATCCCTACAGAACTGCCGACACGAGCCAGATGTCCTCTACTCCCCAACAGCCACCGGCGGCATCATACACATCCGAGCCAGTACCTCCATGGATGCATCATGGGGAAGCATCACTTACCTTTGAGCCCTCCAATCGCGACCCTGCTTTCCCTGATCAGGTCCCCGGCACGAGGGGTTCCGTACAAGGGCAGCCGCCCGTTCTTGCACAGCGTGATCAGCCTCTTGCGTCCACGTATCCCGGTGAAAACCCTTTTCCTGGGTCTTCTACTTTTCCCCTTCATGGTGCTGGTAGGCAATGGCCCGAATAGGGGCTCGGGTATCATGCTTCCTCGAACCAGTTGGCCAACACTGGGGCTAGACATGCTGCGCAGCCTTCCTTAACAAATCAGGTCTTCGGTGCATCACCTCATGCTCGAATTTGGCCACAAGGGCTGGGAACCATGGGTACCATTTCTGGATATGCTATTCAGGCTTTGCCATATAATTCCGATGAAGTTTTGGCTCGGAGAATCGAGGCCATCAATTCTGTACGTCTTGGAGGACATACCCCTCGATGGTCATGGCACTCGTTCTCTGGAGGTGATAGTTATCACTTCGCACAAGAGCAGCCTTCCCAAGTTCATGATCATCTGGCCACATGGATACCTGGCGGCAACAACGCCCTCCTTGCTAGCGGTGCTGCCCGCTTTATTGACTTCAATGCTGCTCCGCAACTGCCTCCCTCCTTTCAGCAACCGCGTCTTTTTTCTTTACCACCGCCCTCGCTTCATAGTCCTTGGTCTCTGGATTCATTGCTTGAGAGAAGGCGCAAGCTTAGCCAGTCAGAGCCGTAGGAGCAGGCTAGCTCTCAACAAATGGAGGCTACCTTTCTGACTCCACGCAGATCCACTTTCATTTTTACGTCACGTCCATTTAGACCTCCATTTCTTTCGAATTACGCATTGATCACTTTACTCTCTTTGTCCTTTTATGGTCCTCAAAAAGCGTTTGGAGTTCAGGACACGGGAGCAAGCGCAGTGGGATTTCAGTTTATATCATATGCATAAGGCGTTCTGGTATGCGGTTCCGTTTTTATCTGCCTTCTTCGGAGGAGGTATGCCATCTAAGGGATGATACGCAGCTCATGATCATTAATCGAGTGGCAATGCACAGAATCTGATTCGTGGCACAAGATGCAGACAAACTCTAGCTTTGTTTTATTTTTATTTTTTTCTGGGGAGAGGCGGCGATGCGGACTCAGAAATCATCGGCAGGGTAGACAATTTGACGTAGCGCGGGTGGCAGAAGGGCCATTTCATTTGGCTTTCTCCGCGCAAAGGGGGAGCATAACGAATATCAGAGCAGGAAGAGAAGGTACATGGTATGGGACGATGCGATTCAAACCTATGTTGGGGGTTTGGAGACAACTTATTTTTAAGGGACCTCGAGGGATTCCTGCTCGATGGAAAAGGGACAGGTGATAGGTGATATGGGAGGAGCTGAAGAACAGCGCAGCGAATTTGTGAATAGACCAGACATGCATTGCCGACCATCATTGACAGCATGTTTTCTTGACTGTCCGGAACCACCAAGCCGTCATTCTTTGGAATTGGTTCGCTTGAAGCCTCGCAAGTTGTTCGTGTATGTCAGTCCATCTGAAGACTTTTCGTAAGCGCGTAGTGATATCAAGACAACAGAAAGAAACAAGATCAATATCTCTCCAAAAATAGTGCTCACTCCGTCTTATCAAATCTCTTGCATCACTGCCCAGGCATTGCCGTAAACTCCTGAGTACAATTTATCCCTAGTTTGCTTGTCTTTCAGTCAAGTACAATGGAAGCCAAAGCTTTAGAACAGGTATAAGAAAGCATTCCATTTTCTATCGGACAAAGCCCGTAAAACTGATATATTCTAGTCTCTGAGGCCCTAGAGGAGACAGAGAAAGGCAGAAGAGCCTACCCATTAGAGGCTTCTGTGGCAGTAAGAATTCTTGCCATGTTCAACCCCTAATCGAAGGACCAAACTAGCAGCCAGTCATGCGAAATATAGGCGAGCGAGGTATCAGAATCTATGATGGCTATCAAATTTCCACTTCCTCACAATAAATACTACAGCTCTAAAAGGCGGTAAGCGACTCCCACCATCAGCATCTGCACTTGGCCCCGAACTCAACGCAGGCTTGCAACAGACTTACTTACTGACTGACCAACAGCAGCATTCTTCTGATGGTTCGTTCCTTATTTCTTTAGTTTTCTATTCCAGCCCATAGGCTGATCTCCGTGTTGTTGTCAAGGCCAGGAAGCTTGTTGTGACGCCGGGGCATGCCGAGTCATGACGGTGAAGAAGTTGTAGAGCGTAACTAGGAACACTCGGGATTCATGAGGGGTCGGTCATCTCTCAGGAAGCATACCAAAATACATTTCTCCTTAGTCTCGAGTACATACATTGATTAACTGGTTCGTCTGCTGGCGTTATGAGATACCACACGGATCTGATGACTGTAGAGGAAACTATTTCTTGTGTGTTCTAAGAAAGAGCACATACACAAAGATGATATCAATCTTTCTCACCTCTTTCTCACTGCTTATCCTTCCGTTGTAGTGTGCCAGCGATCGAACACGCACTTCACATTTCTCCGAAGCACTTGCCATCCACTCACCCCAAGTGTCCTTCGTTTGCATCGTTCGACTTTCACCGAATAGTAACAGTAATGTTAATGAAGGACCGAGAGAAAAGAAATGAAGGGATAGGTAGCAAGAAAAAGAAGAAAAAAAAAAGTAAAGAAAGCACTACAAACAAGAAGCCCCCACCCACCTCACCAACCCAAACATTTCAAGGGACAGAAAGTGCTCAAAAGGAGAAAAAAAAAAAAAAAAAAAGAAAAGAAAAAAGAGATCCAATGTGGCCACAAAGGGGATCGAACCCGAGCCTGCTTTCCCGGCAGAGGGAGTGTGCCTTCGAGATATATAATGGCAATGAACAGTTTCGAGGCTCCACTCCCTTAACCGCTACGCCACGCAACCCACAGGCTCGAGCTGTCTCCGATAGAGGAGGTGAAAGGTTGGGCTTATGTACTACGTACTGCCGGGAGTGGGTGCCTGACGCGTCTGGTCCCGTGTTTGTGTTTGCGCTGGGACGAAAGCTATGAGATCATCTTTGATTCGGTGAGAGGCTGACCGTTTGTGAGTATGATTGAGTGTATGGCCTGGTAAGAAAGGTACGGGAGTTAGAGCCGCTGTGCCTGAATCGGAGAGTGATGGAGGATGTCGGGGCAGACACATCTTGTAGGAAAACGGGGCTTGATCTTGTTTTGCAACCACTGACGGTGAGACTCCGGGCAGAAGTTCATATGAACGATGGATTTCCATGTAAGAAATGAACAGCGATGCCACCGGTTGTTGATGAATTTTTTTAAGCCAGAGAACTGGTAATTAGTGAGATCGTCATGTTCTACACTCCTTGGAGAACCCAAACACGAAGAAACCGGGGTAACTGAAATACTTGATCGAGATAACCTCCCACTTCCCCTCGAATCCAAAGTTGCTAATGCGTATGGTGAGGGTGGGGCAGGTCTCATTCAGTGCCAGTATCACCAATTTTTTCTTGAATTGGTCAGTGGAACGACTAAAACCTTCGAACGTGGACTGATATCGGTAGCCTAACCACGGTGGTGAGTTATGCAGTTTGACTTGGCATCGACATTGAACAGCCCATTACTGCTTTGTTTCTTAGCTCGAGGCCTTCTGTTAAGTAGCTTCCCTAGGTGTTTGAATGTGTCATTGACTCGTTTCGTTCCATGGCCAAGGCGTGATCTTACCTTGATTATGCGATTTCTGAATTCAATGTCATTGAATATCGTTGTGAGCTCTCTGAACCGTACCTAACCGTTTGATCGTTTCCTGTAATGTCTGAGACAAATTCGCACAGATCTCGTCCGATACACCAGGAATAAAGTTAACCAACAAGCCAGCATCAAATGGCATTGAGCAGCTCTGCGGTGGGCATGCTCCTGGCCGTTTGGTTGGACAATGTAGATGCCGAAGAAACTCGGGGAATCAACATGCGTTCCTTGTGCTAATCCATCCTTGGAGTAGCCCTGATCGTGGGATATGGTCGTGAAGGCGATTCGACCGGTGACATAGAGTGTCCCAGCTGGATCAGATGACGGGGGGAAAGGGGGAGTTAGGGAGGTAAATGCACGCGCCGAGCAGTTTTCACTTGTTGCGATACAGTCGTCCGCGAGGGTGGTGCTGCTCGTTAAATGACGCCGAGCAGCAAAGTGATTGGGTCGTAGAGATCGGTAAGTTATGCTAGAGGCTGGCAGCTCGAAGCGGGATATGGATTGAGAAAGAAGTGGATATAAAGCCAGGCCAGGTTAACACTGGACAAGGCTCTGGTCGATCATGATCGAGCCTTGCGGTAGAGACGGGTTGAGAGGGTCATTATTTATTGCGTCACAATCACCGATAGCTTGCTCATTTCCATGACTGGAAGAATGTCAGATATAGATATGGGCTTGTGGGAGTGATTAGTGACTTCCACATGCACCATGGCGGTAGGTGATGTGAAAAAAAAAAAAAAAAAAAAAAAAAAAGGTAGGCTCCTGTGTCCATAGAGCAAGTGAAGTGTGTGGAAAACACGACTCTGTTGCCCTTCTCTTACCTACCTTGGCCGGGCACGCTCCGTAATCTCATACCATCGATCGCAGTTGCCCGTTCAACCGTTATGTGGTGATGGGAAGGAACGATCTCCGAGCTGTGTGAACTTTTTGGTGGGGTCGGGCCGGGGGGCAAGTGCCACGTTGGTAGTGGATAACTTGAGCCGCGCCGACCGGACTTGTAGCGGACTTGGAACGAGGGGCCGGGCCCGACCATGCCGCCAATCCCGCCCACAGCTTTCCGCAATTCCCGCTGAGGGGCCTGAATCGCCGACAGAGAGAGCTGAAAAGAGGAACCTCGGCTCGTTGCCCACCCAGCCCCAGCTTTTTACATGTGTATGTACTTCCCCGGAATTCGGACCCGCTCACACCATCCAACCTCCGTCATTGTACGTATCGTGTTATCAAAGTCTCGGGTTCGCTTGATGAGGGCTCGTTAGTTATTGGGAACTTGTTCGGCTTTCAACTCGCCCGGTGGGAGGAGTAGGACCGACATTATCTATCATTGGGGCATCATCATCGTCGAATAGGCGGTGTTTTGAATCGTGCACCTATCGTAGCTCAGCAGCCGCCCAGCAACCAGGCGAAAGTCAACTTCCCCAGAGTCCCCGCTTCTATTTCCCAGTCACGGTGCCCTGCCGAGACATTAGCGCCCCTGTTACAGCCCCCCGGTCGCTATTGACGACAGTCAGTCAGTACTTATATACCGTGAACCCGCCTGCGCAACATCACCCGAACGAATCCCGGCTTCCTAGGTAGCCATCAAGAGGCCTTACAGCAAAGATCCACAATTATTAGCACTAATGTTCCATACTCTCGACTAGATCACTTTAACTACATTATTCCAAATCCCTTACGACAACCAAATCAACATTGAGCTATCATGGCGGGGCGCGTTCGTCATCCCATCGACATCAGGGCCCTCGAGTCATGGCTGGCCCAGAAGGTACCGGATATCGAGGCGCCGCTGGATATCAAGCAGGTGGGTGTCCGTCCAGGTCGACTGCGCCGCTGACCACCATCTAATAAATCATCCGCTCCTCTTCAATGCAGTTCGGCTTTGGTCAATCCAATCCGACTTACCAATTGACTGCCGCCGATGGCAGGAAATACGTTCTCCGCAAGAAGCCCCCAGGAAAGCTGGTATCCAAGACAGCCCACAAGGTCGAGCGCGAGTATCGCATCCTGACTGCCCTCTCCGACACCGACGTGCCCGTGCCCAGGACCTACTGCCTGTGCGAGGATGAGTCCGTCATCGGCACCCCCTTTTACATCATGTCCTTCCTCGACGGCCGCATTTTCGAGGATCCCATAATACCCAACGTGCTTCCCGACCAGCGCCGCGCCATTTGGAGCGATGCTGTCCGCGTCTTAGCGAAGTTGCACCGCATCGATCCCAGGAGCGTCGGTCTGGAAGAGTTCGGCAAGCCTTATGGCTTCTACAGCCGTCAGGTGTCTACCTGGAAGACTATCTGCACCGCGCAGGCCAAGGTTGAGGATGTCGATACGGGCGAGCCTGTCGGCCAGTTGCCCTTTTTTGAAGAAATGATGCAGTACTTTGCCGATGTAAGGCAGCAGCCGGCCGATAGGGCGACCTTGATTCATGGCGATTTCAAGATCGACAACCTTGTCTTCCACAAGACGGAGCCAAGGGTGATTGGCATTCTAGAGTGAGCCGCCCTCTCCATTCCATCACCACCCATCATTTTGACCCATATCAAGACTGACACTTCACCAAATCAGCTGGGAAATGTCCACAATTGGTCACCCCCTCTCCGACCTCTCCAACCTCCTCACGCCCTTCTACACCGCCCGCCTCGACCCTCGGCAATCCATCAACGTGCACCCTGGCTTCCTCCCGCGCGCCACGCGTGGCCTCCCGCCCGTCGACGAGATCACCGAGCTCTACTTCAACGTGACCAGCCCCGTGGGGCGTTCAACCTTTGAACTTTCGCTGCATCGACAGGCATCACCCGCCGAGGAGCTCGAGCGCCGACGCGAGCTCGCGTGGGCTCAGGCCTTCAACATCTTCCGGCTGTCGGCCATCTGCCAGGGCATCGCGGCGCGCGTGGCAGGCAGGCAGGCAAGCAGTGGGCAGGCGAAGAGGTATGCTGATGCGAGGGATCCGATGGCGAGGTTTGCATGGAGGTTGTGCCAGGATGTGGAGGAGAAGAGTCCGAGGCCGAGGATATAGATTGGACCCTGTTTTAGCAGAGTGGCTGTCTCGGTCCTTGTGGCGTTGGACTACTTGACTTTTTGGGCCTCATTAATCATATCTTGGATCAGTTTAGGGGTTAGGACTCCATCGGCCAGTCAGTCAGCCAGCAAGCGAGCTTGAGTATATAGTCTTGTTTCGTCTAGCAAAGTCAAACAACCTGAGTGTTTATCCACTTAAGCAATCGCGGGCCTTGAAGTGCGCGAGAAAACATAGACAAGCGATCTCCTGGGAAGAATCAAATAATTACTTTGTCATCTTTTAACCAGTTTTGCCTGTGTGCCATTAACATCATTGTATGACGCGATGCAATATTGCAAGGCACTTGGTTAAGTGAAAGAGCATTTACACTCTACCATAACCGTTGACCAGAAAACTTATTCCTGTCAGCCACCCTCTTCCACTGAACATCTTTATCTGGTTTTCCTTCAACTTCTTATCAAGACTTTCCCTCACCCATACCCCTAACGTATTCACTTCTTAACCAACCGATACTTGCCCCCACTAACAAACTCCAGCTCCCCCTCCGCAATCTTCTCGGCCAAAAACTCCCCCAGCTCATCGTTTGTCCACGGAAACCCATCCGTAATCAGAACCTTCATCATCATAGCCATCTGCGTCAGTGGCATTGACGTGCTCGCGTTCGTCAGCATGCCCTTGATGTATTGCCAGTAGATGGTGCGGCGCTCTTGTTCCTTGGGGTCCATGGCTGGCTTGCTGCTTTCTTCTTTGGGGTCTTCTGCCGTTTGTGCTCCTTCTTGGGAGTTTATTAGAGAAGTGGTAGGATTGCCGAAGAGGTCGTCATCGTTGTCGTCAATGACGGGATCGCTCAGGCTTTCGATTACCACGTAGGTGTGTGAACCTTGAGCGTTGGTTGGGGAGCGGAGACGTCGAAGAACGTTTTTGGAGACCCAGTATTCAAGACAGGAGGTGATCAGGTCTTCGTCCATTTGGAGGGTGGTGTAGAGCTCGTCGACGGTGCGGCGGGCGGGGGGTTGGTTGTCGATGTCAATTCCATGGTTGTCATCGGCGTCGGAGTCGTTGAAGGCGTAGATGACGGTTGCTTGCGGGGTAGTGCAATCGACAGTGACCGTGCGGTCGCGCAGCTCCAACTCAACGCGGACGGTACCCAGTTGGTTGAGCCACGTGAGCTTACGGTTCGACTTGAGGTGCTCGTAGCCCTGTTCGTAGCGCTTCTGCTCTTCGATGATGGGGTCGGGGAGCAGGAAATGTTCGCGATCGAGGGCGGGCCAGAAGAGGCGGGAAAGGATACGGGCGTGGTATTGCATCGGTTCTTGTTGTTGCTGTCGCTGGAGTGCGGCCTTCTTGCGCTTGTCTGCTGATCGCAGGAAGTGGCCTGACGACATCATTGGCGGCGCTGCCGTCAATGTCCGCTGCTCGTCCCAGGCTTGGCGGATGGCATCGTCAAGGCGTCGCGAGTCTTCGATGTCCTTGATCATGACATCGCAGTTCTGGAGGGCTGCCTCCCCGAACCGCCGCTTCAGGAGGTCGAGGACTCTTAGCTCTTGGTCGAAGCGAGCTGGATCACTGAGGCTCAGCAAGCGCTCGGCGACGATGGAGGCAAACTCCTTGATAAAGACATCTTCGCTGCCTAGCGCCGAGATGAGCGTGCCAATGACGTCTTCACTCTTGGGCCGCTTGTAATTGGCACCAGCATCGACCGGGTCTGGAACCCAGTTCATGTCGTTCCAGTCGAGCTCTTCATCTTCGACAAGGGTATGGCGGGTTTTGGTCGGATCGTTCAGGAGGAGAGCAAGTTCTACGAGCTTACTAGTACCGGTAGACCTGCTTTTGATTGAGGTTGCGCCGGGAGTTTCCATGCTGGATCCGTGTAGGTCGTCGCTTTGCCTTGTTGTAGTCGGGGTTCTGTTCGAACTCCCTGCCGTGACAGGTGTTGCGACTAGCCCTTTACCAGCACCGCGACGTGCACCGGCTTCTGGTCTCCTCCCAGCTTTCTTCTGTTCCGCCTGTTGCTTGCGAAGTTCTTTAACCTTTCTTGCGGCACGGACTTCCTCCGGGCTGGCGAGCAGACCTGTCACCACGATGCGTACTGCATCTTCACGCTGCCACAGGTAGAGTTTTAGGGACGGTTCAACGTGTCCTAGAAGGACCTTGCTGTGATCGAGAGCGTGAAAGGTATGAATGATGTCAATGTAGGTCTGAAGAATCTCGAGTGTACTGCACCCTGGGTGTAAAAGACGTGTTTTCAAAGCCTGGGTAAAGTGTGATGTCAGTTGAAGCCTCCTGGCGGAGGTGGTGATGGTTGCGCGCAGGTCATCAAGCGCTCCTCGTGAATCCGGCCACGCCAAAACAATATCGAAGAGCTCAGCCACGCGAAGCGTCGACAAACGACCAAGAGCAAGTGATTGGTATGTCTTGAGATCAGAGAGCGTGACTGGCGACACAGAGCCATGAGAGATGCGGGACAGGACCTCGAAGCTCAACCGGGCAAAGTGGTTCTCAACCCAGTCCATGAGGGAGATGATACAAGGCGAAGTCAAAGATGAACTGGTACCCCTAGACACTGTATTCAAAACGCTTGACAAGCTGTGTCTGTCTGTCGCCGACCATACCCCAGCATATGCTCCGCACACAAAAGCCGACATCATCCAGTCCATTACTTCGGCGAACAAGACCTGAAAGCGCTCACCGGCAAGACCCACGTCATGTAGCTGTTCGACAAGCTCGTGGAGGCGTTGTCTCGCTGCTAATGCTTTGAAGTCATCATCGGTAGGGGGAGCTGGCCGCCGAGACTTGAGGTTACGCGCATCATCATCGCTGTCCTCGGACGGAATGCCAAGGGCGTTACCTACGAGGCGGACAAGGACAACCCGCAGGGATCTTGTTAACTGCTGAGAGACCGAATTCCCTACAAGGGCATGTATGTCTCTCCGAAAGCGGTTTGCCAGAATCTCGATATTTACAGCTGGCGATCCGAAGGCAGCAGCACTCTCAGCTTGAGTGAGACCCTTTACAAGGAGGTCGAATCCGTGAGAGTAGAGTCTTAGGGCAGCCTCAAGTGTGCGGATGCTGCTCATGACAATAACCATGTGACGCTCATATCGGCTGCTCCTGGACTGCTCTTGATCACTCACTTTCTTTGCTGGGTCGCCATCCCCAGTTCTTCCCGTATCCAAGCAGCCCGATAACAGGGGTATCACGTGCTGTGAAAAGTGAGCTCGCACCTGGTGGGTATGCCAGGAGAAAATGTCATCTGTCCGTCGGGCTCCAGGCAGTAGCGTCGAGGCGTGAACGATGTGGGCCAACGCGTCACAGAACTCGGCATCCGAGGGCAAAGCTGCGCCCGGAGACAGATTACCTGGCGATGTTGGAGATGCGACGGATGATGGGAGAGTAATTCGAGCGGCTACGAGACGCCAGGCACTGTCATATGCAACCTGGTCACCACTGCCTGTGTCTGGAGCACCGAGAAGGACTTGTGAAGGCTGGGAGGCGGCGGTAACGGTGCTGTGAAATGAGTTGGAGGGGGTGTGTGCAACTAAGAGACCTTGGTCGGGTTGGTTGTAGAAAGCGGGCTGCGTGTTGTCCTGGGTATCCTCGTCATTGAATGAGCCGGAAGTCACTGTTGGTCCTGTGCCAGAGTAATATTGGAGTCCTTGGCTGAAGCTAAGATTTGCTGATGGAAGCGGTACTGCCTGTGGGGTGGGTGGTGACAGATCTGTTGGGAAGACAGACTGGAAAACACGTCGGCGGCGGTCCTGCCAGCGTGAGCCGACTGTGGCTGGCATTGTTGGACGGAGTATCTGTATCTTGAAGCCTATATGGCGGGAGAAGAGGCGATGCGCATTTGAGCGGGATGACTGATGACTGGTCTACCTAGTCCAGAATGTCCTAGCTGTTGGTTTGTGGTGCATATGCACGCCTTGTCTGGCGCTTGCTTCCAAAATCGTCTGCAGGGGACAAACCGGAGATGATCCAGGTGCTCAAAGTTGAAGTGAGGTTATCGCTGTTCTCGTCATTCGTGCTGATGGCCGTCACATTTGGGTCGGCGCCCCAAGCCACGAAGCAAGTATCCACTGGCAGTTCGGTAGGTTTGAGGTCCGAGGTGTTGATGCCTGGTGACTACCTACCTAGGTAGGTGATGTGGGAGACTGAAAGCCTGAAGCCACGAGATTCTCGTCGTCGCGGTGGTTGTGTTGTAGTTGTTGACTTGTGGAAGGAATGGCGGGATGAAGCTGCCCTGCGCCTCTCCACAGTAACAAACGCGCCTGTGGCCATGGCTTACAGGGCCCGGACGCGGTAGCGGCGGCACAGCCCTTGGCAACCGGACAGTGAATGGCTCACCGGCCCACCATTACTGTGCCGTTACGCGCTAATTTGGTATCTACTCTACAAGTAGTTCTAAGCGCTTGCCGCTCCGTTGGTCGCTCCTCCTTACAAAAGTGGAACACTAACCAATCAGTGAACCACACCTGCCTACCTAATTGTCACACCTTTCTCTCATTCAACTCACTTACCGATTTTTCGTGATGTTTTCTAGAACCTCATTCGAAGCTGCGCATTCGCCGCCATCTCACGTTCCTGCTAGCCAGTCGCCTGTCCAAAAAAGAAACTACCACCCTAAAGTAATTGGCAGATTATTTTCAAGGACACAACTGTCAACGTCGAACATAATTTCCAGTTGGGCATCGGTGACAAGCCACGGCTACCCGACCAAGCTAGACCTTCGGGGAGCAACGCCCTCATCGCACCCACTCAGTAACTGCGTCACCGTTTTGTATGCTAGTATCGGGCTATCCAACCTTGCCGTTTGTGTGCCCGTTTATCGGGGCATTTACTGTTGGTTCGCCGTCAAGTCTGCCCCTGGCTTGAACCAATTCAGTTCAAGCTCCGTCCTTGCCACCGTCCTTGCCACCGTTCTCCCGAGGTTGGATGTTTTTTTTGCATGACTCAGGAGATGGCTCGTACATGACAATGAGACAGGGCTCGGTCTTCATTAGTGTTCTGTCAAACATTCTTTTCCCCCGATCCTGGCACTGAGACAGACACAAGTTCCCACAGTCCTCTAGTCTCTATTCCTGTCTGTCTTTCTCTTCACTCTGCTGACGCACTCTGAACTGACCATTATTTCAAGGAAAGGCTGCCAGTACCTCAAAGCTTCCCTCTGAGAGAATGTGAAGAACCAAGCATGAGGCACGAATCTTTCGTGCTGTACATCCGACACCTTGGAAGACCCGCAGGGAACCCCAGAACAGCACCACTCCCCTAGGGACAACTAAATATTTGTCCAGGATGTAGGCAACAATATTCAACCCCCGCTCCGTATTCGGACCTACAGCAACCCTCCTTGCCTTGTCAGCTCGACACCTAAAGGGTAATCAGGAAAAAAAGAAAAAGAAGAACGTGAACTCAAGAGCGCGATGTCAACCGCCAGTTGACAAAACACCTACGAGTTGGTAAGGCTGTCAACACAGGGACCCCCTTTTGATGTTTACGGCGATGTAATGGGTCTGGCTATCTGACCCAGCTGCAGTCTCCGTTGCTTTGTCCTAGAAAAGGTAATATCCCTCCCCCCCCCCCCCCCCCCCCCCCCCCCCCCCCCCCCCCCCCCCGCGACCCCCACAAAAAAAAAAACAAAAAAANGTTTTTTTGCAAAAAAAAAAAACCCCCCCCCCCCCCCCCCCCCCCCCCTCCTCCCCTCCTAGGGATGGCAGAGACCACGCGCAATAATGATAGAACCTCAGAGCGAATTTCCTAGTAAATCGTCAGTAGGGTCATCTAACTCGTCCCCTACCGCCTTCAATTCGTGGTATTCCCTGTCGACTCTGTCCCATGAGGGCCATACTCAGGCTACCCTTTCCCCTCTTACAAGGACAAACAAAAGGCAACATGGAGTACAGGTGTACAGCCCTACATCCTTTCTCAAAGCCGATACAATATCTACCCGTCACTCTACTTTTACTCCATCACTAATCACCCAGAAAAAGCCACCGGGACGCCGCCCCACACCCTGTTTACTCACTCACTCAACCCACCCCCACATCTTACCTAGGTACATCTTACCCATTTCTCTCATCCAAGATACCTAGGCAGTTGCCGAAAAAGTGTAGGAACGGTGGTGTAGGCGCCCAACACCCGCGGCACCGGTCCCCTTATCTACTATGACTTGAAAGTACAGAGATCTATACTACACTATACTAGAGCTACACCATAGCGTCACACGCCTGCTGAACTGCGATATGTAGATTCACGTAAGAACAAGGTCGCAAGCCACTAGCCCTAGCTCCAGTGCCATATTCCCCGGATAGGCATGTGGGCGGTAAGGTAGGAGCCTTCTGCCAACCAACGGTTGACATTCCGGGCAAGGTCAAGATCGTCGAGTGGCACGGACGTGAAAGGGTACTTGTAGATACCTAAGGTAGTGTAGGGTGGTAAATGAATAGGGGTAGGTATAGAAATGACTACGGTATGTAGAGGTATGTTGGTATGTAGGGGAAAGGGGTACCCACTCACCGTTACGTGGCTTGTTCATGCTATCGCCTGTATTCTTCTCCTGGAGGTAAGCCACGGCGTGGGAGGTGGAGTGGGGGTTGAACCGTTGGGCCCCTCTAGAGGTATCTGGGGGTTTGAGTCTGTACCTCCCTTCAGTTTGCTCGTTCGTTGTTGCAAGTGTGGAGGTCGGTAACGGGTGGATAATACCTCTAAGATGTCTTTTTGAATAGAACTTAGTGAGAGGCTGGTGGGTCATGTTCACCAACTGATCTGTTATGGATTTAGGTGCCGTGGCTGATTCGGTTTACCTGTACCTGACGGCCGCGACGAGACACTAACAGCCCTATCTTTAAATTTATCCTGAACACGTTCGTGCTTCTGGTTCTCCTAATACTTAAGGGGTACCTGAGCATTGGCCGGAATATTTCTCGGAAGTTACCTAGACACCAAAGTAATTTACGGGGTAGTGATGACCCCCCTTTCGCCTCCCCCCCCTCCCTCCCCCCCTTCCCCCCCGGTAGGTTAAGATCGAGTGGCATATACTAGTCCTTGCTGTGCCCTCTCCGTGCTGAAAAGCGGACTGGTGTCTCTGATCACAACAGATTCTGTGGCAAGAAAGGACCTGGGATCTGCATGGCGAAGCATTGTGTAAGGATTTGGTGGTAATCGACTATCTTTTCGTTAGTTGAATACCCTTACGTGATGCTATATCGCAATCAACTGCTCCCTTAATTGATATACCGTTGGTCGCAAAGCTACCTCTAGAGCCTCCTTCTCTCATTAATGTGTAGAGGCCTTGTATCAAAGAGATATCTCGGCTGTGAAGGACCACAGAGTTCGACGCCAATAGCAAACGTGTTTTTGCTACGGTCATTGACAATATTATTTGAGGAGGTAGTACATGCGGAGTCGGCTTCTTCCGAGGGCGAGACCACCTCCAGGCACGCGAATACTTCCATAGTGTCGCAGCAAGGTCGCTATGCCACCACAGTGACGGGTTGTGATCGGCATTCAAGGACACCTTCTCTTGATATGTCACTAAATCTGTTCGTTCAGCGCTCAATCTCGAAATAACTGGTTACTTAGGTAGGTAGCTATAAAGATGATGTTTGATCTTGTCAAAGAGCTGGGCCATAAACTTGAAGCCTGAAACAACTTCATCACCAGTTGATCTGGGCTACCAGCGGCGTCCTCTGAGGAAACATCCGTCGCCAGGGGCTCAGCATCTTCCTGAAACCTCAAGGGGGAAGACAGAAAATTACATTCTGACTTACGGGCCGCCAGTGTTGAATCCTCAGTGTATCCACATGCATCTAGGCATGTTGATCTCGGCGTTGGGGGTTTTCTTTTGGGAAATGAGCACAAGCCAACTCATCCCAGGGCTCACAGAACCCATGGGATACCCACTGTGATTCCTATATTAGAGAGTGCAAATTCTAGATTGGGTGTTGGTTCGCGAGTGCCTACCTATCTACAAAACGGACGTCGCTTCCACCGCTCTCCGCCCTTCACCATCCGAAGTGCAGTCCCTGCCACTGAGCAGAAATCCCCTCGCTGTTTTTTCTTCTTCGCGAAAAAGGACGAACTCGACTTCGTCACTCGAGGATGTAAACCACTATATACCTAGTATTAGAACAAAGATTTACCCCTATATGTTGTAGGGAAAATTGTAGTGCGATATGTGTAAACAGAAGCTTCGTTTGGACCCCCTTCTTGAAGGTTGTGCAATAAAGATGCAACTCTGGGAGTCGCGCTGATAAGATAATCTACTGCGGGCTTACGATACAGGGTACCTAGTAGACCGAAAACTGAATTCGGATTTTGGTTTTGGTTTGCAAGTACACTCATTTTGGATTCCGACTTGAATTAAGGAACACCTTCATTTTCACCTTTTCCGTATCAAAAAGAACCTAATTGATCTCCTCAGACCTGTTGATATCTTCTCTGCTGGTTGATATATATGAGAAAAGAGGCAGCGAGTTTTGGTGGTTTCAGGTGTGAAATGAAGAACAGGTCGTTGTTCTGGCAACACACTGTAATCCAGCTTTTTGGATATAAGCATGCAACGATGAGGATATCGCATAACATGGCCAGCCATTGTTCTCCGGAACCTTGCAGGTAGATACTTACCTTTACAGTGGTACAGCACTTGGGTAGCTTACGTTTGCTGTGGAGCGAGTTGACGGGGTTCCCGGAAAAGTCGATGGACAAGCGTTGTGCGCTGTGAAAGCTTCTGCAAGGTTCTTCACATTTCACACCTATCCCAGTACATGGTGGACACTGAACCGTCGGTTGCGACCCGTTGAAGACATCAGTGAAGCACGCTCCTTCCACAAAGGGGCGTCGGCTTCAGAGTTCCCGCGGTAACGTTTCTCGGAAGAGCATCTCTGACGCCTTTGAAGATGGCTTTCTGCCAAGGACATTTTTTGACTGGTTTCTCAGCCCAGGACAAGCAGGGCATACCTCCATGGAGTAGATTCCCACGATGGCAGAGCTGCAACACATATGCTTTTATTAGCACGACGAGTATTTCCTGCTCTGGGAGTCATCACTGCTCTTCAAAGATATACGTCCCTTTTCATTAGGACGGGTTTCGCGGACAGGACTTTGTCGAAAAGCCTTGTGAGGTGATGGACATACCCGAAAGAACTCCGCCAGACTTAGTGAATTTCTCGTTCACTCTTGGTGGTCTGATGATGATTTTCATTATGCAGTAGTGTCTGAATAGTCCAAATACATCGTCGCCACAATGCAACGTCGGTTTGGCAGGGCTCAAGTCGCACTCCACTCTCGCTTTTAGGGATAGTAGGACGCCTGGGCTTGCAACCCATCGCTTAAGTGAAAGGAGCATGGAGGTTAGTGAGTGCGAGAAGGAGGCCGGGAATTTGGCTGCCTTGGGGAAATCCATGCTACCGTAGCACGAGGCTCTCTTTTCTTTCTTTCTTTTCAATTTTTTTCTGGTTACCATGGTCATGGTCGATGGAGAAAAGTACGCCAAGGTCACTTCAACCTTGACAGCGTAGTACTTCTGCCCCTGTTTTGCCCTTTTATCTGGCCGGCCCCCATAGGCCCGGATGCCACGCCGGGGTAGAACCCTTGGCTCATAGCCTTCGTCCTTTTGATATTCACGGTGCTCGCGTTCTTTTAACCTGAGATTGGTAGTCGGCCTCTAGCACCGGAAAACATTCGACAACAGGCTTAGTTCCGTTGTATTTTGGGAGATGATTAACTTGGCCCCGGTTGTCATGATTATTTGTAAGAAACTTCAAGTAAAGAGAACAACTTGTGCATCGAAACGAGTTCATCCGGAAGGGGTGGAAGTTTCCATGTGACGTTGAGCGACACATATGTCATTTTCATGCTCAACTTGGTGCTCGTTTGAGATATGGCCGTCATCGAGGAGAATACATGTATGGAAAGGAAAGACTGAATTGAGAGCAGTAAGAATTTTCCGATTCGAAAGGTTGTACCTGCCTATCCAGCGCGGAATTGTCGGGAAGAGAACCTTGACGGCCACGGGGTATTGGGCCAGGGCAGTTCAGACGCGATAAATGATTAGATAAGAGCATATTACGGTTGCATACCAAAAGAAAATCGCATAGATGTGATTTCTAGAGGTACTTGCATGTGTTGAAGCAGACCAACAAACTGCATAACAATCAATAGTTTGTACCAGCTCCGTAGACACTATTGCTGCAAGCTCATCGGCGAACGTACCTGCTTTTCATGAGTATCGTGAAGTGAACTGCATGCAACTGGAGGCCATGTATGGTACCCGTGACGCCGCCAGCATGATGTAGCACAACCATGTCCAGAATTTCGTCAACTTCAACGTGAAATTGCAGTTTGAGGCTATTCTTGCCCATTCTGATGAGTATCTCTATAAGTATAAGCAGGCGAAACAAGGTGACCAAACGCTGGGTAGCTATGTCAACTGTCAGATAAATGGGTTTTGACGGCCTTGAAGGAGAGAAAGACAGGTATCAGAGAACACCCATCAGAGGCTTCTGTAGTGTCTCAAACGCTTGCCATTGTCTCATATCGCTTTAAACGGAGAACAGTTTCTTTCTTGAAAAGCCAATAAGAGCTCCAAAACTATCCCTGTTCAACCCATACTCGAAATACCACACTAACAAACAAACCAGCATTGTATGGTGGATTCGTACATTTGTCGCTGAAGCTTGTCTCCATCCAGCTTCGGGGTTGATTGCCTTACAGGGCTACAGGGGCTGGTTTTCGTACACAGTAGTGTACAGGCCTGAGAGATGACCGTATGCATGGTGTACCTGCTGTACCCCTGCTGAAGAGACTGTAATATAATGGAGGCAGTGTTCTGTGTGATGCTGCGTAACCCGATGATACACCAGATTGAAGCAAGAGTTCAATGTGGGATTTGGAGGATGTCGAGAGCAATGTCTCAAATGCCTTACTTTTCGCCAAGTCAAGATTGAAAAGAGGAAGGTCGGAATATGCCACTCATTTGCATAGGGGCATCGTGTCGGAGCTGAATCGCCCAGGCCCTTCAGTCAGATAAATCGATGCCACCTAGTCTGTAATTTGTACGGAGACAGTATAACTGCGCTGTGCCACTACCAACCAACCTCCGAAGTCGTTGATATGCAAAACGTTGAGGGTGCTCGGCACTCCGCGCAAGTACCTCGTACGTCCAACAAACGTGGTAAGCTTGAATGGACACCGTTGGGGGGCCTGCTGAGCTAAACATCTGATGCATGTACCGTAATCTTCAATCGTCACTATTGTCAAAGCTGTTTAGGGTCATATTTGGTGGAATAGGGCCGGTTATGTGTTAAACCCGTTGACGAAGAAGGAATCCCGTGACCCCGTCCCTATTCGTGGGGATGCTGCCGAACCGGGTCCGTACGTGGTGTACAATAGCAGGTCATCAAGGTCAGTGAAGCTGAGATGAAGCTGAAGGTGACTGCAGGGCATGGACTCCTGGGAGCTGGAGTTCAGGGTGACGGTGTTGTGGAACCAGGATTGTGATACCGATGCACAATTCTGCAAGCAAGAGATGGTGAAGTCGGTGACCTTAACAATTAATGCAGAAAACCAATGAGAGTTTGTAAATCGCAGGCAAAAGTGGGTTTTGGGTCGCTCAGAGCTCGATTACGGGTGATCATCGGCATCGTGTCCCCGCAGGAAGGCGGTCCCCGATCGGCTGTCCGGGATTCAGCCAGTCAAGTCAGCAAACGTTTGGATGGTCGGGGGGAAAGGGGCCGAGGAAGAGTCTGATAACGCGTTTATGCTTCCATTCGAGAAGCACCAAAAACAATATCACCGAATTGAAGATATCTGTTGAACCTATCATTGTTCATAGAGCAGAAGTTACCCTGAGGGGAATTGAAGTGTTACCGGTGATCCATAACATTATACAAGTAAAATGGTACAAGGTGTGAAGTTCAGTTTCGACACAATCAGTCTCCTTGAGGGTGGATGGTCTTGGTAAACAGGTAGATACGCCAAGTTTTGTAATGAATAAAACACGGCACATGGCAAGTCCCAACTGCATTGCATGGCCGGTCGAGCCGGCATCCCCGCCCGACTGTGTTGTCCTGCCATTTGATCGCCGGACCCACTTCGGCCTTGGTGGCGTTTGGTGGATGGCTTGCCGGGCCGTGAACGTCGGGAAGAGTGGAGACAAGCCGAACAGCGTTGATCGGCATGTTGAGTGGAGCATGCTGGATTGTAGATAGTTTCTACTTTCAAGTTGAATCGTGTTTTCAGTTGAACGCTTGGGAACATGGCGACTCCGGAACACTGTCGGAGCTACACTGTTGGGAGTATTTCTTTATCAGGTGTAGTGGCAGCTAGGTCATGTGTTGAAGATATGCGCGTTTGCTGGTTCTGCATCCGGACAACCTGTTGCTGTTGGCTCCAACATTATGCCGGCTGTACAAGGACTACTGCGTACATGTATTGCGTAGATTTCCCCTTGGCAGCGGGGCAAGGTACTGGAAGCTGAAGCATCTGTGATTGAACAATTAGCCGCCTACAGTCTAGTGCGCTTGCGTTGTGTACTGTGAGTTATACACTATTACCTACAAACATCCTTCGTGTTCATCCTCACAGCCGTGGCCTAGGATACCTTTCTCTCGCCAAACGTCGAGACCACGAGAGCTTGCGCTTGGCCGTGAGCAGTAAACAAATTGCGTTGCAAGCCTGGAGTATCTGCCCAGGTGATGACTAAGCGGCCGCCTGCTAAGCTGTGCGCTGGTTACGTACTTCATCGAGAACAGTAAGTCAATGTGGTCAATAACAGTCATCAGTCAGAGTGGCTGCTCCAAAGAAGTGATGCTCGATGAATTTGTGGTGATGGACCTCAATTGCAACCGAGCGCAGACGTCCATGTAGCAGATTGGTAGAGGTAGCCTTAAGCTGATTTGAGGTTTCTGGATCACAGATGTAGACGGGCAGCTTAGCCTCCTGTCCTGATCAGTTATTGGTTGTTACTCAGTATATTGTAGCCGCCGTTCGCTAGACTGGAAGTCGATGATACTGTGCTTTCGATACGCCGGGACCTCAGTGGGTATCTGGGGTTGAGCATCACCAGCTGGACGACATTCGTCAAATGATGGCGAAGCTGTATGGTTAAAACTTCTGATGACGCCCGGCTGGACGGAAGAGATTGCAATGGGTACCAATCTGATTTCAGTGATAGCCCCAAAGATCACTTTCCAGGCCATCCTGCGAGAACACTGTCATAGCTTCGAAGACACTTTGGAATGTGTGGAGGAAAGATCATGGGAAATGAACTCCTAGCAACTTGAGGTTGAGCGTTACCGGATACAACCCTGCCTGAGCTGAAGAAGCTAGTATGGTGCTTGGCAACAACATCTGTACCTCTACTGTGAACAGGAGCTCGTGGAGGCAATTGGATAAGTTCCAGGTTTTGGTTGTACCTCTTCGGCATCGATGCAGTGGAAGATTCCTTCAGTTGGAAAAAGGAAGAAGGTAGCGCGATAAGTTGCACTGAGAAAAGGGAGGTATACACTACACTATGTACATGCTCCCGAGACAGGTACCCGAGTACCTCGAGCTCTCCCCGCATGTGCCCCACTGCGTTACAGAGGGCAAGTCAGTGATGATGTGGATACTGTACCGACAGCATTGTGGATCTCAAGCGAATGAAGAAAGAGCGAAACCCAACACGCGCAGTCAAACCAACCTAACAGATAGAGTAGTGAGCCTTACGGAAAGTGGCGGCCTGGCCTGCGCCTACATACACCTTTACACTTGCCGTCGTAACAGGCGCGCGGAGCATCGACGGGTCGTCTAATGACCAGTTACAATCAAGACCCAGCCTTCTCCCGTCATCTCGTCTGTCATCCAAGATTCGCTGCTGCCTCGCGCTGTGGAATTAACCCTGTCACCGTCCGGTCACGGTGTCTTTCCCAAGTCGACTACTGTGGACGAGGCAAGGATTCTTCCAAGAAGCCACCTCAAGTGAAGCTGTCTTCATCAATGTCTTTTCGCCCACAGTACGTGCAGACCATTTCAGGTAACATGGATACCAGCCGATACTTTCCTTCTTCCACCGGAGAGTTTGCCTTGTTGCGCCGCGAAGCTGCCACATAATTTAAGCATTGCTCATGGCGAGGCCATCTTCATAACTTCCACAGTTTGTTCACACCTTGCCCATGATCCGGCAGAACCGAAAACCCCGCCCAAGAAGGACGGCGGCCAAGATGGGGATGCGCGAGAGAGGCAAGAACAGCCAAGATGATGAAGGTATTGTGTCGTTGTCCACATGGCACCGTTGATTCGCTCTTACCTAGTCAGTTAGTGTCCATATCTGCCCCCCTGTCAGCGTTGCTGCAATCCTGCCCCGTTAGTCGACTAAACCTCAAATCACCAGCACCGATGCTTAATCTTCCCCCGATCACTCCCTTCTTCTTCAAGCTAACCTATGGGCAAACGCACATTTCAGGTCAGTGACCGCTGCTTTTGTCGACCTGGCCATCAGCAACAACGTGGGTGGCCGGTGTGCGGGAACCAATTTCATTCAACCACCTCTTTTGCATGCCATCACCGAAGTCTGGCAACTAGACAACTCTGAGCGCCCTGGCCAGGACACACGCGCCCACCTCATACCACGTAGCCGGGGAGTTGCTCGCTCGGGTCAAGACGATCTAGACACGCCTCTAGGTTCCAGCCTCTACCACCGCCGTGGCGGGCACCTATCGTTTTGTTGTACATTGTCGACATGGCATAGTCGAACGGCCATTACACAGCGAGTTCTGACTCGGGCATTGGTCAAGCCTTAATGGGCCAGCAAGACGGATCAGCCAAGTATGGGCGCCATGGTCAATTTCCAGCGCCCACGCCACGCCTTCTTACCCTGAATGCAGCTGGGATCTTCTCTCCTTGAATGCATTTATGTTCTCTTTCATGATCTTCCTGCCTCCTGTAACTCACTGGTGGAAGGTTGGAATAACGGACTGTGGAAGCGCAAAGTTAGCTGGATCCAAGAACTATCCTCTGTACGTTTCTCCATGTTCATTCACAGCCTCCTTTGTAGTCCCCCAAATTCAACAAGCATTCCCGTGTGCCATGTACACCATGTCATATCATACTAACCTACATGCCTCGTCTTGAGATGTTGGTGCGATGTGTTCCCATGTGCAAGTATCTGGCATTGAGCTCACCAGTGCCAGGGAACATTCACTTTCCAGCCCCAGTAGGGCGTTGACATCCTCCGCTTGACTAGGTACTGGCTGTCTCATTGACTGCATATCCATTGGTTGGCGGCCAAGTGGTTTCTGTTGCTGCGTATACACCCTTCTGTCCACACACCATGTATGTTTCCTCAGTCACTCTTTTGTCCCCTTGACCAACGTACATACCCCTGTACCTACATATGCTCCCTGGCCTCTAGCCTCTAACCTCCATCCCCCTTGTCGTGGTGCCCCTGTCTTTCTTTTTTGCCCTGTCTCCGACTCCGACCTAGGCCTTCTTGAACAGGTTCACGCCAGCCCGGCTACCCACTCATGCACGTCCCCTTGGCTTTCATACTCTAATTCCTTCCTCTTGTGCGCTAAGCTACGCTCGTGAGGGTGTTCAGGAGCTTCACCCTTCGTCTTACATGGATGAACCTCGAGTACCCACATGGGATACTGTGGAGATGTACTGCCTCCCGAATGTTATAAGCCATCCTCGGCCCATGCCTTATACTGGGTTGAGGCTGAGGGACTTCTCTAAATTCCCAAACTTAGAACACAAACCATCTGGCAACCTAGACTTCGATCAAGCTTAAGTCAGGTCGACCACAAGACACTAGTCGAACTATCATCTCATATAAGTCAAAGACTTAACTCCGGATCCTTTCGTAATATCTTGACCACCATCGTCAACGCCTTCGTTCCAACACTACGAGGAAGATTGGATCGCCAACAACGTATGTGGTGTTGATAACCTCTTCATTTTTTTGATGTTTCTGTCCCAAACAACCCAAAATGGCCTTACGATATTCACCTGCGAGTTTCGACGAAGCTTACTCAGACAAAAGCAGTTCGAATCAAACCAACAACCCATCTTCAACCGATACGCTGATTCAGACGTTTCAGCCCGTCAAGTCTTTGGGAAGTCGACAGGTGTTTGGGACAGCTCCATACAACAGCCTTGAAAACCAGTCACTCTTCCCGGCCCAATCACAAAACATACTTGACGCAAACTGCCTCGACTTCGATCTCTTCCGGGCCCAAGTTGAAGAATTACCTCGAACCAGTCTCGCATCTGAATCCTATTCGGTCTCCAGTTCTCCCTTGTCGGAAACTGAAAGGTCAAAAATCATGAGGTAAAGCTCAGACAACTCAAACCATCAGCGGTCATATCCAACACTAACCT
The DNA here is from genome assembly GCA_009805215.1 of Neurospora discreta FGSC 8579. Taxonomy (NCBI): domain Eukaryota; kingdom Fungi; phylum Ascomycota; class Sordariomycetes; order Sordariales; family Sordariaceae; genus Neurospora; species Neurospora discreta. Next base: position 294,890 of record RANX01000013.1, read on the forward strand.
GAGGACCACCTAGTGCACTCGCCTTACAGTACGACACCAATTTCTCTATGGGTTCACGATCATCCTTTTCATGGCCAGGTCAGTAGCCATAAACGAGCTTGACTGGACAGACCAACTCACAATGGAACAGTCTTGGACTCCGGATCCGGTCTCATGAGCCCCGAACTCGGCTCATACGGGTCAGACAGCAGCTTCGCAGGATCAAGATCTGGGACAGCGAGCCCACCGCGAACTTCGTTAAGTGCGGAGCAACGCGAACTCAAGAGGCAACGAGACCAAGCCCGGCGTGATTCGAAAATACATATCAGGGGTCGCAGGGCGGGAAGCGGATCCTCATCTGGCGTCTTTTCACCACCTCCGTCGTTGGCAGTCTTGTCATCGGGCGCTCCTAGCATGCCTATCTACACAAGCGCTGGCCCTGTCTCGCTACTGACTGAATCTCACACCACCCGTTACCATGCGCAATTCTCGCCACCTCTTTCAGACCACCACAACAGCCAGCCCAACATGTATCACAACCCATATCCCACACCCACATACATCAACGATTATGGCTATCCTGTACCGGCCACTCCCAGCTTGCCTTCATACAACGGGTAAGTTTTTCTTTATACCATCCTGGTTTAACAGAAAAACCGTGCTAACAAGCCTTTCTTACAGTCGCCCAATGTCTGAACCGAATCTCTTGTACCCTGTTTCGCCTCCAGCAATGGGGGGTAGCCCTCAGGAAACTGCCGGGCAGGTTAGAGTCGTGCAGCCTAGACCGAAGCCACAATGCTGGGAACATGGATGCAACGGCCGTCAATTCTCAACCTTCAGCAACCTTTTACGTCACCAGAGGGAGAAGTCTGGACAGGCGACAAAGGCAACATGTCCGAACTGCCACGCCGAGTTCACAAGGACTACTGCGAGGAATGGGCATCTATTGCACGACAAGTGCAAACAGAAGCGGATCGGCAGCTAAACGTCGAATACATGAAGGCAAAAAAAACGACAAGAAAAAGAACAATAAAAAACCCAGGATTCAGGCGACACAGGCGTGAGACCGCCATGCGGGGATTGGTTTCGTATATAAATTTTCCATGTATACATTTTGGAGTTTGAACATGAGCCTTGGCAGCGAACATAACGACACGGGCTGGGAAGAGTTTTTGGGGGCTATCTTGGAAATTGTGCGTGGTGAAACATGTCGAACTAGAAACAACGACTTGATGACAAGATCTACGGGTCATACGAATCAAATCGCACAAACAGCGGTTGTTTCGAGGCTTTTAGAATTTGGTCCATACTCGGAACTGATGTCTTCTCTCAAAGCCATGGAGCCCATACAGATGTTCCCCCACACTAGTTTTCGCCATCCGTCCTGTCACAGACACCCGCCTTCCCGTATCAGGGATTTTGATCATGCTTAATCAATCACTCCCCTCTCCGTATGCTTATTGAAAGCTTGGCCCTGTAACACCCTGCTGTTGCGTCCCTCTTTTATAATGATTAGGTTCGAGAAGTACGCCCACCACCTACCCTGGAAGGTGAAATTATTCGGCGTTTGATCCTCTTACTATTCAGATTGACCTGAGACAGCTCCCTGAAACGGACATGACTAGCGAGCCGAGTGTTGATGAGCACATGAGGACGTATGTAAGTACACAGGTAATTCAAATCATTTGCATACCAGCCGGCCTACCCCATCTTCATTAGTCTACACATGGAGTCTGTGAAAGTATCACATGTACCTACCCGACCTTGCCGACCTGAAACCTTGGATTACCTTTCAAGGCCAGGCCAGGCTCGCCGAGCTAGGCTGGCAACAACACCAACGGGCACGTCTATCATGTATCTATTTTGCAGTGCCCTTGTGGCTGGAGTATGGCGCAAATGGTACGACGAACGAGTGAACTAGCATTGCATATGATGTGCTTGACGTCAGAGAAACAGAAGTGGACGGCAACACATTTCCTAAGCCGCAATGCCATATAGAAACCAGAAAGCCGCACCTTCCGAGTTCGGAACGACCATTTCTATAGGCTATAAGCGAGTTTAGATCCCTGTCTCACTCACCTCTTTGGGTATCTACATACGACTCGCACACACACACACACACACACACCGGCCAGACCAGCACCATACACCACACACCCAGCATACCCACATCTCACTAGGTCTTCAGCACGCGTCATCAGCCGCTAGAGCTAGCATGTATGTAGACTAAATAGACCACTAAGACACTAGTCGAAAGCAAGCCACCACACCAGGCATTAAGGCAAGACCTTCGGCCCGCTTACATAGCGGCTCACGTAGCGGCTCACATAGCGGCCGGCGGCAGCAAGTGCACACGCACATCCCAGGCGTCGGAACACGGCAGGCGGGCGGGAGACCAGCATAAGTTCTTTTTTTTCCTTGGTTTGTGATTAGCGCATGTCTGGCCCATCGTGTGGCTGAGGTCCTGGTCTAAGTGGTCAGCATTGCCTTTACCTTGCCCGGTCCGGTTGGGCTTGCGCTTGGGCTGGGAGGTTTGAGTGAGCCCCTCTGTATGTGACGCTGCGTACTGTGGTCGGTCACAAGTAGTGGAATGGTAAATAGCGGGCAATGTACTTCGAGGGATGACTTATGTAACTTGGGTTGCTGAAGTTGACGGGTATCTCTGGAAGAGATGATGCGGCACAGCAGTTCATTGGCCCCCGGATCCCGACGAGGGCTCGAAGTATGAGTGAGATCCAATATGCTGTTCAGCCTGAGATTGTCAATGCCATGCTGAAAGTAGGAAATGCTGCTTGCCGTGATTTATTGCTGAGAAAAAGCAAGATGGAGGCGGTTTCAGGTTTTAGGCACTATGCCGGATTGCTTCAAGAGGTTCGTCCGGTCCGCCTTGGCTGAAAGTTTTTGTGAGTTCGAGCAGTTCGCAGTCACGGATGAACATGGAGAGCATTCTGTTGACTGGAAAGTGGAAGTTGATCAAAGACGGAATTCAATGCTCAGCCTGAAGAGCTGAAGTATAGGGCCGTTAGCTGATTGTTCGTTGATGATTATTGTTTAGTGTGGAGTGATGAAGTCGTGGAAAGAAGATACCTGAGATGGAAACACAGCCGCACTGGGAATAGAAACTCCCCAGGTCCCTACAATTCAGGGCTCAGAGGGCAGGCCGGGTAGCGCGTGACCCCTAACCCTGGGTCCATGGTCGAGTGTTCCTGGAACCGCTAAAAACGCCATTTCAATTTTCCCTCTCCCGCTACAGCGGTCCGCAGACTGAAGATCCGACGGCAGCGCAACCCTTTTTGATGAATGTTTGACTTCTACAAATTATCCGAACATAACAGACCCGGTAAGTGACCCCACAATCTTTGGTGTATTATCAGTCACATATCAGAAGAAATGACGGGAGGATTTCCGCACCGAGGGGTAGTCTAGACGTTCGGAGGGTGGTTAGTGCCACCTCATTGTCACTCAGTTCCCCCGGACCGCACCCCGTGGGGTCCACTACCTCTACGGCCTAACGTCTAGAGATAGGTCTAAGCTGAGTGAATACATAGTCAAGTCGCACCAAAGCTTAACCCCGCAATACAGTTGACTACCCCCACAATGACGGCATGAGAGGAACCAACACTACCCACTGTACTTGTAGACTCAAGAGGCCGGCTTCAGCTTGCGTCCGTCAACTTCAAGATCAAATATGTCGTCGTTGTCGTTGATACTTCCTCTGACAGCCTCATGGGTACCGCGATTCACGACGCGTAAAACGTAGGTCGATGGCGACCCGGTGATGCCAACTGAAGATGTCAGCAGTGCCCTATCTTCTTCCCCCAACTCCAAACTAAGCTTGCCAGGGATACCGGCCAGGTGCTCCGATGGCTATCTAGCAATGGCTGGATCTCCCGCGTACCTAAGGCTACGGTAGGTTAGTGCGCGAGCAGGTTAGTAGCCCAATCTGACAAGCCAAAGGAGCTCCATGCAGCAAAAGGCTGATCCGTGAGTACAGAGAAAGGATCAGAGTACCGCAGTATAACGACCCTCGACGGGACCTATGTACAGATGTCGCAATGGCGGCTGCCGTCATGCCCCGATACATTGTATGTTGGCCGTCTCGCCGTTTGTCAGCCAACGGACAACGGCATATGCCTTACCTCTGGTCAAACTCCATATGGTAACGGTTGTTTCCGCGTGTGCAGACATTTGAGGATGATGCTTTCGTCTGACTGGATCACTAAACAGTATCTCCGATAACCAACATGAACGGCACCGAATCACGTTTTGTAAGCTCAACATGACTACCCTCCCTGTTTGGCTCCCCTGAAGAACGGTTCGTCTCCGGTTTGGTTTGATTTTCCAATCATTCTCTGTACCAGGTTGCAGCATTTGGTCCGGAGCGATAGAGGATATGACAGCTTCCGAAAACGTTCTCCCTTCATCCCGCGCCGCCCACACACGTCGTCCCCTCCCCGATGCGGGTTCAGAAAGCCGACTGCGAATATCGCCACTCCCTAGACAGTAAGAGGAAGCGGGGAATCGGAAGCATTCAGGGTCATATCAGTCATTCGCTTACGGAAGATACAACCCATCCGGTGGTTCATTCGGGGTCTCCTCCGATAGTGTTGTCTTTACCTGAGCCTCAGGGCTTGCCCTCTGCTCGGATCCACGCTTGAGTATTCGTTTGGAGGAATCAAAGAACGGTGCATGCCGTGATCACTTGGCGAAACTGTCCGAATCTGAAATCAACAATCGAAGTGAAACTGGACAAATGGCAGGTCTGATTGGCAAATAGATATTCGGGATATGGCGAGATGGGGAGAGTCGCACATGAAGAGCATGGAGCCTCAACATCTCCATGCTAGGGTCTAATCAGGGTCCTCAACGCGTCACAGTATCCCCTCAGTAGCGGCCTTGGCCAACGGGTCGTCGGTTGTTGAACAGCGGAAGATGTTAAGCATTGACGATCCATTGGCGCTCGCCGCTAACAAAGGAGCTCTGCATTAGTCTGCTTCTTGGTTAGTATCGGATTCTTGGCTTTTTTATTCGTACACCCTTCCCCACGCCCTACAGTACTTTTGCTCTTGCATCTCCTTCCTTCTTACACCATCTGATAGCCACAGATTGAGTATGGAATGGGAGCGATACCGCAGGAATCTGACATACATCCTCCCGGTCTATGTGCGACCAGATCCAACTCAACAGGCATGGCTACGATTGTCATTGCTTGTAGAAGAAATCAAGATGTTACAATGGCGGATTGCATTATCTGGTCGAACTCCTGCATCGACACTGGATACCTACGCTACCATGCATAAAGTATCATAGTGTTGCAAGCGCTCCCTGATACGACAGCCTTATCCAGAGGCTGCGGCATCCCCTTTTGATAACTTCTCTCTCAAACCGTGGGCAGAACATATCGGGCGTCTGCTGCCCGCTTTCAGTGGCTAGGTAATGTCCGGGGGCTGAGTGTTGAGAGACATAGGTTTTTTCAGTGTCCAAGCGTCACCCATGCTTAGACAGCGGGAGGACGGTTCCTACGGGACAAAAGGCTCGCACATTACCGATATATGGCCGCATTGTGTGTCTGGACCCTTACTTGACAAAAAGACCGCAAGTCAAAGGATCGGATCTGGCCTGAGTCGGGACACAAGATCATCACTGTACGGTTCCAAGATATTGATTCCTGATGGGTCAGGACTTCAAGGTTCCTTTTGCAGTGGCTGACACAATGTGCGATTCGTGCCAGCATGACCATCCAGCAATCATTCCTTGGCCATCTTACCGAGGTCAGTGTTCTCACTGGGGGGATCGGATTCCATTGCATTGCAACGTCGGACTCTGCAGAATCCAACATCGCCATCCATTGCCTTATCCACAGAAACTAGTACTTTAGCGAATCACCAACAGTTACGCTGCTGACATTCTTTCGCTACAGTTTGTAATCACGGAGTAATCGTTCTGAGGCCCGGCGCCGGCTTACTACTTGTTCTCCTTTGACATCCTTGTCCGTCCCGAAACAACACTTTCACAGGGACTTGTAATAGGGGACTTCCAGTTTAACTGACTACCTTATTACAACCTCTCGGGTATATTGACCAAGACAAGTAGTTGCAGCGACAAGCATACGAATTAACACAGTATCACGCACGCACGGCAGTCGAACTATTGGGCGCCTCCAAGTCAACCAGGTTTCAGAGAGATAGAGGTCAGCTTACATTGACTCGGATCCGAGCACTCGATTGTGCAGACCGAGGTGTCTCCCAACCTCAGAACACTACTCACCTTTTGACTGTTGATCGGCGTCCCTCTTACAAGGAGACTTGAGAGGTCAGACAGCTGTAGACCAAAGTCGAAGGACTCAGAGGTGAAGCATCGTGGACTTGAAGCCTGAGAGGAAACTGGCTGATAGCAAGCTAGGCATCGATCGATACTCAAACTACACTGTTAGAGGCATCCGTGAATGGTGTCCTTACTGTCTCTACCGGTCGACCTGTAGACAATGGACCTCATCAAGCCACCGGAGAGATCCTTATCGCTTCAAATCCCAGTACTTTGGCTGCCGTGCGCTACGAAGCTATCCTGTTGCTAACAGCACCCAAGGAAACATAGATCCTCTGTAGCACACAAGGCATCTATCGACTCAACTACCGCACGACACCCATATCGCTTACATAGGTACCCATCGCAAGCACAAAGACCGACATGAATTCTATCCTTTTTGCCGTGAGGGATCTCACCGGGCCCTTTCTCCCATCTCACCTTCTTTGCTTCTTCGTTCCTCCAAGCTGTCGCTATAACACTTGTCTTCCGCATGTGATGAACTACAGTTCCTCTCGATGAGATCCCGTTGCAAACACTTGCAGCAATCGAGAAAAAAGCCGGTAAGCCGGCGGGGCGAGTGAACCGGACAGACATCAAGCCCATGACTTGCGTGCATACGATTAACACACCGTGCATGGACTATCGAATCGAGGCTAACTAACTGGCGCACCTGGTTGCGTTGATATGGAACAACGGGACGTACGGAGGGACTGAGCGAGTCGGAAGGCTTCCAGGTTCCCATCCCGTTCTTCCTTCATTCTCGAAGGTCAAAGGATAGATGTACTCTCGATTAGGCACGCTGCCGCCACTTGCAAGTAAGCAATGTTCAAGGGTTCGAGGGTCCAACCTAGAGCGTAAGAATCTCTTAAGGGTTTAAGAAACGTGGGGGGTTATTTGGGCATCTGGTGCTGAGTGGCTGCCGCGAGTATACTCCCCGCCAGCCAAGAAAGATTTGCAACTCTATCTATCGCGTATCTCTTGGCCTTTGGGCAGCAGCGGGATAGAAAGTGATAGAAGCCAATTGCCTCGATCCCAACCTAAGGTATGCTGAGGTGTGCGGATGGGCTTGTCTTTCCGCACGGCATTGCATGCTGACCAAAAAGGCCCGTTTTTACTAGGAGATCAGTCAGTGTGATTGGTGAGGTCCTAAGTCTACCTTCCCATCTGTTAGTCAAGTTAGGAAAGCATTCCTGAGCAAGAGGTGCAGGCCCAGAAGCTCCCTTCCACTTCCCCCTTCACTTACTCCTCATCGAAGGCCAAAAAAAACAATGAAGGAGGGAGTATCCCACATGAGTGTTGCCTACTACGCCTAGGTATCTAAATTTCTTCCGGCACGCCATCAAAACTCGGAATGGATTCGGTTTTCGATTTACCCCCTCTGAACAAAGGTAGAGAAAGCCATGCCGTTGGAACTTCCACCCAGTATGTACCAGGATACCACTGTCTACTAGATAATGCTACTTAGTTTATCGCCTCTTTCTCCGTTAGCAGGTGTGTATAATGTAAAGGAAATAGACACTGCACTGATAAGTCGATAGATATTAGTAGTCCCTTTCACACAATCATCACCTTCCCTGTCTCCATCTTCCATATCGTACAAGATTATGTACTCCACTGAGAAAAAAAAGAGACAAAAGGAAATGCCCAATAACAGGATTGAACTGTTGACCTTCGCATGAACTTGATATCTCGGAAGACAAGATATTAGTACGACGCTCTAACCAGCTGAGCTAATCGGGCTGTTGTTGATAATTGAGTCACTTGCTACAAGCTATATATGACACTTTCCCACTACCAACGTGTTCTGTTCGCGCAGGATCGAAGTTTTCTCAAATGCGATGAGGAGACAAGAAACATTGCAGGGATAACAAAGGTGTAGATTCTTTAATGTCATAGATGCAAATAGTATGTGGAGCCGTCAATCTGTCGAAGTACTGTAAAGGTACCTTAGTTCGGTTTGATTATAGCATTGTGGCTGGTTGGGGATGAGGCGGTAGGTAGGAAGAAGGAAAAGAAGGAAGGAAAGCCGAAGCAAGTATGTAGTTAATGACGGGTAAATAGGTACACAAGGTAGGAATCATGTTAGCCCAAAGGAGATACATCTGTCACAGTGGGAAGGTTGATTCTAGAATGATTTTAGCGAAGAGGGACAGAGCAGTGCCGTACTCATTTGTTTCGTAGATTTGGTGGTCCACAAATACTGATATAAGTCATGCTTTGTTGCCAGTTCTATCTTTTCCACTCAACTGTAGCTACTATTCAGGTATCGCCGAAGTCTGGCCATAAGCTAGTAAGTGTTAGATTGACCGCTCGAGTTATGTACCTCTTATAAGGGTTATGCACGAACGATCAAGTATGTCAAGCAAAACAAGTACTTGGGCTCTATGTAACAAACATCTCAAAAAGCTGTCAGTTATTTTGAGCCGCTCCACGAGTTTATATCATCATAATAATCGTTGCACTCTCCGCTGTTATTGTGATGAGGTTGAAAATGGGCCGTAGAGCTAGGTTGAGTTTTCCTGATCTTGCGTTTTCAAACGTTGATGGCAATGCCGCAGTAGAAGGCTGACTGGTGGAAGACTCGGCAACAGATGTTGGTTGAGCAGGAAGAACTGTCACTAACGTTAAAATTCGGGTTCCTGACCTAGACATGCCAGTGTCGTGCTTTTTCGTCTGCGATGATCTCCACCTAATCCAAACACTTTGGCGTTTGCAAGACTCGGGGTTTGGTCAGCGTCTGAGAGAGGCCAAAGTCATGGAGATTTTAGACATAGTTCCAGTCGTCATATCCCAAGCGAAACACTCCAAGTTGTTCGTCTTCGTGATCACTGATGCATTCAAGGCGTTGAGCAGTTTCCCGCCCCCTTTAGTGACCATGTATTCTCCAAGCCAGATATATATATATATCAACTCCTTTACGTATTCTGCATAGTTGTCGCCAAATTCCATAGGGCGTTCAGCCTTTCTTGTAGCATAGGTGGTATTAATAATAGTTCCTGTCCTGGTAGAGGCTTCCCCATGACTTTTCCGAGACTACTTTCAAGTAACACGATAACCTCGCCATGACCAGCGCATTCAAGCGTCGAACCCGATGATGCGGTGCCAGAGAATATGAAGCTACTGGATGGTTATGAGGGGCCGCCTCTGACTCGGTTTCAAGTAAATCCTTTGAAAGGCAGCATATTGAGAAGGGAAGTGGGTATCAAGTAGTAGAGGTGGCCAAATTATTGTGGGAGTTTCTGGAGCAAACTCCGGAGCCCTCCTCGTAGGTAGGTCTGGTAGTTGAAGTCAAACGGGGAGAAAGAATGGAGATATCACGCAAAATTATAGGTAAGTTAACTGATATGGCGAAGCTCACTGAGGCTCTTCTCTTCTTCCGTTTGTGCTGTAAAGATAGGATTTTAAGTTGTGCCGCTCCTTCTTGAGTAGAATCTTTCGTCCGATTCGACCAGCAGCTGCCGGAATCATTGGATTGGCTCCTGGGCTTTGGGTAGCTTGGAAGGGCCGGGGGAGAATGCGAAGTCCTTGGTGATTGAATCGATATAGAGGGTTGAGCGTAGGCTGCAAAACAGGTTAAATGTAAAGCTGCCAATCAAGTCATGTGGTATGTTGTGGCGCAAGAGCTGTCAGTATGTGTGGTTGCTGCTTGTAGACGGGCGGAAAACGAAGGGGCGCCGGGCCCGTGTGACTGAGCCTCTTGCGGATGCATTTTAAGCCCAGTGTGGGTGCTGTTCTCTGAGTCTTGTATGGCGCGTTGACTCTACCGCTTGGGTAGTACACTTGCATGAGGAGAACCAAGAAATGAGGAAATACTTTGTGCTGTTTATATGGTGGAGTTTCAGAATTGAATCGATGACTGTACCATGGTTCACTCGCGCCTACCTAGCGAACAAAGATGATTAAACTGTGTAACCAGGGAGGTGTGAACCGTAGTCCAGAACTGATACCTTTGCTTTAGATGAAGATGGAAAGCGCCAACAGTGTTCGAGGAAGGTTTTCAATTATTGGTAGCGACCTATCTCTAGGCTCGTAGGCAAGCAGGTACGTATTTTGGCAAGATGGTGTGTTGTAAACTGTTGTGGTTTCTTGAAATGATGCCGTAAATTTCAGTGCCATCTTCATCTGAGCTTGGAGCTAAGAACATGGAAACTTTCCTTGAACCAAGCCCTCGTGCATGAGGCGCACTTGTGCAGCACTGGTCAGGTTTAAGCAGGCGTCGTAGTAGCTCCTTCGGTCAAGAACACTATCTGGGTGGCAGTTTCCTCAGAGAGATGCAGTACTTCGGTACCAGTGGCTGCGTACCGCAAAGACACGCGAGTTCGAGATTCGGGAAAGCCGGGTAAAACGTGTAGGCCAGGCACATGCATGTCACATCATGCTTGTTTCAACCTTAAATCCTGCCTCGTATCTGTCTTTCTGAAACTCAAAATATCGAGTTAGTACCATAAAGGGCGAGAACCTTTCTCAGGGAATGGACATTGAGCTCATGAGTACCTAGGTATGGCAGTAGATATCCATGATGGCCATATGCTACTCCCATTCACCTTGTTGGACAAGCGAGCGGTACCAAGGGAACCACCTCACAGTCATGTACATCATACTTTCGAATATCTCTTGCACGCATCCGCATATCTTGTGCCATGTGTGAGCTAAATTCAATCCAGTTTATCGATCAGAGCATCCCCGGTAGACTCTACCCAATGTGCTTCCGACTGGTTGCCAGGCACATCACGGTTTGTCAACGGCATCTCCTCACCAAAAAAAAGAGCGATGCGGGACTGGCCCTGTTCGGTTTATCCTTACTGTCACTCGACAAGCTATATATGCATAGGAAATGGCGTACTAACCACAAACTACCCGAGTGTTCTTTCTCATGTGACAGTTTGAGTTTGTTTCCATGCCGAGAAAGTGATGCATCACTACAGTAGTCTAATTGTGCAACCTATGTCTATCTGCGCGATTCCAAACGGTGGAGATGGTGTGTACCAGCCAATTAATCGAACGACTGGAGGTTCACGCTGATTCAATGCCGTGCTTGTCTAGTCCATGGATGCCCAGATGGCTTAGATTTTGACACAAAGATCCGGATTAAGGAGGTCTTGCTTGTAAGTGTTATTGTTTTGGAGTGGGCCCTAACGATCTCCTCGCCAGCAGTCAGCCAAAGTTTGTTAGTGGCTTATACGCCTTCTTATCGCAATACATCCTGGACATAAGCGCCCTCCTCACCGTCAAGGACAGGAAATTGAATAGGACAGAAATATATTGTGCCAGTTGGACCGTAGAAACCTATAGCACTCAATCCATCCTCAGGATTACAAGACTGTCAAGATGTTGGTTACTCAGGATCTTTGATTGATTCGGCAGTCTTTGCTGCACCCTCGTGAGCTTCGTAGCCAGCAAATCTACCTAGTCTCGGCAACTCGTGAAGAGCGACGTTATATTAAGGTACACAAGCCGCTCTTTGAATAGTGGAAGTGTTACTATGTTGCCAGTCATTGAATGCTTGGAAAAGTTGGAGTTCGCGATAGCTCAGTACTGAGCTTCGTGGGTTACGTAGACTTCTTTTCTCAACGTACACTACTGTGTAAGTGTAGAGTGGCAGAGTGGGCAGGTAACTAATTCCTGGTCAGACCCACTCCTTCAGCCTGAAAAGGCGGATACAGCCCGATAGCCCAGGCACCTAGATTACCCCACCATATCCATCGATCTTCCCCGCCGGCCAGTCATCACGTCACGAACCTCGGCCATAAACCAGAATTCAAGAATTACCAGACTCGCGACGCTGCCAAACTGATTTTCAACCTCCACCACAAGAACTTCGCTTCTCGGGCCGTCATCTTCTGTCCGACAGCATTGTTTTACTTAACAACCATTCACTTGAGTGCTGCACACCCAGCTGCCTATCTCACTTCACGCACGCCGTTTACGCACGCCCAATCCTGTGGCCTCGATTGACCATACCGCACATACTTTCATCTGATCTAGAAAGGATCACCCTCTGCAACAATTTTCTGCGTTGTCCCATCGGTGGCAGCCTGCAACCAACGTTACGCGCTGGAGCCATCAAAGGCCAACATTTACAACCAGAATAAGTCAGTAATTGAAGGGCAACCGTGTCTTGTGATTTGGCAACCATGGCCCTCTCTCTCGGCGGGTGACCGGCTCTGGCCCTATGGACTTTGCCTGGTTGGGCTGCACATCCTCACCCGTCCGCCGCCTTCTATCCCTCATTATCTATAAAGGTTGTGGGGCCGTAACTAACCCTCTACTCTTCGACTGTAGTTATCCACGACGAGTCATTGACTATACTGCGAGTTTGCCTCTTCGTGTGTCCGCACCGCTTCCACGGCACACCGTCCTGATCACGAATCGACAACAAGGAAATCCTATATTCCCTATACCCTGCCGGTCAAATTTTTCTTCGTCGAATAGTGCCAGCCTGATTTTCTCAATGACATCCTTCGTTACAAATCTCTGGGAGTCAATCTTCACTCCGGGGCCGACTCCGACCCTCCTGATTGCGACAAACGTTACATTCGCCGCTCTACAAATTGTCCTGGCGTGCCTGCTCTTTGCGACATGGAGCATCCACTTTGTAATTCTCTCGGCTATCTGCGGTGGACTTTGGGCATCCATCAACTGGTTCGCGGCGGAGCTGAAGGTGCACCAAATCCAAGAAGAGGAAAAGGCGAGGAGAGCCAAGGAAGCGGCGCCAACTCCAGTCACATCGGAAGACAGCGAAACAGAAGTGGAAGCAGCTACATCGACAGCTAGCCTCACGAGGCAGGAGTCAATCGCAGAGGCGGTCAGCCATGAGGTTGAGCCTACTCGGCAGGTCGGAGAACTGAAGCACAGAGTGGTTGAGGAGACACCGAGCCTGGGCACTAAGAGCAGCGTCAGCACGGAAGATGAGTGGGAGAAGGTTTCGGAAAACGAGAACGAGAAGGACAAGTGAATATCCCGGCGATTGAGCAGGGAATGACCACACACAGGGCGTACAAGCGAGTGTTATTTTAGCGAAGTTACCATGGCATCCTGTCATTAGTCTGATGGTTTGCTCTTGTGTTGAAGTTGAGCAACAAATGGCATTTACATATTCACCCTATTTTTCAGCATTTTGAGACTTGAGTGATAAGGATTAGGCAATTGCAGGCTGTTGGCCCGCTGTTCGTTTGCTGGGTCTTAGCCTACCATGAGGCATCATGACCTGTGCAACTACAGCTACAGCTCCTGGGACAAAGTCTTGTAAACAAACATCTGTTGTTCGGCGTGATAGATTGGCAGTCCATCTCGTGTACCCTATTATTCATTGGGCTGCGATAACTCGGCAAATAAACAGATCAGGCGCAGGCCAGACAATTCATGGAGAGCTCGAGACGCATGACGTACAGGGTTAGGGTGTTTTGGACCACAATTACTTAGCCTAAGTAGTCAGCTTGCCTCACGTGACCTACACGAACTTTGTCTTGGCGCTAGTCGACGGCAGGCTAGTATCTGCTCCACCCTGACGCTTGGATGGTTGTCCAAGCGTCCAAGGAAGCTCGACAAGCCTTCTCCCGTCGCGACTGTTGATTGATAAAGTAACACGCGGGTAATCGAGACCTTGTCACCACCAATTCCATACAACACATATCCAGTTACGCGTCGTCCAAACAAATCAAGATGAAGCTGGTCAGGTAAGACTCCTCCTTGCTTTCCGGCGCTTTCGCTACATCCACCCATTACCCCATCCCACCCTATTTCAATCCTGATTCTCTTGCACGACGCATGCTGAGCTTTGAATCCTCGCCTTCAAGGCTGCCAGCCCGTGTTCGCGCGCGTCCATGCTGCTTTGATAGAAAAAGAACACCAAGGGCACCAGGCTGACGAAGTGGAACCCGCTACTTGAACACTGTAGATTTCTGATGAAATGCGCCAACGAGACGGTGACAATTGAGTTGAAGAACGGCACAATTGTACACGGCACTATCGCCTCGGTCACCCCCCGCATGGACACTGCGCTTCGCAACGTCAAGATGACCCCCAAGGGTCAGGACGCTGTGGCTTTGGATGCCATGAACATACGGTAAGTGAGAGGACGAAGGGAATCCATCTGGAGTTGCGGCATCACTAATTGTTGAAATCTTACAGGGGCTCGACAATCCGTTACTTCATTCTCCCCGATTCCTTGCCGCTCGATACATTGCTAGTCGACGACTCCGTGAAGCCCAAGAACAAGGCGAGAAAGGAAGCGGATCGCAGTGCCGGCGGCAGAGGTGGCCGTGGTGGCCGTGGCAGAGGAAGGGGCATGGGTCGCGGCCGCGGTCGTGGCCGTGGCTAAGCGGATTTCGTTTCTTTGGGATCGGTCAAGGCGTACGTCTCTATAAACGACAAAAACGTGCGATCTAGATTTTTGCAGACGACACGATGCTATACTACGGTTAATGGTGGATTTTGTTTCGATTCGTTATGCCCCCTTCGGTCGACCGGCTTGACCGTCTTGGTTGGGAAGATCAAGGCCAGGCCGAAATAATGCCCGGTGGCGACGAAACGACAAAAAAACGACGATGAGTGCGCCTCACAAATCGAGGCGCACGTCCCAGATCTTCATATAGCGACACTCTAAGATTCACCTCATTCACATCGAGTGTTACACACATAAACACCACTACCCCCATCGGTTCGGAACAGAGGGCAAGCATTGGGATTTCGTTGCGGCGTTCTGGACAGGATAAAATCACTTTGCTAGCGGGAAGGAGAGAGGAAGGATTGCCCAACCGCCACCGGAATCAACTATTCTATGTATTACAAAACAGATAGACGGCGATATATGTGCCCACCGGAGAAGTTGGGACAATCAGCGACTTTCTATACCAAATCTTCTCAATGATATCCGAACCCCGTACGTGACTGGCCATCGTCCTTCCCCCTCTTTTAGCCTCTTCAAACAGCTCTCCCGTCCATTCTCAACCCATCACCAGCTTTCCTTTACATCCCATCCCTCCGTTTACCTCCAGACCCTCACGATTTGCAACTTCTCCCAACCCGCCTGCTTCCCACTAGTCCCCACCGTCTCCGCCTTCCACTTCCCTTCGCTACCCATCGCCCTGATCCTCTCCTTCACCTCCTCCGGCTTATTCTGCGCGCATAGCAGAATATACGCCACCCCCCTCTCGCTCAACACCCCCGGCAAAGCCTCAATCAGTCTATCCGTCGTCTCCATCCCATCCCTCCCTCCAGCATACGTCAAATCCAACAGGTGCGAATCTTCCTCGAACGTCGTTTTCTCCTTCAGTTGCTGCAACCCCGTCGGTGGCGGCGCAGGCAAGTCAGGCGTGGGGACATAAGGCGGGTTGAAGACTAGGATTTCTACCGACCCGGGACGAAAGGGGGAGACGAGATCACCTTGGATTGCTGATGTCCATACACCGGAGGTGGAAGGATTTTCGGAAACGGCCTTGGGGACAGTAAGGTTGGTGGCGGCACAGGCAAAGGGGGACACGTCGATGGCGGTTGTTAGGATGTGCGGGGTGCCAAAGATGGTGGAGGCGTGCGCGGTTAGGAAAGCGATCACCACGCCGGAGCCGGGGCCGACTTCTAGAACCAAGGGCGCCGGGGAAGCGGAGGAGGGGCTGGGAGAGGCAAAGCGGGTTGAGAGAAAGGCGGTTTCGGAAGGGGACGAGAGCGTGTCGAGCAGGAGGAAGGAGTCCTCGGCTGGTTCGTAAACGCGCTGGTAAGGCACGTGGGAGGTGTCGGGGGTTGGGAGCATCACGGCGTTTAGCTGACGGGTTTTTGGGTTGTTGTTGTTGCCGTTGGACTATCCGTCTTATGTCGGCATAGGAGGTAAGTGATATCAGGTTCGAAACCGGCGAAATGAATTTCAAGGGACAAGTAATGAACCAATGAAACGTGAGTGTTTGGCGACAGCGACGTTGAGGATTGCTTCAAGTTTTGTCCGATTTGGGTTGTTTGAACACAGAAACAAAGATCGAAATTTTGAGTCCATTTCGTTTCGGATAAACACTCGGCCTTGGCACGTGATAAGGGCTGTATGCGTGAGTGCAAAAGACAGAAGGACGACCGAGTTAGTCACTCTCTCTTCAGAAAGCACCCTCTAGGCGAGCAGCATCGTCACTTCAACGATGGACGTGATGAAAAGAGAACAACATTTACGTCTAGGTAAAACCCGCTGCTTAGCATCGACGCATAACAACAACGCAATTCAAAATAGCCAACTCCTTACTATCGACCCAACTGCCCAACAAACAACACATTCCAAACCCAGGTACCTCAACTGCCTACCAAACTCCCCAAGCTTCCCGTCATCACTCACAACTTATCCTGCTTCACCCAAACCCTCCGCCTCCAGTCATACTCCCACAACTTATCTTGTCTGCACAACTTACACGGAACGGGCGCATTATCACTCGGATAGGGCGGTACTGGACCCGGTGGAAAGATGGGGGCGCTCGGAAGCTGCATAGTAGGGCTATGGTATGTTCTGCGTTTGTGCAAAATGTGTCCGCAGAGGAAGGTAATCGGGACTTCGCAGTGGGAGATGGCGTCTGTGGACATCTTGCTGCTGGAAATTGGAAATGGGGAGTAACGCAGAAGTCGGGAGAAGATGTGTTGGACTTTCTAGTGGTTCTGGTACTTTTGCATAGCTCAACCGAGAAGAGAAAACTTGTTCGGCTTTATGTGGGATTCATATGGTTATATGGGGAACTAAAGCTGTGAATATGTTTCCATGGAATCCCATGGGATTGAAGGAGCAGACTCCTAGTGATGCAATACCATCTGTAGCAGCGAGGAGTGATCAACATCACATCTATCGAATAGCCCACCCCAATATCGATCAAAGTTGAAGTCGGGACGACGCTGAAAGCGCCCCCCCAAAACAGTAAACTTCATGTTTTGGTCTTGAGATTATCACACACCGGTAACACCGAACAATGGCCATAGAACTGTGCCTCTCGGATTTTTTTGCTAACTCAACTGAGCCATTAAGCTCCTGTTTCAAGCGGCCTTTGGTCTCTTTAACCCTGTTTGCCTGCCCAAGCCTTGATCTTGAAAGTTGTAGGTTTTATCATTCAAGCATGCATCATCATGAGCGTTCATGTGCTTGTGTCAGCTCATGGTCACACCGCCGCCGCTTTCTTGTTAGATATGTGACCGCTGACACCCAGATTCATAATAAACAACGTTACATTTAAACCATCAAGAAATAAATCAGTCTGTACACCAAACACTATTCATTCGCAGGTATACTGGCTCATTCTCATTCTCATTCTCATTTCCTTCAGCTCCTCACGCTTTCGTAGCGTGCGACACCGGCCCCTCCTCCCCTTCCTCATCAGAATCAAACGGACTTTCCGTATCATTGATAGCCGTATCGTTCTTGTTGTCTTCCAACCCGCCCGTAAGCTTCGCCAACATGAACTCTATCCTCCTCGTGCTCTTCTCCAAAGCTTCCAGTCTCGCCTTGATAGCGCTCATCTCATCACTCTCACTCAAAACGCCCTGCAACTCCGTTCTCAGGCCCGGGAACGGGGCGATGCTGTCACGACGACCAGGTGGCTGTTTCTTGTTCGTGTTCGTGTCCTTGGCTGGTGTCTTTGTGGCTGCTTCCACGGTATTTCCCCGAACAAACTGCCGCCGGATCAGATGTTTCGTAAGATCATCGTCTTCAGCGATCTGCTCGAGTACCGAATCTGGCGGCGGGACTTCGAAGACGGTCTCAATGTCGCTGTGGACGGTGATGCGCCACTTGTTCCAAAAGCGCACACCTTTGGATTTGGTACGTCGAGGGTGCGAAGAGGAGGAGTTGACTGATGGCCCTTCCACTGGTCGTTCTCCTCCTGCTGGTGATGTGATTGGAGGAAGAACTCGGCGTTCTACCAGGGCGATGATGAGCAGGAGAGGGAGGTTGAGCAGACGCACGCTGGCGACGTGGATTTTGTGGAACCAGCGCGGTGTGACGAACCATTTAAGGGGGATGAGGATGAAGACGGCGAGGATGTTGAAGGGGGGTTGGTAGGCGAAGATGGCGTCGCCCTTGACGCCCTCGAGAGTCAGGACGGCATGTCGGAACTGGATTTCTGCGGTTGCGTTGCTGATAATTGTGCTGAAGGTATTTGAAAGCATGGAGACGAGGATGGTGAGGAACAGTGTGTTGCCGAGGAAGGCAAACATGACCATTAGGGCTGGTCCCAGGTATTTGTGGAAGTCGGTCTAGAATATGTGTTAGTGGACATCCTGGCGATGGAGGTATTGAAATTGAGACCTACCGAATGGTGGATGCCGGATCCATCCAGACCGAACCAAATGTATATCATCCATTCGCTGATGGTTCTACGAGAAACTTAGTACATGTCAAGAACAGTGGCGGGAAGCAAGACTCACACCCAGGAGTACTGGTGGTTTCCTAGCCAGACAAGGGACAACAGGAAGCCAAAGAAGCACCTATAAAGAATGTCAGTTTCAGGGGACCCAAAACCAAGATAGCCAGAAGAGCTTACCAGCCACCGAGTACGGTCAATAGAGAAAAGTCGACCATCATGGACCGAAGCGACAAGAAGAGGATGTTGTCGGACAGTAAATTAAACGCTAAGCGAGGAACAAGCACTGGTGCGCCCATGGCCAGCACATCCAGAGCTTGTTGTCCTAGTTCTTCATTATGAGACTGCAACCCGTATACGCGCAGGACAAGGTAGATCCAGTAGATGGAAACGAATGTTACATCAAGGAATGACCACAAGTTTTGAGTGTACACGTGCCTGTGGTTGAGTTAATGAGATATCTCGGAGGGTTAGTGAAGTTTCAACATACCAACCATGCTCGAGAATAGTCGCAAATTGATCGAGCACCCAACCGAAGGCGTAGGCGGTGAAGCAAGTTTCCAGTATCGTCACACGACCTGCTTCTCTCTCGGACATGAATGCAAGATAGAGCGCCAGGAGGATGACGAATTGGATGATTTCCAAAATATTTCGTGTCCGCGGTACAACCAGACGGTACTGGTTCAGTAAAGGCGCCTTTCTTGGGTCATACAGAGATATTGGCTTCTGCTTGTAACGGTCCGGGATAAGGTCCAGAAAGCTGGAAGGACTGTAGATAACCCGTCCTTCGTAGATGGCGTCCACACTGTTCTTGAGTCAGCCCCCAGGCCCACTGAGTCCAATACTTGGGCTCACGACTCACATCTTTTGACAGGATGTCGAGCTCAAAAAGATCTTGGCCTCACTCAGGATGGCTACCTCCAAGGCAGGTAGCGTCTTATGCCATGCTGTCTGAGCATGTACCTCCCGTCGAATCTCTGGCGGAGCATTTTGGAACGGCTCAAAGCCAGCGATAAGAATATGTGCCAGCACCAAAAGACCCTCTGGACCCTCGTTGTCTTCGCTGCATCGCCTGAGAATGCGTGTGGCTATTAGTTCACACAGCATGGCGCGTGTGTAGTTGACATTTTGCCTGTTGTTGAGATGCGACTGCTCGTTCAGGAACTGCGCGCGGTTGACCAATAAGCAGTAGACTATCGAAATATCGTCCTGCGCATAGAACTTGTCCACCAGCGGGCGAACGACCGATATGTTAATGCGGATATCGCGGAGTTGATCCAGGCTCAGATAGTCCTCCACCACCGATATGATGTCCCGACGGATCCGATGGATGTTGGTGTAAACTGGTAGCTGTGAGTGGTCGTCCCAACACGCGTATACTTGACCATCAAGTGAGTGATGCCGGTTGCCATATTGAGCACCGCTTGTTGTTGTTGTTCGTTGGGGTAGAAGAGGTCTTCTTTCTTCCAGGTTGGGTTCTTGAATACGAAGCGCGCTCTGGTGTCGGGGGCCTGACTGATCCCCCATCACCATGCCCTTGCTAAACAAATCGGTTAAAGTTGAACACTAGATACGGACCGATGACCGAAACTGGTTGTTTGGAATGATGTGAATTTCGCTTTTTCTTCTCTTCTCTTCAAAACGAAGTCTGGAGGAGTTGGCCAAGTCAGGTGACGCTTGATCAGATGAACTTCTCATCTATGGGCAGTCGTCTGAGTGATGTGCACCGGTTGAGATCAGTAACAGCTTGTTTGCGATGATCAAAGTAAACAAAGCTGGTTCCGCCGAGTGCAAGGTGGGTGTTTTATGTTACGCGGCTTGCATAAAGCGACGCCCAAGGAGTGTCTAGCACGATGTGAGACACGGAGGCGACGGGGCCTACGATGATTTGAGAAATGATCAAAGTACTAGACTACCTACCTCTACCTATTGAAAGAAAAATTAGCTTGCAAGTACCCTCTCAGCTCGCTCTTGTCGTGGGGTCCTGGGACATCCATGAAAAGAGAGCGGCTCCATCAAATGACGATGGAACAAGCCTGGCTGGTTCCACTCATTCACAAGCGACGGCGGCAGGGCGGGAGTCGCCCCCCCGCGTCCAGACACGAACCTAAGCTTGCCAAGCTTGGGACATGTACCCCACACACGCCTTGGGAGCTTGGGAGCTTGAACGTTCAGAGCCTCAAAGGTGTCAATTGGGGGTGTACACTATAGAGATCTCTCACCTAGGGTAGTAGGCATTGTCACCTCGCTTTTACCCGTTAATTACTGTATAATGCTTAACTGCCATTTGCCTCACAGTTGCTGTGCTGGGGGGGGGGGGAAACATTCGAAACCACACTCAGCTGCTATGATCCAAGCTCGCCAGCTGTTTTCGTCATACCAGCAGAGAGCTTCGCACCTCTCATCCGAGTACCTAGTACATCCGCCTCAAAGTTAGCCATGGTGAAACACCCATTAGCACCCACAAGTTACAGGATGTCCGCGTTGTTGTGTAAGCTGATCTGCGGAAGTCTACAGCGCTTTTCTCCAGCACGAAGAAACATCGAGACAAGCGACGCTCTGTGATAACTGCAGTACTCCAACCAGCCGATATATACCCGTTTTGTCGCATCGAAGTGTTTGCCAGTATCCTGTACCTAGAGGTATGTCTAAGGTAACGGAGATACAGGATTGTACGATATGACTTACACAACCCACCGCAATCTCAACGGTCACCCCCTTCCACAGAAGTTGGCAGCAGGACCGCACCAATCCTTACAAGTGACTGATTTAGAAGTCCGAGCTGGAACCGACTTGTAACACAATTTGGACGAGCCTGGGTCGAGCAGAGCCATTGATGGTGGACACAGTGAAAGATCCGGCATTTTTACAGTCCGAGACTCAGGCAACATAACCACCATTCCTTCAAGCCCCGGCTTGCCCAGTTTGATGACTGCTAAAAATCCCAGCTTCCAGAGCTACAACTTGATGCAACATGAGGCCCCACAGCCCGGAACCAGGGATTCTGTAAGGATATCGCTAAGACAACTCGAGGGGCAATTCGAAAATAGCACAAAGGCGTGAAGGTCGAGTAAGGCCGATGGAGACGAAGAAGTTGTATTGCTTATTTCACACGGTCTTGACGGACACTGATACAAAGGGGGCCTCGCTTGCAAGTCTGACGAAAATAGTTTATTTAAGCCTTGGAGACGATCTCTGTATAGCCATGTCAGCATGTATCCAACCAATTTCACATGTTCGGGAATGGCAACAAAACATACTCTCAACGTCAGCAACGGACTGCTCAAGAATCTGCTTGAGGACCTTGGGGTTCTCGAGCTCCTTCTGAACCTTGGCGATAACGGTCTGGGCGAGCTCCTTCTGCTGGCGCTGCTTGACCTGCGACTCGTAGCGGACCCACGAGTCGAGGACAGTCTTGGCCTCAGCGGCAAGAGCGGTGCGCTGCTCGAGCTCATAGGCCTCAGCCTCAAGCTTGGCGGTTTCCTAGAAGCCATGTCAGCCTCTGTCTTTGCCCTCGTATCCTCAGCACCTTTCCCAATCGTGTCCTCCTTCCACCTGCTGCACCATTCGCATCCCATGTGTTCCAATTTCCATCCTGGTAGCGCCTACCTTGGAAACAGCAAAGAGGGTCTTGGTGATGTCGATAACACCAGACATCTGCTTGACATCCCCGATGCGGGTCTTGACGGCCTGAGTGTGGTCGGCGCGAGCAGAGTTCAGGATGTTCCTGATCTTGTCACCCTGCTCGTCGGCCCACTTCTTGTAGAGGGGACCACCGAACTTGATGAGACCACCCCAGACGGAGAGCAAACAGAAGGCGACGACGGTCTCCTCGTTCACGACATAGTACTCGTTGGAGAGGGCGTAGATGGAAAGACCGGCGGCGGAGGAGAGGATCGCGGTCTTGGACATGAGGTTGCTGCCGGGAAGGGAGTCAATGATGGACTGAGCCTTGGTCTTGGGGTCCTCGGAGGGGACACCGGACGAGTAGCGGGGGCTGGCAACGGTGCTCAACGCGGGAAGGACGCGGGGGACGACGCTGGGCCGGAGGCGGGCAGCCCCTAAGGATGCGCCCGGGTCAGCGACGGTCTCTGGGTTGTCTTTGCGCCCGACATGGCCGTCCGAGAGCTCAATCTACTCACCGACAGCAGTTCTGGCCAGACGCGACGCCATTGTGGATGAGGGGATGGGCGTGGGGTGGCTGGTAGTGACGTTGCTGAGCTTTCAAGGTCGAATTGAGGTTTTAACGGAACGGGTTGACCCGGCACTTTACCGGAGGTACCTGGATGTCACGTGGATCTTGGGCCTGGGAGCTTCAGCAAAAGCGCTGGAAAAGTTTCAATCAGTCTCGGTCACCGGTGCCAGTCCCAGAGAAGAAAAAGGTCCCACTTTTGGTGCCAAGAAGAAGTCTCCCAATGTCCACCTCCGGTTCGCGACGCCAAAGAAGGACTTTGACATATGGAACGCCCCACTTAAATTTTGCTGAGAACGACGGCCATTCCGTTCCTCGAGTCGTCCACTTCCTCGATTTTTTGGTCCAAACACCCACACATTGTCGCCAAAATGCCTTCAACAGTAAAAGACCATGCCGCAAAGCCGGTTGTCAAGCGGAAACGCTCCGAGAACGGTGAACCCATTAAGAAGCGCAGAAAGTCCGAGGCCGGCGAGGAGAAGGAAGACCTCGCATCGCAAATCCAGAATCTCGAATCCCAGATCAACGAGTCCAGGAAGCACTTCAACAACATCGCTACCCTTATAGAGTACGCCGAAAAGCAGAATGAAGACCCCAAGACCGCCATCGCCGCCGCCGAAGCTCTGTGCCGCGTGTTTGTCCGCCTTCTCGCCTCGGGCAGTCTGGTCAAGAAGAAGGATGCTTCGGAGAAAGATGCGACCGTCGCAAAGTGGCTTCGGGATCGCCTGACCGACCACCACAAGGCTCTTGTCGCCATGTTCAAGAGCGCCAAGCTTGCGACTCGGGCGCTCGTTCTGGCAATGGCTCTGCTGAAGGCGGAAGCCCAGTACCTGGAGGGCAAGGACGAGGCCGTCTTCCCTTGGCCTCTCTTCAATGCCATCATTACTGCGCTCCTAACGTCGCCAGTTGAGGAGGTGCGCGATGAATTTTGTGACAAGTTCATCGACGAGTATGACGACATTCGGTTTTACACTTTTGAGGGAATCAAGTACGTGAACCCAATGGGACCCACGTTGTCCATTCTGGTAGGTTGCTAACTGGCTTGTGTAGGGACTTCCTTACAGAACGCGAGTCGGTCGATGAAGAGCTACAAAACACGGTGTTTGATTTCCTCCTCAAGATGGAGGATGTTCCAGAGTCATCCGAAGACATTGAGGACTTCTATATCGAGCAACCCGTCAAAAAGAAGCACCCACTACGGTCTTTGTCGCAACACAAGAAGAGGGCACAGGAAGCCTGGCTTGCTTTGATGCACCTGGGTCTCAGTAAGGAGCAGAAGAAGAAGATGTTGGACGTCATGGCATCCTCCATCGCGCCATGGTTCATCAAGCCCGAGCTCCTCATGGACTTCCTTACTGACTGCTACAACACCGGCGGCTCCATCTCGCTCCTGGCCCTTTCCGGTGTGTTCTACCTGATCCAGGAACGCAACCTGGATTACCCATCTTTCTATCAGAAACTCTACTCCCTACTGGATACCGACATCCTCCACTCCAAGTATCGCTCACGCTTCTTCCGCCTTCTCGATACGTTCCTGGGTTCGTCCCATTTGCCCGCCGTTCTGGTGGCAAGTTTCATCAAGCGTCTGGCCCGTCTTGCTCTCAACGCACCACCAAGCGCCATTGTTGTCATCGTTCCGTGGTTCTACAACCTGTTCAAGAAGCATCCTCTCACCACATTCATGATGCATCGTGTACCGCGGACCAAGGAGGAGAAAGAGCTGATCGAGAAGGAGGGAGTCCTTGACCCTTTTCTCCCTGACGAAGAGGACCCTATGGAGACCCACGCTATTGACAGTTCTCTGTGGGAGATCGTGCAGTTGCAGTCCCATTATCACCCCAACGTTGCGACCATCGCCAAGATCATCTCTGAGCAGTTTACAAAACAGTCTTATAACCTAGAGGATTTCCTGGACCACTCCTATGGCAGTGTAAGTCATCCACAGTTAAATGCATATAGAAGCACATGGCTAACATGCATCCACAGCTTATCGACGCAGAGATGTCCAAGGAAGTCAAGAAGGCTCCGGTCATCGAATTCATGATCCCGAAACACATCTTCACCAAAGCCGATCCTGGCACAGAGCAGACTGACAGCCCATTGGTCAGTCTATGGGATTTTGGTTCATCGTAAACCATCTTTCAGATGTCGTACTCATAGTGTACGACTCCCATACCCAGTCGCAGCCCGGACCGTCCGCTCGGGTCAGCATGCCACATGTTCAGCGACAACTCTGCCTCCCACCGTCATGCTCAACACGGCACGTGGTGAATACAAAATGTTTCGGAAGCCAGTGACCCTCTGCCAGAACGCGAACAAGGTTCAAAAGTTCTCATCCGAAACATGCCAGGGTCTGCTCCAAACCTGTTGACCAGAGCCACGAGATCGCGATCGAAGTAATTACGGAACAAATGAGGGCCGAATGAGAAGAGAACCAAGTCGCGGTGACTGTTGAGAAATGCTTCTTGGTTACCTTGATTGCGCTTCTATCCATAACTGTGAACCCTGGGGACTTTCTCTCTTCCCGCCCTCAAATCGCACCTTCAACCATCCAAATTTCACACTCTCTCCACCTTCCTTCCCCATTTCGTGGTACCCGCGGCCGGTAGCTCGGCGGGAACTCTCTGTTCTGTGGTATTTCTGTGGGACGTCATACATGGTCACCGTCATACTTGACCACGACACCAGGCCAGGCAGAGCGCAGATGAGGACAGAATAGTATAGGGTAGCATGGCCTGTCTCATTTGTATTCTCACGGGGCTGAATCACCCCATATTTTTCAAGATAGGGAGCGGGGTTCAGGGGCTGCTGACTGGCTCACTCGTTTTATTCAAGGCAATCTCCGAGGCTTCCTCTCCAGCTTCCTGTCATGCTTATACCCATATCGGATAGTGTTTTTTTGGGTCACAAGGGATTACTAGAGGTCAGAACTTAGAATCACATGTAATGACGAAGCATCAACTACAAGTGGTGATTGACCAAAGGGCTGACCGGCTGGTTTGGTTGTAACTTGTGAGGTGCAAGTCTCAAGAGTGAAGCGAACTCTGGGAGACAATCCATTCGTTCGCTTCTTCTTTTGTGCGAACCTCCTTTTGTGTTTGTGTCTGTGTTTACCTATGTATCAATCAAAGGCAGTGGCAGGGTCACAGAATAGATGGTGTGAATACGCTCAGCTTTTTTCCAGACCCCCATCCAAATACAACGCCCCCCTCCCTACCTACTTTCCATTGAGCTCCGAAAGACGATCAGTGTGTGCAACCCTCATCAAGGAAGTGTTTGGCGGCAAATTCTCCTGGAAGTAGCAACAGCGAAAGTGAGAGGAACTAGTGGCTCACCAGTGATCCCATTCATGGTCGCTTGGCAACGATATCAGTACTACAGTAGCAAACATGGCGACCATTCTAAAGCCATTGAATGCCAGAAGTAAAAGATCCAATGATCTATACCTTTGCTCTAGAACTGTTCCGACGCTTACTCTGGTGAAGCCGGCCGAGCTCGTTCGTGTCCGGACCTCAGGCCCGCCGTTCACCTTCCCTAGGTTGGTCGCTAGGTTGGTTTCGCCGTAGCTGCATCGATATTGAGGCTTAGGTGAAGAAATCAACAACAGATCTGATATGAGACTATAATGGTTGTACTACCCTGACCACTTATTCGTATCTCGTATGAATGTACCGCCGCACGCCTCCCCGCACGCCTTAACCCTTTGTGCGTTCTTCGCTTCGGTTGTTTCATGTGCAGGCAAACTGATACACGAGACACACGAGATATGAGACACGAGGTCGTTCTACAGGCCCCCAGGTAGGTACTTGAGATACCGGCTAAGGGGTCAGGATCATTTCCAAGTGATTAACTTGAATCCAGACTTTGACACTATTTCCTCCGATTTCGGTAAGTACTCACCAAAGCACTTATCATGTCTATGCTGACTCTGTATAGAAGCTTTAACACATCAATGACCATGTTCCATCATTGAGTTAGACATTCGTCCAAGGAAAGGAAAGACAAACCTGTCCAACACTTCAATACGCGTTGTATTTTCTTTATTTCTTTTTTCTTTTTTTTTCAAAAACAAAAAACAAGGTTTCTAACCAGCCACCACATGCAGACCTCAAATCGTACCGCTCGAGTTCCCTTCTTTTCATCTCCTCTTCTAGCTGGGTACTTGAAGAACAGTCTACACTTATTAAGCCCGATCAATACCAACGTTCATCGATATCCGGTAGTACTAATCCCCAATTCCACTTTAGATCGTCAGACTTTCGGTCAGGGTTTTGATCTACAAAAGTAGAGATCATAACGCTGAACGATCTAATAGTGTAGGTCAGAATCGTCTTGATCTTCAATTCGCAACATGACAGTCCCCGGAAAAGAAGACCGAGCAGGCTATGTTGGCTTATACAAGAGCGGCAAGTTGCAACGCCTACCATGTAGATGGTGTTGTTGTCAAATCAGCTTTGATACCGTTCGCCTACCTTTCTTGGTACGCTAGGTACCGAATGAACTAGTCTAAGTCGGTTTCCCCAGTCGGTCTGGCAATGTTGTAGGGTTATAGCTCTTCCATCTATGTACTTCATTAGACACGTACATACACCCCAACGAAAGTAGCAAACCTTTGAAACCTCCGTTACCGGACCGACTTGGAGCTGGATTAAACGAGTTTATCGATATATGTACCATGTTGTATCCGCTGCTGACCGAGGCTGGTGGTCTTGCTGATCTCTCTTGGCCCTGTTTTACCTTTTGGCCGATCCGGAGAGTTAAACTCGCTTCTACAGCTTGTTGCTTTTGTTCATGACATTGGTACACTCGCAGTAGGTCCAACAGTTTTTCTAGCTTACAAGATCCTCATATGCAGATTTAGGACTCCTGCCACTGAATCTAGCGCAGACTGAAATATATTCTGTTGTAGACGCCGATCTGCTCCAATATGTAGGAAACTTAAAGAGTGCATTAGTTCTTGTTTCATATTGTGTTTCATCGGCACCAAAGACTTGCTTGATTTCGTCGTCTTAACACTTACATGCTTGCTTCCCTTACCTTACCCAGCCTAGGACGAGGGTAATGCTTCTTTGAATCAGTCCGACAGGGTTATCAGTCAGTTAGCCGTTCGACTCGAGAATCGTGAATGTCTTCTTGGGTAGGTAACGTCAATTCAGATCATGAACATGAAAATCAATCAAGAGGAATGACGTGTGACCTGTATTATTCCACCGCAAGCCCTAACACGCGTTGTTTTACTTTTTCTTATTGAAAGCTTTTTTCTTTCCCAGTCTTTTTGGGGTTTACATTTTTATTTTATTTCTTATTTTTTTGGTTTCTTTTTGTTCTTGATTGTACGAAGGATCTGCTGGAAATGGCATCCGACCTGTTCGGACCTGTTCGAACCTGTCGGCGACTTTGAATAGGTCCATCAACGAGCGAGACAGTAACATGAGGGACAAAATAAGAGTTCCAAGTAAAAACTGCTAGCTAATAGCTAATGCATACCACCCACCATTAAAAGAAACACAACTCTCACCACTTGCCAGTAGTACCAAATCAGATTACCAGAATCGTCCCAAGTGAGTGGTCCCCAGACTCCCAGGACTTCCCAGATCCAGAGGGTAGGTGCAGAGACAGAAGGCAGCTAAAACACACCGCCTTTCATGAGAGATCATCTGCCTTTATCATTTGAGGCTTATTTGAGCTTCACATAAGACTCCTGACTCTTGGTCATCGAATAGTTTGGTGGTCAATGGAAATACTGGGATATGGGATATGGGTGTATGTGAGCACGGAAAGTGTGACGATGGTGGTAAACCTGACATGGACGTACATAGGATCCTTGATCGTCACCATTGATGATCTTTCTCTTGTTCATACCCATGTCATCCCGCCGCCCGCTGATGAGTGGTGACTGGCCGCCGTTGCCGCCGCCGCCGCTGGGCACCGGTTGGGGCTCGTTTCGTTTATTTCGTTGTTTTATCGTTTTAGTAGATCGTGCGACCGAAGCGGTGCACCTTGGCGAGTGCCCCGGAAATCCCAACTCGATATAGCCCACCAAGCCCACCTTAGCTTCACCTTGCTCGAACGGTTTCCGGTTGCAGACTTCCAGACATACTGACCTGGGTGACTGACCTTGTAACATTGTAAGATCGTCAACCAGGTCTAGGGAGCCCGGTAGGGCCCAGGTTCACCTAAACGGACCACGAATAAGAACCAATAACCAGGCAAGGAACCGGCCGTTCGCCCGCTCGTCGTCCGTTACCAGCCCCTCCTCGAAAAGGGAGAAGGGGGGGAAGAAAAACAAAAGAAAAGAAAAGAAAAAGCTACACATTAGGGAGAAAAGGAGCAAGTCAAGGATTCGGATCCTCATCACTTGATTCGGTACCATTCTTTCCTCTCCCTATCTCTTCGTAGGCGCGCACTTGCGTGGGAGATAGACGCCGCACACGACCAAGGAGCTAGGCTCACCAGGCAGGACAGGCAGGCAGGGATCTTGGACTCGGCTTGTTCTGTTTCAAGTCTAGAGTCGAGAACAAGCTAAGAAAAATTCATGGTTCATGGGTAGTAGGTATGCGACGCGGGGTGGTTCAAGTGATGTTTGTTCGTTCGTGTTGACGACTCTTCGCTCGATTGACTTCCCCAAACGAGACTCACGTGATTGCAGGAGAATCATCAGAACTCCGCGGGGCTTAACTTGCATGTTCCAACCTGGAGAGGTTCGAGTCCTCGGTCTCCCTGGCTTCAGTCACGATACACAGCAGGAATAGCCTCATGAAGGAAGCCATGAGTAGAAGCGTCATCCCGTATACCGGTCCGGAACTATCGGAGCAAGGAAAAGCTTGAAAGGCATCGGAGTTTTTCCCTGGTTTCGCGGAAACTCGATCTTTTCCTGTTCTCTCCATTGCTTTGTTGCTGTAATGTGGACGACGCCACAACGAACTATGATCTTGTTGTATACCGGCGTACGATGGGAGCCGGTACAAGAATCGGAGAATGACGCTCGGTACCTGTCATCCCCCCTCGCCCTTCCCGTACGAAGAGAGGGGGTCTCCGGAAACCCGCGAACTCGTCCAAGGGAAGAGCAGCAGATCGACGGTGTCAGAGTCGAGCGAAAGTCCATGGAAGACAACCCCACGTACCCCATCTTGAGCCGCAAAATGAATGTCGATACGGAGGTAGCACTCGCTTTCTGATATGTATCTCCACATATCCAGAGTAACCTCCTCTTTGTGCTCAGCCTCTTTCCCGAATTTTTGCTCAACAAATGCAAAACAGATGCGAGATTTTGGGAGATATTACCATCTCACATGCTGCGTAGCAGTACATGATACAGCCAAGACAAGCAGATGAAGGTTTGCCTATCTAGTATATGTCTCCGGGAGTGGGTATGCCTCCCGCAGTAGTCACCGTCCGGAATCCGTTTTGATCCCAGATCGTCTCCGCTCACCGCTTGAATCCACAAGCCGATCCGGACTGACCCACCCATCAAAATCAAAACAAACCTCCCGTCCCCTCATGACCCCAAGGTTTGCACGATAGAAGTCGGGACTGACAATGAGAGTACGATTGCACAAATAGTAGAGCCTTGAAAATGCGCCATGAACCAGTTCCACATACCTTCCAAATGTCTCGATAGAGAATCGTTAACGTAAATCAGAATCGAGCCGCGCCGGGGAAAACCCGGTTCCGTACTGTTAACGGCTCGTCAAGATCTTGTCGCAGCATGACATTTTGTTCCGTTTCTCTTCCTCTTCTCCTTCTCAAACCCGAACACGCGCCGAAAATGCTTCTTTCATGTCGTCTCACCACTCACCTGACAATGAGCCCACCGAGAGCTCGAAAATGCCCCACATCTGCAACGGTCCCGGCAACACAGCAGTTTTACACCATTTTTTAGTTGCAGTAATGGTCCTAGCCCATGCTCTGCTCGCTGCATCCTCTTGCCTGCATGTTGTGCACAGTTGGTCTTGATGCTGCCGCTAGCCGACAGCTCAAACGCGAGCACTAACGGCGCGAAAAAAGAGAAGGAAAAAAAAAAAAAGAATAAAAAAGAACACCCCTCTTTTGCTCCGCTGATGAGAACTTTATGGCCGAGCAAGTTCGAGAAATCCTGGCTCCGTGTAGGTACCCCGTACCTAGGGCTTGCCGTCACCGGCCGTTCACGCAAGCGCAATGCACCAAACACCAGATTAGACCAGACGAGATGCAGCTTTGGCGGGCGGGCCAATATCAAAATAGACTGATCCAGAGTTCCGGAATTCGATCAAGGTGAGAGTGCTGCACGCCTGCACCATACACAATCAAGAACATTCTGTCCTTTTATCTAACAGACAGCCCCAGCAGCTCGGCGGTTGAGACAGTGGCAACTGACTGCTCAGGATGCCCGTTCAGGACCATCTCATTTCCTTGGGCAAGCCAGTGATTACAGTCTTGTGTATTTGACCCCAGAAGGGTTCGCGCAAGCATTAGCGGCGAATAACCGTCAATGAGACTCGGTCAGCGTATGGGGTTTCGTTGAACCGACTCCTATGGATATCAACGGCTCCAGCGAACCGTGTGGGGAAACACCTCGCCGAAAGAACCATGATATTCTGGGTCCCCAGTTGAACCCCGTTGTTTGCAACGCAGTCCTGATAGGGTCGGTGACTGAGCGTGGAGATGGGGGAAAACACATGTTTCAGATTTTTGAGATGCAGGAAAAATAGGGCCTGTAAGTCATCGTATGCGTGATTGCCACGGGAACACAACGACGCAACCCCAAGGAGACAAAAGAGAGCGGGGTGGTGAGATGATGGCACTCTGCACATAGTCGAGATGGCTGCCACCTGATTGTCAGCGATAGGATCTCGAAACCCTTGAAGGCAGATTTTGGTTGGCGACCTGGAAGTTTGGGGAATAGGCGGGACAGCCGCTCGAGAAACTGAGACTGATGCACATGAACAACAAGCATCCAGCAGTTGTAATGTCACTAGGCTCATCAAGAGCGTGTGGATAACGACGGACAAAAGCTCGCAAGAGGAGGTCTGCGCCGCTGGTGGGTGGGATATTCGGCGTTCTGGGTCTGATATGGCCGCGACCATCCAGATCGATATCCAGCTCGGGACAAGCTAGAGACGTCGCATATAGGACCCTAGTTTTGCGCGATGTTGAGCCTCTGGCCACTACCCCAAGAGACTGCACGGCGGGGCCTTTCGGTGGCTAGAAATGCAAGAAAAGGAAGGCTTTTTTTCTTTTTCATTTTTTGGCCTTTCTCATTGCGTGAAAACTAGTAGATGTGTTCTTCTAAGGGTTCTCGCGGCGAGATCCGAATGGTAGAGGCTGATGGTAGCGGGACCACTGAGCTTCCTCATTCACCAATACCAACAGCTCAAGAACAAAATATCAGCAACAGGCGCAGCTGGAGACGCTTTCAGATTGTGCTACTCGGGTAGGACGAAGCATGATCCAAAATTTCGGAACAACGGCGGACAGAGATGGCTGACAAAGATGCATAGCCCAATTGTCAGAGAGCCGGTACCACCGCCCTACAATATCGATTGGCTCGTGTTGACCCCATCCGAGCTCTTTTGAGTTCTCGCTTGCTGAGAGGCGGAGGGCCTGAACGTCCACCATCCGGAATCTTGCCGCCCGTAGTCGGATTGCTGCTCATGCTGATACTCAATTCTTTGTGGCAAGACCAGCAAACGGCCGTATCAAGACGGTTGATCAAGTCAGTGTTGATGGGACTTTGGAAAGCGTCCGACGCCCATCATGTGGAAAGGTAACAGCGGGGTAACCGATATTGGGCAACCAAAGCGCTGAAAGTTGCAACCGGACATGACTTTGCGCTGGTAAAAAGTGAAAAAGAGGGGCTGCTCTCTTTCTTTTGACGACGGGCGGGGAAAAAAAAGGTCGTTGCAACATGACTGATCACAGTAGCTAGAGTAGCTGGCAGCTTGTTAGTCCTCAAATGTTAGACAGACATTTCAAAGGTTATGTAAAGGTGAGGTGAATTGTCGCCGGCTCGATTGGATGGTATAATACTGAAAACTGGAGCAGAGTCGCACGCTTTCGATTCTGTCGCTATCTGCAAGCACTCAGGCTGCATAACAGACGGCAAGATTTGGTGGAGCTCACCATTTTGCTGTCGTACGTCTGTAGGGTTCAGACAGTGACAGCACCGGCACCAGTCACGGACGCCAGTGACCCCAGAGTTGCCCAAATACAGCATTGCGCAGTAAAGCCACCCAAAAAATCGCCTCCCTCGGACGGTGATCGTTCGCGGCGCGGCATGCGGAGAGCTAGCAGATGCGAGCCGAGAGAGAGGCGCGTTTCAGTGGATCCCATGGTTCCTGTGGTCTACATATCTCGCGTGTCGGGACGGCAACAAAGGTGCCAATTCGGTGCCAGTTTTCAGCCATCGCGTCGCCGGTTGGTCGGGTTGGGTACAGATACCAGCAAGCACGGCCAGGCTGTGATGCGGGCCTCTTTGTATGCGGCCAGAAGCACAATCCCTCTGGGCAAGTCGGCAGGCAGTCGAGCGGCGCCGATGAGTGGTTGGAAGAAGCGGCGCTGATGCGGGAGCTCCGTTGGAGTGCGCAGATGGTCCGGCTAGTGGGTCACGGTGCTGTCCCAGCCACCACATTTTCTGATTTCTCGATGCTCAGTCACTCGCTGCTGAGAATCGCTCCTCGTGGGCAGATTGGTCCCCGATGGGAACCGCAGATGGACCACACATCTCCACGGATTGCGGTTGGCCCTGAGACGATCTAGGAACAAATCGGCAGGAAAACAGGGTGGAAATGTGGAATATTGAGCGAATGGAAAATCACCCCTAAGTCGATTGTTTTGATGCAATAGCAGGGTGATGTTGACATGTGGAAGTGGCCATTGTCGCAGTCGTAATGTCGTTGTTGTTCTTGATGTTGTTGTGATGGGGAAATTGCAGCGAACGAGGAGACGTGAAGGAGTTTCGCTGCCTGCCGCACACAGCAGTGGAAATGAAAGGGAAGCTGGAATACGTACTGAGTCATGTGACCTAGATAGAGCATGAGGGCGCTACAAAAAACTTCGGGATTCCAACTGTCGGCCCACCAACCGTACGTAGTGTGGTATCTACAACAACACCCTTGCACAGCGCACTCCGTCAGCTCAACCGCAGGAACGACAATACAATCGTCTCGAGAATGGCGATAGAGATTGAACACTATCCGAGTATCTTGATATCTCCACAAACCAGCAGCTGTCCAAATCGAGATCGCCCATTCAGGATGAACCAACTCTGTGAAGCGAAGATCTCGAGGCCGGATGCTGCTGCACTGTAGGCACGGATGGTCGTCGCGGTGTTGTTGCTGCTCACACCACGGCTTTTTGTGCTCCGATAGACCAACAAGCCCAACAAGCACGCAAACAGTTTGGTCTCTTTTCGTCTGGATATGAGGAGATGTTTCTTGCCAGGACATGTTGACAACTTCACGGCATTCGAAAAAGTTCACTTCCCAGCCTGGACGATACGTATGTATGCGACCTTGAGCAATATCCTGCTGATACCATCTCCCGATCCACATAAAACCGGCCTTCTCACTTCCCATGTTTGAGCAACTTCATACCATTGGTCCGAATGGGCAAGTGAGGGAGGGGATCACGACCCTCCCGCAGGACCTCGTGCATCTGTCTCCGTTCTAAAAGGTCGCAGTACCCGAATTCGCCGGCCTATCGGTGTTGTCCCCTGGGCTTTGTTGACGGCGAGTCGCCGACGAACGCAGCAAACACTGCCGTGATACTGCTACAGTAGCGGATTCCGTGGCTGCCACCGCTTGCTGCTGTCGGCCCTGGTGCTGCCGGTTATGACAGCGATGGCTCTGGATGACGAGAACCTGTTCGCATCAAAACGGACCCGGGCCTTTTCGCACCAGGCGGATGGCCGGACTGCCAAGTTGGTTGCTATGCCGTATTTCTTGCATATATGCCAGGGGCAGAACTTGGAATCGTCTTGACGCAAGGAGCATCATGGCACATGTATGTATACACAGGTGTTTTGCCAGGTTTACCACCGAGTCTGGACATTGGTGATATCAGATCGTGGTTGCGGCTTCTTGTCAACAGCTAGGGGTTCGTTTAGGACCCTGTCATGACTGGCCCAAAGAGGGATCTAAAAGAAACGAACATCTCCCTGTCTGTCGGGCCCGATCCGGGTAAGCATTCGGCCTTGGACAGACAGTTCGCTTTCGACGAGACGAAAAAAAAGAAAAAGCGACTTTCTCAGCTCCGCTGGGTATCATCATACCTCGCACCAAGCTAGGCAGTTACCTTGCAGTCTCCAGACTCCCTCGGTTCCCATGCTCATCACCCCACACGCCGACCTTGATTTGGAGAAGACATCACAACGAGGCTTGAAGGCTGAGATGCACAACTGGGAGTTGGCTGCTGTGGGCGCATTCAAGTGACGATGAAGACATCTGCTGAAGAACACTCTTGACAGCCCTCTGACAGGCCTCTGCCGGCCGGCACTTGTGCCCTTTTGAAGATTCCCGGCCCCTAGAATTTAGGGCTGTTGTTGATAGTGTACGGCAAAAGTTGGGGGTGGCATAGGGACTGGCAGGTCACTGGTCTTTGAGCCGCGTTTTGGGTATCGATGCCCACCGGCCATTTCTGCCCAACCCACTCTCGAGGGAACCTTCTCATCCACTCGTGTTCCCTGGTTTGATGGGGCCGTTCTCCGGCCGGGAAGCACCCGTATCACTCGTTTTTGCTCTGGCTGACTTCCTCACAGACGAGCCATCTCGGTTTCTTGCCGATTCTACACCCCCTTACCGTCTCCCAATCCTTCCCATTCCAGCCGTTGGGCTAATTGAGCGGCTCAGAGTCGTCCCAAGACCTTTCGATAACGAGCCTGGCTCGATCTGCTGAGTGATGGGTGATACAGATACCCTTCTGCCCTTATGCTCCGAAGCCCTGTACGCTATGCCCAAATCCGACCCCCCTAGCGAGGCAGGCTTTACGGTTTGGGGGATGGATTGTCCCGATTGGGAATAGCTTCCAGCGAGAAGCTCCACATCGGCCTCTTAATCCAGATCGCGCAAAAGTTCCTAGCTCCCGTACATTGAAATCTCTCCACCACATCCGCACAGCATCCGTAGAGAATCCGCACAGCATCCGCACAGCATCCGTCGCAGTTCTTCTCTCGAGAGGGCTTGGCAAAACGGAGGATACGTAACGGAAAGACAGACACACCGTTCAGCTGCGGGCTTTGGGTGGAGTTGCGGCCAAGTTTCCCTAGCTGCTTCAGCGTGAGTGTTCTGGATGTCTTGCTCGTCCAACGTCTCCCGGCTACATCGTGTTCCACAAAGTACTTTCAAAGACCCCGGTCCGTCAACCGGCCCCTCTTCCCTTCCTGTTGTCGCACCCCCTCATCGCTGCTCGGCGAAGAGGTCCTCTTTGATTTTACCCCCATTGAGCAACAGAGATGCAAACCAACACCATCCTCCGCAGTCCCAAGATCCATTCCCAATTCCACCGCACATCCACCCTGATGTACCACGAGACTTTCTGCAATCCAAGACCCTGCCATCAATTGGGCAGATCCGTCACGTCGCAGCGGCCGGCCTGACCATGGCCGACCACACTGACCACAGTCTTAACATCAAACATAGAATAAGTAAAGGGCACCACCCCCTCTGCCCGCCATCTCAATCCCAAAGTCATTGATTGACTCTGTAAAGATCGTTATTTGCCCAAAGCAGCATTGCGCCTGCCTTGACTCTGACTTTTTGTCTGTTCACTTTCACTTCTTTCGTTTCTGTTTTATCGCTTCTCGTGGTGGTCTGTGACTCCCGAAGAACGCGCCACTCTCGTCTTTTACTCTTAAACGACCACCCCAACAACCATCTCCCGTCAACAACAAACAATCCACCTCAACAACAACCGACAAACCGACCAGCCTTGGCCTGATAACCCCTCTTTCCACGGACGGCAGCGTAGTGCGACTTGGACAGGAAAGGGAACGAAAAGTGTAAGTGAAGTGCCATTCCAGTTCCTCACGTTCCTTTTCGCACACCCCCTCACTTTTTCATTTGCGATCTGCGACGGTACCCTCGCCCTTTCCACCCGTTGTTTCTTTTGGCTCTTCACACTTGCCCTCTTTCGCTACTCCCTGGCTGTGCTACCCTGGGGTGTCTGGGTACTATAGTGGTGTATCCCAACTCCGGGCTGCTTCCACTTTGCCTTCCCACCCCAGCTTTCTCTTCCCCACTATCAAGCCTACCCAGAGGTACCTAGATTTCCTATCGATGACTTTGCGCACCTCACCTTCCATCGTATCCCTCAACATCATATTATCCCCTCGTCTTCTCCCTCCCTTTGGCACCTCCCCTTCTTCATTGCTCTTTTATCTTTTTTTTTTTTTTTTTTTTTTTTTTTCCCCCCCAACCCACCCACACACGGCCCTTCAGGTGTTTGACAGAGACGGATCCGAACCTGGGTCTTCCCGTTTACCTTGCTCTGCTTCTCGGCTTCCCACTGCAGACCTTGGCCACCCAAAGCGGGCGCTTTCTATGCTTCTGCCCTCACCGCTTCGCCGTACCAGCCACAGACACTGACTCAGCCATATATCAGAAAGTTCGCACACACAAACAACTTAGGAGGAGTAAAGATTCGCTGCGTGTTTTGCATTGCAGTGGTTCAGGTCAAGGAAACAACCTCTTCGTTCATCCCCACCGCGAGCACATCCACATAGCCCACCATGGGCTCAGCAACCTTCCAGCAGCCTTCCTACTACAGGACACCGCCGTTGAACGTCGATACGTCCTGCCATGGTCAGAAATTCTTCGACGATGATGAGATCCTAGACGATGACATCCTCAACCAGAGCACCCTCAACTCGGCTTTGGAGATGTCGCCGCCCTTGACAGACAGCAGGAGGGATTCGTTTGCTGTCTCGGCAACTACCTTGTTCTCGCCCAAGTCGGATGACTCCTGGCCTCCTGTAGAGATGCAGAGCGTTCCGTCCAACAACCCCTTTTTCGGTCAGCACAACAACAACCCCTTCATGCAGATGGACCAGAACCAGCAATCAACGTACCAGAACCACTGGGGCATGATGAGCTCGGGCGCCGCTACCCCTCTTCAGAGCTTCGATGGACTACCGCAGGCCGAGTACGAGTCATCGACTGTTCCGCTGTTCAGATCCGCTACCGTCCAGGCTCAGACGCCCTTCAGCAACCCCAACAACCAAGCCGTCATGTTCCAGCAGCTTGGCCACCATGGCATCCCGGCCGTTCCCGCGTCGCCTCCCAAGGAGCATTGGATCAACCAAGAGCTCAAGAACCAGGCTATGGCAAAGCGCAACAGGCCGACTACCCCGCTGATCCGCTCTCACAACGAGCTGCGCCGGGGAGATGGCATCCGCAAGAAGAATGCGCGTTTCGACATCCCTGCTGAACGCAACCTCAGCAACATTGATCAGCTGATTGCCCAGTCCACCGACGAGCAAGAGATCAAGGAGCTCAAGCAGCAAAAGCGTCTGTTGCGCAACAGGCAGGCCGCGTACGTTTCCTCCTTTCTTTTTTTTTTCCTTTTTTTCCCATGTACTTGCGGATCGGACCATCCCATACTAACCTACCAAACAGTCTTGACTCAAGGCAACGCAAGAAGCAGCACACGGAGCGTCTCGAGGACGAGAAGAAGCACTTCACCGAGGTCATTACCAACATGGAGGAGCAGATGAATGCCCTACAAAGAGAGATGGAGCAGCTTCTCCGCGAAAAGCAGAGCTACGAGGCGTATATCAGCGAGCTCAAGAACGAGAAGGAGGAGATCATCCGCGAGCACACCATTGAAACGGGCGAGTTGCGCAAGAAGGTCAACGTTCTGACCAACCACGTGCAAGCCCTCGAAAGCGCCGCAATGTCGACACCGCCGGCCGGCCCGAACGTGTCCGGCTTCCCCGGTGCCTATGGTGAGATGGAAGGCATGGCCATGGATGGCTCTTGGGATAACATGCCCATGTTTGGCGAGTTCACCATGGAGCAGCAGGCGTCCGAGGTCAAGCAAGAAATGCAGATCGTTCCTACCAAGAAGTCCGAGATTTCCCTTTCTACCGAGAGCGAAAAGTCTCCTTCGCAGGGTGGACTGCTTTTCATGCTGTTCCTTGTCGGCGCTTTCGTTCTTTCCAACCGATCGCCGCCCAGCATTCCACGCGTGTCTGAGGACATTCGTGTGGCATCCGCTACCCTCCTCGACAACGTTCTCAAGGACGCTGGCTTGCCTCAGGCTGCTTCCGGTCTGGAGGCCATGGCTCCTCAACCATCAGGTTCCAGCTGGGCCCAAAGCACCGGTTCATCGTTGCCAGTCGCCGCCTCCGGCATGGATGGTGTGGCACCTTCAATGCTCGGTGAGATGGCTGACGCCTTGACCCAGCCGACGGAGCAACAGACCAACGAGCAGCTCTTTGGGTTGACAGCTGCGCAATTCAACGGCATCAGCTCGCACGATTTCCTGCAGAATGCTCCCGCCGAAAGGTCCACGAGCAAGGGCAGACGCAATCTTGCCGAAGCGCTTGCCAGCATGCGTGCTGCCGCCAACAAGGACTCGGCCGCCGAGGTCTACACTCGGTCACTCCTATGGGACAAGATCCCCCGTGATGTTGTGCGTGACTTTGCAAAGATGGTTGCTGAAAGCCAACAAGTTGCTGCGAGCAATGAAGCAGATGCATAATGTGGTGCGGCTTGATGATGATGATGATGAGATATAAAACGAGACAAGAGGAGACGAAGAAAACAAACAAAAAAAAAACTTTGACGACAAATTGACGAGTACCAACTACACGGCATTCGGAACGACAGCACGACACATTCATGACGCACCCGATTAAGATCGCGTTCCTTGGATTTTCTTATTTTCACCGGTCTATATGGGTTTTTTCCGGCTTCCCATCCTTTCGGCTTTTCACTTTTGATACACTTTCTCCGCTCTCGCGACGACACACTCAGACCTTTGCTGCTCACGCACCCAAAGCTGTTTTGACTTCTCGCGATCCCGCACTGGTCCCGGGACGCTCAAACTCCTTTCTTATTTTGTGTTCATCATTCCTATTTTATTCTACTCTTTGGATCATTGTCGATTTTAGCAGGCGAGCATTGCTTTTTTGGCTTTTTTTTTGGCTTCTGGCTTTGATGGTTTGGCGATTTTTCACCCTTGTCTCACGATTAATGTGTTGTTTTGGATATTGGCGCAAGCGATCTTCTGGTGTCTACTGCGTAACCCTTGCCGAAAGGCTGGCTTGGCGGGACATGGCGGGACATGGCGAAAAAGGGGCAATCCCTGGGCTTGATTTCTTTTGGACACACTTGAATTGGAGGGGGGCGATGGAATACTCGCTTTCTAATATTCCGTCTTACACTTGTACAATGGACTTTTCTACGGGGGGCAAGACTTTTGGCGGATCTGGGCCGGTCTCTCGGACATACATTTCTTTTCTTCTCATGAAAACTTCAGGGGGTTCTCAAGGCGGTTTTGGGATATCACAGCAACACCTGTACGGGTCATCTACTTGTCGGGAAACCAGGCAAGGATGGTTTACCGGTTGCGACTTGCATGTCTAACGACACAATTTCCTTTTCCTATGTATTATCTCACGATCTACGACACTCTTTATGAACGAAACTTCGGTCTCCTGTCCATCATGACCCTGGCAGAGCTTGGGATGAATGAAGAGGGATGAATGGATATGAAGAAGATTCTCGGATTGAATGCGGATTGCTCATGAAACTGCGACCGTCATGTCGACGAGGGCTACTTGCGGCGGCGGTACAAGAACCGCTTCACGGGTTACAACATGCAAACTTTGAGACACAACATACATTGACGCGGAGACTCACTAGCTTTGGGTTTTCAAGGAGGCCTTTCGGCCACTGCCAGAAGGAGGAAAAAAAACAACCAAAGATCCTTACCCGACATTCATTGGAACGAACAAACTCACGTTTCCTACACACAATCTTGTAGCTAGTTAGCAAAGTTCATATAGCGAAACATTGAATGCGTCTGAAGCCCAAAACCTTTGTTCTCGATCGAATACCAAGTGGCGCACGCTATACGAACGAATCCAATCCGCCCATTGTAGTACAAAGCCCTCTGAAACCCCTAAAACCGACTGTTACCCCTCACGCAAGTCTTTTTCGCAGCACAAGGTGCTACGTAGATAGGGAGGAAGTGGTGCAGGAGACTTGAGACGAGCCAGGTATTTCCAGAGCGTCGGTCAGTCGGCCATCTCTTCGACATTCGAGACTGTTCTGTTTGAACAGAAGGTGGGTGGAAGAAACACCAGAACAGGCGTTCATTATTGTCCCAACCTCTAAAACAAACCGGATGCTTACCCGGGTTTTACTTTACTCCTGGTGGAAATCTCTAAGCAAAAAGAATGTGAGAGGTTTGACACGCCTTGGTGTTCATGTCTAGTTGGTTGGTTGGTTGCTCGCTTACTTGTTGTATCGGTGTGTGAATGGTGTCACGCGATGCCATTACCATACCACCACTCAAATGTACCAGTGCCCTCAGGCTTGAGTCCTCGATATATTTGTTACATATTCT
This sequence comes from Neurospora discreta FGSC 8579, assembly GCA_009805215.1. Lineage (NCBI taxonomy): Eukaryota > Fungi > Ascomycota > Sordariomycetes > Sordariales > Sordariaceae > Neurospora > Neurospora discreta. Next base: position 336,233 of record RANX01000013.1, read on the forward strand.
TCGATCTCACATCACAAATTGACCTTTTCTAACTGTGAGTCCCAAAACTTGTTTGTCCACGCATTCTTCCACTTTACCATCTCTTTTACTCCCTTGCCTAGAGGCTAAGACAACACAGCGAGGACGGCAGGAATTGGTTCCTTAGTAGTCCCGATGTTCTTATTGAAAGTAAAGTACCTTCTTCCCTTCCAAACCCAACCAGTAATGTCCAACTCCATCCCACCATCTTAGCCTACCTCTCCCATTCACGATCCTCTTTGTCAGCAATAACAAACTCCAATTCATCCATTCAGATGTCAATCTCACGCTCCCACGCCATGCAATTAATTTACTCGCAATCCCCTAGTGCCGTCATTAACCCCCCGGCCAAGCTTGATTTTGAGGAAAAAGTGTTCCCACGCATTTGCGCAGGTTCGACACTCACACTCACACTCGCACTTGCAATTTCACCACCTCACACGATGCAGGCAAATGCGGAGTGGATGCCAGAAAGCAGCATGCAACGCCAATGCAAGGATCCATACTTCAACGTTAGTTCGACAGCCAGTTACGTATGATGATGGAAGAAAGGAAGGTAAACAAAAGTTCTGTTGCACCCAACCTGCCGCCGTTGTTCTATACTGTATTTTCTTCGTTCGTGCTTTTTACCGGGCTACCTATCTAGGTACGTACATGTCATCGACTTCTTTGCAGAAGCCACTGCAATGCGAAGCGGAAAACCCGGGGCTGATCAGTACCTATGGTTGTTGTTGTTAAAATAGAGTGCAAGTTTTCATGGTTGATGACAGCGGCAATTTGATAGGGTGATTCGAATGGCCTTTGACTCGTGCAGCCTTGTGTTCATCGTGCCTTTTTTGTGCCATTATGCCACGAAAGAGTGCAAGCAAGGAACGCAAGGAACGCGCAAGGTACAATGCATCACTCATTGGTAAGTGTAGGTAAGTGTAAGGTACACATCTTCTTGCCTGGCTATCGAAAAGGGAACCGGATGGGTCGGGGGTCTGTCCATTCACCCCAAAGATAGGATGGAAGAGATCGCGATCGCAAGTTGTAACTGGAATCACAATGGTCCTATATCTGCCTTGGGCTTTGATAGGAAGCCAGGAACTTGTGGGCCGGCCTTCCTCTAAGAGGGCTGAGGACTGCGTGAGGAGGGGTGGCGTGACCACACATCTTTGGGAGACTGGAGTCATTGGAAAGTGCCTCAGTCTGGTGGGTTGGTTCGTTCCTTCCTCCTGGTCCCTGTCGTAAGACCACAAAGGGCACAGACGAAGGAATCAAGACACTTCGTCGCACACACACACAGACACAAAGGTCCATCGTTGAAGGAAGGAAGGAAGGAAGGAAAGGGGAAAAGTGTCGAAACTACCAAGCGAGGAAGGTGATTGGGCAGCAATGGACTTTGGTTGGTTGGGAATGATTTCCCTTCTTCCCAACCTCCATTTGATCATAGGCATTATCCCATTGTTCCTTTGTCACGGCGCGGGCCTCATTTTTCGGTCGTCAACAAGGTCGGGCGAGGTCAGGCCAGGTCAGGTATATCCGACCCTCCTTTTTGGCTTTGCCGTCTGCCTCGTTAGATGAGGTTGGCGACGCGCGCCCCATATTAACCTTTTTATCAACTGAAATTTCGAACGTCTACCATCATCTTGGGAATCGAAATACAGTGGTTAACCCAGCCCGAGGAACCAACACGGGACATCCGATCCAACATTATCTCGTGTTGAGTTTTGAAGCTGGAGGAGGGCTGATCAAAGTGAACCGAGGCAAAGAAGCATGGAAGATTCATGGAAGAAATGGGCGAACAAGTTGTCTGGGACAATGCTACAAGCGCTGCATGTCTTAATAACTACCATCGTCTACCCAAAGATTGTAGACGTTGTATTCCCTCAATTTCAAACATACGTGCTGTTTGTGTTACAGTGAGCCAGGTCTGCGGGCATCCGTCACGGTACCTCTATACCTACTTACCTGACCTACTTTTGGAGAAGAACAAAACGGCCTCGAAAATGAGCAATATCGGAAAAGTGGAGGTTCCGGTGTCATTACCATCAGTCAAGCACACAGACACTCGCGCGGCAGAGTTTGAAGGAGAAAAATTGTATCTCAATCTTTTTTCGTTTAGCGTCGAGCTTCTTTCCAGCCTCCTGGAGGAAAAGACCAACGGTGGATTTGGGCCCGAATGATGATTCATCATGCAAGAAACACGGGCAAATCCGTTGGCGGGCTGTTCAATGGTAAGTCATTGCGTTCTCTCCTTTCCTACTGACCAAAAAGCATCACTCGGTGTCATCGAACCATTCGTTCAGCCTCAGAAGCCCCTATTCCCTCGCAAGCAATTCCCTTCTGGTACGAATATGCTAGGGACGATCCAAGCCATCCATCATGGTTCCAGTCTCTAGACTAGAGCCTTATTGTGATGACGGCACGCACGCCTTGTGTTTGAACCATTGTCTAACGTCACGTCATACGGGACCTTCCAATCTTGTGGGCCTTGGTCCATGGGGTAGTTGTTGTCGTACATCTATCTGCCTCGTATCCGGCTGAGTATACCTGTCCAAGACGGACACGAAGGTAGGTATCTATATCATACCCGCCATTGTACATTTACCCATAACATCGTTCATGCACACGTACAATTGTTAACTGGGTGTTAAAAATCTGCTCCCACCGCAAGTAAGGGGGTTGAGAAACCACAGTTATCTATTGGGCTACTACGGCTTGTCAGAACCAAGAAAAATATGAAGACCTTTCCCTCTTTCTCCAGGACGTCCAGGCATAGCTCTTTGCTACTCACAGCAAGGGCACCGAAGTGTTCGGACGGTGTGTTTCGGTGACACCCAAGCACGGAGACATACGACTACGAGACGGCGTACTGCATATCGCAGAACCTGGCTGAGCCGCTGAGGCTTCACTCCCGTTATCTATCGGGGCAGGTCCTTTTTCATAATCATAATTTTTTTTTAAATTTTTTTTTTAATTTTTTTTTTTTTTTAAATTTTTTTTTTTTTTTTAAGTTGGAGAAGCCTCGTCTGACAACAAGAGCAGGTGGTACCGAGCACAAGATAGATTTTGGCGTGGACGCAAACGCAGTCGAAGCTCCAATCTTCCTCTCGCAGAGAGTTGCCGTCAGGTATTGCATGTTGAGAGGCACCACTGGCGCCCGACGGTCGAGCGGAACCTACAGTGGGGTGACAGAAGTCTGTGTGCACGGCCCACTTTCCCAAATTTTCACCACTTTCTTTATTTACTACCCCTTTTTCTTTTTTTTCTTTTTCAACTAAACAACGACCAAAATAGACGAAATTGGTAGCATTCTAACGAAGGATCGCCAGCCAAATAGCGAACTAAGCGAAGCCTCCCGGGCGGCTATTTATAGCCTTCATATAACTAGCCATAGCTATATAGCCATTACTAAGAAATTCGGCTATCATCGTAATACTATTGGTAATACTATTAAACACTTCTAATTCCACTAAACCTTTAAATCTCGCCCTCGGAGTAGCCAGCTAAAGAAAATAAAACCTTCGAATATAAAGCGGTTAGTATCTCATCTCAAAAAACGTTTCCATTTAAATTAGAATGAGTTACAAGGTTGTATCCCTAGGAATCTAAGTATTAATACTATTCGAAGGGTTCTTCCTAAATTTTATTATTAAAAATAAAGATTTTTAAAAAAAATAAAAACTCTCCCTTAAAGGATCAAGAGAAAAGCTTTCTTTTACTTAAGAATAAGATAATAGAAATTAAGAAATAATAGAAATAAAGTAAAAAGTAATTACCCTTCTTATTTTTCTTTTTTTCTAACCCACCTTTTTTTTTTCTAAGGTTCTTTTTCTAATAAATCTATTATCTAAAATACTCCTAATTCTAGTACCGGATAGATTTTCCGGCTTCCGGAAGAGAAATAGGATAAAAATAAAGTGAATTTAAAGGCTCATAGGAAATATACTTTAAAGACAATAGTCTAGGGAAGGATTTGGGAAGGAGGAAGATCACCTTTAGTTATTATAGAGAGAGATCTCGAAGTAAAGAGGAATAGTTTCACTTTTTAAAACTATATAAAGGTTCTCGAGGATAATCTTCTTCTAAATTATCTTCTAGGGACCTTTTTTTAATAAAATAATACCCTTATTTATAAATCTAATATAGTAAAGGATTAATTAGAGGAGTATAGAATTTGGACTATTTATTGGCCGGTTTATAATTTAGATTTTAACCCTATTAAATATATATAGAAAAGGATGAAAAAGCTTTTGATGAAAGACTACCCTAACCTCTTAGAATTAACTAATAATAAAACTAATATTAAAATCTTTTATCGAGCTTTAATCCAATATTAGGAGAAAGTGCCTTAAAATTTTATTAACCGGTTAGTAGAATCAATCCTTCGGCGGTTGGCCGCCGTTCGCCGGGCCCGGGGTTGGTATACCAAATATTAAAGCGACGAATTAGATCTTTCCACTAGACCCATTAGCTTTTTTACTCGATTTTTATTCGTTGAGAAAACCGGGATTGAAACCGGGGGTTTGGTTCGTGGGATTTAGAAAGTGGGGCGTGCACNATTAGCTTTTTTACTCGATTTTTATTCGTTGAGAAAACCGGGATTGAAACCGGGGGTTTGGTTCGTGGGATTTAGAAAGTGGGGCGTGCACACAGACTTCTAGCACTACGCTGTATATGGTGATGGCTAAATGATTCTTTTACGGAAGACCGGGCTGCACCACAAGGCTCGGTCTGAGACCATGACCGCGATTGTGATGCAGGCGCTTCAAACACAACAGCCTTCCAACCCCGTGAACGACTTCCAAAGACGAGAAAACTCAAGCCCAAAAAAAAAGGTAAAATATTTAGACCAGGCTGCATTACCGCGGTTGAGATGACATGGGCCATTTCTGAAGATAAGTCGCGTTAGCGAATGCAGCTGAGTAAATGCGTGATGATGACTTATACGAGTGTTGCAAACAGAGTGGGAGAGATGACCGCATGTGCTACTTGAACGGAAGCATATAAGTGTGTTCGGTCAGAAGGTGTCAAACTGTGAATTAGAGAATGTCGTCGTCTCTAAGATTGCGTGCTGTACTCTAGCACCCGAGGAGCATGGACAATGACCAGAAAAAGGGGCAAGTAAACAATATGGGGGTGGGGAGGACTGGGGTGCACAGGACGAAAGCTCGATTGGTCGAAGCTTTTGCCGATCAAGCGACCAACTTGAGCGAGGGCATCCCGACTCAGAGCCCTCTCTCGCTCTCACACGCAAACGCCCCGTTACTTTCCGCCCACTGCACACGGCAATCAATCCCCACGCAACGACAGAATCGATGTCTCTGCAGACGACATTCTGGATTTGATTGCGGAAATAATAAAATCAACCAGTTACTTGAGTGGAAGCTAACGTAAGAATCCTGCAGCGGCCCCTCAGCCCCACCTGCACCTACATATGTATGTAGTAAGTAGTTACGACCTACTTACGGAAGAAAAAAATAGACCCCTCCTCCGTTTTCTCGTCTACATCCCGTTTCCGTCCGCGTTCTCCTTCCGTCCACATTACCCCGACCCCAGCGGAACCCGAACATCCACCTTTGTTTGCGTCATGGGTCGGGTCCGCCGTACCTACCGCACCGGAGAAGTGTGTGGATATGGATACATACGTGCGGTGCGGGCGCGGTGGCCTCGACCGGCCATGCCCCAACAGACTCGACAATACAAAACAGACAGTCATGTAATCGTCACCGGCCCAGCCGTTTTGTCGTCCGATTGAAGTCGATCATGTGAGTAGGTGTCGACATTCTGAACCGGAGCCGATGCGATCACTGACCGATACATACAATCACCCGTCACCACTGTGAGTGCCAAACATGAAACGTCGGGCCGGCACCGGGCACATCGCACCGGGCACCTCGGACCACACCACCACTCTCACCACATGGCGGGGGGAATCGGGAGACCGACCGACGCGACCCAGAATCACGGGTAAGGCAGTCGCATATAGCATCGGAAGTGATCGACCACCGAGCTTTCACAGCGAACCTCTTCAGCCTCTGTACCCTGAAAAGAAAAACAAAAAAAAACAAAAACAAAAGAAAAAAAGCAAACAAAAGAACCAGAATGAAATCTTACATATGCAAAGCAACATCAAGTCTTGGACGTTCTTCAAATCTTCACTGGCTCTTGTCGGTTCAATCAGGACAGCAAAGCACGGAACCAAAGACAAAAGGAGATTTCCTTGCAGTCGTTAGCGGGACCAAAGTTCTTGCGACCTGCAAATACGCTGCCCGTTGGGTGGGTGGGCTGAGGTTGAGGGTTGAGTCGGAATGTGGGATGTTTTAGCGTACACTGTAGCCGGCTGCGTCGTACACAGTGGTATGTAGCGTAGCGACTACTCTAAGGGGTCGGCATATGCATGCACTAGTGCAAATGCAGCTGCAGAAAAAAACAATCTGAAACGACGTTTCAGTTTGTCGCGGCCTGAGTGGTTGGTGGGCGAAGAATGGAGCGCAGTCGGTGGCTGTGGAATGGGTGATGTTTCAGAGTTTCAAGATGCGGATGCTACGTACGTGATGTACAAAATCGCTTTTTGAAAAAAATAAAATGAGGAGGCTGGGGATGGATCATCATCATGGATCATATGGACCTTGATGGATGGGGAATCAGATGTCCGAAGAGAGGAAATCAGACAAAGAAAAAGGATATGAGAAGTGATAGAATTATTGATATGAATATGGTTACAAGGGTGGTATCCGGAGAGAAACAACGACGACTAACGGCGATTCGGGCGGCAATGGCAACGACAATGGGAAAATGGCAACGACAAGGCTATCGACCGTACCAAAACCAACAATGACACTAACAAGATGATCATCAACGATGATACTCTACGATCTAAAATCAGAGATATCAGAATCGCCCGCGATATGGACAATGCGCAAAGCCACCTTACTACTAACTCTACCTACTTAATGATTGTTACCCGGTATCTCGTCTTCATCCCTCGGCGTCAATACGAATATACCGTTCACTGCCAGCCCATCAGTCCAGTCAACAGGGATACGACTTCACTTCTCCTGATCTGACTTGACGCGGACTATACCCGGATAGGGAGTGAGGGAAATCCAACGTCAGACGTGTAGTAAACGAGCCTCCTCTGTTGAGTTTCGTGAATGGGAGTAGGTAAATTACTGATTTTGGTCTGTGTTGGGCCACACGACCCAGCATGGCATGGATATCATGACATCGCCGTCCGCTAAACAACCCAAGGGATGTCAGGCCGGACTAAGCAATGCACTTTCTGTTCTTTTGGAGAGGAGAACACGGAAGGCTGGGAAGATGTGAAAAACCATCCTAGTGTCATTCGTTAATAGAAAGGCCGGTAAAAGCCTCCTCTTACAGGCGCGAACAAAAATACTTGGATACATCACGGTTGGATAAACCACACATAAAGACAAAGTAAAAACTGCCATCACGTAACTACTTATCATACCTTACCCAGTATCCCATACTCCAGCTCGTATCTATAACACAAGCGTGGGCTCCTGGTAGGTATGTATCCGGAAACTAGACCGAAGTGAAGGAAGTAGCCGGCACGACGACCGATGAGCATAGCTAAGAAAGCAGATCGAGCACGAGCTCTGGGTTCCAGGCGATCCTGCACCCTGTGCAGTGTCTGACACCGCAAACCACACGAGGCCATGTGGTTGAAATACGGTTGCTGTTGCCAAGTTGCTGGTCTGCTTTGACATAAGATCCATGCAAATGATCTAGAACCTTTGGGTCGTGGCCGTGAACGCGTTGGGGTTGATACTCTTTGTGTTTGATATATGTTATGGGATATCATGTTTATCCCGCGGTTTGTACCCAAATCAAAGCCCATGCTGCCAACCTACCGCTCTTCAACTGACTGACTGGCTAGCTGTTTCAGATCTGGCCGTTGAGACCATAGATTTCACAGAGATCAAGTGTCTAGAACAGGGTTTTGGACTCTTCGCGCACCGTAACCCTGTTCCTGCTACCGCTTTTCGTTATTTTTAAATATAGAAAACCAAATAAAACCCGATTAAATGATTGGACCCCCCCTCCTTTTACTTCTTTTTTCCCGGGTCATACTTTTCCTTCCAGATCCTAGTGTACGACGACGGATTAGTCACTTTGGACGTGGTGTAAAACGGAGGAGGGTGGAGAGCAAGTCTTAAGGTTGAGGAAGGGGTGAATCCTGCGTGAGCGGAAAAGAAAAACGGAGTGAAGTGCTCCGCGGCTGATCAGCGTTGAAGGTCCAGTTTAAACTCAACGTGGTTATCCCGACATCAGACCCCCCTTCCGCAACCTGATATTTCCTCGGGAAGCGGCCGAGAGGAGAATATTCGAGGCCATGCACAGCACCGCAACACGTGAGAAATAGGGCGAGCAAAGAGGCTTGGTCGTTGATATACCAAGGGACGACTAGCACTCTGTCACAATGCCCCGCAAGCCATTTCCGAAAGACCCAATCTACGGCTTCGGAATGTCCCGTTACCCGGCAACTGTCGTCAATGGGTTGCGTCGGTGTGTTGTGAGTGTGGATGATTGATGCTGGGCGAAGGAAGATGAAAAGCGCTTACCAGGTATTGCCCATGATCTTGTTTCCGTTCTTCTCCGCCAGGCGGTAATATTTTGCGGCGGTGTACTAATGGCGAGAATTGTTTGTCAGCCTCATGTGTGTATATCTCTATGAAAGGGTCAACCGAGATGGATCTCCCCTCCGATTTGCACTGCTGACCAAGCCTCATTGGTGCCCAATAATTGTACAAGGAAGCAAGAGCCCACGAGGCTGCACGAGATGGAGAAAGAAAATATCGTCGCTGGTAGATGATGGTGCGTTGGCTGGATGCAATACTAACTTTGTCCTTTTTGGTGCCGAAACCTTCAAGGTAACACCAGGCTACTTCGTTCATGGCGTCTTTTCGACGTAACTGTTAGCCCACACATAGAGACTCGGTACTTGGGGACATACCGGAATCTCCCAAATTGGCAGCTGTCTCGTAGTATTGTTTCGCGGCTATCGGGTCTTTAGGAATACCCCAGCCGTGACGGAAACAATTTGCCAGTTCGAATATGGCCAGGACGAGCTCGCCTTTGGCAGCGCCGCCCTTCTTAAGCCCGGCCTGGAGGGCGAGTTGTTCGATTTCGGCGGCGTTCGACGCTGCTGCTGAGAGGTACGTCACAGCTTTGGCTGCGTCAGGGGTGCATCCCCATCCGTGCCTGCACCTCGCGTTAGCAATGAACAGATACACCCGTATGGAGTTGTCAAGTGTCACAGGGCCAAAACCGCAATAGACGCAACAGAACATCCTGAGCAACACACCCGAATCACTGCCCTACGAACAAGCACAAGAGACGGATGAAACGTAGGATCGGAAGAGGTAAAGAGGCACATACCGCAAAGCGAGGCCGTACAAAACCTGGCTTAGGGGATTATTTGCCCCTTCTGGGTCCGCCAGTTTTCCAAAGAGAGCAGTGGACTCCTCCAAGTTTCCTTCTTCATGCCACTTGATGGCCTGCTGGATATCTTCATCAATAGCCTTGGACGAGACAGCTTTGGTTGCTGACGGAGCAGGCGCGACATCCCCAGGTTCGTTCCTCAAAGGCCATTCTTCCGCTTCGGTAGGGCCACTTCCAAGGCGCATACGGGCAAAGTCGTTACTAACGCTGCGGGTAGGACTAGCCGGACGGGGTCCTGGACGATTGCGAACCTCGGAGTTCTTGCGTGCCAACATGGTTGCGCGCTTCTCCCATTGGGCCTCTTTGCCCTCCTTATCTTCATCGCCTTCGGGAACCACGATAGCAGGCACGTCCGGCAGGTTCTGGGGCACGTTTTCGGAGCTCACTGGGCTACGGTGTAAATGGAATCGCGAGACGCGCTTAGCTCCGGGGCTCTTGGGATTGCTGCTCATAGATTGGCTACGACTGCGATTGCTGCGGAAGACGTCCAGACTTAGGCGACCCCTTGCTGGCGTTCCTGATGCCGTCTCGGCGGACAGGTATGAGTCGTGGTCGGCATCACTCTCGGTTGTAGGGCTCGCAGGAGGAAAGATTCTCTCCTCGGTAAACGTATCGGAACGGACAAACGTGATTTCGGGGGCAACGAGGTGCGGATTGGACGATGATGAATGTGCCTCGGTGTCGCCCTTATCGTTGCCGTGCTTCTTTTTTGCAAACAGGCCCATGGTTTGAAGTGCAAATACAGTAACGATTACAAGTGTAGAATATGGTGTCGGGTATCGATATGTAGTCGGTCGAAGGATGGAATTCAAAATAAAATACACAGCGTAGTTGTAGCCAAGATTGTTGTCGGAACTGTTGAATATATCACGCGCCGCGCGGCGTTCGAGTTGGTCGGGAGCAAAGACGACAAAGAAGGCGAGTGTTGTGTTGTTATCCAAGAAGGCGTTGGTCGTCAAAGACGCCGTCAGTCGGGATGGCGGAGGTGTCGTTGACTAGGTATAGAATCACGCGCTGGGAACTCGAAGGAGAAGAAGCTTGTGTGAATCTGGGTTCTTCGCCCGGCGCCATCGGAAACGACGTAATCTTTCAGCTCGTCGGCGAGTTGGAGACATCGTTCTTGGACGGGGAGGGATCTGGGTTCGGTTCGCGACACACGGAGATTGGACGAGGTCCCCCAATGTCGAAATTGTTCTAGGCTGGCGCAGATAGCAAGGCATATGGCAGGCATCCAGGTCTCCAGCTTCTGCCGCCCCCTCCACCTCAGCCAGGCACCGCTCGAAGGGGGCAAGGGTCTCCCATGAGTGGGACAAATAGCGGGGCTTAGCCGCTATATTTGGGGTTTGTTGGAGGCTCTGGGGAACTTTTTGGAGCATGTCTTCCGAGGAGGCAGGTGTCTAGGTTCACGCGACTTCAGTTGCGTTTCATAAGAATACTTGTGATACCTAGTGGCACCTATCTCTATTGGCGGACCCGGGCCAGTATGTACCTACACTACCTAGAAGTACGCGATGCAACTTTTTCGAGTTTTGCCGAATGTTGATGCCCTGAGTCGGTTGCCATCGCAGCGTTCCGTGCAAGTGGCTGCTCAGCCAAAGCAGTCACGATTTGCAAATTGAAACTGTCTGTACGCGTGACGGTTCCCCATAGACACATTACCTCTAAGTTCTCCTTAGTGCCTCGAGCAAAGCTGGTACCTACTTGCAAGCCTCGAGCTGCTTGCTAACCTACCCCAAAGTACTTACAGTCCGATGATGCATGCTGGTTTGTTAGCTCAGCACTCCTGGTACGCTAGACGAGATGTTTTCCCATTTGGCTCAACGCATCGAATGAATAGCTAGGTACGTGGAACAGATTCGAAAGGCATCGACAAGATCCAGCACGGTATGTTTCAAATTTGGGAAATACATCATAGTATGAAAACGCCTCGGCAAGTTGAGCTGAGGTCTCGAGCTAACAATCAAACCAGCATTGGTATTGGTCTGTAGAGGTACTTCTCTCACAGTGCTCACATCTACACATCTTCACCAATCCGTCAATTCTGAATTGACTGAATTTGAGGCGTACGTACCCCCTAGCGCGAGCCCAGGCTCTGTGGACGCACAACATCCAGCTATGAAGCAGGGTTCGTAACTGGCTTCCGCCTGTCTCACCCGTTGATTGGACACCATCCTTCTAGGCTAGCTCTTTTAGGAGTAGTTTGCGCGCCACCGGTAACCGAATACCGGATAAGCAAGCACGCAGCCAAACCACCACCGGACCACCGACGATAATGCAGCAGACGTGATCGGGCAACCATGAGCCAACGCGTCGGTGTCCTGCACCAGGGCAGCTCATTCCACGCTTTATGACCGGTCTCGTCATCTTCAAGACTGCGTCAATCTCGAGCAGTGCTCCAAGAAAGAGTGGTCATGGCACCCAGGAAACCTCCTTTGCCCCCAGTTGTGCGTTTGACCGCCAAAGGAGTCCCGGCCAAGAAGCGTGGACCAGCTCCAAAACCAGTATCAGAACGTCCTTGGACGGCCCCAAAGCCTGTAAGACGGGTCGAACGCTCCTATACCCGGGAACGCAAAATTGAGGTTCTACAATTCCTACTAAACCATCGGATTGCCGATTACCGTCCACGCTCGGCTCCTCGTCGTCGGATCGGCCAGCCGCCACACGAACAGGAACCCGTCCCCCAAACTGCAACGCGCGACGCCAACGGACAGCTGGTCTGGTATCGTGCTCCTACCTACGTTGAGGCTTCCGAGTGGTGGAAGATCCCCATCCCAACCATCCAAGGCTGGTGGGATTCCCGCGAGAAAATCTTAGAGGGCACAGGCATCGAGCTGCCCAAATCGAATCTAGCTGAGTCCCCGGGTTCCGATCAGCCAAGACCGGGAGCCCGTGTTGAGTTCATAGTTAATCCGCAAGCACCACAACCGGCATTTCGAGAAGGATCTGAAAAGCCACAACCTCAACAGCAACCACAACAGCAACCGACTGCGCCTTCGAGTGGCGTAAGTGCGAGAGTATCTCAGCAACGCGTGACCATGGCTGGGGAAGAGGACCGTAACGCAGTCGCCAGGAACACTCCTGCTCGTGCCATCTCAACCTCTTCCGCTTCATCCACGCACACTGCAGCTCTAGGGGCGGATGTGAACTCGCAGACTGCTTCAAATCCGCCCGTGACCCAGGTGCCGCCATCAAGGCCACCCACACAAAATACCAACGGTCCTGTCGTTGTACACCCTGGTCAGCAACTCGACAGACCTCCCGCCCAATGGACGGTGAACCATAATCCCTATGCTCCTCGTCCTTCCGGAGAGTCGTCATACTCAAAACCGCCTCAGCCGTCACATCCTCAACCTCCATTTTTTAACCCCTATCAGCCCAAACCTCACCAAATCCCGCCGCAGTATCATCAGTTACAGACCACGTATCCTCCGCAAGTGGCTCATCATCAACCGCCGCCAGGATATCCTTATCAGCCGGGGCCGCCCGCTTTCAATCCTCAGCATGGCTATGGTCAGCCCCCTCCTCCTCACTGTGGTCCTCCGCACCAAGTCCCCCATACGCCAGGCCATCTTCAGGGCCACCCCGGCTACCCGCCATATCCCCAAACAAGCCCAGGAGGCCCAGTATTCCCACCTCATCAAGGTGCACCATACCAAGGAGGACCTCCGCCACAGCCACACCCGGGAGCCCACCCGGCACCATATACATATGGTTCGCAGTTCCAGGTGCCAATGATAGTTCAATTTCCTCAGTTTACGCCCTATTATGCAACCCCCCAGGCGCCTCCGTACGCGCAGCCTGCTGTGCTTCCTCCCTACCTTTCACCTCAACCTTCCCCGTTTGAAGCGGGCGGACCGGGGCAAGTTTCTGATCCAGCACCGGGAATGGCGCCAGTGCCATCAATTCCAGGGCCGAGAGAGTTTAGGCCGCCCAGACCAGCTCCCCCTCAGCCTGACCCCGGTCCTGTAAGCGTCAGCGGCAGCACCCAATCGCCTCAGGCGGCAGCTTCCGGCCTAGCCCCGAATCCCCCGGTCACTCCTCCGAGACAACAGCCTGCGGGACAGCGATCGAATGCACAAGAACCGCAATCCGAGTCAGATGAAGCGTCACCAGCCGGTCAGCTATTGGCCGAGCAAGAGGCCAGGAAGACGGTGCAGCACAGCCAGAGCCAGGAACAGTCGGCTGATAAGCAGTCTGCCGTGTCAGTAATCTTATCGGAGGCTGGAGCAGCATCGGAAGAGCCGGACCAGGAGATGGACGAGGGCCAGGAGGAGCAGGGGAAGGAGCAGGCGAAGGATACGGATCAGGACCAGGATCTGAAGCAAGACCAGCAGGAGCAAGACCAGGATATGGACCAGGATATGGATGAAGAGATGACTCAGGATCAGGAGGAGCATGAGGAGGAGCAAGAACACCAACCATCTGCAGACACTCCCGCCAGCAAAGGAAAATGACAAGGGGGACGGTAACGATATCTCAAATGATACTTATGAAAAGCTACAGGAGGACAAAACCGCAGATGTGGAATCTACAAAAGTAGGCCGTTACCAGAGCACATCCACTGTACCGACACCTACTTCCTCTGGTTCAGAAGAGAAGTCATGATAGGTACAGTTGCCTGGGCCAAGTCGAAACGACCGCATGGTAGTCCTCCGTTGGATAAAGGTCGCAAAATGGGTGAAGAGAATCGGAACAAGCGGCAAATTTCCAAGATATGACGAAGCGATTGTTGATGAATTCACGATGTAGAGGTGCGGAAAAGGAATCAAGAGGACCTTGTTTTATATCGTCAAGTTTATTAGGTAATTGACACCAACCAAAACAAGAATAAATACACTTGGTCGTTTCCATCGACCCGTCTCTTCGTTGCCTCGAATCCTGACAGGAATATTTACAAAGATTGAGTGAAGAACTAGTGAAAACATAATTTCACATTCAGCCAGAGGGCCCGTTGGCGTCTGATTATCCAAGAGCTCAACATAGATCAAGTTGGTTTGTTTGATTTCAATCTCAACACTCGGTCCTAAACGTTAGCTGTAGCGTTTGTATCCTGTGACGTTAGACGGAATATTTCAACTCATCGCCATCCTCGCCATATTCATGATCTACGAGTCGAGGTCACGGAGAAACTGGTGAGTGACTGCCCCTTTCCGTCTGATCATCGGCATAGGTAGTTCATTCACCTACCCTACGCAAACGAAGGTCACTCGTCCCTCCTTCGCAAGAAAATAGTTTCACCCATTTGATGCTCTAATCAACGATCAGAAGCCATCCCCAGCAATCTCTCGCTACCCTTAGGACTTCGCGGTGTCTACAATAGTCAACTCTTCAACAACGGACCGCCGGAGCCAGCGCCCATCGCACCTTCCTTAAGAAGCAAAGCAAGAAAAAAGAATCGCTAGCAAGCCGTCACAATCACAACTCAATCAGTCAACCATCTCTCGCCTCCATATCTTTGGGTCGTGCTAAGCCACCGTGTGCTACCCTTCAGGAGGCAGAAACGAAGAAGGAACTGGATATAAACCACCTTGACACCACCAGCACCCCGCCGACGGGAAACACCCACAATGTGCCAAACAACCCTCTACAAAGACACTCTTTGCAAACACCGCTGGATGCGCATTACCGTTCCTTGCTTCCCAGGTGCGAGCTTCAACACCTGTCCCTCTTTTTCCTACAACAACAACAATAATAACAACACACACAACCATCTCAACAACCACCATTCTTCCGACGGCCTTTGCCACCAACCCCTCTGCCCCTACCAGCAGCATCCCCATCCCAATCACACCCCTAGCCACACCTCTGCCTTCACCACTCCCTTTCAAGGCCAACTTCAAGTCCAAGGCCACAACACCTGCCAAGTCCACCTCCCCGGTCCTCCCTACCACCAGGTCCAACATGACTGCCCCCACCATCAACACCTAGTAGCCAAGCCCGCTCCGCCCGCTTACATCGCCCGCGGCGAACCGTGTCCGGAGTGTGACTTGAGGGGTGTATACGATCGCAATCAGGTCAGGATGGTCACGAAGATTAAAAAGGGGATTAAGCTTGGTGCAGGGCCGAGTGGAGGGGATCCGGGGGTTGAGCTTAGGTGTTGTGTCATGTGAGAGGCAACTCGACATGTTTGATCGAGGGGGGGCGAAAGGAGGGGACTTGCGGCTGAGAGGGTGAGAGGCCAAACGAGCATGAGATGGTTGAGGTTTGGAGATCGGGGTGGGAAGATGACAAGAGGGAGTGAAAGTGAGACAGATGTGAGTGGAAATTGGGGAATTTGGGGGAATACAAGACGACGATGGATGGGAAAAAGAAATAATAGTGGACGGTGAACGATAGGTTGCAGCACCACGAAGACGAACTAATATGGGGACATCAAGCGTTCCCCTCCGGAAGTTGGGATGGAAAAGTTGATGGGGGGAAATTAAGACAGAGCAATTTGGAAGATCAGGGTAAGAAATACTCTGCAATGCCGGTTTAACTAGATTCCAACTCCAAATCAAAAAAACGTTGCCCTATTTTACCAGATGAGAGAGAAACGGTATCAACACCGTTCACCCCTTTCTCCTCTATGTCGCGACCATGTATGTTATGTTATGTTATGTGCTGAACAGGTTTGTTCTCTTCCAGAACCCATCTACTCCTTTAACCTACACTACCTTTCCTCCGCCTGTCCGTCACCTCCATGTATCATGCTGGTTCTTGTTCCCTTGGCCAACCAAACCCATCCGACGCTTAGGAAACATGCACGAAAGCACGCTTTTTGACCGCCTTATTCTCCTCGTTCTCCTCCTCCCACTTCTCATCAACATAATCCTTTACGCTCTTATGCTGCAGCTGCATGCCCACGACCTTGAGCGCCGCAACATTGTATCCCATCTCGTCCTTTTGGCGCTTAAGTGCACCACGCAAGTTCGTGCGGATGCCGTCCAACATGGCGCGCATCGTCCTGCTCGCTACGATCTGCTTGTGGTGGGTCTTGAGCATGAAGAACAGAATCCTACAGGTAAGCGGAATGTTCATGGAGCGCATGGCAAAGATGTTGAGGAAGGTGAAGAGCATGGGGACGGTGGCGAATGGCAAAACGAGCAGAGCATCGTGCAGCGCCGACGCCTTGATCTTCTGCAGCACGTTCATGACATGCTGCTCGGCGCTGATGTTGCCGAGCGCCATGAAGAGCACGTTGCGCTGCGGCGGCGCCACGTTGGGGTTCTGCTGCTTGGCCTCCTCCCACTCCTTGATGGCGTTGAGGTCGGCCATGCCGAGCTCGAGCGCCTCCGCAATGCGCTCGCCCGCCATGAGCGTCTCAACCGTCTGCTTGGACGCAGCGCCGACTTCGCGGTTTTCATCCTCGGCGTCGGGGTCTTGCTCGAGCGAGGTGGTAAGCGTGCTCTCGTACAGCTCTTCAATCTCCTTCTCGCGCTCTTCCTCGAGGAAGATCTGCTCGTCCGTTTCCTCCCATACGCGGATGCTCTTGTCATGACTGGCACTGATGAGGAACTGGCCACTGTGAGCGACGGCAATGGCCCAGATCTCGCCGTGGTGGCCGTCGATCCTCTGGATCTGTTCGAACTTATCGGCATCCCAGTACTTGATGGTGCGGTCCTTGCTGGCACTGAAGAAATGGTGGCCGTTGCCGTCCGAGTTGTGAGGAACGAAAGCGACCTGGAGGATGGAGTCCTGGTGACCGAAAAGAGCCTTGTGGCAGTCACCGAAATCGAGACCCCAGATTCTGATGTTCTTATCGGCGGAACTTGTGACGATAAGCTTGTTGTCGTAGGAGATGTCCATACTGAGAACGGGCAGTTTGTGGCCATAAAGGTTGAGGTAGAGCTTTAGAGAGTCGACGAAGAAGACCTTGACAGTGCTGTCGAGAAGAGCAACAGCAAGCAGCTTCGCGTCTGGGGAGAACCTGAGACTCAGGATATCGTCTGATACCTTGAGAATCTTGGACTGGACAAGCTTGAGCTTGGGGGTTGTCCTTGACGTGCCAAGAACCTGTTCCTGAACAATCTTGAAGTCCCAGAATTTGGCTGTCTTGTCAGCACCGCCAGAAACAACGGACTTGCCGTCTGGGTGAACCTGTAGTGACCAGATGGCATGGCCCTCGTGGGCGTTGACGCTCTCTAGTAGAGATGCCGAAGCGACATCGTAAAGCTGAAGCTCGCCCTCCTTGGTTCCGACCACGACCACCTTGTCGCCAGGCAAGAAGGAACAGCAAAGAGCGTAACCACACTCGAATGTCCGGATGCATGTGTTGGTCTTGATGTTCCAGATCTTGAGGGAGCCGTTTGCTGCCGAAGCCAGCATCTTGTCGTCTGAGCTGATGGAGAGGGCACGAATGTCTGTTCGGTGTCCGGGAAGCTCTACCGCAAGCGCCTTGTTGTAGTCTGGCGCATCACCCTTGGACTTGAGCTTATCCTTTCCGACAATAGTATATGTCTCGAGCAGGTTGTTTGTACCGCCAACAAGGAGCTGGAGATCCTTGGTTCCTTGACTGAGGGCCCAAGCAACCGACCGAACCTTGCCTGTTGTCCGAACGATAACATGCTGCACGAAAACGTCGGAGATGTCGGCTTTTGAAATATCATCGGCCTTGTCGTCCTCCTCTTCGGCCTCCGCTTCCTTCTTGCCCTTCTTCGCAGCCAGCTCCCTTCTTCTTCTCCGCTTCCTTGCCAAGCTCTTCTTGATCTCGGCTTCATTCCGTATCCTCCAAATCTCAACAGACTTCTCGACGCCATGTACCGCAAAATAGTCGCGACGGGGGTGGAAGATGACCTCGACGGCCCTTTCTTTGCTCGAACGGTGTAGTGTGCCGCGATCGTGGAGGAAGTTGATTGCTTGCGAAAGATCGACCTTGCGTGCTGACGAAGCGAGCCCTGCTACATCCAAAGCCCATACCCTCATCTCGCCGTCGTTGCCGGCTGTGACGCATCCACTAAGGTCGGGAGAAACACCGAGCGCCCAGCACTCGCCGCTGTTTTGTGCCACATGGGTCTCGATACAATGCCGTGATGAAAGATCCCAGAGCTTGATGAGCGCATCCTTGCCGGTCGTCAAGAGAAAACCTTCTGTCGCTTCGTTGTCAGGCACCATGGCCTGCTCTTCGTCGTCGCCGCCCTCGGGTATTTGCGGCTCGGGCTCGATAAAACGCAGTCCTGTGATCTGATCCTTGTGTCCTCGGAGCTTGTACTGGCCGACTTCAGCGACCAAATCCCATACGATTACATCTGTATCCTTTGCGCCACTGGCCAGGCGCACTCCCGACTTGTCGAAGGCCAGTATCGTGATTGCCGACTTGTGTCCATTGAAGCTGACGATGGTGGTGGAGATCTTGCTGTCCCACAGCCTGATGCTGCCGTCTTCGTAGCCGACAGCGAATACGTCGGGATCGGTCTTGCTCTGGGCGATGGCGGTAACCTGGGCCTTGCAGTTCTCGTCCTTCCAGCGGTTGAGGAGCTCACCCTTCTTAATATCCCAGGTCAGAACCTCATTGTTGGCGGCGACGATAGCCTGGCCCGCGCCGGTGCCAGACTTGTCTTTGGAGGAGGTCCAGACGAGATTCGAGGAGCTAGTTGCGACGACGCCGAAGGACTTGGAGGGCTCGAACTTGCTGTTGTTGCCATGTGTATTAGAGATGCCATCAGGCGAGCGAAAATCAAGACAGAATCGTAAGGCTTACAGGTATGACTTGACCATATTTGCGATAGTTGGACAGCCACTAGTACAAGATGCTGCTCCAAGAATAACATGCGCAAGGTCTCTCGCAATTCAATGTCCACTATCACAATCGTCTCGCCGCTGCGCGGTGGGTTGCCGTCCCTGAACTTTTTTTTGGCGTTGCCCGACCGGCAAGCGATAAGATAAGAACTTTCGCTGTTCTCATCAGCCACTGCCTGCCCAGTCGACCACTGTCCGCTGTGGCTGGCCCAGTCCGCCGCAATCGTCTCTCGGCCTGGACGGGTTCTGCGGGGCAGTTTCCAGGCTTGGCGGCGTGTCTCCCGGCGCCAGAGTGGAACCAGAGTGCTGAACCTAGCCTGGAGCCAGCAACGTCAGCCAGCCTCCATTCCATGCCCCGGAGCGACCTAGGACCTGCCTGACCTTGTTGGCCAACCTCCACTGCCCGGGTCATTCCAGCTGCTGCGGCCCGGGTGCTGCTCGCTCTGTACGCTAACACTGCCCGCCCGTGCTGAGGTAGGTGACCGCTCTAATAGCTACCTACCTACCTCTACCTACATAGGTACCTACTTATCACGGCCCCACCCCCGACACTTGAACACACGCAACTGACCCAAACCGGCTTCAACAACTCCACGGCGCCGGATATACACGAGGAATTACAGTCAATATGCTGTTGCTCGACTACCAGAACGTCCTGATCCAGGCGGTGCTCACCGAGCGTTTTGCTCCTGGGTATGTCTACCATGTTTCCAGCCCGGACGCGCAGTGCGCCTGTCCGCCCCTGAACTTGCACTGACGCTGCCGGCACCGTCACCGCGAACTCCAGAGCTTCTCCCGTCAACATCGACCAGACTGTCTCCGACTTTGACGGCGTCGTCTTCCACATCTCTACCCCCGAATCCAAGACCAAGATCATCGTCTCTCTCCAAATTCGATGCTTCCAAGATCTCGTTCGCTACGGCGCTGAGCAAGTCCTCAACCGCGAATACGGCGATCTCGTTGTCCCTCCCGAGGCCGGCTATGACTTTTCCATCCAAATCGACCTCGAGAACCTCCCCGCCGAACAGGAGGCCCGCGATGCCCTTGTCATGAAGATTGCCTTGTTGAAGCGCAATGCCATGGCCGCGCCCTTCGAGCAGGCCTACCAGGAACACTACGCCCTGAAGGAGGAAGCATCCAAGTTTACCTCCGAGGAGGCGCCACAAGGTGTCCGTGAGGGTGGAGAGGTGAAGGCTATCCACTATCGAGAAGAGGAGGCTATCTACGTCAAGGCCAGCCACGATCGTGTGACCGTCATATTCAGTACCATTTTTAGGGAAGAAACGGACAGAGTTTTCGGCAAGGTCTTCATCCAGGAATTCGTCGATGCCCGGCGCAGAGCTATCCAGAACGCCCCCCAGGTCCTGTTCCGTAACGATCCTCCTCTCGAGCTTCAGAATGTTCCGGGGGTGAAGAATACCGGTACAGGCGAGATTGGTTATGTCACTTTTGGTATGCCGCTCCGCGAAATTAAGCTCCATCTAGGCTTGACTAACAGTAGCAGTCCTATTCCCTCGCCATCTCACTCCTCAGCGGATGCCCGATGTTATCTCCCATATTCAGACCTTCCGCGATTACTTCCACTATCACATCAAGGCCTCTAAGGTAGGTGCCATGGGAATTGTGCTACGCAGAGATCTCTATCTGACATTCCGTCCCAGGCGTATATCCACTCGCGTATGCGCAAACGCACCGCCGACTTCCTCCAAGTTCTCCGGAGAGCCAGGCCCGATACCGAAGAAAAGGAGAAGAAGACAGCAAGCGGAAGGACATTCAAGGCTGGCGCTTAAGGAGTTCGTGCAGCGGTTTGTGTATCACGTTACTATGCCTTTACTTGAAACCGTCATGTTAATCTATCGGCAAAGGCGGCCGAAGATGACCACTTACAGCTATCTAAGACAGACAATATTAATCATTACCCTAATCATTCCACTCGGTCTACATAGTGAATGTTGATCTTGCGGCTTTCGATATACCCGGCACACCGGAGTTTGTTCTAGCCCAAGGTACGTGAAGATTGCTCTTGGTTAACTATTTTCAACTAGAAACTTCCTATAACATCCGTTGCCTTCAATGCGACCACGGCTTCGACTTGTACTTCGGGTTCTCCTCCGGCTTCCCCTCCCACGGAAAGTCGATCTCCTCCCGATTTAAATACCAACTCGGATCGCCCTCCGTCTGCGTCAAACTCCATCCATTCCCCAACCACCTCAGCCCATTCCCGCTTTTGTCAGCGCTCTCATACACCCAATCCTCCCACCTCGGACTCCTCAGCGTCTCAATAGCATGCTGCGTCGACCCGGGCCATAGCGCCACGATCCTGTTTCCCGTCCCGCCCTCCGACCGATACCAACTCTTGCACTTGTCCAGGTACACCGTATTCTTGAAGTAGACATCCACAAAGGCCACAAAGTCCCGCACTCGTTCCGGCTTCGGCTCCATGGATGCGTAATCCTCCTTTTGTAATTTACGGATTGCCGAGACGGCGTAGTCTACATGCGCCTCTAGCATCCGGTTCAGGCTGCCGAACCCGACGGCCGTATTTGGTCCGAACAACATCAAACAGTTGGGGAACCCGTCGACGGCCAGGCCGAGGTAGCTATCGGGGTGTTGGGACCAGCGCGAGGCGAGGGTGAGTCCGCGCCGGCCGATGATGGGGAAGGGTGGGGAGGTGCAGGCTTGGAAGCCGGTGGCGAAGACGATCACGTCGGCGTCGATCTGTTTCTTTCCTTCTGCATTGACGAGCGCGATGCCGGAGGGGGTGATGTGCGAAATAGGGTCATGAATTGTTGTCACGTTGGGTTGTTGGATGGCTTCAAGGTAGCCCCTTCCTGGAGTCAGGCGCCGGCAGCCAGGGGCGAAGGCCGGGATGATTTTGGCTAGCAGGTCGGGGCGAGCCGACAGTTTGGATTCCATTTCCGCCTTGAAGAAAGCTTGACCCTCGATAGTCATCGGGTGGCCTGCCATGGTGGAGTTGTGGAGGGAGGTACCGAAGTCTTCAAAGGCTTTGCGGAATTTGAGGAGGGCGGAGGGGTCGGAGCGAAAGATGGCTTTTTGTTCTTCGGTGTCTAGGTGTAGCTTGTCAGACTCTTTGGTTCGATAGGGGTTTCGTGGTTTGAACAAAATGGAAACTTACACTCGGTCACCTTGGGGTCCAGTCCTAGGGCTTTCATGGCACCATCGCCAAAAGCTGACGTTATCCAGGTTGGTGATCGTATGAAACATGAAAGCGTCGCTCCTTCGAGTGCCTGGAGCTTGGGAACAATCTGAATGGCACTGGAACCGTTACCTACAACAGCGATCTTCTTGTTGCGTAGGTCATAGCTGTAGTTCAGTTAGCATGGTACATTTTCAGTACTACCGCCAATATGTCAAGCAGACAATGTTTTACCTCTTATCCCACGCCGCCGAGTGCATCTTCTTCCCCTCAAACTTGTCGATTCCCAGAATATCCGGCCACCGCGGCTCGCTAAGCTGACCTCGGGCAGTAATCAGCACGTCTGCCGCATCGGTAAACACCTCTCCGGTAGCCAGGTTCTTGACTTTGATTTGCCTTTCCGTTCACTTCCTGTCAGCCTGGCTGTTCCGTTTGATGTGTGTGGGACTGGTCTGAACTTGGAACGAACCATTTCTTTTGCTCATCGTCCCAGACACACTCCTCCACTTTGTGTGATAACTTGATGAACCTCGTCGCTCCGAATCTCTCAGCCACGTCTTGTAGATATTTCTGGATCTCGTGGCCTGGCGCATAGAGGTTGGACCAGTTCGGGTTTGGCGCAAAGGAGAATTGGTATGAATGGGAAGGGATGTCGCAAGCGATGCCTTTTGTTCGGTTAGACTGTCGGTTAGTTCATCATCCGTTTGGTTTTCTAATGCTGTCTGGAGACAATGACGAGGTCGTACATACCTGGATATGTGTTCACCCACCTTTTTGTTTCCTGCGGTATCAGTATCTTTCTTTACTTGGTGATAGACGGGCTGTCCAGATGAGTTCATAAGGAAAAGCGTGAACTTACCATGTCCCTCCGATGCCTTCGTATTTCTCATAGACCACTAGCTCGACGTTTCGTAGCTTCTCTGGTATTCTTCACAGTACATCATCCATGTTTGTCAGTATCGATCCGATGATAAAGCTACCTCATCAGCCTGGAGCGGAGGCAGGTAAGATACTAACCTAATCGCCGCCCCGATACCACTATACCCAGCGCCAATGACAACTACCCTTAACGGTCTGAGATTTTCCACTACCGAATCTTTGAGTGTAAGTTTCGTTTTGAGGTCATCTCCGTTCATACGCCCATTCGTAGTTGTAGCCATTTCCACTAAGTGGCCTGGTGTGTACGTGTTGCGACGTTATTCGTTTTGTTCAAGGGAGTAGGTATTTGATCATGTCGTCAACCTCATAGCAGAAGACAAACCAGCGGCCGAGGTTCTTGCCTCCATCTATCTATATATACAGAGGATATACAAAGGTATTCATCATACATAACACAAGCCGACATTTTGCATTTCCTACCCCTCGATCAAACTCCCCTTGGCGAACTCAGGACAGTTCGGTACCGGGTTTGCCCGACCGAACCGTACGGCACCCGCAAGCCTTCGAACTACCTCCCAGTGCTTTATGCGGGGGTCTAATCTACATTTTGCAATCTGTGTGGTTGCAGTTGTAAATACGAGAATGTAGGGGATATACCACACTGATTCAGTCACCTAGACTTCAGTGCTCCTTAATCCCTTACTCAACAATGCCTGATTTAGATTCTGATCATCCAAAGAAATGCGGGAGAGGAGGTGAGTTACAACGAAATCATGAGACTAGTGCTAAGGTGGAATATGGTATATCTGCATTTGTTGATCTATATACGTGTACATCAAGAGGACTTAAGAGAACTAGTTGCGTGCATTTTGGAAAGTGTAAGCGGTGAGTTACATCTGGACCACAATCTGGATGCCCAAGGGAAGGGCGTCGCATCACTCTCGTTGGGTAGCGGCGAAATCCATATGAATATCAAGCGGAGAACATAGGGGGTAGGATGCGGATGCGGGGTGATCGGTGATATGTACTCCGGGCCCGGGTGAAGAAGGAAAGGCAGTGATGGTATGACTATCAGCTTTCGGCAGATCAACTCTCGTCAGACATTGGATGATCAGGATAACATTTCGCGGTACCTGCTTGGAAGTTTCCCCAGCGCATTGGAGTCACCATTCACCACAGTCCAAGTATCGTCATCATGTATCAGGTGCGGTCATGCTCTCATAATATCTATAATACTATTATTGCATAGTCTGGGCTGTTCTTCGAGTGGCAACTTCTTTTCTGTTTTTTTCCTTTTGCTTTTCTCTTTCCTCCTTTTTTTGATCTTCTCATCCTCCTCTACCCACTGCCCACCCGGAAGGTGTAACGGGTTGCGCTACAGAAAACAGAAACATCAAAGGGTATCAATAAGCCGGCAAGGCTTAGGAAAAACCAAAGACCAAAACAGACGAGCCAGAACCGCATCAATCAAAACTTGATGAAGTCCTTTTGCTCGGCGAAATCCAAGTCAGGATTGTCATCCTGGCCAACAAACTCGTCAACGTCGTCCGAATCGATATCATCGCTATCGACTGATTCGTCGTCGCTGGATAGATCCTCCATCTCCGCGTCGTCACGGGCATTGGCCCTGCGCAAGACGCTCGCCCTCTCCCGGTGCGGCAGTTTACAACCCTTGGTATTACATACGCCAGTGTTGCTGAAGTCGGGACATTCGAAAACATGGCGGTCAGTGCAGCTTGCCCCCTTTTCGCAGTAGCCGTAGAGACCAAATTCTCGGCAGACCGGGGCAGCTGGAGACACCTTTGCGTGAGTGAATTTGCAGTCAGGTTTGGTGCAACTGTCCTTAATGAAGTGCAAGCACGTGGGGGTGCGTTCAGCGGAGAGTTCGTGCGAAAGATCGCAGGAGTCACCGTTGATGCATTCTTCTTGTTGAAGAAAGTCCTTGCAAATGGCAACCTTGGCTGGGTCGTGGATATATCGGCACCGAGGGCCTTTGGTGCATGAACCTGCGGGGATATGTCAGTATAAACATCATTTGGACTTACCAGACCCAGTCGTTTCGACGTGGTGTCGGTTAAAGTTTCGAGATCTGAAAAGTTGGAGTTACCGGTCATGGAGAAGTTGCGACAAGGCACGTTGACCTTCTTGACAGCGCCGGATTGCCTACCACAAGCTAGAATTAGCGGATGATTCAAAAGGGACCGGGTCACATACCGCTGCGCTTTAACAATTCCATGGCGGTACAAGTTCCCGTTCTTGCTGCGGTAGAACTTGACACCGCCTACAATGGCCATTTTGGGGGTCGGCCCTGAGTTGAGATCGCCTGCGAAAAGGTGAGTATTGGGCACGACCAGCACTTGTGGTCGCGGTTTCGACGCACCGGGAATCTTGACGAGTTTGCTTCCGTTCTTCGTAACGGCAAAACGTATACCCTGCACGGTTAGTTCATATTGGTTTGGTACCGCTGCCGACCGATTGCCAGCACGGTGTAGATGGTTGATCAACTTGGTTCGCTCCAAATCATCTCTCTGCTGTTGCTTTTGGCGCAGGGTTTGCTCGATGGCCCGAGTACGAGCCTGGGCTTCCTTGTGATAGATGGACGAATTGATTATTTGGAGATGGCGATCGTTCTTTGCTACCCAGGACGACGGGGACGAGTCGGGCGCGGCGCCCAAACTGGGCTGACCTGCTTTACCTTGTTGAGACGCGCCGTTCAGCACCAAGGTCCTGTGACGGTGGACAGGCTTGGTATAATGGGCGCGGGTTGGGTATGGGTAGCCTCCTCTTTGATGACGCCAGCTTCCAGAATAACCTGAGTCTTCAAGACCGTCAATACCAGCACGGTTGCTGTTTTGATACTCCACGGACGTACGGTGATGCGGTGGTGCGTGGCTACTCTGCGGCGGAACAAGGCCTGCTTGTTGATTTTTGTGCTGGTTGATCTGACCGGCCACACGAGCGATCCTCTCCATCAGCTCGTGTTCCTCAGGGGACATTGTCATCTTGTTTATCTTTCTGTTCGAATCCAAGAGCCAACACACGTAGCTAGCTGTTGCTGCAATTTCAATATTAGAAGAGTATCGGTATATTGCGTTTACGTTCCAAGATAGAGCAGTCGGTATTTGTCGGTTTGTCGGTTAGTTAGATTGAAGAAGATATGGTAAAGGGTCGCGATCTTGCAGGGGCCGTTTGTTCGATGCGATAAGGTAGCGTTGTCGTTGAGATGATTGCGGCGGTGCGCAAAACAGATGATGATGGATGCAAAAAGGATTTTGGTTTGGATGTTCACAGGGCGGCGGCAAACTGCCAGTGATCTTTGAGGGGATGCGCCAGAGGTCAGCCAATCAGGAGGAACGGCCAAGGTCGCTATCAGAGAAAGAAGGCCATGGAGCAATGCGTCAACCAGTCACCACCAACCAGAACCTGAACACTCCATTGGGAAGCTGTGCTGCGCACAGGCGTACACAGTACCTCGAGGGAAAGCATCAATACCTATGCAAAATAACCTGCAAGAGATGCGCCCGCGCACAGGCCGAAGAACTGTACATACCAAGCTCGTGGAAAGTTCGTTGCAGCGATTGATCCCTTACGCAACCTGTAAGGTATACATATTTTTCTTTGGGCGACCAGTAGTGATCTCACTTTCCCTCCTGATCAGCCACCATCGGCTTGTTTCCAGAAAGAGCCAAGGCACTCTTCGAACTTTACTTCCACTTGTGTTCCCTTTTTTCGCGACCAAAGACAAGTCGCCAGATACAAACTAGAACGCTTCCGTAGACAGCCGGGCTCTGCAACCTATGAGACTTCAAGTATAGGATTAAGTCACCTCAGATAAACTCAAAACACAAGCGCCTTCACCAAATGGAAGTCAAATCTTTACTGAAACTAAAGGTGTAAGCATAGTACGAAGGTACAGGTACTTGCCGCCAAACACCCCACTAGCCGCTTCGTTTGCGGGAGAGCGGGTCGCGCTAGGATTAAGTAGCGGCTTACATAATAGTATACAGGTACGTATCCAAGGTACAACGGTCTTTGTCCTGACGTTGACGCTCGCAGCTGATCTCAACCAGGCAACCTCTACTACTACAACAACCACGAAAATCACGTCCCATCTTTCGGTTCACGCTGCCACAAGACGCCGACCAACCAGCAAACGAAAAGCCAATCTCACGCACATATCAATATCTGCTAGTTCTGTGACAGCGACCAACTCCAATCATGGCCGATCCCATGCGAATCAAGCCTGACCCGGACGCAGCCTTCGCCGAAGACGAGCTGGACGAATCAGCCGACCTGGGGTTCTACGATCCCAACGATTTTCCCCTAAAAAATGCATATCTGGCCCGCCTTCCGGGGTATGTCTGGCAAGCATGGGCTTCGCTTCCCGATGATGCGGAGATTCAGATTGGAAAAGTTCGTCGAATTGTACAAGATGGCCAACCGGAGGTCAGTAGCAGCACCCCGTCACGAGCACTACATTTGTAAAAGGTAATTGAGACTGATTGGGCTTCCAGAAGCTACAAATTCTTCTTGACGATATTCCACAGCACTACGATATTCCAAAGGAATACAACCTTGACATGGTGGATGCGAACGTCAACAACACCTTCATCTTTGGTGAACATGATCACCCAAGTTATGCCGCCAAGAACAAGGAGCGGGCGGAGGCTCTGGCTCAGGGCATACCTGCACACCTGGTGCGCCAACAGATGAAGCAGTCGGAACCACCTCAAGAACGCGGCAAGAAGGGACAGCAGTACACCAAGAAGGCCATCCCGAGTTCGTTACACCCAATCTCAGCTGGCCGGCCTGGTAGGTGCTAACTTTGGAGTTTAGAACAAACAGCGATTGCAGCAACAATCAAGCGTGAGGTTGTCGCCACCCCTTTGGAAAATCCCGAGACAGACTATGCGCTTGCTGCTAGAGGCCAGAAGCAGACGGCCCCCAAACATACAGTACAGGTCCTGGATCGTCTGCCACCCAATGGTATTACGGATCCCAAGGGCTGGGAAACATTTTTGGTGCGTGTTTTCAAAGACATATCACCACTGGAGCGTTCACTAATATCAAACAATAGCGCACAACCGAGGCTCCGAGCAAGGCCAAGAAGATGGACAACAAAACAGCTCGCTGGCCCGAGAACCAGCTTCTCGACGAGCTTGCCAAATGCTTCTCTGTCTATATGTATTGGTCCATCAAGGCGCTGCGCTCTCGAATTCCTCAGCCCGAGGCGTTTATTCGAGAGTGCTTGGACAAGATTGCCGTTATTCACCGAACGGGTACTTTTGCGAACCACTGGTCTCTGAAGCCGGAATACCAGAGTATGATCTCTGATAAGAACCTGCCGGCACCAACGAACGAAGCGGCGCCCAAACCCGAAATTGCATCCGAGGACGAGGATGACGATGACATCAAGATGGAGGATGTCCTGTTCTAAGATGACAGGACTGAGCGGGGTCTCGATGGATGCGATTTTCCTTCTGACCCATTTACTTCCTTTGCGTCAGGCGTTTTGGGTAGACTGGGTCTGCTGCGTTTTTCCTTTGCTCGCACGACGAGCGTTCCTTAATTCATGCTCATACAATGATACCCGTTGCATCACTTACCGAAAGTCGATTTTCCAATTTGGGGTATTTGTTCCTTCAATTGCGTCAAAGCGTTACAGTTGTTGGCTATGTAAAGGCTCCTACATTCCAAGCGTGACTTGGTCGCAATTCACAATGCGTGACGTTTGGTACAACACTTTGGGCAATTCTTTGGTCAGACAACACTATCCATAAACGAAGTGGGGCCCTATGTTAATCATTTCTGGTTCTTACTGGCCAAGGAATGCCATGGTTACTGGTGCTTTCCCTTCTTGTGCCTGGCTACAGTTCCCCTAGAGTTTCCACTACCTACTTACATCCACCTACCTTCGGGATATCACAACCCAAAATAAAGTCGCATTCGTTCTGATCCGAGCCAACTTCCTTTCGAGTCCAATGCCTCTCTGGAAAACCGCTCATCAAAGCATAACCCGCAACCTTACCAAAAGAATGGCTCGCCTCATTGTCTTCGACTTCGACGGTACTGTCACCCAGCAAGACACTATCAACGTTCTCGCTCAATTCGCCATCTCCTCTCGCGGCTCGGCCTGCACTCAACAAGAGGCTTCCGAAAAGTGGAAACGGATAGTCGACCTTTACGTCGCCGACTACGCAAAGCACAAAGAGTCATACGTTCCCAAAGCCGAGGACAGAAGACAATTAGCGCAGGAGCTGGCGTACCTGGAGAGCCTGAGAACCGTTGAATTGTCCAGTGCGGGGAGAGTAGTTAGTACAGGGTTCTTTGCCAGTTTAAAAAATGAGCAGTGGGAAGGATTTGGGAGAGAGGCTCGACGGATTGGCGAGGGAAGGAGTCCCGATTGGGACGGGCATAAGGGGAAGGCAGTGAGGGTGAGGAAGGGGTTTTCGGGGTTTGTGCAACAAGCTAAGGCGAGGGGAGACAAATTGGGAATAGTGAGCGTGAACTGGTCGAGGGCGTTCGTTGAAGGGGTGATACAACCGGAAGATCCGCACCGGAGTGAGTTTGTCAAGAGGGTTAACGAGATCAAGTGGCCTGGCGGACAGCTGGAAGGACCGGAGGAGATGGGCGGGAAGGTGATGATGACTGCTAGGGATAAGCTTGAGGGGTTTGAGACGATGCTGCTGAAAGAGGCAGCCGAGGAGGGCAAAAAGCGTGGGAGCGTGTACTTTGGCGATTCAGTGACGGATCTGGAGTGTTTATTAAGAGCGGATATGGGGATCGTTGTGGTGAATGAGGGTGAAGAAGAGAAGAGCATGTTATTGGAGACCTTGGAGAGATTGGGCTTTGAGGTGCCGCATGTGTCGGAGAGTCGGGAAGGCATGAAGTTGGTGTGGGCAAAAGATTTCGAGGAGGTTTTGGGAAACAATGTTTTGGGTTGAGTGCAAGCTTCATAATTGGGTGTATAACTGTTGCTTGCGATGAAAGGCACGGGTATACATACCCACCTCTAATCCATAGTTGTTAGACTACAGTACCGTTGACCAGTCAGAACTTCTTTCACTCCTGTTATTGAACGTGTTTGAGCCACAAAGCCAAGGAAAGTAAATGATGAGCTTTACGCATGGGGTCGTAACGTTTGATCATAAAGGGACCTTGGAACTTATTACATGTTTGTTTGTATCTGATTTTCGTTGTTCTCATTTCTCTGACTGATCAATGGCACCACCAGTGCTGACAGTACAAAGTCTTTGTCTATCAAACATATCACATCTGATTTTCTGCTATTTTCCGGGCATTATCACTGATAACAACACCGATGGTTTGTTTTCGTCCTGTGCTGGACCATTGTACTAAACTCTCATTCCATCAGCACGAACTAATATAAGAAGCAGCGATGCCCGCCGCCAACACCATGTGTGCCAAACATCATCATCCCTTGGACACCAGTACTTATCCTTCACCACGTGCCACACCTTTGACCTAAATAATACCAAAAGGCAACACGACACCCCTTAGATATGTGTATCCACCATCGCCTCATCTACCGCAAATGCGGCCACTTTACCTGGCTAGGCATAACCAAGAAGTGCCAGTCAGAACGCAACTTCGACCAAGGCAAGACCGACGAAGGCTGCAATATCATGTGGACGCATCCGCTTTCAACGTACCGAGTCGACAGGTGTTGCGAGAGTTGCGCCCTCGAAAGAGCAACAACGGGTAGAGCTATTGATGAAATTAGAGGGAGGATCCAATTGACTAGGAAGCTGTTGGCCAAGATCCAGGACCTACGGGAGGCTTCTTCTGGGGTTCTGGAGCGTGGTTGTGATGATGGGGGAATTGAGTCTGCTGCTTCAATGAACAGGGGAAATCTCGTCGAGGTGGGAGTTGTCGACGACTGTGGTACTGACGATGATGTCGAGGAGGCAGAAACTATGGATCTTATCGATCCTAATGAAGTGATCAAGGTGAGTCAAACTAACTTCTGAGATGTGATGGAGTTTGCGAGGGAGCAAGCCTCTATTTTCGGGGTGTAGTCCTAGATGATAGTAGATGAAGCCCCTTCCCCCCTACCCATCTCATGGTGCTTCTTTATCATCTTAACGAGAGTAAGCCTGTGATAGACTGGTAGTAACAATTCGTGTAGAAAAACGAACAGTTCGTCGGCGGCATCAGCATCGGTCTCCAACCTTTCAAATTTCCAAATCGTTTCAAAGTGCAATCGAAGAAGAAACTAAGAAACCAGAGTCCAATACGCAGCTCCTTGCAAAGTCAACATGTCATCGTCAAAGATGAGGGTCTCTTACATGCTAGGTGATCTTGAGATTACCCAGCCCAGCCTTCGAGCCTTGTCGAGGAGCTGCCACTAACAGCAACCTTTAAGTAGTGATCTAGAGGCACCGCGGCCACTCAACCATGAAGACGGGCTCAGCCAATGTAGCGAATCGCTCTTTTCTGATGAGACAAGTCACGAACTGATCATGAGCGACGTGACCCCCTGAAATGATCACCTGCAAAAGTGCGATGGTTGGGGGTTGGGAGCAGAAGGACGGATCACGGAAGGGGTCCAAGTCAGCTGGAGAACCGACCACTCTCGGCGCTGCTGTCAAAGGGGGGGGACCTGGAGCCAAACCACGCCAAGCAATGTGGGGATTGGGGAATCGGGACCGTGCACTGAGTCCCTTAAATCCTGCCTGCCCCAACCTGTTCGTCATGTTGCATTACAATACGCAGGAACGCGCATCGTGACCGACATCACCGCTACGAATCTCCATTTTCCCCATTCCCCCCAGCTCTTGACGATGCCATGGGGTCTGTGGGCATCGCCTACCGGGAAGAGTGAGGGGTCTTCATCACCCTCTTCTTCAACCGATTATCCATCAACAACCTCAACAACAAGCGGCAACAATAGCAATCATGGCATCCACAGCATGTCTTCGAATTTCTGTTCCAACTCACCTTGCCCAACCGAGCGTGCGCCGCCCGCAAATCTGGCAGACATTCCGCCCAACCCGCCCCAGCTGAAGAAGAAAGCCATTTCCTGGAACAATTCGCTTTGGACACTTATCGACTGGCAGCACTACCAAGAACCGCGATCGATCGTGCTATACGCCCTCCCGACCATCGGAGCTTTCGCGCTCTTCGGCATCTGGCGCTCATATCTCCGCCGCTTTCGCGGCACTGCATATATCTCGCCCGGCTTTTTTCGGCGGCGCACGCTGCTGGGCAAGGTGACGAGCGTGGGCGATGGCGATAACTTCCATTTCTTTCACACGCCCGGCGGGCGGTTGGCCGGGTGGGGCTGGTTGCGTAGGGTGCCGATGGCTAGGAAGGAATTAAAGGATCGAACGGTTAGTTTGCCTCTGCGTTGTTTCTAACACCATGCGAGGTGTCACGTCAATGAATGAGCAACAATAAAGTGTTGACTCATGTGCCGCTTTTATCAGATCCCAATCCGCATCGCTGGCATCGACGCCCCAGAAGGCGCCCACTTCGGCCGGCCCGCACAGCCCTACTCGAGAGAAGCCCTCCAGTGGCTCCGAAGCTACATCCTCGGTAAGCGGGTGTGGGCACGCATCTACCGCAAGGATCAGTACGACCGGGTCGTCGCGACCGTCTTCGTTCGAAAACCACCCTTCTTCCTGCGCAAGGACGTCGGGCTGGAAATGCTCAAACTCGGGCTGGCGACCACGTACGAAGCCAAGACGGGTGCGGAGTTTGGCGGGCCTAGGATGGAGCAGGTGTATAAGAATGCTGAGGCGGTGGCAAGGAGGAAGGGGAAAGGGATGTGGGCGAATACGCTGACAGGATTCTTCGGGCTGGGAAAGAGGAGGGAAATCGAGAGCCCGAGACAGTATAAGGACCGGATGAGGGCGGCGGGAAACACTATACTGGAGAAGAAGACTACGGCGCCTAAAGCAACGACGGCTGCGAAGAAGGCGCCAGCCGTGAAGAAGGAGAAGACAAAAGCGACGGCTGCAGATAGTACCGTGGTGAAGAAAGCATGATGATTGTAGTAATTGGACGCGGACTGATGATACCCACGAAATGATATATCCAAGGAAGAGGTTAGTTGGCACAAAAATACGGTTATTGTTCGGAAGTGCTGTGTCAGTTCGCCGAGTCTCCGATCGTCTAGACTTGCCGTGCACATCGCTTTGAATTTGATTAAAGCCTATGCTTGATAGCCTTGGGTAATTGGCTTTGAGACATGTGGAAAGCTTTACCAAGGAGGTATGAAGAACAAACTATTGCCGCGCCTCTACAAGCTCATTTCGTCCCCAAAAATCCATTTCAGTAACGCACAGTTATGTCGTAAGCTCGTAGCGGTACAAAAGCCAGATGAACCCTAAATATTTTGCATAAGTCATATGCAGCGCACGTCTGTCGATCCTGTCCGCTTTATCAGGAACGCAAAGCCTCCTAAAGGTTCCCCCAACGCATGATCGACGCTGGGAATGTTGTTCGCTGTTCAAATGCCATGTTAATTGACACCTTTACCTCATACAAATAATGACAGAGGTTGTTTTCACTTGATTTCTCTTTCAAAAATCGAGACGAAGCAATGGCAGGTAGGGTGAAAGCCAACAGTACGCAATATCACAACCTCCGAGCATGTTAGTACCTGGGAAGTTGCTTGGTTAGCGGCCGTGACAGCCAACACCTATCCCCAGCGATGAAAGCTCCCGCTCGATGGCCCCACGGCGGATGCATTACTGCCCGTGAAGAGGACACCGAGCTGAAAGCTTGAAAGGTCTAGTCCAGGTTCTTCGAGCGCCGAGGTGAGGGGGAAGGATGGGATCCAACGATGATGTCGGCCGGTTCGTGCGGCGGGCGCCTCGTGGCTTCGGCGGCGCACGGAGGCACGCGAGGGATTCGGAACTGAATTCTCGCTTTCTTCGAGAAGACTTGTCTAGTATCCCAACAAATCGTGCCTTTCTCCCGAGTCTGATTGACCAAGTAATACTCGTGTGTGTGAAGCGCCGTCCACCTCACACCGAAACTCATACATATGTAGTGTACTCAAGCACCTGCCCGAGACAGTCACTGCAGTGAATCGTGAGGTGATCGCCGTTCCTGAAAGCGATCGCCGTCATGGCTGCGGAACTTGGGACGACCCCTGTCGCTATCACCCAGCTAACCCAATCGCACGATAGTCCCCGACGCAGAACACCGTGTGCCCCTGAATGTCCGCTGTGGGCTGCTTGGGCTGGGCTGATGGGGTTGGTAGCCACGCTAGCATGATATGCTTGCTGTTTGAGACTGTCGGAGCAGACAGAGGGGCTTCGAGGGTCTTTCAACCTGCGATATCCGTGAGGTTGGAAGTTACGAAGACGAAACAGTACTTCTTTTTGCACTTCAATCTAACCATTCCTGCTCTCTCGGGGAAACAGGTCATTGAACATTTTGAAGCAATGCGGGTAGCCGCCCTGCCACTCTTTCGTATTGTGTTTGTCAATCGCTAGACTCTGAAGAAGCCCCGGCCGCCGGCCCCTGATCGTCGACTAAGGTCGTTCTCTGAGACAACAATTGAGACCCCGGCTTCGTGGAAAGGAGAGCTCGTTGCGACTGTGATGCACGTCACAGCACAGCATTCTTGGTCGGTACTCGAGATCTGAGAGAACCAGCAGGATCAGACAAGAAACAAGAGGTTCGAATCTAAATAATCGTCTTTCCTGTGTTGCGGGTTGACAAGAGATATTATTTTGTGCAACGAAAGAGCGACCTGGGGTTGCACGACGAGCCGCTTGCGAAGCGGAGTAACACTCATTTAAGTTGTGGAGCACTCATTAATTAACGACATCGAAAGTTCAAGGGAGAACGGAGCCTAAGTGGAAGATCAAGGAAATCGCCTCCTGGCCAATCCTTCCCCGTCACTTCATCGATCAAAGACTCAAAGCTATCATATCGAAAACATCGAGAACACTCGAGCAAGCACGACACACCGTCATAAACGTGCGCCCAGCGGTCCGCCACTACACTACGCACGCCGTCGTCCGAAGCTGTCTGAGCGCGCGGGCCATCTCTCCCGCGCATCTTCGAAACGCAGGCAGGCCAACCCTGAGCTCCAAGGTGCAGCAGCTAGCACAAGAAATCTGATCACGAGCGACACAAGCAATATTAGAGCAGGATATCGGCACCAGCAGCTTTTGGTCCTTGATTCTTGTCCAAAGGTTGTCGCCCAACCAGTACTTATCGCTTTCAAAGCTGCTTCAGGTGACGGCGTTCCATTTGTCGACGCAGCTACGGTTGTGTTTCCCGTTGTAGACAAGCGGACATTGCACCGACCCAGGTTGCCCCGTCATTTGCTGGAGGGGAGGAACACAGAGACAGGGACAGGAACAGCTGCCGTGATTGTACTCGTGGTTGCCCGTACAGTACGTGAGAAGGAATTTGCGGTCCGTGCAGCGTGCAACTACATAGAGGCAACGAGCGAAGCTTGTCACGCCAACAGGACCCCCAATTCAACCTCACATACCATTTCAGTTGTACCACAACTTCCACTCATTTTCGACACCCACAGACGGGAGGTCGGGTCACCCTCCATCTCAGCATTCTTGAGCGTCATCACACATTTCAGGCGGCACCCGCCCGGCCGGCCAAGGCGAAAACCCACAACAAACCTAACCAGGTCGCAAGGTCGCGAAGCCCAACTCTTCGTCGACACACCAGACCTCGTCGCCGTCCTCATTCTCGTTCTCTCGTCCTACCAAACCCGCTTGCTGTTGACGACTGGGATACTCCTCCCTAATTTCACTTAACTCTAATTGTTACCACTCTCGTTTGAGACCGTCTAAAAACGGCGCCTCGCTTTTGAAGATCATTGTCCGGACCTGGACATCTCACCTAATTGACGTCGGCGGCAACTCCCACTCCTCGAATTACCACGCGCTCGGTCCCTACCTCATCGCGAACTGTTCAGCTGTTTAGGTAATCACCATTCGTGGTTATGGCCTTCCGACCATAGCAACCTTAACCCCGACCATCACGACCAAGAGCAGTATATGTGCTCTCTCCGGTCGGCAACTTCTTTCTCCACCACAGAAACTTACCCGGAATCGCGATGCGATTACCTTTCTGCCGGCGCAATGATGCGCGTGGCCAGTCCCTCTTTTCTATATCCGTCCTTCTCACCTTATCCTCAGTAGCGCTATCACCCGTCACCGCGATATCGTTTACCCCCGCGCCCGCGACAAACCTTGACGTCAAGGACCTTGGTCGGGTAGCGCTTGCTGGCGACTTTTCAGGAATATCTCTCTTCCAGTTCGAGGAACAAAATGAGCAACCCTTTAGAACAAATGGCAGCCAGTCGCTCATGGCACGCATGCCCAACGGCATCTTCAGCCCCGTTGTCACCACAGATGCGACCATTCTGACCATGTGCACGTTTGTGGAGGGCAATGGGAAGGAAGATGGAGTAATTATCGGCGGAAATTTTACAAGTCTGCAACTGCCGACGCACGGAAGCGGAAGTCCCGACATTAGAGAGTCCAAAGCGATAGCGCTGTTCAACCCAAACACGTCCAGCATCGAGACATTGTCAGGTCTAGAAGGTCAGGTCTATGCTGTGCTATGTGACCGTGACACCAACTCGGTATACGTGGGTGGAAATTTCGTCGGCAAAAACTCCAGGAATGCAATCGCGTGGGTTGGGGGGCAGGGATGGACGGATTTGCCATTTAGGGGGTTTAATGGACCTGTGAACTCCATAACGAAGGCATCCAATGGCCATATCATTTACGGAGGAAGTTTCACAGGTCTGGGAAACGCAACTGCGCCGACTGAGCGCGATGGCCAAGTAATCAACCTCTCCTCCGCCAACATCTCAGCCGGCTCTTCGACAACCAGGGATGGGTTCAGTGATCCCAAGAACATTGTGTGCAGCACTAGCGGGACTGACGGGGCAGGCAAGACATGGTTATTGCAGGAGAACTCACCGGGATTCTGGCAGGCAAAGTTTAGACACGGTTTCCGGCCGACAAAGCTTCGCCTATACAACACGCATCTGGACGGCGCTGGAACAAAGACCTGGCGATTCACTGCGCTACCCATCAACGGCATTATGAACATGACCTATGTCGACCCAGTCACAAACAAGAACGCTACGTGCACGAGCGAGTGCCCACTAAGCAACAATCGGACTATCAAGTTCCAGGATTTCCACTTCATCAACGTCATCGGCATGAACGAGTTTCGTATCGATATTTCGGACTACTACGGAAACGGCGGAGGTTTGAACGGGATCGAGTTATTTGGAGACGACATTTTTTCGTACGCGATCAATGACT
Source organism: Neurospora discreta FGSC 8579 (assembly GCA_009805215.1). Classification (NCBI taxonomy): domain Eukaryota; kingdom Fungi; phylum Ascomycota; class Sordariomycetes; order Sordariales; family Sordariaceae; genus Neurospora; species Neurospora discreta. The sequence continues at coordinate 373,751 of RANX01000013.1, forward strand.
TCAACGAGCCTACTTGTGCAAATCTCGAGTTCAAGTCGTCGTCTACTGCCACAGGCCCTTGGCATGTCACCCCTTCTCATCAGAGCACCGCTGAATACCTGACTGCTCAAATATCCGCACCCATTACCGAGACCTCGGCCAAGATCGTTTTCTCGCCGGACATTAGGGAATCAGGGTACTACTCCGTCAACCTGTACACGCCCGGGTGTCTCCAGGATGACACATGCTCGAGCAGAGGACAGGTTCATCTTACAGGTCAAATGACTGCCGACCCTACCAAGAGTGAAGCAGTCGACCAAACGCTGTACCAGACAAATAATTTCGACAAGTACGATCAGATTTATAATGGCATGGTTGATGCGAGCTCGTCAAGCTTTCGGCCCCAAATCACCTTGACGCCACTTGCTGGTCAGGACATGGCCAGTATCACTCTCGTCGCCCAAAGCATCGCCTTTACCTTGATTAACAGTACGGGTGGCCTGAATGGGTTGTTTGAATACACGCCGGGCCAATCTGTAAATGTTAGCGACTTCACAGCCTCGGCCGTCAACCGCCTTGGATCGAGCTTCTCTGGTAAATCCGCTGTCAACACTCTCGCCACCTCTGGTGATACCGTTTTCGTTGGAGGCAATTTCACCTCGCCATCTGCTGAGCACGTTGTTGCCCTGAACACCAAGGACTCGACCAATAAGACACTGGATGGCGGACTCAACGGCGAAGTTCAGTCGATGATATTGGACGGCACCACACTGTATGTTGGAGGAAGTTTTAACAACACTTCCGAGAAGTCAGTAGACGGCCTCAACAATGTTGCCGCCTATGACACCGAGAAGAACACGTGGACCCCCCTCGGTGCTGGCGTCAATGGCAAGGTCATGCGCATCGTCGGCTTGACGATGAACATCACTGGGTCAACTCCCGAGTTTGTCGTGAGCGTCAACGGCGATTTTGACGAGTTGAATGCCTTTGACAAGAACCCTGCTGTGTCCGTAACTGGTTTCGGCATCTGGGTGCCTTCACAGAAGAATTGGCTACGAAACTTGGATCTCCAGTTGGAATCGATTGATGGTGTCCTATCAACGTCCATGCTGGACCGCTCTGGAAACGGTTCCCTCTACGCTGGCTCATTGGTATCGTCTACGCTCGGTGTAAGGGACATTGCGGGCTTGGGAGAAACGCTCAGCCGTCTGCCAGTGAAGATCCAGGCTCCCTCTAAGTCGTCCAGCTCCAATTCATTGGCCAAGCGCGATACTTCGATAAGCGATGACAGCATGCAAGGAGTAATCACAGGCATCTTCGACCAGGAAAACAAGAGGAATCTTACTATTCTTGGTGGCCACTTTACTGCAACCGGCAGCGAATCTGCGATCAACAACCTTGTTATCATGGACGGCAAAAGGAACAACGAAGTCTTTGGTCTTGGTGATGGCATTTCACAAGAATCAACTGTCATGGCCCTGGTTGTGCATAACGATATCCTGTTTGCCGGTGGCAACATCACTGGCACAGTAAACGGCAATGAAGTGAAGGCATTGGTCACTTACAACCTTGCCAGCATGTCCTTTAGCTCGCAACCACCCCCTCTGAACGGCGGTAACGGCACTGTCTCTTCCATTGCTGTTCGCGACGGTACAGACGATGTCTATGTCGGAGGATCCTTCACTCAAGCGGGCTCTCTCGATTGTCCGGGTGTCTGCTTTTTCAGCACATCTTCGTCACAATGGCAACAAGCTGGCCAAAACCTTGGAGGAACCGTCAACACGCTCCTGTGGGTCGATGAGAACCTGCTCCTTGCCGGCGGCAACCTTACCATCAACAACACCGCCTCAGCTTACCTGGCCACTTACGACCCCAAGACCCTGGTATGGGACGCTTACCCTGATGCCGGCCAGCTCCCTGGACCGGTCGAGGTTCTTACCGCTGGCACAAGTGACAACAAGCAAATCTGGGTATCAGGAACCACCTCCAACGGCTCGGTCTACCTCATGAAATCGGAGAAGGATGATGGATCATCTTGGCATTCAGTCGGCCAGACCCTGCAGCCCGGTACCAAGATCCGTGGTCTTCAGATCTTCCAGCTCAGCCAGTCCCATGACAAACACTCCCTGATCAACGACAAGGAGGTCCTCATGGTCACCGGTCACATTGTTCTGCCCGACTTCGGCTCAGCTTCTGGCGTTCTCTTCGACGGCGCGAACTTCAAACCCTTTATTCTGACCACCAACTCCGATAACACCCCAGGCTCGCTTGCTGTTGTCTTCTCCGAAAAGCAGAACTTCTTCGGTAAGGATGGCAAACACATGCCACTAGTGTTTGTCGTCCTCATCGGCCTCGGCATCTCACTTGCCCTTATGCTTCTCATCGTCGTGGCCGGTTTGATCCTTGACAGAATCCGCAAGAAGCGCGAGGGTTACGTGCCCGCCCCGACGTCCATGTATGACCGCGGCAGCGGCATCCAGCGGATACCACCGCATGAGTTGCTGGAGGGGTTGAGTAAAAGTAGATCTGGTGCGCCTCAGATGTAAATGGGCATAGGAGTGATGCGATATGATGGGTTCTCAATGCGATTAGATGGTTTCGTTGGTCAGTCAATCAAACAGGGGGAAATACCACAGCTTTTTCTTGGGGTTTAATTAGCATTCTCGTTCATTCTTTGTCATTATTAATCATTAAGCGTTCATATCACCTCGACTTTATGACAAAAGGCTTAGTAGCAGGCGGCAACTGGTAGCGGCAGCTGCATGGCATTCTTTTTATGTGCCCTCCTCCCTTTCTCTCTCTCTCCTTCTTCTCCATTCCTTTTTCTTTGTTGAGTTCACAAATTTGGAGCAGCAAGCACACCCACAACATGGACGGGTTGATAGACCAAAATGATACCCACCTACTTAACTCATACGTGGTCGGTGGAAAGGGCTGTTGATTGAACAAGAACTCTATTTTACCACAACTGGCTTTCTTTATCTTGTGTGTGTTTGGGCGTTTGGAGATATTCCCCTATATCATCGTTTGGCTGGTCGACGATATGTCAGCGGCGATGGTGTGATGGCCTGACGGTAATGGAGACGATAAGTCAAGGCATCTTGTAACGCAACTTGACGAGGGTCTCCTTCTTACGGGGCATATCTTGACGACCTCTTTCCTCAACCTTCACTTTTTTTTTTTCTTCTCTTTTTTCTTCTTCATAAGGCTGCAACTACGGCAAGCCACTTCCCGCTTACTAGGTATAGCGTGGTAATCTTGTTTTCAAGTACATAATGTTTAGCATCACATCAAGGGTGGTATCTACCTTTCCTCAGTTTCCCCTTAGTTTAAAGCGAGCTTACTCGGAAATATCCTTGGTTGAGACCTAGAAAAGCTGGTGAAGGAAAATAGGATTGAGCGTTGGTGATAGACAGTATAGGGATAGAAACTTCAGCAAACAACGTATGTTTTATCCGTGTGTATGTAACTTCAATCTCAAGTTTCCAACAGAATATAAGCTAGCGAGGTGAGGAGATGATCGCACAATGACAGCTTTCGGGGACTTTCAATGCACACTGGTGTCCTGTTCATAGAGAACTAGATTTCATCGTCGGCATATATATGTACTCACCACGCAGTTTTTGCAACCAATCACGGCAGCTCGATAAGCTGCCCGGCTAGCTCAATCGGTAGAGCGTGAGACTCTTAATCTCAAGGTTGTGGGTTCGACCCCCACGTCGGGCTCAATTCCCGTCGCAAGACTTCCTTTTTGTTCATTTTTCTTTTTGTTCATTTTTGTCATGATCATTCTCAAGAGCTTGTTGCTCTCCTCATCTTCTTGTTCTGTTTGTCTTTCCTTATCCACTGTTGCGGTGCTTCTACGACCGATGAAATGTAGGTTAGTTCTACGGCGCTTCCGTCGAGCGCGCGGTGCAAAAGCATCTTGCCTGCCTGTTGAGTGGCGTTGCACGTTGCCTAGCCGCATGATCGATCATTGCCGACTGGCGAGACACTCCGTAATTTGAAAGTAAATATTGTCCTTCATTGTCCCGCAATTTGGTGTTCTGGTCCACCCAAGCTTAGTCGTCTTGAACTCGGGCCGACGGTTTAGGCAGGTGCCAGATGCATTCGACTCAGTGCTCCTTCAGTTTGGTGTGACGGAGGAAAGACTCGTGGTTGACTTGTCCGGACTCGGAAGCAGTGAGTTCTCAGCTTGCATCAGTTGTTGTCTTGCTCGCTACCTACCCGCGTCCCTGTCTTCTTCAGTTTCTTGAGCGAGGAGGCACTTCCCTTGTTCGTGGAGTTCCTGGTCCTGGGTAGGTCAGGTCGGTAAGGTACTGTACCTCTAGGTACAGCCACTCAGTCAAGGTTCTTTGGTCGTATTCGCAGTCCAACACAAAAGCTGTTCGTCTAGATATACCATCGATCAAAAGAGCACTCAATTCTAGTGTGATCCACTTGCTTCGATTGAAGTCTTGACCAGCCCTGCCTGACTGATTGGTTTCTCATGTTGGAAACATGATCCCCCAAAGAGGACTGACCAGCAAGGTAAGTACTTACAGTGCTTCTATCAAATCATCTGAATACCTCCACTTACTAGTTCAACATGATGTTTTGGTCTCCAGATCGTGGTTGCTGTAGTACTAGAACCGAACTGCACATGCACGGTCTGCGGTATCCGCTAATTCTTGGTCGGCAAACTGGACTCCATGCATCCGTCAGGTCTTGCTCTTCTTCTCCCGAGTTCTAAACATCAGCTCTTGCCGCGGGAGCATCGCGACTTCCTCCAAAAACCACCAGACTACTGCACACCAATTGCACCAAGTACCTCTAGAGGTACGTACAGTGTAGCCCAGGACCGTAGCTTGTATGGCCGGGGGCCAAACTTTATGGTTTTTCTCTCAGAAACCGTTCTTGCCCTGCAGTGCGTGCAGTGCAGTTGGCGAAGTGCTCTGACTGCTTTCATCCGGCAGTCTTCGGGTTGGTACCTACTTCTTGGTACTTAGCTCTACCTACCCTACTACTGCCGTATCGTGGATCCTCAGTCCTCATCTTTTGTCAACTCGGGAGTGAGGGCGCAAGAGACGTCGGGCACGGAACGCCGCGGTCGTAAACCTGACACTTGATAGTGGTACCTACCTACCTTGGCGGCATCATGATGAGTGCTTTTAATCTTGGACGCCCTATGTTTATAGTACTGGCTTTGATTTGTCATTGTGCGCTTGCTTTGCACGGCCGAAAGTGTAGGTCCCGAGAATGAAGGAGTTGTGAGAATATTACCTCTATTCTCATCATATCCAATGGCCACGCGACGTCATTCACTGCTCTATTGACCCAGTCAAAACCTAGATGGTACTGTACGTAAGGCCAGTATGTGTGTAGATCTCAGGCGGTCATCTATCTGGATACTATTGGTGCCCTGCAGCACTTACAACGCTCAATGTAGTGTCATAGGAAAACTGCTAGTGGTAAGCTTTGTGTAGGTGGTAATAGGCAGCGGTATTTATCTCTGAAGGTAGTCTCTTCCGCAATCATGTCGTCTGTGCAAGTGCCTGGATGAGCACGCTATCAACAATGGCGCTCTTTCTCTAACTAATAGCAACGAGGTCTCCATGGAGATCAAGACCCGTAATGAAGTGTAGTGTATCTTTTTTGTTACTCAACGCAGGAATCTAGTCCAGTCGCTCTTCAGTCCTCACGGTTCATCCAGCCTCGTCGCTGCGTGTAGATGGCCTTTCATTGATCACCATTCCCGAGCTTGTGTCCATGCAGACTACAGGCTGCCATGTTCTGATGGTTACTCATGCCTCAGGATCAAACTGATAGGCACTTGCCAGCACCCACACTCCTATACGTAGAGGTACACAATACAGCTCCAATTTCTTTTGGCTTTCAGTGTCTTCCATTTGTAGTGGTAAGCTGTAGCGACAGGCCCTTCCAGCCTCCCGAGCCTTCTATCAGCTCCCTCGCTTTTCTTTCTCCTTCCTCTTTTGACAATTGAAATTTTTTTTAGGAGGTACCTATCTTCATGCCTATGAAGAGGTAGGGGGCCGAATGGAGCTGTGAGGATATGTGATCAAGCACAAGCTGACAGCCTCTGGCCCTGTGACCAACTACAACACCGACAGGTCGCATAGGTTAACATCTACAACCATCAGTAGGGCAGCTGTGTATGTATCTATGTAGATTGAATCATCACACAATAGACACACATTCCACCACATTGCTTGTAGGTATGTATGTAGGTCAAATTACAAGATAAGGTGTGCAGACACTACACTGCATACAATACAGTACAACTCTACAGAGGCACTTTATCGGTGGTTATGGTGTTGGTGCTTCTGCGGGCAACGGTCTGATGTGGCATGTATCGACAGGGCAAGTTTACATTTTCCTATTCAAGTTCCCTACCTAAGGAGTGATCGAGTAGGTCCTTAAAGGTACGTAGCAGGATGGAGAATTAAGCTCAGCCTGGGGGTTTAGTTGGTTGAGCAGATGCGAAGACATGAATGCTAGGGAATGATGTGCGCATATAAACGCCCGGTGATATCGAGCGCCTACGCCGTATAGCCTCGATGCCTATGAAGTGACTGGACTCGATCCCTTCACTCTCGTATATGTAAGATACCTCCCCCCAGCTGCGCTGCTGACTACGCAGTACATCCGTATACACGGGATATGTATTCCTGCTGTCTGGTGGTGCCCCCCGTTCATATTGCTGAGGCTTTTTCTAGTTTGTGTTGTACAGTTAAGTAATACCTACTAGATTTGCAGTATTCGGGTCGCAGTAAACATACATGTTAGGAACTGCCACACGGCGCTCGTCGAGCGTTCAACCCAGGAATCTTATTCTTGCACACGAAGCTGCAACCACTCAAATCTTCGAATTAACTAGGTAATCGGAGGGCCAAAATCTGGGGAATCCTGACTACGTACGGTCTCCTTACTACCATACTACTCAAAATCAAGCAGTACCGCGGTAAGAACTCATGCTTGACACTTTACTTCCGATGTACATAGGTGGTTGCTGTCTCACAGAAAAACCTCTAAGAAAAAAAAATAAACTAAAAAATACTGTAAAGCACTGATTTAAGGCTATTGCCAACTGAAACCTAACCCTCTGAGCTCCACGGTATGTTGCACAGTGCATATGCCGTAATGGAAGAAAAAGATACCAGGAATGTACAAGGGAAAAGACGAGTACGGGGGTAGGTGTAGTAAGATATACCGAACACATTGCAGTAAGTCGGCCGTTATAAGGGTCTTGGTATGCCTTAATGCTGCCTTACTACTGCAGAGTGCAACTGCAGACCCTGCACGGTAAGAAGTTGGTTGAGAAAACAAACAAAAAAAAAAAGAACTCCCACACGGACCCGAACTGGCCTTCCCTTTTACACTCACACTTTCCTTGACCTTGACACCGGCTACTGAGCGGCAAAAACATATAAAAATGGTTATAGATGACGCTGACGACGGTAGATGGATTACAACATTCACTTGACGATAAAACGCACTAGCCAACAACTCAGTTGGATGATTAGGAGTGACACTGTACCTACCTAGTACCTCATGGTGATAGGAAGAGAGCCAAGCAAAAGAAACATGGAATGGCCAAGTTAGTTGCTAGTACATACTCTTCTCTACTTGCTTCATGCAACTGAGCCGCACAGATCATCATGTATGTACTCAACTCCGGAGGTTGACTCCCGGTGACATTCCCACTAGTGTCACGGTACAGTGAGCAAACTCCGATTCTGGTCGTGAGTGGTAGATGTAAGATCGAGACATGCAGTAAGTCACACAGCAGCATGCCCAACTAAGCTAACAGGAGCTATCCCACTTCAAGAGGATGCTAACCAAGGGGTACTAAACCTTATACAGCCTAGACGTAATGCAGGAAGGGAGCCCGGCTTGCGGGCGCGCAGCGATGCGCAGAGCGGGAGGCGGTTGGGGGTGAACAAGTATCGTATGATATCGACGTAAGGTCGACGGGTCCCCTTGAGAGTCCCCTTGGTCGCCCCCGGGTCCTCAAGTACCGGTAGGGTGGTGGATGCTACAAAGGAGCGAAAAGGAGTGGTCGACTGGTAGGGTCGGTTGTGATTTTGGCGATTTGCAGTTCGATTGCATGAGCGCGCCTGATGAGGACTGGAACTACTCAGGTACCTAGGTATGTAGTCGGATGGGGTCTACCGATATGATCTTCGCCATTTTGTGGTTCGAAGAGTTTCCCGCAGTTCCTACCGAGCCTATAGTGACCAAGTCGGAAGTTGGTACACACGTACGCGATGTACATGCCCCTCTCTCGCATTCTCCCAGCCGACCTTTCTTTTTAAGATTCAGACCTATCATATGCGAGCAGTAGTGGTACACATTTGTATCTTCATGGCGGGTGTTGGAACAAACAACTTCTAGATTGTCTCTAGTGGAGACGACCCTGTTGTCTAGCAAAAAAACCTCGAAGAAGGCCTCCATGCCCTGGGACAGGACAGAAAATAAGATCGAGAGTTTGAGGACCTGATACCATCACCTGAGTTTTACCAGGCTGAGCCCAGTGGACTTGTATGTGTATCAGTCAAAAGTTCACTGCCGACAAAGGCCGTAATGGACACACGTCCGCTTCCCAAAGTGGGAATACCTTCCATATCGACTGGGCCCAGAACGATCTGGGTGATAGCGGGTAGCCTCCCAAAACCTAGACTCACTCGCTCTCATTTTACAGAAGCCCCAGCTTTGAAAGCCCACCAACGAGGTACGACATTTGGATGGGAAAAAAGAGGGGAACAGGTCTCACTGGCGAGACGCTGAAAGCACTTCAAGACTCTAGCGTACCTAGTGTGTATTGTCCACTCACACCGCTCTTTATTACCGCCCTATACTATCTGCCGCCTTTCTGGTACCCGATGATGGGGGTGTGTCGATCGGGGGAGAATGGGAAGCACGAGGGTTTCCGGCGCCCTGGAGCAGCTAGTACATGGTCTAGTGTACTGCGTGGTATGGAGTTACGTGCGGTGACTGATCGTGGACCGACACTACTGGATCTCTTTCTATGAACATTCCTTTTTTGTCGTGCCGAGAAACACTTGGTGACAGCCTCGCGGAGTTTTGTGAAGCGCCTCTGGAGCTTGTGTTGTGTGATGGGGAACAATGGGCGCTGGCTGGCCTCGTCTTTGCCATATCTCGAGATTAGAGGATTACCCCTGTCCGGTGCTTGGAGCCGCGGATGCCGAACCGTGATCTGTTTGAGAACTGTCTTGGAGGACATTCCAATGGCTGTCCCCCATTCTACTTCTCGTTCGTCGCTGGGCTTCTATGCTGTGCGAGTGCTACATGACTCGCTTTTGCTGCAATACCCTACGATGTGAAGCTGGTGGTTTAGTGTTTGTCCCATTGTAACCGGCCATTCAGCGGGGTTGTCGATCACGACCAGACTGCCACGAGGTAGAAAGGGGCATGAAAAAGAGACAATGTTCCATTGTTTGCGAGCAAGGTGGTACGTACCGTACGTACCATCATTCCCCAGGAAATGCAAAGTGGAGTGGAAAGAAGCTTCGCATGATTAAGGGAATACGGGGACGGAGGGCCAGGGGCGGGAGAGTATGGCGACAACGGAATGCAAGCCACGACGCCCAACATTTGTTCTTTCGTCCGCAACAGCAGTGGCTCGGTAATTTGCAGACTTGCCAAGCGGCCGGCCGATATCAATTCGATGCAATGACAAGCATAAAGAAAATCAGAAGCATTGAACACAGTTGAGGTTATTCCTTGGTGTTGGGTATTCAGGGAACCCAGGGATGATCTATCATGTCCCAAGGGGCGTGCTGAAGTTATGTCGATCACCGACTAGGGGTAAGGGACGCCTTGCCAACGCCCCTGGATCAGGTGAATTCGAATTGACCAGCAGAAAGAGATCCCTGACAACCTCAAGGAAAAGGGAAAGGTTGGCCTGGGGCGGCGCATCACAAATGAGTAAATAAACCTCTGCAGCAGCCGTCGGTCAATAACACGACATAGTGTAGTGTAGTGTAGTGTAGTGTAGTGTAGTGTAGTGTAGTGTAGTGTAGTGTAGTGTAGTGTAGTGTAGTGTAGTGTAGTGTAGTGAGGACCGGACCCGCCACCCACAACAGAGCTTTCGCAAATCTGAGACTGAAGGGAACGTTACGGATAGCAGCCCAGTCATATCTTCTGTGATCCCTTTTATGGAGAAAAAAAAAAAAAAAAAGAAAAAAGAAAAAAAAAATTCCCCAAAAAAAGCCCCAGCAGGCTGCGTTCTCCATCCTCTACATAGATATTGCTTTCGTACTTCTGGTCTTGGCTGTTTCTTTATGCCTTCATTTTGCGGGTGTCTTCCATATATTTTCCTCTCTTTCTGGCCGGTTACATATGCGAACGGCGGGCGGGCGGATCTAGATGTCTCGACAATGACAAGTCAAGATGGGGGCATTGGCTGGATGAGGGACGCCTCTAAGCCATATCGAAGCAACCCCCTTACCACAGAGAACAAGAGCCTACAGGGCGCTTTGCTTTTTGCAGGGACATACATACCAGTGACATTGGAACTTCTCTGAAGAGAATAGCTCTATGAGCAGGAAAGAGCAGAGGAAGCAAGCAATTCGGCCAAGCCAGAGTCAGCAACCGAAACTTGGACAAAATGGCAAACCCACTTGGTTGTGTGCCATGACGACGGGAAGGGTAGAAAGGCTATTTAGAGCTTGACGCAGAGAGATCTCCAACCGTAAGGATGAATCTGCTTTTGAGTGATGCACGACAGACAGATCTGACAGATGCGTTAGGTATTGTCGATCACGATGCAGCAACATGACTACCCGTATATCTAGGCACCACCATCTCTCGTTTCTCGGTTTCCGGGGGTTCTTCCTTGATGATGGCGCGTCAAGGACCTCCAACATGGACGGCTACCAAGCATATCCAAGGCAGTGTTGGGGCCTTGTCAAGTTCGGGAACGGCAGATCACTTTCGTGTTGCTGCAGTGAGCTATGTACCGCAGTCTTTGTTGTATGGACTGACTAGACAGACCAATGATATCGTTCCGGGACTTCTTGAGCTGATCTGATGCATTGCGTATCACGACACACAAGAGGACAGAACGTGCCTGAATGCAGCGACGGCCAACCAGCCAAGGCCATAGAATAGCGGCGTCATTGGGCTTGCAGTGTTCATCTTGTTGAATAGGAAGGGCCGAATCTGAGCCGTCTGCTTTAGCGGTGGCGCTCCATGGCGTCCTTTGGTGTCTGGAGGGGCTGAGTGAAGACAGCGAAGACGGTCGCTGTGTTGTTCACAGTATAGAAGGCATGTGCCGCATTTGGCCTCCCACTCCCGTCGTCGTCGAGCGGGACTGGTGAAGCCAGCGGGGCATCCCGTGAGGGGCGACAAGCTTCGTTCCTGGCGCCGCACCGCGCCGTTGCACTGAACCGATTATCAGTGTTTAGCGGATGTACCTCGTATCGTCGGCTGTGGGACTATTGTAGGGAGTTAGGTATTTGGCGTTCTTGTCGGAGGCTCAACAGGGAAACGGCTGTAATTCTGCCGTCGCTTCAAGACCGGGTCATGGCACCCTCCGTCTCGAGGGAGGCTTCATTTTGTGTGACTTTGGTGATATCTGTAAATTGTAATGTTGGATCGACCACCAAATTGCATCAAAAAGCTGTCAACTGCCAGTCAACCAAAATGGTGTCGCCGCCGCATAGGCTCTTTTTCTTTCTCTGCAGCGGTCCTAGCACTAGTGGCTGCCAAGATGGACGGGAGGGAGATTTGGTGGATACTGGGCCCAACTACCGCACCCGTTACTCCAGATCCCGATCTTTCGGGTACTTGCAAGATGATTTCGGAAACAGTCCGCTTCTTGTTGTTTATTTCATAGCCTGTTGGGGTTGCAGCCACTCTGCTGTCCGCTGAAACCTGTATGGGGCTCTGGAACTCAATTTGATCCGCACATTTCCAACGCGGCGAGAGCGAGCGGGTAGCGCGCAATAGAGATGCCTGCCACAGATGCCCTCCCGGTGCGTACCGTATGCAATCGGGATTCAGGGGAGCTCCAAAAACACTGATAGCTTGGCCGATCTCGGGGCTTAGGGGGCTGTGTGGACGTCGGTGTTGTATTTTTGACAGTTGTCAACGTCAGCGAGCAGTGCTGATCTCCAACTGAAACCTGAAGTCGTTGGAAATTACCAAGATATCACGAGGGCCCCAAGCCAGATTAAGGATGTGAAGGATGCGTCAAGAACGGGGTCTGTGAGATAAAAGCAGATTCGAGAGGTAGGTAGGTAACATCACGTCCAGCATCATCTTCCAACTCCACACGACAAGCACAAGCAGTATGGGGTTGATGATCTTCCGAGTAGTGTATAGCTTGGACGGTGGGTGGGATACTGTACACTATGTACAGAGGTGATGGCTCGCTTGAGTCGCCATTCACTTCCTAGAAAACGGTGGTATTCTGGAATTCTAGGATCTCTTGGATGCTTGGGGACTTTGGGGGTTGCCCAGATTGGGTATGCCGTAGCGCTGACGGGGGTATGGAGTCGTTATGAATTCGCCGATGGCCGCATGCCCCACGGCGCCGTTCCTATCCATTTCATCCATCTAATTAAACGAGAGTGATCATTTGCTCTGTCCAGGGAGTGCCAGGGTCCTTTGGGGACGTTAGATGCCAAATCCCAACACGTACATACGTATGGTACGTACGGGAGGTTCGGAAGGACCAAGTCATCATGGTTGGCGACGAGCTTCGTGTCACTGTTAGGTACCTATCTATGCAAGGCATACGCGTCCAGATGCCGGCAGCGGAGTTGCTGCTTGCGCTTGCTTGGAGCATGACAGTAACGGTGTGGCATCCAAACAGTGCTAAGATAGGCTGCTAACACAGGCAGTTTTTAGTGTCGTTGAGAAGGAGGGATGTCGCCTGTCGCAAACACGGGCAGTTGACAGTCTTTGGCGTTTTTGGCGCAAGGGTTTCCATTAAGCCCCCCTTCGGGAACCCTTGTCAGATCTGTAACACACCCTTGTTGGTCCTGGCTGTGCCTCTGCCAAAATTTGTCCATGTCCAGTTTCTTCGGCAGAACCCACGACCGAATCCCTCGCTGGTATTTGGACCGAATCTCGTTATGGATCAAGGTGACTTCACCATCCTCGCGTTCCAAATAGTAATTTCTCGCAAGTGTGTATTCCTAGCTGGCAGCACCGTGTCGAGAGAGGGTCTTAGAGTTGGGTTCTTTGTCTTTGGTTACCCATTTTATCCAGCAGTCAATCGTGTGCTCGCCATCCGTCTTCTTGAAAATGGTTGGATGTGCCTTTGTCCCACGGGGAGAGTTTCCCCAGTTAATCTTGTTCAATCAATTTCCCATCCTCACTTGATCAATGTCACATCGCCGAATGTCACTCTATCGTCCCCGATGCCATCCACTACTGCTATGCGGGCGGTAAGTCATAGGTAGAGGTACCTGAGCTGAGGAAGCTACTTACCCACTTCGTGTAGTTCAGGCACCTGAACCGTTGGTCCTTCGTCCAAGCCGTTCTCGCTATTATTTGGCAAATTGGGGGCACACTAGCCGACGCTCTTGTGTCTTGCTGCCAGTCATCCTTTCCTCGGGGGCGATCGTTGCTGTATCTTGTCCTCGGGAATCTTAAACAACCTCCATGTGCGTGTAAATAGTGTGGTGTAGTTCCCAGCAAGTTGGATAGACCTTCTCCTAGTACAAATGTTCGCCATCAGCGTGTCGAATGGCTCCGTGCGATCAGCATCGTTGCCACGTTTAAGAGATCCCTAGGGACGACGATCAAACGTGAGCCGTTGATAGTTCCATCCGCAAAGAGGGCTACTTACACTAACACCTGGGTTTCCATGTGAAGCCGAGAATGAGGCGCTGCACCATTGCGAATACAGTATTGACATTCCAGACTTTTCTCAATATGGTTTTGTACCTTGTGCGGATGTGGCTGCAGCTCCTTACTCGGCCTCGCTCTTGTGACGCTGATGACCTGAAAGATATGGGGTTCCGACATTCCATTGTCTCCTGTTCTGGTCCCCTTGGCTTTCAAAACAGCCGCCATGGACGTCTCCCCGGCTCCCCTATTTGCACGCACCGGCGGAACACCATCAAGATCGGCGACCTGCCCAGCTGCCACTGGCGAGGCCCCCTAGTCTAGTGAGCCAAACTCGGTTGTCCCAATAGGGAAGGGCGAGCCCCCCCGCCAGGACAGTGTCTATACTAATCCCAACCTCTACAGACAGGGACAACCGTAGTCACGCCCTTGTCTATACCGAAGGGTTGTGTAATAGCTGAAATTGGCTTCAGTTTTTTTGTTTTTTTGTTCTTTATTTTGTTTTGTTTTTTTCCCTCCCCTGAATAATAGGACCATAGTGAGCTTTAGGGTCCCAAAACGGGCTACATCAGATTCTCGAGATGAGCATGGAGCATACCTGCCAGACATTCAATCCTCCCAACATCATCTCGGTCTTCTCCGTACCGTGTTTTTAGGTCCTTTTGTAACCTTTGAGGCATAGCTTTCGGCTTTTGGACTAAGACAAAGGATAGCGGTAACAGAACGTTGAGGTCACTGACTCCTGGCCGCTTCTCGTAGCAAGGAGACACCGGTTCGCCTCTACGACTTCCTCCGATCCTCTCCGCTTTTTCCTCCAGCGCCCCAGGAGAAACCACCCCAAGATTGCGCCTGGATATGCATAGACGATACTTTTCGACCAGTTAGCGCTGTTCTCCTGGTTAAAGAGCGATTTCCTTGACGCAAGGTGACCCATCAAGGTGTAGACAATGATATTTGGCTCATATCGAAGGACGGACCGAGTGGGCGAATAGGAGAGCTGGCTCTCTGTCCGCCCAAAGAGGCAATGAGCGACAATGATCCAGTTCTGCATGCGTCATGGTGGGTGGACGCGAACTCAGCACACACGGTTACAGTGAACATTGAACGCGGAATAGCGAGTTGTGGAGGTGGCTCCATCGTTACCAAGCAAGCAAATGCTGCAAACCAGTCAGTCAGCCATTTATGCCCCGAATCATTTGCATGAAATTAAGATGTTGTCGAAAGGGAAAAGCGAAGAGGGATTAATCAACAGTGACGCATCTGATTTCCATCCGATTCACACGTTGTGTCAAACTTTTCCTGCCAAACTGCCAGGCATCAGAAGAGGCATCATCCATTGTGTTGCTCCGTGAGCTGGCTCACCAAAGTCGATGGGTTTTGCCTGTCACAGCGAGGCGACACCAAGCGACGATGACGACGACAAGGAGCTCGCGCCCGACAAAGAGACATATCGTGCCAAGTTGCCAACAGTGAGATCTGATAAAATCTGACGTTCGAACCACACCACACCCGTTGTTCGTCAAGTGCGGTGTTGTTGATGGCTGGGCGATGGAGGCTGATGGGAGATGATAGGGTGATGTGCTCACCTGCAAAGTTGCCAACCTGGCGGGGGATCATGGGGACGTCGATGGAGGCGTCAGGGGTAGCTACCCCACTTGATGTGCCGCTATTGGCCCTCTTGCCGTGGGCAACAGCAGAGTGGACCAGGCTGCAGTACCCTTGCTTTGTCGACGCTTGAGGTAGTTTTTGCTTCTTTTATTCCCGGTCCTCTGGCCGACCGCTTCGTGTTCGAGCTTTCCGCGGTGAGGTCGTGAGCCCACACACCATGGGAGTTTGGCCACGCCCATTCCGACAAAGTAGCGCCCTTTGCTTTGGGCAGCGTCCAGATGCTGGAACCACCGCGATTCAGAGAATGCTGCAGCTTTGCAGTCTGTCTGTGGTCTTTGTGTGTCGTTCACAAGAACGGATGAACACGTTGGGCTTTGTTCGATGTAGCGATGCAGGAACTCTGGACAGTTTTTGCGGTGTAAAGTGCCAGCATCCCTGTCCCCGTTTCGCAAAGTTACCAGATCTCATGTATGAAATTCCGAACCAGGAGGCTCCCGTTCCGCAGTCGGGTGTCCCGTCGCCGACCCACGGCTGACGACTCCGTTGATTCGGTCGCAGCTTTGCAACCGTGGAGTACCGTCGGTATTCGAGGGTTCCCGGAAATGTTGGGCTTCCACTTGACGGCGTTGCGTCCCGGTTATGACGAGTCGATACTAGTGTTTATCATGCTATCTACTGCCGGTATCGATGCGTTTCAGGACCGTTTCTCTCTGAATTCGAACAACCATATGCGACTCTTTTACGCCGTGTGAAGAATGCCACATGTAGTGTACGCCATCTCTGTAAGGCATTCGGCTTATGTCAGAGGCATACCTCATAGAACGGAAAAAGCTGTGACGCCAGACTTATTGTCAAATTTCGTCACGGCGAAGGACTGACAGGCTGCGAAGCAACCAACAAGAAAACAAAAGGCGACCGCCATCAACAAAAAATCATGGCGAGCCTCGATTATTTCTCGGCTGATATCATGGCCTAGTCTACCCTTCGCCTGAACTTAATCCACCCATTGGGGTGAGTTTGATTTCGGGAGAGCTGGGCTGGCACTGCAATCCTCCTCAGCAAAGAAACGGGCTGCTGTACGAGGGACCGCCCAGGAACCGTCTTGGTCTCGGGCCGTTTTGTTTTTGCGCCTCGCGCGTACTGCGAGGTTGAACGACAGACGTCACAGAGCGTCGAGTAGTTATGAGCACCCCCACTTACGCCTTCCAATAGACGGCCGCTTCATTCTGTCGACAGCGACCCTGTATATTTACTAGTAGCACTTTGTGTGGTGACATACAACTCCGCTTCGTCCCCGCACGCCAATTGGAATGATCTCACACGGCGGAAAAGGTTTTCATTCAAGCATGCGATGGGGACTGTGAAGTTGCAGCTAGCATCGCCGTCCTAGTCTACACGACCCGTGGCGCGACTGAGTGTTTGGAGATTAGCACATCTAGCTATTTCCCAATCCCAAACAGAAGAAGCCGCTTGAGGTAAACTTGAGAAGCACTGTTCGTTAGTAAGCCTAGTTGGCAATATGTGATGCTGAAACCTGCCCTGAAGACGCTTTGCCCTGCAGTGCATGGAGTAAGCTTCGTGTACCGACTCTTTTCACCTTTTTTGGTCGACTGACAAGAAATCAGTTTCGACGTTAGAGTACCCTCACTGTGCCGCGCCGTAACAAATGGACAGCAAGCGGCAGAAGGGGGAGGGGGTTTAGCGCCATTTTTCTCTGGTGTACAGTATCGCGGAATGGAGTTGGTTCATACGTTGGTAGTGGGCTGCAGTGGACCCTACCGAGTCCGCTTTTCTTGTCGATGAGCCTGGTCCAGTGTTCTTGCTAATGGCATTCAGATAGAATTGCCTTCCCACCTGCCAGCCGACACAATGGCGGTACGTACCTGCCTCTGAGAGACAGGGACAACGCCCCCAATGAACTCCTGTACCCTGCACCCTGTTCCACAACTGCCACCAATGACGCATGCACAAAGAACATGGCGTTCATGACAACAACTCCGCTGGTAGGTGACACCCTCCGGAATTGCCCCCGGCGTTCAGAATCACACAGCATCATGATTACTGCAGGGCAAGAAAACCCGTCACAAAATCACAGGAAAAGATGTTGGCATTCGAACGGTGTGGGTAGAAGAGACAGTCCTGGCAAGCAACTCTCAGAACCCCAAAGAATAGGAAAGCTACCTATGATGGGATGCTGAAGCCACAGACATGGGATTGGGTGTTGGAGTCATGTAGCTGGGACGAATCTTGCGTCAAAAGCAATCCTGTCATCCGGTCGTCGAGGTTGTCAGGCTGCGAGTCGAAGTGGCTGCTCCCGCCTCGTACATCCTGGCTTCGTTCGTTCCAGCGCCGAGCGTCCATTGTCTATCGTCCAGCCTGCTTCTAAATTTCACAGCGCTGAGAGCTGATAGCCGGGACATGCGTGTCCCCATTCCGACTCCCAATCAACACGCCTATGTTACCACAGCATAACAACGCAAGACAGTTCCTGGGAATCATCCTGACCATTATCGATTGTGGAGGGTATTGAGGAGCCCCCGTCCGGAGGGCCAGCGACAACCCCCATTCACATTGCGACAGTGTGTCCATGTCGAGTCAGCCACACAGTGTCAAACGAGGGCTGTCGTCCAGACCCTGCAGAAAAGGAAAACCATGAACCTCCACATGCCCATACATAGTTGCAGTACACACATGCCTTAGCACCGACCCAACCTGAGATCATGGAGGCCGTTGTGCTGCAACTGAGTTGCATACTGTACTCTCCAACTTAATCAGATCCCAATTCGTCTTGAAAACAGCAGAAGCAATGAATCAATTGATGCAAGCACACAACTCCTCCGCCCATATCCGGCAACGAGCATTGGCAGCAAGTGCGGGGACTGCCAGAATCAGCACAACCACCCGGCCCTCAGCCTTTTGCTCCCGTCACTTGGCGTGCTTATCGTCAGCCATTGACCGACCCTGAAGAGCCTCCCAAAGAGTGTTGAAACGGCTCCTTGTGTGAATCAATTCGGAAAAGGTAGAACGCAATTTTGCGACTGCTATTTGCATCTCTTGAATATTTCGCATCCCTGCCTTGTGGGAGCCTGCCTGCCCCCATTCACTTAAATCCCCCCCCCCCCCCGGGGGGCGTCGTCCTCCTCCCCACTCCCATCTTGCCCCCCGACCCCTGCCGCTGTGGACAAGGACAATGTACTCAGGTACCAGCCATACCGAGCCATCCTTCCTTCCAACCCATCCCCCAACCTTGAACTGGAACAGGCGTGTGTGGGCAGGGGGAGTGGGCTTGCGCTTGTCTTGTCTGGCTATTGGGCTTTCCCACCTATTCAACCATTGACTTCATACCGGCATCCCTTTGGGCGGGTGGACGACGCTCACTTCTGTTAAAGCTTGGCCAACCCTCCTCCACATTGTCCAGCAGCAGACTGGCCTCCTCCTCCGTTTTCCACAGTATAGAGACATCTCATCAAACCAACTAAATCAAAAGTTGACGGAGCAAGAGCTTAGCGCAAGTACACGCAGTCAACCTACAACACTCGAAACACTTGGACCACTCACACCCGACACCACTGCAACTATCGCGCAATCATCTGTCCTGGAAAAAGTTTAGCCGTCGATTTCCCGGACACATCAGGACACAAAGCCAGCACCGTAAACACTGGTTCCTGTCGAGCAGTAACAGATCTCCCCCCCCTTCAGCATCCATACAAGACCCTTACAGCAAGCATACAAGTATTCAACAGGAGCCGATCTTCTCCTCTTCCTCTCTTCCGCCCTCCCACCCTGCCCCAATTGAGCTGAGAGTAGCCTGCCAAACAAGCAGACCAACGTCAGCCCTGACCCCCCGTCCTCCGTCTTCTCTCTTCTACACAGTAGCGAGTAGAGGCACCGCGGACGACAAGACCGCCCTGGCTCGCCTGCATCATTGGGTGAACCCTGTCTCCTCAACGTCCCTGCTAGGGCCCCTTGGACCGGGAGATTCCACCGTCGATCAATCTCGCCCCGAGGTCGTCACAGAATACCTAGCTCTGAAGCCGACTCCACTTGTCCCGCTGACCAAGGAGACAATACCGTTCAGTCGACTTTGGTGAAGTGGACGCATACCCGATTGGCCCTAGCCTGCAGTTTGGTACTCCCCATTGTTCCCAGGGCTGCTCGCATGCCATCTGAGCTTCTCAGACCCCCAAGAACACTTAAGGTCGCTGATCCCTCCTTGTCAACTCGTGGTTTGATCTTCTCTTGACATTCGACCCGACTAAAAGGATCCCGCGTTTGATCAGCAACTACTACATACATACATACTTACATACACACACATACATACATACCTACCACTGTCGACAAACACCTTCAAGTCTTCTTTTCCCCCAGTTCACCAGTTCACCTCACCAACAAGACTGGGAAGGACACAGCACTCGTTGCACACACAAACCCCCCATGATGATGACCATAGACGCCAACCAGCACCGATTTGCACCGCTAAACTACGACCACATGTCTTATCAATCGAGCCAGCCACACTTCACCAACCCTTGGGGTTCGTCCTCGGGTCCTGGAGGGCCGCCTCCTCCTCCTCCGCAGCAGCCCGCTCCTCAGAACATGTACATCAACAACCGTGACAACGCCGGACTGCCGCACCTTAACCTCGCTGCACTTCCCAAGCGTCAGCACGACGTCAGGAACGGAAGTGTGTGGCCTCATCAACCTGCTGCTCCCGGCCCTGTCACAACTGCGCCAGCAGGTAGCGCTCCCATGGCGGATGTCTATAGGCAGCAGGACTTACTCTCTATGCCACAAGATCATCTCCTAGGTCTCAACCGCATGCCCCACCCAACCACCTCGACAGCATATGATACCTCCGCCTACACCACCTCTGCCTCCCCCGTCAGCGCCAACTATCCTCCTTCGACATCACAGTATGAGCTCGGTTATCCACCTGCCACCATGAGGGGGGCCTTTGGTATGGCTCCTGATGACACTGCGAGGAGGTATTCACAGCAGTAAGTATTCTCTGGGTTTGACCCTGACATCTTACCAATACTAACCCACCTGCTCAGGGGAATTCAACCCGATGACCGGAGAAGCTTTCAAGATGCGCTTGAAGCTAGCCAAGGCATGCTTACCATGAGCCAAGAGACACCAAGAAACATCTACGATGTGCGAAACCGTGCTCGGGGTTCTACAGACTCGTACGGCTTCCCTCAGACGCACTCCACGGGCTCTAGCGTTTCTTCTGCGAGCTTTGGCGGGTACTATGGCGGTTCAGTCGATGGCTCAATCAGCGATTATTCGACTGCAGGCTCTGACATTGAGTCGCTCTCTGGCCGGTCACTTCCTCGCCCTCAAGGCCTAATGTCGAGCCAGCCCCCGGCACCACAGTCCATGATGGGCTCCTTCAGCTCCAAGGTTTCAACAAGTACCTCGAAGAAGCACAAGTGCAAGGTTTGCGACAAGCGATTCACACGGCCTAGCTCGCTCCAGACCCATATGTATAGCCATACTGGTGAAAAGCGTAAGGGCTCCTTCATAACCTAGTTTGAAGTTTTGCGCCTGCTAACAAATTTCACAGCCTTCCATTGCGAAGTTGAGGGATGCGGTCGCCAATTCTCAGTTGTGTCTAACCTCAGGAGACACAAGAAGGTCCACAAGCCCCAGAGCGAGACGCCATCTGAGACTGGTTCCGAAGCAGGCCAACACTCGGAATAAACTATCCGATGCATGTCGCGGAACTCTTCTTTTTTACAGTATGCCCCTCGATAGACTACACACTTTAATTGTCAACATTTGCTACATGTATCACTATCGGCACCGGAACTCCTCAGCATATCACACCACGGTCTATATCGATCCCTGGGAAAAATGGATTCGAAACTCGACACAAACAATTGCGACTCGCTACCGCCTACCAAGTACACGAATTGGGTCGGTGGTACCCGCTCTGCATCTCATAGACTTACGTTTTGGCAAGGAGGGACAGCAGGCGATCCCTCCACCATTTCCTGCTGTCGGTCATTGGCAGCAGAAGCGCTCGGCGTTGGAGTTCAGGTAGACGAGACTTGTCGATCACAACGAGCACAAGCTGCCCCGCATGGACCGCCAACCGCGGGGAGCTGGTCAACATCTTTTAATCGTTTCATATTCCTTTTGGGTTCATTGGTTGATTACGTGGGGAAAGAACGGGGAAGATACCAAGGGAGTCATCATTCAAGGGAGATTGCGAAAGGAAGGGCGCCTTTGCACGGGGACCACAAATCTCATGAACCGGCGTCTTGGTGGGCTTGCTTTTCAGATCTTTGTTTTGTTGCATCCGGGAATGGATTTTCTCTACTGTCGTTTAAGAGATACACTCACACAGGTTTGGTTGGAATTGGTTATAGGTTTCGGTTGGTCAATTAGGGGGTTTTCCATTATCATCATATTATCATCATTTGATCCTGGCTAGGAAAAGAGGACCTAGCTTTGGACATATTTGATTGGCCTATCGGAAGGAACTGAAGGAAGGGGGGACACAGGCTCGGCAGATACCACTATATGGCGACGACTCCAAAAGGATGTTACAAAGAGCGAAGGAACATCTCAGTATCACTTGAGCTCAAGCACATTGCGAAACCTAATTATGTACTACTACAACTATCAAACTTGTTACTATCAAGCACTGCGATGTTCCAGAAATTCACTCGAACTGTGATACTGAATGCGAGAAGAGTTCATCTCAAGTCATCCGCATCTGTCTTGCACATATTCCTACCTCCAATAGAATTACACACAAAGCTGAGGGTTCAATGAATATAACTCCACCTAATTCAGAACTTTCCAGCAGCTAACCAGCATATTCGTCCGTTTCAGATTCGAATTGTCCATTTACCTTTGCTTCCCCCCATACTTTTACTTTAACCATGCTGTAACCCTTTAGTCCTACCCTGACTTGGCTGACACGCTTAAGTCGCCTGACTAGACCGGGCAAGGTATAGGAAAGTAATTCGGACGTCACATTGCAGTGGTTGCGCAACTTCAGTTGGTGCTTCGACTAGCCCGGGTTTTAGTTGTTTTTTTCTTGCTACGGTTCCTAGTTCCTACTCTCTTCCCGTGAACATCTCAATTTCAGTTCTACCAATTCCTCACAAAGCATACGGAGTGCTGAAGGTTGAACAAGGTTCGGGAAGGCCGTGAAAATCTTTTTCTTGATAAAGCCTAGCGTGGCATTCACATCAAGGCTTGTACTAACTACATTGACCGGAATAGGGTCCCACAACAATTTCAGGAGAAGGGTATCGGGATACCCAGACAGGGAGGAGGAACGAGAGTAGAGAGGATGAAGAAGGAGAAGGAGGCTGAGTCGGGCACATCTGCTTGATCTGGTACCAAAGCCAGGGAGCCGACGAAGTCAATGTATGAGGACCTCCGCGTGTACAGGCATACCTAGATGCGAGACAGGGGATGCAAGGGAAGAGGGGAGGAAGGAGAGGCAGGCACGGAAGATCCGGGCGCTGAGAGGGCGGGTTGCATTGCGTGCTTTCCCCCCATTCCCCGTCTGCGGCGGAGGACAAGCGTCAAGTTCCTCAAGGCGACAGACGGCAGGAAGTAGGGCGCACTCTGGAAAAGATCACGGTACGAGAAAGTCGGACTTGACGCCGAATGGACGCATGTCCCGAATGCTAACTGGCCCAAATAGGAACCGCGATCACGTTTCACACATAAGCAGCAACTCCATCAACCCATATTCCACCCATACATGGGATAAGAGAGGGTGTATACGTAAATGCTGTGCTGAAAAGGGAAAGCGGAGAGAAGGAAGGAGGTGTGAGAGAAGGTGTATGATCGTCGCCACATGTCTCTCATTGCCTGGTTGTCCACGAAGCAGCACGCTTTCGATTGTCTGGCTTCCACAGATGGACCTCTTTCTACCGAGACAATCATCTGGTATCGGCTGTCAGAAATGCCCAACGAGGGGGAGAAAGGCGAAAAGGGGGCGTCCCATGGCAATGGTGGATACACGTGAGAGTGTATTGTGCATCAAGGCATATTACAAATGAAAGACGGACGTGGATGGGTGGGTGCATGACGAATCGTGCACGAGCAAAGCTTGCTTGTATTGTGATGAGGTATGCATATCCATCTCTCAACATCACATACGAGCCCCATAAGTGCTTCGTATAGACACCTGTCCATGGTAATACCTTACTAAGAACGAGCCGGACAAAGGCAACGACTGACCAGGAGTTGCGGGATGGCATGACAGAGGATTGAGATTGAACTGCGAGATGTAACGTGCAGATAAGATGAGATGAGATGAGATGAAATGAGATGGGTGATGGGTGGAGGGTCCCTGGAGGACTGTCTCAAAGCACGGCTGGCACCACCGACACCGCCGTCCCATGGCCGTGACCGCTTGGTCCGCGGCGTACCGCACCGCTCCGTGGGAGCACCACACAGGACACATCCACCAAGGACAACAACAGACAACGCCCGACGCACTTGCATGACTTGTTGCTGGCGTGTCCTTACTCGTGCAGGCGAGGAGAGAAGCTCTGATGATGGGCCGGGGTGGAGTTTAAGGACCCCGACGGCCTCGTTTCAGATTACGCAAATCAGTCCCTTGGATGGAGAAAAGGTAGATGTGACGGGCCATGTAGGGCGGGGATTCCTTGTTGGTGGACGGCGGTGGATGGAGAAGTAAAGCTTGACTGGACGGGGTGTATGGGGAGACATCGGATCATTTCCCAGACAGGCAAGTGCTTATAACAAGAGCCGTACCAAGGCGGCGCCTTGAACACCGGGCGGAAAGCTGGACTGGACGGTCGAATGTGGAAGCGGTGGTGATCGGCGGGCATCAGATTCGGAGTGGGGATAGACTGAGCCAAACTGGGGAAATGGAACTGAGGTCCAAGGAACGGGCGAGGTTCGGTAATGGGTTCATCTGGCTTCTTTCTTTCCAATTAGCACGTGCCGTGCAACGCAAAAGGAAGGGATTGATAAGGTCCAAGGGATGATCATCTTTTTTTGGTTCATGGACCCTCTCTGCCTCTCTTGTCAGCAGCCGTGATGCCTTCACCAAGGCACCGAACAAATGTCTTACCACCTGGTGGAGAGGCATTACGTCGTCAAGGTCACGGCGTAGAATGTAGTGACGGCATGCGGGGCGTCTCCAAGTTGGCATAGCACAGACCGGTAGCTGGCAGGCTGATGGAGAAGAGTGAGCTGGTTTTCGGTCCCTGATTCCTAGCATCCGGGGCAGGGCCCGGCAAGCCAAGGTAAAGTTGGCGCAGGACGAGATCCTATTCGACAATGGACGCCTGGGTTGCATCAGTGTCATCCGTTCGCTCTCCTTGCTTTCCTTGGTTTGGGCGAGGCTGGGATGCGATGGGAGGGGCCAGGAGAGGGGCAAGAAGCGTAACCATCCACGCTTTCCACGTTTGACGGCTTTGAGGTTCGGCTCACTGCCGCTGGACAGGGCGGGTCAAGACGGGGGGAAGGAGCACGCATTGCCATGGTGTTGGGAAGGAACCTGCTACCTGCTGTCGTCAACATCATGTACTTGCTGGGACAGGAGACGGAACCGAAGGTAGTTGTGGCTCCTTGTGAAACAACTGCCCGCAACTCGTATAGGAGACGGTATTAGCAGGCAAACCGCAACCTGGAAGATAGTACTGTAACAATGCTATACGTGATTAGGTAACTAACAACCGACGCTGGTTGGCCGGGATGGCGCCACATGTGGCTGGCTACTACTTACTCGTACCGCGACAGTTGGACTTGTTGATAGTGAAATCATTAAATATTATCAGCACCCGTCCCCGTGGTCAGCAATACCAACGGCGACTCTTCTCACAGTGTCGTTAGATTCGCCAATGACGTCGGTTGTCAGCAAGTGAGTCTAGCTGCCGCGGTAGTTGCGGCGGCGGCACAGAATGCTTAATGTACCCAGCAAGTACGCAAGGCACGATATTAGCTGGCAAAAGGGTGTCTTTGGTTCCTTTCAAAGGGTGTGGTGTTTTGGATGCCTTGCCCAGTGCACATGGCAAAGACGAGGCTAGCCAATCACGACACTGGCGCATGCTCACGGATCTTCAGGGTCCTTTGTGAGGCTTGTGCTGCTGCCCGACAATCGCGCGGGGAAGCAGCACTCTCCTTTCGACACCAATGCACTCAGGGGAGAACCAAAGGCAACTTTGGCTTTGACACTGTATCCCAAGAGCGCAGGTAATCGCGATTCGTGAAACTGATAGTGTCCCAGAGACCGTCCAGTTGAGGTTTGATATGGGGCCCAAGTTTGAGTAAGGCCAAATGGGAAATCGTGAGAGGTCAAGGTGCGGGTACGGCGCAGATGCATTGTCGCGCTGCGGAGGACCAATGATGGCGGCCAATCGAGTACAAGTGTGTCCCGCACGCATCCAAGATTTCGTCACAGTCGAGGATGGTTGAGGTTGCCGTGGTGGCAGTGTTCGCCGACCTCCACCATACCCCACCAGCCGGATCTGGTTCCTGACCAGCCAATGTCAGCCAAAACGGACCAAAGGGAACCTGAAGATGCGAGCCGTTGGAGGATATTTGCCAGGACCCCTGTCTGGGACCTGTCAGGATGTCCCGGACCTTCAGGGGCGGAATCAGAACCGCGCTTCCCAGAGTGGTTGAAGAAGGAAAGGGGGGGGGGGGGGGGGGGGGGGGGGGGGGGGGGGACTAAGGTATGAGCAATAACTACTGCGGATTTTTTTGCAATGTTCCATTCGGTGTAATGTTTTTAGGTTCAAATTAGCCCCCAGTATCTCTCGGAGGGTACCCATGCTGGCTAGATTGGTGTTGTTACAGTAACTGTCATGGAAAGGCCACAGTGAGGTTGACGATTACAACAAAATGGAACGGACGTGTGTTTCTCTTTGAGGGCACGCGTCTTCCCAGCCGCAGCCTATGCCCCATGACGTCGTAAGGCCTCCAAGTGGCCACTCTGCAACCCCTGTGCTGTTACACCGGGTAAGCACAGTCCCAACCATCGTTCTTGCCGCACCGTTGTGACTCCACTTCAACCCTTACTAGTCGAACCTGAATGATGCCCGGCCACTGCGAAATTGAGAGGCTGTCATATGGTGAAGAACTACTACAGTAGTACGGACCCAAGTAACTTACGGAACTTAAAGTTTTGTAGTATAGTCTTGTCCTAATGTTACTACTCTCATAATAAAGGTTCAGTGAATCATTGCAATGACACACTCAAGCTGCATCTACTTAGGTACTATCACAAAGTTGAAGCACGCAAAGAGGAAGAAACAAAAAAAAAAAAACCTACATATATATGTATTTTTGCGACCTGCATGCTTTGTCGCTGCATGCGCCATGAAGAAGGGAATGCAATGAAAACGGTACAGTCTTTACACCACCCCTGCAGTTGCAATCACCCCCCCCCTTCTCACTTTCCCTCTCTCTCTCTCCCTTGTGCTAAAACCCTACTTGTTGCACAGCCAGTTGAGTACCAGCCGATTCACAGACCCAATACTGGAACTGCTAGCTGCTAGTTGCAATAGAGATAGGGAGTAAATATCCATTCCCTTGTTTTGGGGCTTAGCGGCCTAGTATTACGGTTCGTCAACGGCCCTTCAGTGGCCTGAACTCCTACTTCAAGTCTGTGAACTACTAGATTCCTCTTTTACAAACACACCATACTTATTGCAAGAAAGATCGCTGCTGGAACTACCTACGCAGTAAGTTGCATTCACAGGGGTCAAGACTGTAGAACTAGTGTACAATGTGGTTGGCAGCAGCGCAGCCCGTGTACATTACAGTATTGTCCCCTGATTCTGCATATAATTTTGACATGGGAATCTTATGCACTAAATGGCGGATATGCAGTATCTGGAATGAGACTAGGCCCAAATATGCAACCGGTTAGTGGCCAAGATGCCAAAATCCGACCCTGTACCCTACTCTGTATCAAAGATTACCCTACTCAGGACCGGACCTGTAAGTGCATATACACTTAAAACTGTCCAAAATGAGTATGCAATATGCAGTTATGCAGTTGTGGCAGGGGATTAATTCAGACCAGTGTTTTTTATGCAGTAACTGGCGTATATGCAGTTCCTAGAGGATGCAGTTGCAGGGGACAATACTGTAGCTCGTCAACCCAACACGCTCAGAGTCGCTGAAAGATGTCACTTTACAGATAGTTCTAACCCTTTCATTTTGGCTTTGACACGTCTTCGATTTCTGCTTTGCCTGGTACGCGCCCAAGTGGATGAGCTGAGAGTCAGTCAAACTACGGCGTCTTTTCATTCGGCAGGTGGAACGTCCACAGCTTCAAGATCGATCCAGATAAGGTTGCCTCTCACCGTTACTTTGCACTGCCGAGAGCAAAGAAAAATGCAACACCAGATGATCTCATATGGCGGGGGATTCTCGACTGAAATTACAACTGCAATGGCGCGATGCTGAGCTTCCATTATTATCGCTGGGCATTGGGGTTTAGCTGAACAGATCCAGCCATTACACGTGTACAGCTGCCATGGCCCATTACCGACTCCATCCGCACGCACCACCACCAAAAAGAAAAAAGAGAACACACCAGTTCACCCTTATCCTACGACACACACAACCAAGTGTATAGTTCATCTGATATGTCGCAAATACAATCAACGCCGTCGATACCAATCAATACCAATGCGTGAATCCCACCTCGACACGACTATCCAATCCTGCCGTCTGACCAACCCGTCAGCTGGACGAGCGATCTGAACCGCATTTCCAAAATGCCATGTTGCGTCGGGCCAAATTGCCATCACTCATTGTCACTTTGACCAACTGCAGTGAACTGTCCATGCCCCACCGCAAGCCCGCAACCACAACGATCACGCACTGAATGAAAGGGAAAGCGCGGTGCCAGGACCTGACCAGCACCACGACAGGAACGAGCCCACACACTCTGTCTCTGCACACATCCACCTTATCTACACGAAACACTCAATCCTTGACGCATTACGCATATTCACATCTATCTCCGTATCATGCTCCGCTTCACTCCGTTACGTGTTACGAATCTCGCAAGTTTTGCCTCGTCTCGCTGGTCTGTTTTCGGGTTCCCTTTCTAGGTCCCCTTTCTTTGGACCAGGGGACGCCAGGTGGTAAGTTAGGCTGATGGAGAGGCCAGGGGTCTCTACTAGCGGTCAGCCAGTAGCAAGTATCCTTTTCCAAGCGAGACTTCAGTTGACTTGACGGGCTCATTTGTGCGACTGTGGGCAGACTGCACGAACCGCATGCTTGATGCTCGGCATCAAGGTTGCGAAGTTACGGTCACGATAACCATCTTCAAAGAGTCACCATTTTGAATTTCCAATAACGAGAGCTCCAAACAATTCTATTTGATGCGCTGACTTCATATTTCATATGCGGGGGTCTCTCTCATCGGCACCTTCCCCACCCTCCCCGCGGAACTAAGCCTGATAAGCAACCTTCACCGCTAACCCTAACACCGACCTTGGGTGGGAGTGACTTGGGACCCTGCTCAACATAGTCGCCGCAGGGGATTACACATTCGCCCTGGTCGGCTCATTTATTCGCAAGACAAGTCGGGGTCACCTGATTAGTCGTTACTGCGGTATGATGTAGACTAGGCTTTGGGGGCCTACCTGGTGACACTGTGGTTTTCCCTCCTTCTACCTACATCCCAGTCCATCGTTGTCG
The DNA here is from genome assembly GCA_009805215.1 of Neurospora discreta FGSC 8579. Taxonomy (NCBI): domain Eukaryota; kingdom Fungi; phylum Ascomycota; class Sordariomycetes; order Sordariales; family Sordariaceae; genus Neurospora; species Neurospora discreta. Next base: position 402,827 of record RANX01000013.1, read on the forward strand.
GGCAGCTGGATGGGCAATCGTTGCCCCTGGAGACAGATCCTGACAGGTTCGATGATGAACAGCGAGATGTCGCTTGTTGCACAACCTGTGCATCAGGTCCGTTCAGCTGAAAAGGAGTCACGAGCCGTGGCTTTCTGCTTCTGGAAAGTTAAGAAACATTTCTTGGACCCCTATTCCACCTGACGGACAAGGGGGAGTGAATTAATTGTTGTTACTCTGTGGTGTATACCCCATATTTTGAGTACTGTACCTGAGTTCTGGAAATTAACTGTAGCTAAAGGAGCACATTGTATCGTAGAGCCAACTACACGTGTAAGTACTAGGACAACAACGACCTACCTATTAGGTATGAAGGCACATTCTAGAATGACTACACCATCAGCATGGGCACAACCTATCTACATACCAGACTACAGACGACCAACTACTTCTAATTCTGTGTATCCACTCACAAGGCTTACATGAATACAACACGTCGATATGAAACTAACACAATGAAATCTTCCCGTAGCCAAGTATCTAGGAAGATTTAGACTTCGTCGGATCTCTGGATCTTACCTACACACCAGAGCTACACGCCAACGTCGCACGCAAACCGCATGTGGTAATATTAGCCTTAAGCAGTGGCTTGCCGGGTTGGAAAAGACGTAGATAAAATTCCCATACACAAGTCACAAACAGCTGATACCTAGGAAGGTTTGGCTCATTCCCGCTGCCTTTGACCTGGAAAAGAGACGTCACAAAGCAATACCTAGAGGTAGATTGCAAGTTCACGAAACTGTGTGATCGCCACCTGGCTACGTGGTACTCACCCATAACTTAGTGGAATGCAGTATCCATGACCAAAGCAGTCGAAGTCATGACTGACATCGGTATCATTAGTCGAATTGTAGTGTGGGAAAAACAGGGTCAAATGGTAGCTGTCAAGTACTAGATGCCACTTATATCTGGGGCATGGGCAGAGAAACACGGCAAAGCACCTACAACTGAGTGGTTCACCACAGCTCATGAAAATGGAACTCTTGTAATGGGAGTGAGGACTGCTCGGGGGTTTCGTTGGCAGCTATGTTATGTTGGTTGTTGGTCACAATCACGATTTCGAGGAAAATGTAAACCAAACACCAGCTAGATAGATCATGACAGAGTGAGCACCTCTATGTAGACATCTTTTCAAAAACCTTTCTTTCCTCTAGAAATAGGACCGTTGTGCACCACAACCGCATCCGCCAAACCTGTAAAGGATAAGACGAGGTTCGCTTGCCAACAAACATTGGAAATACACACTACATGCCTCTAGGTAATGTCATCCTGTAGCGTTCCTCGACCGAGATAAGCGATCAGTACACAGGATGGGCACGATGGAAGAAGACACGGGTTGTACCTTCTATACAGTGGATGTCGGAAGTAACCTCGGATATAAAGGAGCCGGAGGGTAGGTACCTATACTAAAAGGAACGATAAAGAAGAAGCGGGAAAGAGCGAACACTCAAAGCCTTGGCCGTCCCTGCCACCCGGTCCCTAGGGAGGCACAAGCAGGATATAAACGAAGTCAATTAGGGTCGTCGAAGCGGAGTGCAGTGTTGCTGGTGAGAGTTGAAGGATTAGAATATGTACTTCTAAGCCAACTGAATCTAGATCAGTTGTCCAATTGCCTGTAGAAGTCAACAAACACGGGAATACAAGAGGTTTACCAAACAGACTTGAAGGAGAGCGAACTAAAGACATGAAACAGGACTGGTATGAGTGGATGGAGATCAGTGAAAGAGCGGAGCGTTTGTCGAATGGTGAGTGAGGTGAAGAAAAAGATGAAGAGAGAGAGGTGATGGGGAACTGAAAAGGGAGGTGAAGCGGAGGTGAGGAGAGAACTTGAAGGAATTTTTTGGTCACTTTGTCAACGATCTGTGGCAAACCTCTAGCCCAATAGTTTCACTAGGGAATTAAAACTGCTCACGCTTTACAAAACGGCCAGTTTCTACTTGAAGTCCAAATAGGAAGAGACATCGATGAAATCCTTCATTATGCATTTATCATTTTTTCCGCTCATCTGCTCATCTGCCCTAGCTCTACAAGTGTATACCTATGTAACAACCTAGCTACTCCCTAAGCTAAGAACAATCAACCACCATTCTGTTACAACATAGAATACAATCATTTTGGATGTCCTAACCAATACGACAAACGATGACATGGGCACAACCCGCATTTTATAGTGTATATCGCACATAAACCCACAGTGGCATCACTCGATCCTTCTTTTGCTGTGCACGTGTGTTCATGAGTGTAAAGCCTTGAATGGCGCATAGCGCGCCCAAACCCCAAGACGCTTCGATAAAAAAAATCATGATGTTCCCCCTCGTCATCATGATGAACCTGGACCATAGAAAGAGGAAACCTGTTTGCTCCGGCTGTAACTAACCTCCTTCCCATTGCCTAAAGCACAATTGCCAACTCCGTCCTGTCGATGCCCTCCTCGATGAGGTTGGGATAATACGGCACCATAGCGTCCGCGCACTGGACATATGCATCGTTGTACAGACGCCAATATGGTGTCCGTACCTTTCTCGCCGGGTGGAAAAGACCGGCCCAGACGTAATTGAGGACCAATCCCGGACCAACAGCCATCCTGATGGCCTCGATAGCCTCAACGATGCGGTCGATAACGTGGGGGCTGGTCTCGAAAAGGTTGGGATACAGTAAGTTGAGCAAGTGAACCATGGCATCCTCGCAACCGAGACCGACAACGCCAAGGGCGATGTGCTTGACGACACTGGCCGCTGTTTGTCTGTGCACCTGGTCACGGTCAATGAGGGCGTCCTCCAGGAGTGGCGTGACGGCGTAGACATAGTCCTTGGCCATCTCGCCGATGTACTCGAAGAGGAAGGAGAGCGACTTGAGCACGCCGTTCTGGACATTGAGCTCGGGGACGCGGTACTCGTTCATGAGCGCGGGCAACACGGTGAAGGGCGCGCAAGTCTCGGCAACGATACCGATGGCGACGGCTGTGTTGACACGGGACTGACGCTCCTGGACGCGGAGGTTGTTCAGAAGGGTAGCGAGGACATCCTGAGGACCAATGGCCTTGGCGATGAAACCGAAAGTGTTGTTGGCAGCACGTCTGATGCCCTTCTTGTGAGCCTTGAGCATGTCGAGAAGCTCGAAGCAGATTCGCATCCATTCGCGGGCGTTAACACTCTCTGGACCGCGATCGGCAATACGACCTACGAGATCAATCGTGTTCTCTTGTACCTTTTCGTGTCGGTTACGAAGAATAGGGGTGAGGCGAGGCAGGAGATCCTTGATAGGGGGCTGCATCTGGCTGATACCCACGACAGTAACGATGGAGCGGAGAGCACCAAGAATAGAGCCAAGAACCTCGGGATACTCCTCACCAAGATACTCGTAAAGAACGATACCAAGTTTACCCATGAGGGCATCCTCACCGCATTGCTTCATGACCATGGCAATGCGGGAGATCAAATCGGCTGCTTGCTGTCGTACAGTAGCTGACTTGTTGTTCAGACGCCAAAGAATGGTGCTGACAATCTGAGGAAGGTAAGGCTTGCATCGGGTGCCTAATGCGTTAACCACCGAACCAAAGCCGTTGAGCATAACAATGTCCTCAACGCTCTGTTCCTGGAACGCATGTAGAATGCCATCGATAAGGCGTTCTTCCAGACGCTCACCAATATCGGCAGCACCGAGAGAGGCCACAATCTTCTCGACCGTCTCCACCGTCATCTTGCGATAGGCTTCGCTCTCGTCCTTCAGATTGGCTACGATCCTTTCCAAAATCTCACTGACACCAACCTTTTGGCCAATGTCAACAGTGGTCTCAACGACCTGTCGGTAGTTGCGCTTGTCCAGAGCCATACGCCGTACCCAAAAACTCTTGAAGAACTCGTCCAGCACATGCTCCTTTAGGTATCCAGCCGTTACTCCGTCGGTGGCGGCGCACTGTGAAATCACCTTTAGTACAACCTTCTTCATCTCTTCATCGGGAGAGGCAAATTCTCGTAGCAGAATCTCCATGATTTGACTGGTGTAATAGTTGGCATAATCTTCATCCATTAGCGGGATGATATAACCAACAGCCTTGAGGAAACCCGCCAGACCCTTGCCTCGCTGCTTTCGAGCGCCAGTCCAAAGGGGGTTGAGGATATCATCAAAGCTCTCGATACCGTAGGGGTTAGATGCCTCGGCGAGAGCTGCGATGGCCAGACTGGTCACTGTGCGGACCTTGGTCTGTTCATCGTTTAGGTTGGGTCCAATACAGTCAACCAGTTGCTTGAGATGGGGCAAGACTGCGCATCCCATCAAGATGGGGATCTGCTGGACGATCTTGACACCTGTGTGACGAGCCTGCCACGACTTCTTACTCCGGCACACAGCTCGCAAGAAGGGGAGCAGAGCTGGAATACCCAGAGCCGAGGCAACCACGGCAAAGGCTCTGGCAGTAGTGTTTCTGACATATTCATCGACATGATCAATATCTGGACGCATGACACTGATCATTGTGGCAAGACCAGCAGCCTTGCTGAGGTTCGAAATAATTTCGCGACCCTCAACACGGGCATAGTAGTCCTGATCGATAAGAAGTGGCTCGATAACGACGAGAATCTTGTGAACGTATGGTCGAACCATGTCATCGAGCTTGTACAAGATACGATCGATAACCTTGACGAGAAGATGGCGTTCCTGGTCCTCCAACGTCTTCTCCATGAGCAGAGGAAGGATTTGGTTAAAGAGGGGCCCAGCACCGAAGTTGCGAGCATTATCTGTCAATTGTCTGAGCGCAGTCTTTCTCATAGGAGGAGTACCGTTCTTGACCTTGAGCAAGAGCCTCATAATCTTTCTCTCCTTGAGCTCTTCGACACTCAAGCTTTCCTCATCAGCTCCGTCGGTAAGCTTGCCGAAATATGCCATATCTTCGGGCTTGAAGAATTGCAGGTCTCCCACACCAGGAATCTCCTTTGGTACCTGCTGACCTGTCATCCGTCCGCTGTCGGGGTCCTGCATCATGAAGCCCGTTGTTGGGGCCGGAGCCTGCATCAGCTTGTGTGCCGGTGCTCGCACGGGGGCATACCCAGGTGGCGGATCAAGAATCTTGTAACCTTGTTCGGGGCCTGGAAGCATAGCGTCCAGCTCCTCGTCGCTAAGTGGCGCATAGCGACCGGTCGCATCAGCGCCGAAAGCTGGGGGCACGACGGCCGTCTGGGTAGGGTGCATCGGGGTAGCTAGGCCGACATTACCAACAGGAGTGGCAGAAGGCGCCTGGTCCCAGCGGGATCGCTTCTTGGGTTCCGCCTCTAGAGCCCCTGGGGCGGGAACAGATGGTGCTTGATCCCACCTAGACCTCTTCTTGGGCTCTGGTGCCGGGGTGGCATCATCTGTCGAGGCGACATCCCATCTCTTCTTGCGCTTCCGACCAGCCGCAGCCTCAGTGGAGCCAGCCTCCTCGTTCTCCTTGTTACCGGAATCCTGAAGGGTAGGCTGGTGCTCCTCGACCGGGCCGCCCTCCTTCATCTTCTGTTCGATGGCCCGCCGTACGCGCTCTTCCTCTCGCTCAAGCTCGCGACGTTCCATGATTTCCCGATAACTTTCGCCTTCCTCAGTCGCACCTGCTTGGCGGTTGGCAGCAAATGGGTCGGCTCGTGTAGGGGTCAAAACGCGGTCAAATCGGCGCTTCTGGTAGTCGGTCTCCCTGTCGGTGATGCGGTTGCTCTTTTCGCCCCGGCCAGCCAGGGGATCATCCTCCTCGACGCCATCGCCGCGTGCGAACTCATCGATCTGAGCTCGGGTAGCGGTGTACTGTCCTACTAGGCGGCGGCCGGCGTCGGCATCTTCCATCTCTTCATCGTCGCCATCGGCAGCAGGTAGGGTAGTGTGGTAGCCCGCAAACTTGTCGCCGCTGTTGCGTTCATACAGGTCGGTGTCCCATATTTCTCCCAGCTTGGCTTTGGTGTTGCTGTCGGATCGTTGGTTGGCAGGATCAAAGCTGCGCGAACCGCTCTTGGCAGCAGCAGCAGCGTTGCGCTCCTGCTGGAGCTTCTTGATCTGCTCAAAATCCGAGTCCGACATGGTGCTGGCCGTATCCTCCTCGTGTCATGTCAGGTCGGGGTCGTCGCGAGAAATGTCCAGCGCGCCGCGAGGGTGATTGATGGTATGCGGTCGGGAGGAAACAGGACGTGAAGATGTGGCGCTGCCCGTGGGTGGTTGGGTGGAATCGGGTATGGTAACTGACGGGGCAGCTAGAATGGACGTTGACAGTTTGGCACTTGTCGTCGTGATAAGCTATCAATCAGCAAAGGAAAGACGGTGGAGGCAGAAGGATGGGATGCAGGTCACGACTGAAGACGACTGGCGCAGTGGATGCGGTGCACACGCTTTCCCTGAAATTTTGGCTAGCCAGCGACTGGTGACGGGACGTGAGAGCTGATACGAGCTTGGCAAGGCTGCACCTCAAGTTCCCACTCTAAGTGGCGCTCCAAGTGTGTTAGGTAAGCAGTCCAGACCTCGACGCTTTCGATCGCTGTGGGGAGCAGGGGCGGCGGGAGCTTCCATTATGATCCATTTCCACTGAGCTCATGTGGGGAGCACTTCCACTTCACAACTTCAGTTCCATCAATCTCACGTCTCGCAAGCTCGCGTCATCATTGTCTCGACCAGCATGGCATCCCAACCTGCAACCCCGCTACTGTATGCCGAGTTGCTTCCAAATATTCGCCAGATATCGCTGGCCATATCACTGGGCTCTGCAAGCGATGCGTCAACACGAGTAGTGGTGGCAGCGGATGGGGAGGAAGTTGAGCTTGAACACCATGGACAGTCACATACACTACATCTACCCTCAAAGGTTGCTCTTGGCGGCACCGTTCTACCTATTCAAAGGCCTGGCGCTTCTGCGCTTTCCTGGAGGTTACCGTTGGGTCAAGCAACATATACGGATGCATCATCAGCCGAGTCGTCCACTTGGACAGCCACTGATTTGAAGGCCGGGTCCGAAGTCGCTTGTAGACAATGCCAGGCCGTTGTTGTCAATCAAGACATCGTTAAGGTGTGGAAAGACCTCCCGAGTGAAAATTGGGCTGAGATGATGGAGTTTTGGCACTGTCACAAACCTGGTGACCACGATCATGACCACCACCACGACAAGTCAAATGGCGTTGCTGCCAACGGGCAGAGTGCTAAAGCGGATGACTCGAGTCTTGCAGCTCGAGGCTATGGTGCGAGCTCGGCCATTTCGGCGCAACAAAGTGTTGGGTTTGTTGATTTGACAACTCTGTCATTCGTCGAGCAGGACTGTTTCAACATCACAGTAAGTCCATCTGTAGCATGCTCATGACTTGGTCAACTCACCGTTCCGAATCCGTTCTTTTGCATATCACCAATCAGGGCATCAAGAAGGTAGCCAAGTCAGCTTCGGCCTCTCAATGGCATGGATACCGATACAAATGCCCAAAATGAAGCAAAAGTCTGGCCCCTGCTCTCGCGGGGCACTGAATGGTTGACGAACCTGACTTCTATGATGGGGCGCTTCCAGTCGGTGGATGACAGGCTGAACCCTCCGCATTTCGCCAGATCATTTTCAAGTCCTAAATGCTCTGGGATTAATTGGAGGAACATTCTTTTCCAACTCTTTCCCACCTGTAAACCTTTCCCCTCGTCAGTTAGTGCTGACCATCTTTTCATCCTTTAGTATTCACTCTCTACCCCTGAGCATGGATCACCAGATAGGCAAGTTGTTGCTTCAGACGAAAGCAGTAACAAGATTCGGAGCCTCAACGTGTTCTGCTCTTCCTGTCACTCCCAGCTCGGCTTTTACAATTTCCGGACAGCCGCAGTCACACTCCTAAAGTGGCAGATTTCCTGCGATTCTGTGTCCAACCTCAGCCCAGGGCTTGAAGAGTCTCTCGCCGCGACTCTGATTTCCACCATAGCACGATCAGGATCCTCCAAGTCGCTGTTGCTTCCCATCACAGAGACTATGACAACCACAGAGGAAGAAGGGGTAGGGAAGGACCAAGTTGCCCACGTATGGGTGCTTAACAGCAATATCGTGTATACATCATCTGCCACGGAGGCCACGGTCACGAGGCCAGGAGCTGGAAGTGGCATCTCGGCTATGAAACTGCTTTATCGGTTGATTCCTCGAGAGGAGGCTGACCGCATGCTGGATTCACTCACTGGCGATGCCCAGGAGGTGAACATTCCGACAAAGGCCATCAAGGAGGTTATGGAACGTCTAGATAGGAGTAACTGTCTGTTGCCTACCACTGAACGGGTATTTAAGGAGTGGAGAGTGGGTTTACTGAGGCGATGAATCCGGAAATGGGAATATGTGCTCCAGTTGGTATATATGGGCAACAAGGCAGCCCCATCGGCGTTTTCACCACCTCAAACTTGACTCTTTATCCTTTTACTGGATCGTAACGTTCGGGTTGTTGTCGTTTGGATGGTGGCGTCCGGTTCAGCTGTTGGTATCACTTCGGCAGCAACCATTTTCCGTTTCCTAGTCATCGCCATTGACCTTGACGTTGTGGCGGCCGTCTCTTCGCTTTCTTCGATCTTGACCACCGCTCCTTCCATTTTCCCGGATTTGGTTACGGGCTCAGCAGTCATAACCACCTCTTCCTGGCTTTCCTCTTCAACTTTCACCACCCCCTTCTTCTCTATCTCTAGCCCTGCTGCTTGTTCCGAGAACGACTTGAGATTCGCAGTAAAGAGGACACTCTGTGCCCAACCAGCCTGGGGACCCCAGATCTTCCTGAAATGGTCGCCTACGGCCTCATACATGGCCTTATTGAGCGTCTTGGTCTTGGACCCTTTCCCACCAAATTTGTAGTCTCTTTGGGCGATCTGCCAAACGTGCGTATCGATGGGAACAGACTCGCCCCACCCAAGACCCATCAAGCACACACAATCCGACACCTTGGGGCCAACGCCCGGCAGAGTCAGCAGAGCTTTATGAGCCTTCTGGTAGGTCGGTGGATCATCCATGTCAGCCTCAGATTCAACAGGCTCCTTCTCTTCTGCCCCTTCTTCCTTCTTTAGCGAAATATCCTCCTCAGCCGCTCCCAACGCAGGAACACTCGGATTCCTCAGCCTCAACAACCAACTCTCTCCATGAACCTGCGCCACACACGCCGCCGTATCAGCAATGTACTTGGCCCTATACCCAAAGCCCAGCTTCCTCAGATGGGCCTCGACCCCTTCCCCCGCCAACGCCTCCGGCCCAGGGAAATCATGAAACGCTTCGCCCTCCACGGTGGCCACATAAGGCCCGTAGTGCGTACACAGCTTCAGCACCATCTGGCTGATGCGCGCGATGTTGTTGTTACTGCTGCAGATGAAGGAGATCAGCGTCTCCCAGGCGTCCTGGTTGAGGATGCGGATCCCCGTGAAGGCGGGCGCACGCCGGGCGAAGTTGGCGTCTGAAAGGGACCATTGGGCGTAGAGGGTAGTGAGGGAGTGAGAGAGGGCAAAGTAGTTGTGGAGGAGGACGGAGGTGTCAACTTCGACCTCTTGGGGGTGTTCATGTTTGGGGGTTTCTGTACAGGTAGGCCATGTCACTTTGTAGTGAAGATGGGTGGGATCCTGTTTTAGGGAGATGAGACGGCCTTTGAGGACGCAGTGCCTGGGAAACCGTTAGGACTTGATATCTAGGACAGGAAAAAAAAAATTTAACAAAAAGTAAGAAAATGGTGTGTATTCGGACCATTGTTCATTTATCTTGCGCCATCTGAAGGACTGGCCGCATCGGAGTGTCGTTTCGATGCAGAGCTCTGTGAGACTGATAGGCAGTTTGCGCCATTCTGTGACTTTTTGGGTTGCCATGTCGTACTACACTTCTAAACTTTGCAGACAGAAAAAAAAATGGTGTGATGTCCGCTATACACTACGTCTAGAGGTTTGAAATGAGGTTTTGCCTCCATCACTTATTGTGCAAGTGGATGGATTACATTGGTTCCTTTCTTAAAGGTAGGTATGGACCCAAGAGCCTAACCAGGAATTGATAGGGGACAATGCACTGGAAATGCCCTGCGGTGGTGGCCATTTGCTGAAAGGTACAACTCCTCTTGTTGCCACGCCAGGGCAGGGCGTCAAACTTCTCCTTGTGGATAGCCCAAGCCAGTGAACCGAATTGCACGGAAACAAAACGCGCTAGACCGAAAGGGGGACAAGCGCCCTTCTGCAGTAACAACGGCTGCTGGAAAAGTTGCAGCCTCGCGATCGACAACGAGAACTCGCAATTGGAAGCTCAAGCAAAGCCACTTTCCATTTCATCAAAACACCCCCAGAACCATTTCCCGCTTCTTTGGCACAACCATCTCGTACCGCCTCTTTTATAATCTAACGAGACTTGTGTTGACCATGAACGGGGACACCTATTCCTCCAGAGGTATGTTGGCACTGACCGTGGCTATCTGCTAGATCTCAACTTAACCGTGGCGAAACAGACAGCGGCCGACACGGATCGTCTCGCGACTATCCGGTAAGTGTGCCTCGTATATACAAAACTGACAGCGTTTATTGCTGCCGTTTAAAGCTAACTTATCGGCAGTCCTCGAGACGCGACCGCGATGACAGACGCGACCGTGGAGATCGCAGCGACCGAGGCAGTGGACGCAGACGCTCTCGCTCTCCCGCCGACTACCGGAGCAGTCGACCCCGTCGCGAAGACGGCGATTTTGACGCTTATTCATCGAGCCGCAGCCACCGCGACCGCGAGCGAGAAGATCGATACTCTGGCCGCGACCGTCGTGGACCCGATCGTGCTGAGAGGGAATGGGATCGTGACAGGGGCGCCGACCGTGGTGCCGACCGTGGTGCGGATCGTGGCGCTGACCGCGGTGCCGAGCGTGGAGGTCGCAGCCGGAGAGACGATGATGAAGGCGGCCGTCGCCGGGAAAGAGATCGTGACGTGATGGGAGACGATCGCCGCGGTGGAGGCAGAAGGGACAGAGAGGCGGACAGGGAGCGCAAGAGGAGTGTCTCGCCGCCCCCTAAGAAGAGGGAACCGACGCCAGATTTGACCGATGTCGTTCCTGTTCTGGAGCGCAAGAGGCGCATGACACAGTGGGACATCAAGCCTCCTGGATATGGCAACGTCACCGCTGAGCAGGCCAAGCTCTCGGGCATGTTCCCATTACCTGGCGCCCCGCGACAACAGGCCATGGACCCGACTAAGTTGCAGGCTTTCATGACCCAGCCAGGTGGCGCTGTCAACAGTGCCGCCCTCAAGCCTACGAACTCCCGCCAGAGCAAGCGACTTATTGTCTCGAATATCCCACCGTCAGCCACTGACGAGAGCCTGTTGGCCTTCTTCAACCTTCAGCTCAATGGCCTAAATGTCATCGATAGCGCCGATCCTTGCGTCCAGTGTCAAATATCCCCCGACCACAGCTTCGCCATGCTCGAGTTTAGGAACAGCCCGGATGCTACAGTCGCTCTGGCCCTTGACGGTATCACCATGGAGGCTGAGGATGCCGATGGTGCTGCGGGTACCGGTGGGCTCAAAATTCGTAGACCGAAGGACTACATCGTACCTGCAATTGTCGAGGATCCCAACTACGACCCTGATTCAGAGGTCCCTTCCAGCATTGTCATCGACAGCCCCAATAAGATCAGCGTCACCAACATCCCCGCATATCTTACCGAAGAGCAAATCATGGAGCTCCTGGTTGCCTTTGGCAAGCTCAAGTCCTTTGTGTTAGTCAAGGATAAGCATACAGAGGAGTCGAGGGTGAGCCTACAGGTCCCTTCTATCAACGAGCACACATGCTAACATGTCCTAGGGTATCGCATTTTGCGAGTATCATGATTCTTCGGTCACATCTGTCGCAATTGACGGCCTTAACAACATGATGCTGGGCGATAGGGCGCTGAAGGTTCAAAAGGCCAGCTATGGCATTCAACAGGTAGCCGGAGAACTGAGTGTGAATGCCATGTCCATGCTTGCTGGTACCACCTCCTTGGATGGCGACGTCAGCAGGGTCGTGCAGCTTTTGAACATGGTTACAGCGGATGAGTTGATGGACAACGACGATTATGAAGGTTTGTTCGGCGTTCCTGTCCCATCAACTGTTTCAAGATGCTAACATGTGCTTTTCAAGAAATTCGCGATGACGTCCAGGAAGAATGCGAGAAGTTCGGAACTATTGTTTCCCTGAAGATTCCCAGACCCACTGGCGGAAGCAGGCAGTCTGCTGGTGTTGGCAAGATTTACATCAAATACGAGAATTCCGACCAAGCAACAAAGGCCCTCAAAGCTTTGGCAGGCAGGAAGTTTGCTGACCGCACGGTGGTTGCGACATACTTCCCTGAGGTTAGTTTTATAAGCCTTGCTTTGATTTGCTTCGCTCAGTCATACTGATAATACCTACAGGAGAACTTTGATGTCAACGCCTGGTAAAAAACGATAAGCAGTAGGAGAAGGGCTATGTCTAACTGTACTAAAAGGAAGAGCAGTAGTTGTGCATGGTATAGCCTGATTTATTCGGTTGATGGCGAGGAAACAATCAAAACGTCATTAGTACCAAGGTTCGGTCAACTCCTCCAAGTTATTGTAGGAATCTCAGTGGCGTGTACCGAAGTTGATGGGAGTTTCAGCTGCAGGTAGCATCAGGGCGCTCGCAAAAACAGATATTACACTGTCAGTATACACATAAGTATACTTTGATGACTGTCGCGTTTACACCACATCATAAATCACAAAGGGAACTCGCGGTGGGGTCACTTCATCATCATTATTTTAGTCTGAATAGTCGGATTCGCCAACCAACACCCGCCACAACGCGCTCACTACGCATGCCATGACGACCCTTTGATCTCAAGCTTGGAAATTGATTCCTAAGAGATTAATTCCTAAATCTGAGGCAACGTTAGCCTCCGCTCATCTCGAGTTATGCCATAACAAAAGGATCTTGAGAGCTTGATTTTCAGAAGTCCGTTTAATTCATCAAGTCCCAGAAAAAGGGACTTTAACATAAGAGGTACCAGAATAAAGTATAAAGTGTGTATCATCAGGATAAGGAGGCTCGAGGGGAGGAGGTGTAGAGGGGAGCAGCAACAAACTTACCAAAATGAATTGGATACCAGGTCGACCGTTATGATGATGATTCCCGAAGCTAAGCACAAGTGCGACGATGCATGTCTCTGAAGATTATGACCGAATGCTGTCAAGCATCGTGGTCCAAACGGGCAAACGGCCGACCTGGCGATAATTGGAGAAAGATTTCAAGTGTGAACCTTACGAAAATTTTCGCTAGACAGCGGTTTTATGCGTGGATGAGCGAACGAGGGAGATGCCAGGAGAGCAAAGTTCAGGTCAGGTCTCCGCTCACGTGATTGTGGAGCCGTGATAGCGGAATTCAATGCCTGGAAGCCAATCCAATTGCCGACCCTAACAGTCTGACTAAGCAAGCGAATTTTCCCAGCCCACAGCGAATATTGCACGACCGCCAAACCGTTCGCCCGGCGATAACTTCTTCGTACTTCTCTGTCGTCGACAAGCCAGCCGAAGTCACTCCCCCGACAACCGCAGCACCACCAAATCATCCAAAATGGGCCGTATGCACTCTAAGGGCAAGGGCATTTCTGCCTCCGCGATCCCCTACTCGCGCAACCCCCCCTCGTGGCTCAAGACCACCCCCGAGCAGGTCGTCGACCAGATCTGCAAGCTCGCCAAGAAGGGTGCTACCCCCTCCCAGATTGGTGTCATCCTCCGTGACTCCCACGGCGTTGCCCAGGTCAAGGTTGTCACTGGTATGTTTATTCCCGAGTCCTCCAGATTATGCTGAGGCGAAATGCTGACGGTGGTGGTTCTGTAGGTAACAAGATCCTTCGTATCCTGAAGTCCAACGGTATGACTGCCTACTACTCCGACGAATTCCCTTGAATATGCCCACGCGGAAAGCGAAACACACCGAATCGCGAAGATAATCCCCGGATTATTATCGACCTTGGAAACTCGACTTTCGACGCAGATGGGCTACATCCCGCGAGCGAACCTTTTCGGCTCTCGCTCAGCCCGCCGCGCGCGTAATCTTCGTTGTGCACCGTGACGGATGAACGATATGGGACTTGAGCGCCAGACGCAGAAGAGACGAGTGAAAGAGCTGGGAAACAAACAACATGTCAAAGACGCATATGCCTCTGTTTGGTCAGATTGGCTGACAGAGTGATGCTATTTACAGGCCTTGCCCCCGATCTCCCGGAGGACCTGTATATGCTCATCAAGAAGGTAAGAAAGGCCCGCCGTTATCTTGATACTCTATCACCTGGGGCCAACTAACGTCATTTGACTATAGGCTGTTGCCGTCCGCAAGCACCTTGAGCGCAACCGCAAGGACAAGGACTCCAAGTTCCGTCTCATTCTCATTGAGTCCCGTATCCACCGTCTTGCTCGCTACTACAAGACTGTCGGTGTCCTTCCCCCCACCTGGAAGTACGAGTCTTCCACTGCCTCCACCATCGTCTCCTAAGCGTAGAGCACGCGCCGCGAGATTTTGGTGAAAGAGGATGGGCAACCAAGTCGAGATGGAGTGATCTTTGTCGGCTTCTATGGGTGTCTTCTTTTGCAGCATGCTTAGCATGAACGTCTGGTCGATCCACACAAATTGAGAAGGGCGTTGGGGGAGGAATGGAAAGGAAACTTGCATTCTCGGAAATCACTGCAGAGAAGAAAGGCATGGGATGCAGTCTTGCTGCTCAACGTGCTCAAATCATATGCTAGTCGGATGTCTAGCAGCACCCATGATCAAGACAAAGTCAGCTGGGGTTTTTGTCAAGAAAAATACAAAGCCTCGATCCTCTCGCTTCGAGTTGTGTCCTGGTTATCTTATGATTACTGTGAGGTGAAACCCCTGCTACCCTAAGCCATACTTGAGCGCTCTCATGTTGTGTCACCCCTTAGATTCTGTCACGTAGACCATATACCGCCCGTTGTTTACCCATGTTTCCCTTGAAAAAAAAAAAATTGTAAAAATTCATGAACGCCGAAGGAGCTTCTTTGACTTTTTTCTTCGTAGACCTTATGAGAACTGCGGCCTCCAGTACTTGCGTTGGCTCAATCATCTGACTGAAGCCTTCTATGCGCTAGTTGAACTACCATTCGCGCCACCACCACCTTCATACTGTTTCGATCGCTGGAGGAGGAATTCGCCTAGGGCCCGGAGGGGGTCTTTCGGTCTATTTTGTTCAAGTTCGGTTAGCAAGTAGCACCACCCCAATAGTTTATTTGCAGGTAGACCACCCATGAGGGAGGGTGTAAGGGTGTAACATACTGCTCCTTAGCCAGCATCTTCATCCCTTCCAGCAAGTGTCCCGTCACCTTCGTATTCAAGTACTGCCTCACCGGTGCGCCATGAAGTGTCGGTTCCATAGGCATGCCTGCTGTGCCTATTGACCCCGGTCCCTGTTGCTGACCCTGACCAGAATCCTGGGGATGCGCAGAGGCAGCTCGTGACGAGCCAGCGCGCTGCTGATACGGTGGTAGTGGTTGTGATTGTTGGTCTTCGCTTGTCAAGCCGTTCGTTATAGCTGTAGAGCGGATCGCGCTCGGTCCTTGGTTCGCGGTGGGGTGTGCCCCTGTGGGACTTGGACGGCCGGGAATTTGGGGGATCGGGACCGGAGAGACGGGGTGAGGGGGGCGGTCGGGGATGTGGTGGTGGCCTGTTAGGTGTTGTTGTTGCTGCTGCTTATGTGGAGAATGATGGTCAGTTCTGTGCCTAGGCTTTGGTTTCCTGGATGAGGTGGTGGTTGGATTTGGGCAGTCAAGGTCGAGACGGCGTATGGGGACGAATGGCTTGCTAAGGTTGGGCGAGAGGCATGGTAATGGGCTTGGTTCGTTGGAAGACGTGGAGGGAAAACGAGCAGATGGATGGATCATACAGTTGGTTGGTCGGACTGAGCATCGGTCATGTTTACATCTTCTGTTGGAGCATGTCCTGGTTGCGGCTCGCTGGCGGCCATCTTTGTCTTGAAGTTAACAACAAAGAATATACGTTGTGATAACGGCAAGTCGGCCGAAGATATACCGAGTTTTGTTGTGATCCTGGGGGAATATACGTGGTTCAAGCCGTGACTTGGTGAGGTGGTGGTTTGCAATGCTGTGCTCCAGAAAGCTGATGCCCGTCTGGGGGAGCTCTGGTCCCATGCAGCTCCAATTGCGTCTGGAGTGTCGCTTGCGCTGCGTGCCCCACTGTGTTACACGCAGTCACGGGACTTCGCGTTGAAGTTTTATCGCGGTCCGTTTCAACATCTTTCTACACACGTCACTCCTTGATCGTACCTTTCACTCGCCTTGGTTCCAAGGAGCTGTAAAGGAAAAGTGCTCAGCTGCTTTCTTCTAACCACCGTGGATTCTTGTTGATTTCAGCCGGTGTACACCATGGTTTTCAATCCTTCAACAACCCTGTCATCAGAGATAGAATGGACCGCTATGTGAAGAGAACAAGACCGTCCCAGACTTCCAACAGTCATTTCGCGTTTACAGCTGGATGGACCAACACCAATAAGAGACCTGAAAGGCCACCAACAAAGAAGCGTCGAACCGATCAAATCAGGCAGAAAGATGAAATTGAAGACGATGACTCTTCTACAGCGTTGGACAATGACGAAAACGAGGATCGATTTTTGGCAGATCAAAGTCGGGACTCGCCCCTTATTCGCGACGGAAAGACTGGAAGTGGTGATGCTGAAGATGGCGATGACACAGAGACTTCTCCAGCAGCGCACCACCATACGGCCTTAGAGGATAGTCTGCCCGAGGTCAAGGTTGACAACCATATAATCGAAGAATACGAAAAGCTCAAGTCTTCCCAAGTCGAGGTTAGTGAAGTCAGCGCGGAGACACGGCTACAGACACGGAAATGGGTCCGAGGGCAAAGTTCGATCTACGTTGACGCTTTCAACCTTGCCTTGGATACAGTGCTGCAAGACGAAGCACATCTTTTTGAGGAGAAGGAAAAATGTGTATTTGAGAATTGGAGAGCGTTGAGCTATGAAGCTCAGTACATGTATGGAACCCTGCCATGGCGTGACCATCTCTGACTGACACTCTTCAGGTATGTCCGTCTGTTTTTGCGCAAAACAGCTTCTTGGCATCGTTTAGAACGGCTGAAGCATTACCCCGACATATCGGACATGGAGAAGGCAATCGAGAGTCTACTGAAGCCTCGACAGTTACCAGAGGGACAGTTCGTGAAGAAGCCCGACGAAGAATTTGGGGCAGAACCGGGGCATGTCTTCGCCGACACGTTCGCGTTCGCCGATGATTCAGCATCGCACATCAAGACGGTCGAGCAAGCTGCACATCTGCTCTCTCTTGATGAGCTCAAAACTCTCGCAAAGGATGCCAAAGTTCAAGGCAAGAACAAAGCAGACCTCATCAGGGCTTTCTGCCGGATGTGTTCTCAGCAGTCAAGCCTCATGTCCGTTGGACTACGACGGTCCAGCACCAATGCCTCGATGCACTCGTTGGACTCGACCTCAGAAGAGGCAAACACGGAGAAACAAGATACCAACCGAAAGGCGCATTTCCTGGACAAGATCCTTGCTGTTACTGGCCCGCTCATCAGACTCTCAGAGTCTGTCTTTAAGCTATTTGAACGTGTTCACTTGGTTTTCTATCGGTCTACCGAATGGACAGAAAAGTCCCTGACAACAATCATCTTAGCCAAGATTTCGAAGAGGAACTTTCCTGAATATGTCGTCTGTCGCTCATCCAACATCTTTCCATCCCGGCGGTCTCTCTTGGAGTTCGAGAATTCAATGCGTCTCCAGTTCGAGGTAGACACCATCTTGGAATTCAGCGGGCCGCCGGGAGCAGAGGGGAATCGCAAAGTCGTGAAAAAGTTCGAGAGCATAGCCCCTCGTTGGAGCGAGCTGCTTGCTGAAGCACAGAAAATGGAGATCAAGAGATATGAGTTCGGCGAAGGAGGGTATCTTCGCCGTTTCAGTGCAGGACATGCTTATACGAGGATTGCGCACAAAGCGGCTGAAGCTCTTGGCCGCTTACATCGGTATCAGGACGAATATGATCTTTTGGTCGAGCTACTGAGCCAACAACTCTTTCACCTTGCCCGGCGAGGTGCTTGGTATAAGCGAAAGGCCCTCGTTGAAGAACGGTATATGTGGGAGCTGCAGCAAACTCCTACAACCGCATTTTCCGAAGCACAAAAGAATCTTCAAAAAAAGCGGTGGCGGCAAATTGCTCTTGCAACTTGCGAAACCGCCCTCCAGGATCCCAATTGCCATTTGATTTACCATTATGATTTGCAAAAGCGTCTCATCAGACTTGAAAAGCAACTTAACATTCCGCGTCGGCAACAGCACAACTTTGACCATGCCATGCTACGAGATCCGGAGGAGCACACAATCGAGGGTACCCAGTTGGTCCGTGAGGACGCAGGTCGTGGCCAAGGAAGTACCAAGACTATCTGGCTTGACGAACTGGGTGACTTGGATCAGGAGGGCAACCTTAGGCATGTCAGTGTGGAAGAGATGTGCCTCTCCTTCTACCGCACACAAGGCTGGAAAGGATATCATAGTGAGGGTGGGATTCTGCGGACACTTTTCGCGTACTTGTTCTGCGACATCCTCTTCCTCTTCGTTCCGAACGTCTTTCAGACCGCTTACCAAACCTGTCCTTTGGATCTACATACCGACGCCTTCTATCCAGCCCGGGCGAGTGAGATCAACCACCGGTTGGTGGAAATATCTAATGGTGGAGCTGGTGACCTTATTCGCCGGGTCAACGAGCAGCACCGCGAGCGTCGCACCTGTATTGTTGGATTGAACTGGGATTACGAGGTTGAGGATCTTATCCAGCTGGTTTCCTGCTTCGAGAATGAGGCTCTTGCCGCCATATGCAAGGTCATTGCACAGGATTACAAAGCTCGTGGGGGTGGTGTGCCGGACTTGATCCTCTGGCGTACTGCACATGAGTCAAGCGACATTCGAAAGGAGCAGGCTGAGAACGGCAAGGGAGAGGTTATGTTTGTGGAAGTCAAAAGCGCCAATGACCGGCTCAGTGACACACAACGGCTATGGATCCATGTCCTCTCGGCAGCGGGCGTACGGGTCGTGCTGTGCAATGCTGTAGCCAAGGATGTGAAGACAATCGACTGATGATCACTCCAATCATGACACCAGCAGCAGCAGCAGCAGCAGCAATACATAGCAGCATCGCCAGCCTCTTCGGTGCAATCGCTAAGGAGATCAAAATAGCAACATCATTTCCGGCTCAGGCTGTACCGCCGTCTATAACGACATGGTATTGACGAGGCGGTCGTCAACACATAATCACATACGAAAAAGCTTCACGTCCCATCCCGAAATAATACCACGCTGTTTTGTTCGCCCCAACCACAAGTCCTGATCGCACATCATGGTGTGCACTTGTGATGCTAAGCTGCAACATGCGCACGCACGTGGGAAAAAGCGGAGGGGGATGTTGATCAATCAAATTCCAACATGCCAAATATAGAGCAAATTATTCAAACAAGCAAAACCACCCCAAACTATATCCGATGCGGTTCAGATACTTCTCTGACCTTTTCACAAGATGAAACCTGTCGCGCCGCGCGCGCACGCATTCCGCATTCCGTATTCTCCTCCCCAAACGAACCCCCTGTCTTGCGATTCGGTTTCAGATCGACAAGCGTTTGACTTTCCGCCATACCTTGTCCGCCTTGCAACCCAACATAGTGTACAGAATCCCATAATTGGGCGCCAGGGCTTACTTACTTGCCGCCCTATGGAAGCCGCTTGAGAAAAAGGAATCAAAAAAACAACCTAAACATAGAAACTTACAGATTGTTTCGCTGCCAAGTTCACGGTATACAGCTTACAATATAGTCGGAAATTTAATTTCTACTTGCATGAACACCTACTTTCCCTACCCGTCCAAAGCAAGCTAGCGGTAAATAGTCCCTGGGCCACCAAATCAGGCAGTCAGATGCTTGAGACCGGTTGGGAAGGGCATCCGAACCGCGAACGGGTTGCTACCAACGCGCGCTGTCACCCCATCACGCTGGTTATTTTCATGTTGAATGGCAGTGTCTTGGATGAACGATGGGACATCCACACCGAGCGGACTGCAAAACGTGCGGCTTCGGCTTTCCTCACTTTGGCATATGTCCACACTTTACAACATCGAAACATCACAGTTACAGTACCTCAGTAAAGGTACCTACTCGTTACCCAGAGAACAATGGCAGTGTGCCGAAAAAAAATCTGTCATGCAGATGTGTATGTCGGTGCCATGTCACCATCCGGGCCCCCTCCGAGATGTCCTTTTCAAGTGCCAGTGTAAGACAGACCCAGTTGCGAACGTTCAGTGGGCGAGATGAGGTGAGGTGATTTGACTGATTTTTCGGCTCAGGGGTTCGATATCACACGCCCAGAACGTCTAGGCGAATTGCAGAAGTTGGAGCGGTAGAATAGAGAGCAGTCGATCGTCTGAAAGAGAAAGTAAACCTTGCTTGGGGCTGGGCCGTGTCGTCGGAAGGATATTCTCCAAGTCGACTCACGCCGGTGACAAGCATTCGCCGGACCAAGAGCCATGATACAGCCAGCCTTCATCATCATCACCATTACTTGTTTCCATCATCCAAAGGCCCTCCAGTCTATCCCCCAAAAAGAGAGAAAACTGTACAGCAGTTTCAGCACCTAACCCTTCACCTTCCAGCTCCCATTCCCACAACTCCCGAAGCAACTTAATCTTTTTCTTGTGACGTCTCACCAATCATCTACCCCTGTCTCGCCAGACCCATCATTCGTCGACTAGACAGGGATTTAAGCGCCCTTACACACACGCAATCCACACCACGACAACCAATGCCATCATTGCCTTGTCTCTAGATAACCAATCATGGGCGAGCAGCCCCGTTCTCACGACACGGTAGACCACGGTAGTGACCGGTAGACAGGGGATGGGGGCATGGGTTTAAGCGCCGAGCTTGTGGGAAGTCTGCCAGTGAGAAAAGGCTGGGAAAGTGAAGTGGTTGGGATAGTGAACTGCTTGCTGGAAGAGATCCTCGTCAACCCAGCGGGAAAGTTGTACATGAAAATTGAGTGACGGACAAATCCAGTCTCAAAAGCTTTTGGTGGAAGTGTTGGATTTACCTACCTAGAGTGAGACGGTGAACGGCAGTGCATGATGTTCTATTGCTGAAGGGCTCTACACTTGCTGAACGATCTTCAATGAGAGAGGTCAGATGAGCAGTCTTCCAGTTCGTTCAAATTTACGATCCACGCAAGCCATCAATAACACTGAATTTATCGACATGACATAATCATGTTCCCTGTATAAACCCAAAAAAAAGAAAACAGAAAACATGATGTCAAAGTAACCACGGGATACGTATGGACTCCTCATCAGGTCATCTGTCATTGTCAGTTGGGTTAAGTAAGCGCTCTGGGAGAGCTGGGCATTGGAAATGCGATTTATTGTGGTGTTCATTGCCCAGTGGAGACTAGTATGTACCTTCTACAGGCCTCCAAGATCGCAACCTACTCACGCCAGCCATCAAGGCGGCCACTTCTTCCTGTTTGCGGGGTAGCAAGCCGTCAACAAACAGTGAGGAAGCAAACGGATCATCGACAGGTACGCTGATCAAACATGGGGGAAAAGATATTCTTGTGTTCAAGACCCGACGACATGTGTCGCCGCGGATTCCTATTGTAGTCACTAACTATGCAACATGGATTTTGGGCTGGGTCCAAAACCACCGAAAATGGCCATTATCAGACCTTGTCCTGTAACTCTCTTCGTCCTCAAGCAAACTCCAAATATCCCTTCCATATGCTCCAGAGATTCCCTATAAATAAAAATCGCTGACAAAAGCCAAGCCAAGACTCCTCCTGTGGTATCGTGGTTCAAGTTCCGACCTGACCGTTCGGACCGCAAAATAGACCCAATCCCATGGTGGTGGACGCCGCCAGCAACGCCGATGAACTCCATTTGACTCCTTGATTTGTGCACCATTCGTAAATGACGATCCGTAGCTTTGCGCAAGCCGCATCCCCTCTTCTTTTTTTTTCTCTTTTGACCCCTCTAAGCGTTGTCGGTTGAATGATTAATGGGCCGTGAAGGTTTCAGTAATTGCACCGCTCCAGGCAGGCTGCTCTGCAATGGTATTGTGGTGGTAATCAAGTTGGCGGTGATGACCAGCACCGTAGATGATTCAGCTGTTTTCATGACTTGATGGCTGTGTCGGCGTCAATCTTTCTTCGCTTTCCCTTGGGTGCGGGCGCCATTCGTGGTGTGTAGGTCACTGTTCTTGTAACCACTTCGCGGATGTGGCGTATGCTAGATCGTGATTCCTTTGCGACCGGAACAGAGGTGGGGTTGCAAACAGCAGGAGCATCAGATGGCGCAGAGCGCTTGAGGCTAGAAATTTCGGCAAACCGCCGCAACTTGAGCGCCGCCTCCCAATCGAAAGGCGAGCGGACAGATGCCGCACTGAGGGGTGTTCGTGGCGAGTAGAGTGCGGAAGTAGAGATCGCGGGTGATGCAGGGATCTTGGTGCTTGGGAATACCGCAGCGCCTGTGGCTGGAGCTGACATCGGATAGAGCGAGCTTTGGGGAGTCGGTGGTTGAGAGATGGTGATGGGTGCTGGTATGGACTTGTCTTCCCTCTCGTTGCCGACGTTCTGCTCGTCCTCCTTTTTGTCCTCCTTTTTGTCCTCCTTTTTGTCCTCCTTTTTGTCCTCCTTCTTGTCCTCCTTCTTGTCCTCCATCTCTTCGGCCTCGATTTTGATTTCGGGCTCCGAGCTCACGTTTGAGCGAGCTGTTGATGGCGCGCTGTCAATTTGTCCTTCTTTCTCCTTCTCAGAGTCGTCCGTAGTGGCGGATTCAACCGAAGACTCCGAGTCATGGCTGCTGGTACTGCTGGTGCTGAGGCTGCTAGCGGTGCTTGTCCGGTTTAGGGACACCTTTCCTGTTTGCGGTGGCGAGGCTAGACTGGGAGAAACGAGTTGCATGCACTTAAGAAAGTCGAGGTAGGCGACTGGTGGCGTAATGGGTGTCTTTTGAAGATCGTGATCCACCTTGAGGGTTGCGCTGAATGGCCCGGCAGAAGGAAGGCCTGTTGAAGGAAGTGCAGATAAAGGGTCACGGAAGGCTGATGTTCGCGAGATGGCAGACAGAGGAGTACGATCTGATAGAGCCGAAGGAAGTGTCACAGCGGAGCGAAGCTCGTCTGTTGATCGGGGGATATTGGGGAAGTTCGCTGTGACCGGAGTCGACAGCTTGAGGACTGGTTTGGTAGACATGTTGACGGCAGATAGGCTGGCAAAATGAAAGGCCTGAAGAGTGTTGATCTTGAAATATCGTATGGCGTTGTGCGCGAGCCCACCGGTTGACTTGCACTTGGGCGATAGATGAAGAGGGCCGGTAGGTGGGAAAGGGAAAGAATGCTGAAAAATGTGCAGGAGATGGTGGGCAAACGGTTATATGAAGAGGTTGAGCGAAGTGAGGGCCCCGGAGGCGGTAAAGATGTGAAGGGGTATTCTAGGCGATGGACGAGGGTGTGCTTCAGCAATCGGACTCGAAACAAGCGAAGCTAGAACCAAATCCCCGCGGCAGCAGAAGGAAGAGTAACCCCGGCGTGTGATGCTGGTCTTCCTTGGTGTCCCTGCTCGTTTCCAGAGCAGTGGGTTTGGCTCCAGGGTCGGTCCCGCTGTTTCTTTTCTTTTACACTAGCACTTGGAGCTAGCGGAAGGCAGGCGAGGAGCAGTGGTGGTGTGAGGCTTGTCTGGTGATTGGCTAGGCCCGTTATGAAGACCAGGTGGGGTGGTTGAGCTAGGCTTTCTAGGGAGGATGGTTTGTTAACTCAAGTCCAGGGAGCTGGTTCGAACTATGTACAGTAGACAGACGGACGAAGCGGGGGAGGGATCAAGGTGAAAGAGAGGAGAAAGCGGGAAGTGCTATACGCCACCAGCAGCAACTTGTCAAGACATGAGAGGATTACTGAGAGGGAGGAGTGTGAGAGGGAAGAAACAGAGGTGGTGAAGTTTGCAGCCAAGCGCGATTTAGCCAATCAGAGCGGTTCAAAAGTGGACGACGGCGGCAAGCGATTTGGCAAGGCGGCTGTGAATGTGCTGAGATGCCCGCCGTATGCTTTAGTGCGACGCTGGATGGATGCAGCTTACATCCAGAGCTCCAGATTTTGTTTCTCTGTCCGGTGCGCTGGCAGCGTTCGCTTGGTCTGGATACGTAGGGAGGGCATGTTTGGAGAATGGGATAGGTTGATGAAGGTATCGCCAAAGAGGATGGAGACTTACACAAGTCCAGTGGATTACCTCGTAATCCCCTGTAGTCTTCTACGCAGTTGCGCAGCAAAAGATAGGGCTCTGTGTGCCTCGGAACGAAGAAGCGCCTAGGCAAGATCCAATACCACGATCCGACGAGGAAGCGCAGAAGGATACCGGGTGCAAATGCGGTGCCCGCGTTCTTGATCGACTGTCTAAAGGGTGGTGATTCCCAAGGGGAGTTCCCGAGTGGATTGCGAGGGAGGCGGAGTGAAACGCCCGTCGACGTCCTTGGACCCAAATCACTGAACAAAGACGGGAAGAAGAAACGAAACGTCTTGGCCCGGGGTTTCCGGTGTCTTTGCCACGAGCGCGGGAGGGAAGATGATGGAGATGGCCAAGTGCCCTGGTGCTGGCTGCAAGATCGTGAGGTGAATCGTGATGGCGTCCGTCGGTAGGTACAGGTGGAAGACCCAGGATAGGGTGCCGACAAGACACGCTGCACGGGATGTGATTGGTGGTGTTGTGCTCGAACCTGCAGCACCAGAGCGCTAAGCTCATACTTGTATTCTTAGCACAGAGGGCCGCCGACGCCGCTAATTGGTCAGGGGCTTACTGTGTGCTAGCGTACCGACAAAAACACCTGAACGTTCGTCGGGTGGAGAAAGAAAGATGACCACAAGTGGGAAGTGGAATTTGCACCTCAGCTTGTCCCGTGTGTGTCGCAAATCAAGGTGCCCGAGAACCGTGTTGCTGGTACTGCGGGTGTCGAGAAAATAGAAATGGTCGACCAGCGGAAGATCTCCCGAAATGAAGTCTGCCCTTCAGGTGACTTGACGACGGCAAAGTCCGACTCGAGAACTGACAACGAAATGGCGGGTTAAGCCAAGGGGATGAGCTGGTTCAGAGACGGAAAGAACAAAAGCTGAAAGTTTCGAAAACAAAGATGCGCGAGGGAAGGAACCGGTCCAGTCCACCAGGCAGAAGTTATGGACGAAACGCAAAGGGCAAGTTATCAACACTACTGACAAGACTCAGAAAACCGACAAAAAAAAACAAGAAAAAACTCGTAGCTGAGATGTTGGCAATGCTATTCCCGTTCCTGTTCGTCGCCCTTCGCACTCTCTTCTATATACACATACATCGATCTCTCCCGTGCCACTTAACCGCCAACTAGTCGTCTTGCAAGATGGTCGCTCCTTGATTATGGAACGCCAGTACCCGTGCCAGTATGCAACTGTGGCCGTCCCAGCCTCGCGGTATTCTCCCCATTCCTCATCTTCTACGTCGTCTAACGGGCCCCTACTGGGAGCGCGCGCCAGCTGGTTTGACTCGCTATCGCCAAAGACCACAAGTTCATGCCTCTGGTCGTCGAGATGCCTGTTCCAGAGCGCCAAGCGGCTATCAGTTCGCCCGGTTTGCGGTTGCAGCCGTACTTTGTCCCTAGCCAGGCCGCCTTCATGGGCTTGTTTTGGACGGTTTAGGGCGGATATTTGTCCAGAATCGACCAACACGGCGCGCGGCTGTTGATGCGCTTAATTTGCGACAAACAAATCATCTGCCAAGACTTCTCTTGGTCAATTTCCCCGGACTTCCGCATCTGGATCTGAAGGAGAAGTCTAAACGCCTTTCGCGTCGATTGGCTGCTGATCACGACTTTCTACCCCTTATTTGAGCGCCCGCTCATGACCCAATCTGCCTTATGAAATTCGAGTGTACTTGTTTCCAAGTCTCCTAGAGCGCGCGCCTGCTGCCATGGCAACGTGCTAGACCGATGCTCTATTGTTGAGGCGGTTGATGCGGGTCGCCACTATGAATGCTCTTGCCGCAGCCTTGGAGTCATCGCAAGTGCGCAACACCAAGCATTTGGACAGTCGCCAGGCCGAATGGCCGCCTGAGAGGGCCCGCTCGATACGGCCGCCTATCTGGTTGTTCATATGCCAGTACTACCTAGGATCTTGGTAGATCATATGGGAATCTCATTAGCTCCCAGAGATGAAACACCATCGTGGGGGTTCTCGATGGCCAGTTTCAGGCATCACTCGACAATAGCTGTTCCGTGCTTTCTCCTTATTACTGTGTGGATAGCATGGACTGACAGAGACCAAGACAAGCCCCCCGGTTCATACTTAATGCTCTAACATACCTCGGCTTCGCGTTGATTTTACAGTTGCAAGGCGCTGTTCGTCTCGTGCTTGCCACTTGCGACATCAACTTATTGTTTCGCCGCGACCACATACTTCCATTACATGAGAAAACCTCTAGAAAGCATCCAAAACTTGTCATTTGGTTGACAGTGTACTTTCCCACTTCTGAACGCTTCCATCGACGTCGCCGAGGCTATGACAAACCCGCGTCCGTAGCTCTAGTCTTAAACGTAGATGTCACATCAGCCGCCCCAATCCAAGTGGGCAATCCTCAGCAACACGAAGTGGTAAACGAGGAGGGCACACACTTTTCGACTAGGTAGGCTTCGTCCGGACCAACTATCTCATACATATACACAACATGCACGGTCCTTTGCGCTGGTACGAGACTCTGGAGGCACAGCAGATAAAATTGCTTGACTACCTCCAATTCGTATTGACTCAATAGGCCAGTCAAGTCGAGTCGGGTATCGGACTTGGCTCCAGCTTCGACGGACTGTTATGTCATCATTCACTCTCCTCTTTTGTCTTCGCTGCCTTTCCTCTATTGTCTTCTGACTGACATTCGCGTTCGTTGAAGTCGTGGAACAGAGGAGATGTTATCGTCAGACCTTCACCAATGAGCCGCTACCTGTGGGTGAATATGACGTCCGGTGCCCGGCGGAGATCTGACCTCCCTTCAGTCTTCAACTCAAGGTTCCGACTCTCGACTGTACTGCACACCCATGAACTAATGAGCGTAGCACTTGGCGGCCTTTCATCTGCTTGAAAGTAAAGTCATTTAGACTTCGCCTGCTTGGATAATCGGTGAGGGTTATTGAGGGTTAAATCATTTCCAGCGGCTTGATCCTCCCCAGCGGCGGCAGAAGATCTTGTGACAACCTTCGGGTTTCGGGGCTCATTCAAACCAATATACAATGATAATTAGGATCAGGATAGGGAGCCGAGAGGCAGCGTGTCATGCATGCCACCTTGTCTGCTTATACACTCATCGACTCAACCGTCTGTCTGGTCGTACCTTCCCCCAAAGTGGAGGTTAGAGGGTAGCGTATACGAGAAGAAGTGATGGAGAGTTATGAGTAGGAGCGAGCAGCAAGAGGTACCCTTCATCAACATCGGAAAGCCGAGATATTCGGAACCGAACTACCACAACAGCCCCCAAAACCGTAGTCCTCTAGATTTAATGAGTGGTCTTACGACTCGCTAGAAACACAGATATAGAAGTGTAACTCAGCTACTGGAGAGGTGCTTTGGCTGTTTCCGTCACCTGTCACTCAGTATGGGCAGTTTCGGCGCCGAGTTGACGGGTAGAACCGAGCATCATCCACTCGTGCTTCCGATGTTGAGAAGCTGTTTGTGTCTAGGTAGTCATTTTACTGTCCTCAGACTGCCATTTCGTCTGTTTGTCGTCGTCATAGTATCTTCAAGCTCGGGAAACTGCGATAACTTGGTACACTAGTACTTACGCTACTCGCTCGCACTCCTGAATCCGGGTTGGAATAATAGTATATAGTGTAGGGACGGACAGCCAGGACGTGGGATGGAACGAAGAGAAGAGTAAAGTTACCCAGCATTTGTTTCAGTTCCTCCCACCCGTCCCTTCTGGTATTCAGTGTCCGGCTTGCAGGATGATGACGCCTGGGTGCTCATCCTAATCATTTCTTTGGTCCAGTACTTTTCGAAGCCACCCAATTGGACCAGGACAGACCAGTCAGTCAGCAAGCTAGGGTATCACACCCGCTTACCCTCCAGTCCAATACTCATCCTTCCTCGGCTTCTTCATCTCCGACACTCCGAAAGAATAGTCCTTCTAGAAAAGGGCAGGGCATCAATGTGGTCGCTCATCTCCAAGCATGTCTTGTCATTCCGCTTGTTGTCGTTGAGTTCCTTTCCCTCGGCCCTTTTATGCCCGGAATGTTTGAGCACTACCTCGCCACCTTTTTTTTTCGTTGTACATACTCGTTTATGGGTCCCCAAATCTGCCAGTCCTCCCCCTTCCTTCCCAGATGCTGTCCAGCCAGTAATGGCGAAGGCATGGGAAGACCCATTTCTGGTGTGTAGAACTCGTAGTGGTTTGATATCTCTTTGATGAAAACTCGAGAATGCGTGCTGGTGGTTAGTGGTGTGGCTGATTGCCCTTGCTAGAGTCAGCTAGAGGTAACACGCGGGAAGTGGAAAACAACACGTGGAAACCTGGTCAACAGGCGATGAATGTGATATGTGCAAGTCACGGGATAAGTCTGGGGCTGGTAACTTTTCAGCACTTTCTTTCTGCCTCATTGCGCAGATAAGAGGTTTGAATTAGTTCACATGGGTTTTGTGGCTCATCGGTCAACTGATTTCGACCAGCAACTCAATAGTCATTTGTTTCTGATGCAACAGAACTAACTGGAGCTTTATGAAGATGGAAAGATCCTGATTGCCTGTCTGATATGAAGGATTCCCCGAAGAACAACGCCGCATAAGGCAAGTTAATGCGAACTCGGTCATGCATGGGCAGTGGTTACTGTGATGGTTATGTATAGGAAACTACTTAGGTCCATGGGGTATCACATGAATGTATGCATTTGATCAATCAAAGAGTTAAACTGGCTAACGCAGCCAGCATGACACGCAGAGAAAATCGTCGACATAAGGTATGAAGATTTCTCATTTCGCCATGACGCAGACAAGGTCATTGACTTCCAACTAAATGCCTGATTGAGGATTCACGAACATTCAAGAACGGATCAAGTGTTGAAGTCTTTTGGGGATGTCGATGTGATGAAATTAAGGATCAGTAGCATCGCAGGCCACGAAAAGCTCTTCGGTCCCTGGCGGCATCTGGCCAGGACAGGACTGGCCCAGCTCATTGCAATCCTTACATTTTGGTCACATTGGTCAATCCCAACTTCCCCCCCCCCAAAGAGGTGAGCATTCAGGATTTTTAACTCCAGTGGGGATTGACATGGTGATGAGGAGAACATGGGGGAAATTTCTGGGTGGGGCTCAGCATGAGCGAGCTATCTCATCTCGTGATCTGTGAGAAATTCCTGCGATTAACACTACGAACTGGATTATCAAGAGTGCTAGATGACGACAAGAACAAAGGCAGCATTCCATGAGCAGAGGAGACAATACGAGGTTTGAGTGGCACTGTTTGCTACTAACCAAGATTTGAAGCTTGGGCAAGACGTGTGAATCCGAGGATGACATGATCAGGAAGATGGATGTTTCGTGAACCGGAAGGAGCAGCTTGTCTATGGGGTACTATGAGGCTCTCAGCGTCGAATAGCAGAGTTGAAGCCGACTGCTCGTCTACCATTCGCCCGAAGTGATCGAGTTGGGCCAGGTAGCTCTTTGCGGAACTGGGAACTGAGTGATGGATGACAAGTGGATGCAAATAAGGGAGTCGTGCTTCGATGACGGACGACGTGCATAACTAGCTTCCTGCACTACGGTTGCTGATGAGTGTCTACGCTACAGCCGGGACGACAAGCACACCACAAGGGGGACCGGATTTGAGTCTTGATCCAACCAACTCTGCAAAAACTTGAATCGATTGCGTATCATGCGCCTTGTGGCCAGTGTGCTGGGGCATAAAAGGTTCGGTCGACGGTGCAAGTCTATACGCACTGCTGGCTTCGTCTTTGTCCAACAGTCTTTGGGGGGGGGGGGGGATGATCAGCCATTGGGCCGCGATGTGGGCTGTGATGGCGGCCCGGACTCTGTGGTGGCGGACTGGTCCGTTGCAGGATACACGATAGAAAGTTCCATGTTACAGGACATGGCTTTTGTGCTACTACATGGAAAGAAAGCTGTGCCGAAGCAAGTCTGGAGAATTGTCATTTGTTTCGAGAAAGACGTGATGTTGTTGCACACAGATGAGGTGATGCAGGGTCAGAGAGGCTGTCTTGACTCTTGAGAGGGGTGCACAATTAGTGGAGGTGGAATGCGGAGAAGCGAAGGGATGCTCCCTGCCCCCGCCCCACCTCGTCGCCGGCAGGCTGAGGGCCAAATGGAGGTCCCGCCGTCGAGCGAGGGCCTGGGCCCCGGAGCCCAAATGCGAATTTCTGGCCGCTAGGGCCTTCAATTCCCGATTGGTGTTTGATTCGTTGTTTTCGTTGTCGCTTGTTTTGTTTTGGTGGTGACGGGATGCTTGACTGACACGACTGAATCACAGAGTGAGAGTCAACAATGCCCCTCTCGAGAGGGAACAGCCGAGCGAACCACGTCAAGAAAAGCAAAGCATGCCAGTGGGAACCGCGACCGGCAGTTCCCGAGGCATGGGTAACAGTCAACAGCGTGGATTTGCAGCCAGTAGATTTCATTCCTTGCTACGCTTTTGTAACAAACAACCAAGGAATTATTCAGAAACGATTTCTCCAGATGCTTCTCTTCACAAAAACACAAGGGACATGCGCAGAGCAGCACGGAGAGCCGCAGCCCGCAACCTGCAACGAAGGCCCGACGAATATCATCCCGTCGTTCCCCATCTGTCCGAGCCGCCACCACCCACCGTCGCAACGCAAAGTCCTCAACCCCAGCGCCAAGACCGGTGGGCGACATGGGCCGCAGTCAAGGACAGCGAGGTCTACGCGTACACATCGCACAAAATCGTACAAGCAAAGTGTTCAAATGATACATGGTATCATCACCTGACTGCGGACCAAAGACGTGCAATCCAGCCAGCCAGTCGTGTACCGCGCTATCGGCAGTCTGTCTGTACCGTGACATTGTACCGATATCTCGCTGGCTCACGGCTACAGCGACGTCCATGTTCTTTGTTGACCGAATTGCTACAGCGGACGGCTTCGTTCACCATCCAGTCAGATTCGTTTCCGGCATACGGCACACGGAACACGTAGCCCAAAGGGCACCTCGCCGAAACAATGCCGGCTTGCGGCGCAGCGTCGTCTTTTGCGAGGACAGCATCACC
Organism: Neurospora discreta FGSC 8579; assembly: GCA_009805215.1. Classification (NCBI taxonomy): domain Eukaryota; kingdom Fungi; phylum Ascomycota; class Sordariomycetes; order Sordariales; family Sordariaceae; genus Neurospora; species Neurospora discreta. The sequence goes on from RANX01000013.1 coordinate 434,150, forward strand.
ATGGCGCAGTCAAAGTCAGAGCCTTCGATGCCCGTCTCTATCGGTTGCAATATGTAGCCAGACCACAATGCTGCCTGTGGGATGGCAAGAATGGATCTTCCACAGGGGCATCAAATTGAGTTTCATACGATAGATTGACAGTCAGACAGAAGCTACCAAGGCCGGTCGACCGTCTTGTCCGGCGGGGTCGCGTCGGGGGGTTACGAGGCCACGGGTGGAGCATGATCAGGCCCCAGCGGACCAGCAAAGTCCCGGTTTCTGGTTTCTGACGTCTGCTGTTGTGGTCCACACCGACATTTCCATTGGGCTGGGGGTGGAGGCTGGAACTCCCGATGAGTTGGCCTCGCTGCTTCCTGCATCCCCGGTCCTCTTGGCCTGGCATTCCTGGCCATCGAGAGGGCGCCTTGGATTTGGAAACATGCCCAAGCTTTTCCCATTTTTACCAATTGAATGTACATACTCCGTGGCAAAGCGCAATTGTCAACATCAACCAACAACAACCATTGCCAGATGCCCACAACGACCCCCGTGTTTAGTAGCTACACTATCAGGGCTTTGCGAAGGACCGGAGACGGCCCCAGGTTCGTATTAACCGGTACCTGAATTGTCATCATTGTGGCTGTTGATCACATGGCAAGCAAGTATCACCTCAACACCACACGCACAATTGAACCGCCGCATGAGCGTGGCAAGGTCGCCGGTTCAAACTGTCGAGAGGTGTTGTGGTCTGCTACGATGCAACGGAAGCCGTTTCTCCTGACTTTACAAAAAAAAAAATCCCGACTTCGTATGTGACGTTGCTCGGACTACACTTAGGCGGCTTTCGGATGTACCTACAGCTCAACTAAGCTATGTTTAGTTGTGTTTCCTCGAGGTTGTCCGTCTCTAACGGGTGGTGTATGAAGTAAAAGTTGATAGAGGCGTGTGTCGATCAAGAAGGCTACTGTGAAGAGAAACTGGCCTGTACGTTGGTAATGTATTCTAAATATACTCTGCAGAAATATGGTCTTTTCGACACGATACCATATTCTATGGGCAGTGTTGTCATGCTCATCTTCTGTGATTTTCGGTTTTTCTTTACAAATCTATAAGCGATTTGTGATCACTGTCGGGCAGGCAAATAGTCAGATCGTTCCTGACTATGAAAACTCAAAAAACAGAGAAGTCGGGGACGCGTTCGATGTTGAAGGCGCTGTCGTCCAAGCCATGTCCGCGGAGCCTGTAGAGGTAGTCTAGGATCTGGCGATATGCACCTTTTTGGCCATCACTTTTTTTTTCTTTTTTTTCCTTTTTGTTTTCTCACCGGGGAAGGTGAACCGTGTGAAGAAAAGTCACCACAGCCTGCTGTGTGCGGCTCTGCCTATCCGACCGATTGTGTCTCGCTTAACGCTCCAGCTCAAGGCACCCAACCTCTCCTCCCACACTGCGTCACAATCGAGATATCAGACAGATACCAGTCGCTAGTGAGAAAGGGAAAAGCACAGATCCGGAGACAGGTCGATCATTACCTAGTCAACGTCGCATTGGTCACAATAATATAGAGGTTCATCATGCTGAGTACGGTTCTGGTTGTTTTGATCCGTGCGATTCTCAGTCTCGTTTCTTTTCCTTCCTTCATTCTACGACTCTGCGAGATTCCATTCATCTCAATGCCGCATCCATTGCTAGCGTCCACAGTCTCGGTGCAGGGGACTAGTGTTGACACGCCCTAGCCCCGCACGAAGCACCCAGAACCTGGTGAAATAAAACTCGTGCAGCGACACCCCCAAGCTGGGTCCTCACCCGTCGCCCACCGCCCGGCGCCAGCCACTTGTCTTTGAACTCGCCGCTGGCGGGGCCCCACTCGGCAGCTGATTCATCCAACCAGATTACTAAGTTTAAGAAGTCCGGATGCGCCCTCAAATCATCGTTCGCATTTCCCCTCGTCTCTCCTCCTTCACCTCGCACAACCAATCAGCCCACCAATCATTCACTCCACTGCCCAAGGCTCTCGAGCGAGCAGAACAGGCCAAAAAATCTATCAAATCAACGGCTGCGGCCATCGACTCCTGCACAAACAACCTTTGCAGTCCAATTGGGGCTGTCTGAGCAACTCTATTTACGCGCATTGCGCATTTCCATCGCATCTCATTCGACCAGTCAGCGGTGCCTGCTCAGTCACTTGCTGTCTACCCGTCATTGCTGCCTCGCGTCGCGCAAACTTCGAGATTTCGATATCAGTATCGCTATCAGGCAGAGATTGGCACAAGGTCAACCTACCTAGGTTCCTTTAATAGTTGGTCGTCAGTTGAATCAGTCCCGACGAATCAGTCTCAGTCGCAGACCAGCTGCAATTCAGACATCGGACCCCAAATCCACCCGCCGAACCTGCCAAACGGACGGTCTGCAAATTGGAGACGGGAGCATCCGACCAACCACCAACCAACCCAAGGAAACGTCGCTTTAAACTCAACCACTCAGCGGCCACCTTTGCGCGCAAGAGCCACTCACTGCCAGGCTGCCTTATTAGCCTTGTACATGCTTAAATCGAAGGTAAGCCCCGTCATTTCATGTCAATTTCAGTCGTCTCCGCCTTTCGTCAATTCATCAACCCATTCAACATCCCAAGCTTCCCGTACGTGGTGTCGACGATGGTTCAACCCACACCGGCGCATAAGCTCGTCAAGATGCAAAGAGGTGGCGATAAGGGCATGGTTCGGCTCTATGATGGTCGTGGTCGTCCGAGCAGAATGGCATCGATTTGAATGCTTTTGCTCGTTGACTTCCACCGCCTACCTCGGCGTCCGGTTGCAATCACCGGTCTGTCTTTTGCATGTTAAATGCTTCTGAACGAGAGCTACCATGATGGCGTCTCCTGTGCTTGATGCCGACCAGAGACCGGGCCTGGGGGCGGCAATCCACTCTCCCCTTCTGCGAAAGGCAGAGCAGTTTGACATTGTCTCCTGATTAGGAGAGAAGCAAGGCTTGTACTATTGCATTTTGGGACGCGAATGTTTGAAAAGAGACTGGAGACCAATCTTGGGAAACAACTTATAGGCTGCGACAGTCACACTGACGACGAAATGGGAACAAAGTAGAAACACCAATATCCACTTTGAGTTATCATACCCGCACTGCTTCAACCAGTCACAACCCGAGCGCAAAGCATCCCAAAGACCCTTCCCGACACAGCAAATCAATTCAGGGCGCAGCGACCCTGCGGATCAAGCATCGCGTCTGATTTCGAGACCTATCACCAACGCGAGCCTCGATATTGGCCTCATCATTGGCCGTGACAAGGTCCCGTGATAACTTCCGCCTGCGGTCCTCAATTACTGGGCTGCTTCCTAGCGTTTTTGCAACGTCCCTGGCAACGGGCATTCATATTGTGCGTGAATCTCCAGTTCTCGGGGATTTTTTTTCTTCGTATCGAGGACTGTCCAGACTTGGTGCGTCCACAGCCGTGCTTCTGAACCGCTTTGTGTAAGTCACGACAGACACCCCGTTCACCCATTCGCTTGCCTTCCACCTGGGATTCCTCATGCTTCTCCCAAGCGTTACTCCCACGCGTCGTTTCCTTCCCCTCCCGCTTTTGCGGGCTGCACACCATCTTCATCTGAAACGGGAAGCGGCACGTATCAGTACCCTTAACCTGTCATTCGTTAGGCCATCTCCATCTATTTTGATGGTTGAGATGTGTTGGCCTTGTTGCCCGTGAGAACCGGCAACTGTTCATCTCGATCATCTCCATCAGCCACACACCTCATTTTGTCTCTGGAACTCCTGCCAGTGTTGCTGACTTTCTCTCAAGTATTCTCTGTTTATCTGCCGCGGGCAACAGACAAGTGTCGCGTAACTCCAACGCCGTCAAATCTTCTTACGGTACGTTTGCATTCCTTTTCTCTCTTCCTCGGTTTCGTTCATCGGGTCACCCCCAGCCCTGTTGAGCTTGCATCGATACACGACATGTGGATCCTTCGGTTGCTGGGCCAGTAATGGATGTAATCCAAAGAGGCTGTGAATCCTAGGTCGAGTGCTTCTTTCCATGGCTCGTTCAGACGCTGAAGATGTGTCTGCCTTTTTCACCTCGCGATAATGCATACTTCCGCGGTGTCGTGCTCGAAGCTACGCTACTTTTGTCTCGAGGGAACAGGTGGACGAAGCCTACCAAAGAGGCCCAATGACTTCATGGCCGCCTCAACTTTGCTAGTGGTTGAGACCATTTTCTGGATTTGGCACCTCTTCTCTTTCCCCCACCCCGGGGTCTTACGGTTTCCTCTTTCGATGCTGCTCTGCCAGGCCCAGACGAGGGCGATGATTGTGTGTGCTGAGCTGGTCAACTAGGGTGGGCCTGGCTCGTGCATATTCCGTCATGCATGCCAGCGCATCAAAGTGGCCGCCCCAAGGCGCCAACAGAAACTTGCCCACCACTGACTCGGCCCAGTCACATCGTCATTGCCCGTTGTCCTCTGTTTTCTTTTCCCGTTTTGGGTTTGCCAATGGCTTTAACTGACACTCACAGCCGGATAGGCCTCTAGAAATACTCGAGACTTTAGGGAGAGTATCCACGAAAGCTTGACGTCCCGCCTCCGCTCGACGCCAGTGATCGCTACTCGCTTAGGCGACATCCCAACTGCAGCGCTGCCATCAGCTTTTATCGCTCCGTTCTCTAGGCGTTTTCCGTCAGCACCCTGTCCTCACGTGGCCTCGCTCATTCAGGCTTCCTCGTCTCGTCTCAAACGGCTCAGGACCGAGCCACCCAGCATTTGCCCCGCGACATCAGCTTGCATATGCCGTGTGTGACCAATAGCAAGCCTTGCCTTGACACTTAATCGACTGCCAACGCATCAACTCCAATAGATTGGGTGCACATCCAGCCCAATCCACAGGTACAAGGTTACTTCTCTTGTACTGCACAGCATCGCGCCCAAAACAGAAGCTTGGTGTTTTTATCTGAGCTGCAGGCCATCCTGGATTTAGTCTGCCTGGTAGCACATCTTGTTACGACCACAGACACAACTTTCTTGTCAGCATTCCTCTACCCGTACTCGGTAGCATAGCAGCACTACGCGAAATCACTTGGGTTCATCTCGTCAATAACACCAATTTATCGCGCCTGCCGCCAATCATCACGGCTTCAAGTCGGACCCTTTTTCAATATGATGGAATACGCCCAATACCAGCCGGCGCAAAACAGCCATTCTAACCCACATATGCAAACGGCATACTCCAGCTCTGCGGGTGGAAACAGCATCACATCCCCATCGAGCCAGCATCTACCTCAAACATCGCCAATTCTTCAGACCCAGCAGCATCAGCCTTCGCCAACTCAAGGTCACAGCATGTACCAAACTCAGTACGGCGTGCCCCAGCAGAACATGCACTATGGCATGCCCCTACAGGCTGCAGCTCTGGCTGCCACCGCGGCTGCGTCAGGAACCAATTACCCTAACCCATACATGGCAGCGGATCCAAACCTGCAGCAGTCACCTAGAATGTCGGGTGTGAACTCTAAAAAGGACGTCAGAGCGGGACCCCGATCTCCGCAGCAAATGAACAGCATACCTCCAGGACAGCGCCGTCTCAGTCAGGTCGCCAGCCCCGGTGTGCCTAATGCGCAAGCGATGCTTAACCACGCCTCTAGGTCTGCCGTCCCGCCGCCTATGACGGCCGCGCAGCAAATGCCCCCACCTCAGTCCCCAGAGATGGCTTCTGGAGCCGTGGAAGAGTCGCCTCTGTATGTCAACGCCAAGCAGTTCCACCGGATCTTGAAGCGCCGAGTCGCTAGGCAAAAGCTGGAAGAACAATTGCGGTTGACAAATAAGGGACGCAAGCCATATCTCCATGAGTCGAGACACAACCATGCCATGCGACGCCCTCGTGGTCCTGGTGGCCGTTTCCTGACCGCCGACGAGGTTGCGCAGATGGAGCGCGACAAGGTCAATGGGGACGTGAAGCAGGATGGCTCGGAGCAGTCCTCGGTAACAGCAGGATCGAAAACGACTGGAGGAACCAAGAGGAAAGCCGAAAGTAATTCGGGTGCCCCGAACAAGAAGGCGAAGGCCGCTCCCGAAAGTCCAGAGGACGATGACGCTTCGGACTGATGGGGTAGCGTGTACTCGGGAAAAGGAGCAACAATTATCAGATTCTATACCCAAGTCCAGCTCTCAGTCGAGAGTCGGAACTATGACGTAATGACACAGGGCCATGCTTTCATTATCGTCTATACTCTTATATTTTCGTCGCCTGGGCGCATGAGCAGCAGCGAACAAATGGTTGGCGAAGAGTTCGGGGTGGGCGATATGCATGCGCTCGTGCTTGTTGAACTTCACAAACTGGGTCGAAACCTTTTTTGCTTCTGCTTCGTAGTGGGTGATGGTGATGGTGGTGGTGGTGTTTGGCTATAAAGAGCAGCTACATCGTCTCCTAGGCTATACATACTTCCTGCATCAAACTCACAGTACAGGCTCTTTTTGGGAAGGATAACGTTCATTTTTCTCTTTTCAACACTGTCATAGCGCGGAGCCTCTTCTCTCTCGAATTTTCCCCTTTCATCCTTGTCAATATTTCCTGTTACCGGTACTATTACACCTCGCCTCACAGCACTTGCACTAAAAAGCGTATATTTCATATGTTTCATGGGGAAGATTTCAGGTTAACGAAATGGAAACGTTGCGCGGATGGGTGAGCTGAACTGTACTTGGACTTGGGCTGCACGCACGCACGGATGGACGAACGGATGGACGGACGGATGGACGGACGGATGGATGGACGGATGGATGGACTTTGGCGGGCGGCTCAATTGTGTTTTTGCGAATTCTATCAGGTTGGGAACAGGACGAATGCGGAACAGGACAGGACAGAAGGACAAGACTGCATGAACTACTACCTTTGATATTTGTGTTCTTCTTGTTGTTTATGTTTTTGCTATCAAACCTTTCTATACTGGCATTGCGAGAGACATCAAATTTGTGTGTTGTTTGCATGAACTCGCGCAGCTCGGTGATGAGCCTCTTTGCCTTGTGCCCTTCTCCACTCCTCTTATTTGGTATTGGTACATCTCTTCTCCTTTGACGTACATGGAAGCTACGATGGCTGTCTCGTGTAGTTGAGGTATAGTTGTTAAAGAAAGATTAGCGTCAACTTCGTTGTTAGAGTAGATCGAGGAAAAGTTGTGTATTTGAGGTATTGGTCGTGACCATAAATTCATCCGGACGTTAGATGCTGCTTGCGTTTCGCCCACATAACGCAGGCAAATGATAGCTGCAACAACTAAACTTTCTTCGTCAGACTCGCATGCATGCCTGTTCCCCTACCGACGTACCTATCCGATTGTACACGCGCTGCTTGATACCGAAGATAAAGTAAATTCCATGCGCGTGTTTTGACGACCTAGATATGTAGACCATGTTGTTGGGTGATTATAATGTCTTTCATGATACGTCATGCGTCCTATGTACGATTGCACCCTGCAGCATCTTTTCCTCGTTCAGTCAAAAGAAACACCAGCCTGAGGGGAAACATATTGTCCGAAACAGTTGTGACAGCAAAGTCCACAGTACAAGAAATCAAGAAAATCTACTCGCTTGTTATTTCCACCCGATCGAGACCCCAACCGCAACGATGAGACGTCCATCCAATCGCAAGTATTCCTACCCGTGTGCATCTAGTAACCCTCCCGATTGGTTTCCGATGGAGACTGAACCCCTACCTCTCCCCAGCCCATGTGGAAGACTCCTCATTACCTATTCCATGCAGCCGGGGAGCCAAGTAGGGATGCTCTTGATAGACAGGCGCGAACAGGACAAGGCAATCATGCGGGAGGCCTAAGACTTTGGAAAAGCCGCAAAATAGTCAAGCCAGGGGGGACGGTTCGCGCAAGCTCGTGAACTTGAATGGCGCTTGAACTTGAAACAGCCCCCCCCGGGATCTGAAGGTCAACGTTCGAAAGTCTACCCAGACTGGCGATGATACCCCAAGATAATCAGCGATCGACCATGGGCCATGTGGGCGGTTGATTGGCGACTACAGAATCACCTTACCCCATGATTTCAATCCCCTCTTTACACCCGCAAGATGTTCCGTTCGTTTATTTTTCACAATCGCAAAGTCAAAATCACCCAATCTCCAACCGACCATAGGCGTGCTTGAATCTGAAAACCGCGACGCAGAATGACGAACAGACAACCGAACATGTGGATCACAGAACCCTGTCTCCCTGTGTCACTGGGGCCGAGCGCTGGCCACCCATTCCCGTTCGGATCTCACGCAAAAGCGAAGTGTGGAGGTGGGGAACTTCTTCTACAACGCTCACTATTGAGACCTTTGAAGACGTCCATACGGGTTTATAAGAGAGAAAAGATACAAGTATCGCTCTCAAAGACTAACCTTAAGCCAATTTCTTTCTCCCTTCCTTCGGTTCTTTGACAGACCGTCGGACGCTCTCTTCTCTTTCTCGACATCAACCCTTATAGCAATGGGAGAAAACAGTACCTACCATGGCTTCTCCTAGTGGTAATATAGGTAACATTTCGCTACCATCAATTTCGGTAACCCGGACACTAGCAGACCTCAACCTCAACACCACCACTACCAAATCCATCATCATCACCAGTGTGGCCGTCTTGGCTTTCCTCGCCGCCACCAGCAACTATTCGCGAAAGACCACCAAAGACGGGGGCGACAATGAGCATGACAGCAACCCAAGCCCCCTCAAATCCCTCCTTCTTTTCTGCTACTCCTGCTTTCTCAAGCCTCACGCTACCGCCGGCACCACAGGAACACAGCAAGATGCCCTGGAGTCGTTTTACGGAAGTCAGGCGGGCATTTATGATGCGACGAGGGGGACGCTACTGAAGGGGAGGGAGGATATGTTGGCTCTTGTTGCTTCGCAGCTGAGGTACAAGGTTGGGGCTGGACTTGGCGGACTTGGAACTGAAGATGGGCTTGAAGGAAGACAAAGGAACGGGAAGACACCTGGAACCGTGACCGGGACAGGGACCGGGAGAAAACCGATATGGGTAGATGTACGCCTCCTTACCAGAACCCTTGCCAATGTTGAAATCCACAAACGGCTGACCATCGCTACTGAACAGGTCGGCGGGGGCACAGGCTGGAACATTGAAGCTATGGCCAAGTTTGTCGACGTCTCTGAATTCTTCAAAACCGTTTACCTAGTGGACTTCTCCCCGTCGCTTTGTGAAGTGGCTAGGAAGCGCTTTGCCAGGCTGGGGTGGGAGAATGTGAGGGTTGTCTGCACGGATGCTCGCAAGTTTAGGCTTGAGGATTATGAGGATGTTGGTAAAGGAGACTTTGTCTCCGAACTTCCTTCGCCTTCTTTGTCGAGTTGGTGGGAGGAGACGAAGCCGGGACGACATGCGGGGGCTGAGTTGATTACTATGTCTTATAGCCTTTCGATGATGGTATGTTTCTTGATGAAGGATGTCATAGTATGGTGGTGTACGCTGACATATCATGGTGATGCAGCCGGATTTTTTCTCGATTATCGATTCGCTCGAGTCATTGTTGGCACCTCACGGCTTGATTGCCGTTGTGGACTTTTACGCCCAGTCGAAAGTTGACTTCAATTTCCGCAACTACACGGGCGGTCTTGTGAACCGACATGTTGGCTATTTTGGGCGAAACTTCTGGCGCTCGTGGTTCGATGCTGACAGGGTGTCTCTTGAGCCTGCCCGTCGAGATTATCTCGAGTACAGGTTCGGGACTGTCCTGACCATCAACGCCCGCAACTACACACTAGGGGTTATTCCTTACTACATCTGGCTGGGATGCCCCAAGAAGCCCTTTTCTACGTCGAGTCTACCACACGAAATTGTGGAACACATCGATGCTATAGCGACAGAGTCCCCGAGATCGTCACCTCGTCTAGTAGGCAAGCATTCTTCCTCAGCAACAAATGCGCTAGTCTTCGCAGTCGACCGCACAGCGCCGGAGATGCGCTCGAAAGCCTTCAAGACGGCTCTCGAGAACATCTCGGCGAACCTACCTCTCCCCTCCTTCTTCTACCAAAACCACCACTGGAGGATCTACTACGACGACCAACTCCCGAAACATACCCAGTTCAACGACGAGTACATTTACGCTTTTACCTGGGAAGACTCCCGCGTCGACAAAGAAATCCTCAACCTTGGGCCCGACGACGTCATCCTCGCAATCACTAGCGCCGGCGACAACATCCTTTCCTACCTGATGCAAAGTCCCGCTCGCGTGCACGCCATTGACCTTAACCCAGCCCAAAACCACCTGCTTGAACTCAAAGTCGCCTGTTTTACGGCTTTGGACTACACCGACGTATGGAAGATCTTCGGCGAGGGCAAACACCCCAACTTCCGCTCACTGCTCATCTCCCACCTCTCTCCTCACCTCTCCGGCCGCGCGTTTCAGTACTGGCTCTCCAATGCGCACATTTTTACCAACCCTGCGGGACGCGGTCTCTATGACACCGGCGGCTCCCGGTACGCCATCCGTTTCTTCCGCTGGATTTCCACACTCTTCTGTTGCCGCTCTGCGGTCCGTCGACTCCTCTCTACTTCCACCCTCGAAGAGCAACGTTCCATCTACCACACCAAAATTCGGCCCTGTCTGCTCAACCGCTTCGTCAACGGCCTAGTCCTCAGCTCCGACGCCTTCCTCTGGTCGGCTTTGGGCGTGCCCAAGAATCAAGTGGCTATGATCGAAGCCGACTACCACCGTTCTGCCTCCTCCACCCCCGGCAAAGAGAAACCGACCCGCGCCGAAGCAATCCTCCACTACACAACCTCAACTCTAGACCCCGTTCTCTCCACCTCCCACCTTGCCTCGGACAACCCTTACTACCTCGTCTGTCTCCTGGGTCAATACACACGCCAGTGCCATCCTGAATACCTTTCTGCTGCCGCCCACTCTATACTCAGCGCCCCCGGAGCCTTTGACGGCCTACGCATCCACACGGATGAAATACAGGAGGTGCTGGCTAGGTTTCAGCCGGGTACCTTGACAGTGGCAGTGGTGATGGATAGTATGGATTGGTTTGATCCACCTTCGCTTGAGGAGGAAAGGGAAGGAAAGGGCAAGGCGAGGGAGCAAGCGAGGAGGTTGAACAGGGCGTTAAAGGTGGGCGGAAAAGTGTTGTTGAGGAGTGCGGGAGTGGAGCCGTGGTATGTGAGGGTCTTTGTGGAGGAGGGCTTTGGAGCGAGGAGGGTGGGATGTCGTGAATCCGGAAGGGGGTACAAGGAGTGTATTGACAGGGTCAATATGTATGCCAGCTGTTGGGTTTTGGAAAAGATTGAGGATCTTGAGGAGTTGGTGGACTTGGCCTAAATATTTTGGTCCTAGGTAATAGCGCAAGACTGCATTTACTGGCCAGATTACGGCATCTGAGTCTCTTTATCTGCAGGCTACAATCGAGACACTCTACTGACTAGCCAGCTTTGAACTCAAGCTGAAATGGTAAAACAAGGCCCGTAGGAGAAATCGCGAACCCCTTTACTTTACTTGGCTGACATGACAGGGCGGGTCACGTAAGAAGTTCGGGTCATATAAGCTCCAATAGCAAGAAGATGTTCCGACGCGGTAGACGTCCCCCCAAGCACTGTGGCGAGAAAAAGCGAGCCGGCACATCGCGGTAGTTTTGGTCGCACGATCGGTAGGCGCCAACTGGGGAATCGAGTAAATGCTATGCTGCTTTCTCCGCCTTTTATTGCGCGCCATAACATCTGCTGGATCTTGAAACTCAGGTGATGTGGTTCGAGTGCTTCTGGCCGCGACGGAAATCGTGTTAAGCAATTCGCGCACAAAACATTCGAGAACGGGTTGAAGTGGCTTTTACAGCTGCTTTTATACTGAGACCAAGATATCAGAATGCGTAGTATGGAAAATAACCTCTGAAAAAGTCAGGACTAAAGAAGGCGCAACAGGAAGAGCTCCTGTTCACGAACGTGGAGAATGGGAAAGTAGGATGCACATACCTAGGCATTGAGAGTGAAATTGGGAAGAAACTAGGTACAAAACAGCTCTCGCATGGAAGAAAAAGCTATCGACACGTCATGATAATGACCGATTGTGATCCATTGGCTAGCACAGCTATGTTGCTACGTAAGTCCGAGTAGCAGTATTCAAGCTCTTTTGTTTGGAACAAAGCCGTGTGTGGTAGGAGTGGCTAGGGGTATGTTGACGCTTCTGTGAGCTCAGTAATCATTATTGATAAGCAGACGACCAGTTACGATGCTTCAAGGGACCAAATCCATCGCCGTCAAATGACGCCGACCTCGAATCACCGGGTTGGATGCCTGAAGAAAGACGCTTTTGCGGTTAAGCACAGATCGTCATCGTTAGGTAGGTAACTGAGAAAAGATCAGATAAGATACTGTACCTTAACCAGGCAAGCATCACACTGAGGTGGCTTTAGTTCCACAATCAGGAAGAGCAAATGATGTAGCTTGGTCAACCATCTCTCTGCATCCAGGTCTCTTTCCGATTCTTTGTAAGGACACTACAACGGCCGTAGCTGAACCCAACGTCGTTGTCGGTGTTCGCTTCCCGCCAGCCCCTAAACCATCATCCAATTGATATGCGTAATCCTATTCAGAGGCAATCCACAGACTTCAATGTGATGTTGAAACCACTACAGGAAACCACACTTGCACATGTAGATGGCTGCTGTACTAATGGCCCCCCCTTCTTCCCCCAATACCCGACCTCTTCCCGGTGTCACATCTGCCGAGTAATCCAAGCTCGCGGACTGAATCCAATCTAGACCGTCTGCGCACCATGGCCCCCCTGAACAGCGAAAGAAAAAGAAGGCCGCATGGAGACAAACGAAAGGTATATTCTTTTTACGCCGTGAGGTATGACAAAACAGAACTCCTTTCACCCCTTTCTGTTCCCTTTGAAGGTGCCCTCCCTCACCTATTTCCCTCATTCCGGCCTTTGCTTCATCCAAAAAAAAAAAAAGAAGTAGGAGGCCTTAGGAGTTTCGGTAGTTCCCAATGCATGTCAAACAGCCCTCATATTTCCAACCGGTCGTTGCAACGATCATCGTCGCAAAGAGTCGCTCAAGCCTTCCAGACGCGCTTGATGGTCTCGGTAAGACCGACATCTGTGGTCTCAAACTCGTACAGGGCAAGGCCGACGAGAACGGTAGCAGCATTGAGGCCCCAGGTAAAGAGCTTGCGGGCCTTGGGGACGCGCTTCGAGGGAACGTAGTCGACAATGATGTTGCCGAAGCCAGTATGGGAGTGAATAAGAATGGTGGCGGCGAGGACGGCGTCCATGGTGGGGTTGAGGGAGCCGGCGGCGAAGGGAGCGACGGTCAGGGGAATGAGACCGGCGGCGACGACACGGTCGAAGGTCCAGTGGTAGGAGCCATGAGAAGGAGAAGGAGGGGGAACCTCGACGGGGTCGTTCACTAGAGGTGTGTGTTAGGCTATTGTCTGCATGCATGTGATGTCGAGGTGTTGTAGATGCGCTTTTCGCAGCCCGGCATGGAGGTTGTTTGGTTCATGACGGGCAAAGAAGCATAGCTGTTGGGTTGTGTTTCGTACCTGTACCCTCAATGCGCTCTGTCCCCCTCACAGTGTTAGCACATATAACGATCCATGCAACGCACATGGAACCTGTATCAGGGTCCAAGTGTGCAAGTGTATGCGATTACGTACGAGGAGGAGGAGGGAGCAAGCTCTTGCGGGAGGTGGTGTGGAAAGCGGCAACACGGAGACCGTTGGCGGCAACGGACTGCTTGGCCGCAAGCTGCTTGAGGAGGACAGAGGAACGGGCGACGGAAGCCATTGTGCCTGGTGACTGTGGTGGTGATGACGGGTATTGGGTGGTGATATGGTCGAAGCGTGGTGGTGATGGCGGACAACCAATTGGGCTTTCGGGAACGGGAGGGCGGTCTTCGCAGGAGATATCGTTGCACGGGTCTCTCGGTTGGTTCAGGACAGGATCGTGGCCGGGCGTGGATCGCTAGGAGCCTGGGAGTGACGGGACGGACGGACTCCGGAGTGGAACGGACTGGTGCCGACCTGCGATTCCTGATGTAGCTTATCCCTCGGCAATACTTGGCCAATCGCAGCACAGAAGATGTCAGCGGCAGCGTGTGCCGGTCGTTGCTCGGCGTGGAAAATCCCATTGTTCCCGGCTTGGCCGTAGCTTGGAGTATGGGTACGTACCGGATCTTGCTGCATCCAGTGGATTGCACATGCAATTCATGGCCTTGTCCCCCCGCCAAACCCGACCCGGCAAGAACAGGGGTGGCCCAAGCTCCCGTCCGCCTTTCCAGAAATCATTTTACAGTCGGACGGGAGATGCTAGCGCGTCACGACAGGTACGGCAGCGCGGTACAGTGCGTTGGGGCGATAAGATATGACCTAACGAGACCTTCGCTGCATCCGAGCTTGGATGACGGGAGGGGCCATTATTTTTTTTCGATGGCGCCGTAGTTCGCCGGTACCTTAATGACTGGCCGAAGCTAGTATCATCATCGCTTGTACACTGCACTCCCAACACCAGCCGACTGAACCCATCCACACACCGGAAATCCTACCACCTGGGCATCTCAACCAGTCTACTACCACGTCTTGAAAATAGTATTCAAAGTCTTGCAATTGCCCAGCAAGAGATCTCAATTCCGGTCAATAGGACCTTAAAAAGAGGGCCGGAATCGGTGCTTCCGGGTTGCGCGACGGACTGCGCCCAGTTCCCTCTCCTTCCTTCTTCTAGCCGTTCGTTGAGCGATTCACATCACACCAAATGCTGCTTCACACAAAAGCCCTAATACGCTCTGGCGGGAGTATCGCCAAGCATGCTGCTGCTAATCCATCATGCTTCATTCTCCAAAGAAGAGGAGTCAGGCGCGACTTCGGACCAAAGTACACGGCCAAGATCAACGAGGCCGAGAAACAGTGGCAGGCAAGAGCAGATGCGATCAAGGAGGGCAAGAAACAAAATACATGGGACCTGTTTGAGGAGAGGGGTTATGTCAAAGATACAGCTGGGTAAGCTTAGACACTGGCTCTTCGATGCGCAAAGGAACATGACTAACACGATTCTTCTACCAGTACAAAAGAGCACATCGCTGAGCTTATGAGGACGAGACGAATTGGCGCATATGTCGGCATTGATCCTACCGCGCCATCACTACACGTCGGCCATCTACTCCCCCTGATGCCGCTCTTCTGGATGTACTTGGAAGGATACAAGGCATTCACCCTGATTGGCGGCTCGACGGCAAAGATTGGAGACCCGACAGGCAGGTTGAAGAGCAGAGATCATTTGAGCAGCAGCGATGCGACAATGAACATGACCAAGATTCACTACCAACTCAAAAAGCTGTGGGAGAACGTGGACACTCAGATGCGAGCGCGTGGTTACGAAGCCGATTGGGCGCGGAAGCGAGGCATCGTCAATAACAACCACTGGTGGAACAAGCAGCCCATGCTCGAGATTTTGAGGAGGGTAGGTCACGCCTTGCGCATCGGCCCCATGCTGTCGCGCGATACCGTCAAGAACAAGATGACCCAGGGAGACGGCGTGTCTTTTGCAGAGTTTACCTACCCCATTATGCAGGGCTGGGATTGGTTCGAATTGTTCTACCAGCAGGGAGTTCAGATGCAGATTGGGGGCTCTGATCAGTATGGCAACATCATTTCTGGTCTCGAAATCGTCAAGGCTGCCCGAGAATCCGAGCCCGACCCACAGGAGCGCAAATACATCACGCCCAAGACTGCCCTTGACGAATGCGTCGGCTTCACTGTTCCTCTCTTGACCGACTCCTCCGGTGCCAAGTTCGGTAAGAGTGCGGGTAACGCCATTTGGCTTGATCCTTATCAGACCTCCGTCTTCGATTTCTACGGTTACTTTGTCCGCCGGTCCGACCAAGAGGTTGAGAATCTCCTCAAGCTCTTCACCTTTATGCCCATTAGCGAAATCACCAAGACCATGGAGGAGCACGCCAAAGACCCTAGCAAGCGTGTCGCGCAACATACCCTTGCGCGTGAGGTTGCGACGCTGGTGCACGGTAAACTAGAGGCCAGCGCTGCCGAGGACCAGCATCGCATGATGTACACGGGCCAGATGACCATTCCCCCAGTCCCTCGTGCCAAGGACGCAGCTACCGGTGGCGATCAGTACAAGGCAATTTCCGACAAGCCTGTCACCCTCAATAACGCGCCCCGTATCGACATGATCCTCCCCGAGTCGCTCATCATGGGCAAGTCTATCGGCCGCATCCTCTACGCCGCCGGTCTCGCCAGCAGTACCACCGAGGGCCACAAGCTCGCGGCTGCCCAGGGCTGCTACGTCGGTGGAGCGCACAGAGCTGGCGGCGAAAACGTCACCATGAATCCAGACCTTATCTCCTTTATGCCCGTCAAGCTGTGGTTTCCCGGCGAGACCCAGCGCTACCTGATCAATGGCAACCTGCTCATCCTCCGCAAGGGCAAGCACAACGTGCGTGTGATCCAAATGGTCAGCGACGCCGAGTATGCTGCTTCGGGCCAGTCGTACCCCGGACAGAGCTTCACCGGCGCTGTCAGGAAACTGAATGAGATCATGAAGAACCTCAAAGAGAAGAAATTGACCCCCGAAGAGGCCAAGAATGCTGTGAACGAGCTGCAAAAAAGCTCGCAGGAGAAGCAGCAGGGCCAGCAGATCATCTTCCCTGAGGAAAAGAGCAGGCAAAAGAAGGACATGGAGATTAAGCTTAAGCAGAAGATGGATGCCTCGGTGAAGACGATTGATGGCATGATGGATGAGAAACCCTCTGTGCGGAGAGACGGGGTGAACAAGCAAACCCAGGACGACAGGGATCCGTATAAGTGGTGAAGTATGTGTAAAGATTTATTCGCATGGTTGGATGGGATAGAGAAAAAGAGGTGTTACAGGTTGGATTGGTTGAGCAAAAGCGTTACTCCCCGTACATATCTTGTAAGATAGAAGCATGTAAATACCCGATTTTTGGACATTATAGTCAAGACAAGTCACAAACGACAATATGGTATTTCCAGAATGCTGTTTGTTGAGCAAAGTCTCTGATTCAAACGGACAGCGAGCTTTCGTTCCTGGGTCCTCCGATGCTGAAGTAGGAAAGGGGTTGTGGTTCTCTGTTTTTGTGGGCTGGGTTAGGG
The DNA here is from genome assembly GCA_009805215.1 of Neurospora discreta FGSC 8579. Lineage (NCBI taxonomy): Eukaryota > Fungi > Ascomycota > Sordariomycetes > Sordariales > Sordariaceae > Neurospora > Neurospora discreta. The sequence goes on from RANX01000013.1 coordinate 451,252, forward strand.
TTATATACGAGGTATGTATGCACTAGCAGTCATTGACCTCTTAGCACCAAGGGACCTTTCCCAAGACAATCACGATACCTCTCTCTACGTGACAAGTTCTGGCAAAACGACCGCTGCGACGTCATCTTTGGCTCGCAACGGATTGAATCATATACATATCAGTAACAAATTTGTTCTCCTTCTGATACGCCCTTGGTAAAACCAATCGATAGAAATGAGTGCCGGCAACGGCTGAGACCATAGTACTCGTCTGGGCGTCAAATCCAAGGCCGCTTTTCCCGACACTAAGGAGACACTGGGTTTCAACAGCATTTCATGAATCATGATTCAAGCAATATTTTATGCCAGGTTCTTTCCAAAAGAAGGTATATATTGCCTGCCATGCTCGTCACTCATCAACGCCATCCGTTCATCCATTTGTTCTTGACCGCCCAAAACAAAGCGTAGTGAATCTCAAGCTAACCACTTTTCCCTAACTCAGGAACCAAAATCGTCGCGCAAAGTCCACCAGGCTCAATTGTGCCAGTACCACTTCCAGAAGGCACCAATGGTCCCCTCAACAGGAAGCCATGTCTCTTCGACTTCAGCGTGCTCCAGGAGTACATCATCCCGCGCAAGGCCTTCTGCAACCGCTTCATCACCGTCAACGACCCAGACGGCAAGTACGTCATCCTGGGATACCCCGTCTCCATTCCGGACCCGCGGTACGACCGAAACGAGTTCATCTTCAACTTTGGGCTCGTCATCAGTTGCGACGTGGTAGACCAGATCCCCTATGAACGCGTCGTGAGGAGGTTGGCGGCCACCTTTGCCGAGATGGAGAAGCAGGACGGCTACCTGAGCCAGGACGCGGCCACAAGGGGCGGGGCGGTCGCGGTTCATGGATATGGCAATGGCGGCGGCCGTTGGGTGGATGGGGATGGGAATGAGATGGTGAGTATGCGGCGGCCGATAGAATCGTTGCTGGAGATTGTGAAAGAGGATCTGAATAACTATGGAGAATGCATGATTCCCATTGGTATGTTTCTCACCTTTTTCAACCCCCTCTTCATCACTCTGCTCCTCAACAATACTGACTGTTTCGAAACAAAACAGATGACGCCAACACAATCAACATGAAACTCTTCCCTCACCACGTCAACCCTCCGGAAGTCAAAGGCTGGCACGTCCCCGTCGCCAAGATGAAGTTCGCCGATGTCGTCGACCCAACCTGGGACCTAACCCTGCAGCGCGTCGTCGCCCATATCGACGGCGTTTCCGACGTGCGCCGCATTGCTCTGGCCTCCGGCGTTTCTCTCGAGCTGACCCAGCTTGCCCTCCGCCACCTGCTCTACTACGACACCATCCTGCTCCTGGACATGTTTTTCTTCGGCGCGTGCTACGCCCCTCGCCCGGGAATCCACGACTTCATCGCCAACGTAGGCGGCATGGTCGACGAATGTGCTAACTACGTCTGCGTCGGACCCATCGATCCGTCCCCCGGCAACAACAGCACCGGCACCGGCGCCGGACCTTCTTCTTCCTCCGACAATCACCACCGCCTCCGTTCCGTATCAGGAAGCACCACCTTCCACAACCACAATCCCTCCAACCTCTCCACCTCTGCCAGCACCCGCCACAGCCACCTCTCCCCCTTTGGCCTTGGCCCAGGAGGTTCTGACCGCGATCCCAGCCCTTACGCCCAACACCACCTCTCCCCCGTCCACGAACGAAAGCCCTCCACCTCCCCCCGCAACCCCTCCCGCAACCTCCACACCTCCTCATCCTCCTCCTCCTCTTCTTCCTCCCCACCGTCTAACAAACCCCCACCACCCAACGGATACCGCATATCCAACTACATGCTAATCCGCCTAATGACTACCTTCTGCGTCGGCAAAACCGTAGCCGAATGGCTCAAGGGCCACATGGACTCCGGCTTCGACGTCCTACGGTACGTGGACGTTCGCCGCTTAGTACAATTTGGCGTCATCAAGGGGTGTTTGTACAGGGTGCACAAGTATGTGATTTCAAAACAGTATTTGGCTGCGCTAGCTACGGGGCTGGCGAGGCCTGTTTCGCCGTCCAACACAGGAACCGGCACAGGTAGAGGGAAAAGTGGGAGGGGGCACGGAGAAGGGGAAATGGGGAGGGAAGATAAAGTGGCGGTGCCGGGGGGACATTATGATACTTACCGTGAACCCGGGAGTTATGTGGGTCCGGGGGGGAAGGGGTCGAACAAGAAGATGGCGATGATGATGAAGGCCAGTGGGGATCCATTGCAAAAGTATATGGATGGACGTCATTGTTTTGATCAAATCATGACGGAGAGGAACATGACGGACGCGGAGATCATGGATAAACTGAGGAACTTCCCGGTGCCGGCGGGGGATTTGACGGTGCTTTATCGGTAGAGGGAATGATGGCATGGGGGAAAATACAAGTTTATTGGTGGTGTTGATATTGAGCCTGGCTCCTGTATGCGAAATCGTCTTATAAGAAGTACAAAGAACCTTATTGATTCAAGCAAGAGGGGATATGTTTGATTAAGCTCGCTACAGTTTGAACATGTACACCTCCCTGCATGAGGACAACCGCCCAAGGGGTGCCGTTTGGGGCCTCTTCTTCGTGCTGGACTGCCTATCTTCCTCCTCAGCAACCATTATCGCTAGATAATTGTTTTCATGTGATATCTAGCACGGCCCAACAATGACCTCACCAGGAGATGACACTGCCCTCCCGGGACATCCTCCAATCCTCTGTCTCCTCGACCTGCTGTTGTCCATTGTGGTCACCGCCGTCTCCTTCAGAGACAGCAAATAACTGCCAATTTCCGGTCCACATCTCCGCTCTAAGAACCGCCCAGCAAATGCTCGATAGCACCCTGTACGCTACCACCGCTTCGGCGCAGTGCAGCAACGTTTCGATCAAAATCGAAGAATCCCATATCGTTGAGCTGACGCAGCTGCTCAGCATACCTCTCCTCTGGCGGCCTGTTGTCAGGAGGAGCAGCGGGACTTCCGCCCAAACCACCCAAACCACCGCCACCAAATGCCTGCATCATCTGCTGCAACGCCTCAGGCGAGATAGGGGGCAGACCAAAAGGGTTCGCGGCGCCGGCCTGACCAGGCTGACCAGCACCTCCGAGCGCTCCGAACAGAGATGCCAACGGGTCTGCTTGCTGTCCAGACCCCGAAGTAGCGCCAGCAGCCGGAGCAGATGTGGCATCCCCGCTCCGGGCACCCTCGGTCGAAGCTCCCGTAGGCGCAGGCGAAGCCCCTGCGGGGTTCCCAAAGAGCGCAGCAAAGGGATTACCTGCTGAGGGAGCACCCGCCGGAGGAACACCAAAGGGAATGAACATGGCGAACGGGTTCTGCGCATCGGCATTCGCATTGTTATTACCGGCGCCGGGCGCCGCGTTCGGAGTGTTGTCCGTTACCCCAGGCGCTGGAAAGGCGTTGGCGCCTCCACCCATCATCCTGCGCATGCGCGCCGCCATGCGAAGTGCCTCGGGGTTTGTCATCATGTTGCGCATCATCGGAGAGTTGAGCAGCTCGCGAGCGCGATCAGCGGGCATGTTGGCCAACATTGGGTTGGAGGCAATCATCTGGTCAATGACGGCGGGGTTGTTGAACGCCTCGGCCATGACCTGGGCCATCGCTGGGTTCGAGAGCATGTTCGCAATTTCGTCCTCATTAGGGGGCGCACCCATCTGTAAAGCATGATTAGTAAACAGGTATGTAAAGGGTCAAGAGGGCCGAGAAAGGGGTGCCTTACTCCTCCGTCCGGCCCAAACAGGTCTCGGCTTGGTAGTGGCACCTGGCCAGCAAATCGAGCGCCCGTGAGGCCAGCCAAAATGTTATTCGAGGGAGTACCGGCAGCCATGTTCTGAGGTATCGCGGGCTGAGCGGGTGTCGAAGTTGAGCCACTGTTGGCTGTCGCGGCGCTGGCTGGACGCTTGACCATGTGCACTGTGTTCATGTGCTTGATCTTGTAGAAACTGAGAACTTCATCGTCCTTCATGACCTTTCCGGAGTAGATAAGGCGCTGCTGCTCCGGCGAGATGTTCTCGTATTCCTCCCCCGCTAATAGGGTCTTGAGCTGAAGGACAGTCGCAGACTCGGCAATGGTAACTGTGTGGTTCTTGTCGCCTGAGCATTTTACTTTGAAGGTAATCTGGCCATCGCCGCCGGCATTTGAAGCCTCAGCCATGATTTCTGTCGGTTGTACGGTTCGCTAATGAGACACGGTTGACGACGGTCGTGGATGATGACGTTGGTTTCAGGGGAGCTCCGATCGCCCCTCGTCCAGATTCAGCGCTTCGTTATGGGATTATATGAAAGCCTGCTGCAAAGGCGTTCGTGTGGAGTAACGATAGCTTCGTGGGCTGGCAAAAAGCGGGAAATGGTGATCCTGAAAAAACGACGGTGTTGTGTTGGGAACCAAGCTGATTCAGTAGTTGTAATGTTGGATGTTCACAAGGCCGAGGCCGATAAGCGCTGCCGTCAACGGTGGCATGGTGGCATGGCATCTAGAGCCCATTCACGGCAGGCAGAAGACCCCACTACAAGTGATTCTTATTTCTGATTGGTCAGAAATGGCTTGCCCACCGAGGTTCTTGCCTGTTTTGGCTTCAGTTCTGTCGTCCAACACGGCCTCATCCCCAGACTCTATGAAGCGCATGTTACAGTACCTCAGTACCTCTACTTCGGCGTTCCCACAGGCCTACGACGAACCGAACACCGGTTACCAGTGCGTGTATACACCGGAGGAACAATGGATAATACGGCGATGCCTGGTCGTAACCTTCTGCGTGCCTAAGTTACCCAGGTTGGTGAGCCACTGCCTTAAGGTTGTTGGCACTTATCTAGTTCACCTCAGTCAGCTGCGACACTTTACATCAACACCCATCGGTTTCTCTGAGCTTCTACCGGCTTCTTGGCATCCACATGACCTCACACCTGGACCGTTCTCCCTCCATCTTATCAGCCTGTCTACTATACCTAGACTACCTAACTCTACCTAGGGTAAGTATATAGTACATCTTTGTTTACCGCATCGATGTGTGTGATGACAAAATACTGTCAATGAGCTGCTTCTTCGAGCTTAATCAGAGTACCTTCTAGACTGACCGACAAGGGCGATTCGTCTCTTCCCTTGACAACATGAACCTCTTCTCTGATTTCGAACGACCTTCTTCAGTTGGCAGACACTCCATCTCTTCTGCCTGCTCTCTTATTGCGGCGGATGAAAGAAATGCAACGCATCAAACATCTTGCTTTGATGCGCAAACAGCATCTTGAAGGTTCAGTGACCCTGAGCCGACAGCCGGTTTGGCGGGAATAATCTTTTGTTGAGGTCTTCCGTCGAGCTTACGAACACAATCGCATTCGCAAACTACTCATGTTTTCGGTTAATCAGTAGCATTTCTTGTTATAGTGGCATTAATAAGGGCTGTCGCATCAACCTCAGCGTACTATGGTAGTCTACTAAGTAAAACTAGGACTTTACCAAGACAGGTCTGTACAGCTCAGAGTGCATGGTCCATGGACAATGCCAGGATACTCCAGGTAAGTATATCAAGGATATCGAGCACCTGCTATTTCACCGCCTTGGTGTACATTAAGCCATGTTTCTAACCGTGCTTCAGAGCATTACCGCCTAGGCAGTTTATCTCCTTGCTGCGGGCCAAGCAAGGATACGACGTGCTTTAAGCGACCATTTGTCCACCGTGGTTCTCTGAGATCATGGAACTATTACATTATCATAGGCTGTCCGTCAAAGCGAGATGTCGGCGCACTAGCAGCGAACGCCACCACGTTGATGAGGATTCTTCTTCGTTCGTGCTCCTGGAGTGGAGTTGGCGTGGGCGCGGACGAGGGCATGGACTGAAGACTTCAGCGCTTCCCCATGAGATGGCCCGTCACGATGGTGTCACGCGTGCGACGCCGGTCATGTGGGCTTTTGAATACGGGATTCAGCGGACAGGCGCTTCTTGAATCGATCTTGTGAAATGCAGCCTTCCGGTTCTGGACCTCGAAGAAATCCAACCTCGGGCTTCCTTAGGGGAAGACTGTGCTGCCACTTTGGACCGAAACTTATCGACGGATGACACCAGGATGCCAAGAAATTAATGGGAATCCTCCTTGCTCGTTAGCAAGGTCTCAAACTGCAGTCTTTGCGGCGTAGATGAGCATGTTTGTCCTGTATTCAGCCAAAATGCTATTGCGCTCGCAGCGAAGGCCATTCCGGGCGAAATGCATAGCCAACATGGGCTAGAGGAGGAGAACCTGAATGGCTTCTCACGTCCAGATCTGCAATGCCAAGTTAATACCCGCTGCATAGATACGGCATTCGCGTGGAGAAGATGCTTCTTTCGTGTCCGGCTTTTCTTGCTAGTATGACCGGACGTTGTCGACAGCAGGAACCAAGACAAGAGCGCAGTTTGACTTCCACGCTTAAGGAACATGGAAGGAACATGGAAGGTCCCGCCCGCTGCATGTCTTTCAGCTACAGATGGTCTTTTCCATGCCGGCAAGCCACATGAGAAATTGGACGCAACAGGAGCCATCATATGGTCGTATGAGGCACTCTTCGAGGACTCCTGCTCTTGAAGTTCTACGAGAGCCACTCACGAATTCGGGCAGGGCGCATCGGAGAGTTACCGACCAGCTAGAGAAGAGCTTACCATGGCACGACTGGCGGTTGTGCAACTGGAGGTACAGCATCAAGTACCAAGAGGACGCGTGCAACTTTCTGTCTCCGGACAAGGGCGTTTCCAACGGTTTCGCTGCACTGACTGAAGAAAAACATGACAGCTTGGAAGGTGCACTCTGTGCGCACGGACCATGAGCAGGCATATTTAGTCCATAGTCACGGTGTAACACCGTTAGTTAGAGCATAACACCAATCCTCACCGTTAGTTATCCCCTAAAAGAACCCTATAACGCGATTACAAATCACATTAGCGATCCACCTAGGGGGCGGCATATAATATTAAAATTAAAGGGGATACTCTAAACCGTTTTATATTTAATATATTATTAACGAATCGAGCGATACGCAAAGCTACAACAATATACGCACGCTCTCATTGGGGCTATTAGGTTTAACGATTATAGTAATATTTTACTTTATACGACGTAGTATTATAGTTGGATGGGCTATTTAGTAATTATTAATATTATTATCTACTGCAGTTTCCGCCGGAGCGACGTTCGGACCTAATATTTACCTAAATACCTTAATACCTTTTATATTTAGTATATAGTTACTACGAATAGTATTAAACCGGGCTTATCCTACCCAAGGATTTACTAAATTAAGGTAGAGAGTTAACGCCGGCTTGGAAGGTATATATTGATTGAATATTAATATATAACGATAGAACTTACCCTATTACTAATGGTATAGGATAAAGTATTAAATTGGTAGCCGATAGGTACTTCCGGCCGAAATATTGAATAGTATTTAAAGTTACTATAGATAATTGGACGGCCCCTTACTACATTTTGGTTGATTTCCTAAAATCCAATTACTTATATTTTTTTATTTAAAATAAGTATTATAATTGAAAGATAATATTATAATACTAGTAATTTGACCTATTATATTATAATTTCTCTATTTCCTACCTATATATTTAATATCTCTACTCTCTAATAGATACTATCGGTATTCGATTATAGTATTTAGTAATTAATTTCGAAATATAGCGAATTACGGATAGGCATCCGCGAATCTATAGATCCTAATATTGCCCTATAGTTATTAAATTAATAAAAAGATTAAATATATACTAATTCTAATACTATATCGACCTTATTATAGGCCCATTATTTCTAATAGATCTGTAATACTAATCTAGATTTGATATTAATCTAGGAAGCGTTGGCCTAACTCTCAATTGAAATTGGAACCTTACTAATTATTAGCCTATTATTTACCCTAGCTTTTAATATACCCCTACTACCCGTTCCCTCTCTAATACAAATAATATAATCAATTATACGAAACTTCTTAGAAATATTCTTAGGGCTCCCTAGCGAGAATCCGGAAGAATATTTAGAAGATATTAATATTTATATTAATTATTTAAATTTTATTAGCGAAGAAGAGAAGATTCGAGAAAGTCGGATTATATTTTTGGAAAGGATTGCGAAGTATTATAAAAGAAGGGTAGTATTTTAAACTATTTAAGTTTAATTGTGAATAAGAATTATTAAGGAAGTAATTCTTAACGAAATTCAAGTTTTGTACTATAAATTATAATTAGAAGATTAGACATTAGGTAAATATATTTAACTATAAAACTGGTAAAACGATTGAAATATATATAGAACGAATAATAGAATTATTATATAAATATAATACTTTATAATTTAAGGAACTTTATAATCGGTTCTATCTACAGATCGTTAATAATTATAATTAATAGATATTAAATTATTAGAACGTATTAGCAATTAATTCTATAGAGCGAAACAAATTAATATAAGGTATTAATTAATAGAAGATATTATATTCGATAATATATAGGAAGTTATTATTGGTTGTATAATTTAATTAGGGGATGAAGCGAATCTATTCCTAAAAGAAATATCGATAACGGACCTATTAAGTATTAAATGAAATCCGGAAATTATTATAATAAATAACCTTTTCACCGCCCTCAATAATATAATATTCCGTAAGTAGACGCTAGCTAGAATTAACCTATTATTATTCTAAGCATCCGGATTTACAAATTATAATTATATACCGATGTAATAATAATAATATTATATCCTTCCGCAATAGGTATAATAATAGATAGGTTTCCCAATAATAAGCTAAGCTAATATAAATTAATATTATTAAGTACTGTATTCTATATAAGGATATATTAGCGGGGAGCAATTCCTATACCCCGGTTAGGGTATAGCGAACCAATCCAATTTAATAGGTAATTAAAATATAATAGGATAGTATATTTAGGGCGGACTTAATAATAGCAATGGTAATCCTAACTATACGGGAATTTAAAGTAAGGTTAACTTAAAGATAAATTATAGTAGTAATATAAGAAATAGCAATTATAATATTAAGGGTTATAATTAATAGAGAAGGACCGAATTTAAATATTTTAATTACTTTAAGCTATATATACTCTTGGATTACCCGGTAGTAAAGCGCCCTAACTATAAGATATCCGAGATTCGGGAATATATTTAAAATAATAAACCGATTCTAACTCGGTTGAATTATAATTTAGTAAATAAATAGGGCAATTTACTACGAAGTACGGCGGTTTATATTGGAAGGGTAGAAGAGATCCCGGATAAAGGAGAGGAAATAGGAGTAGTAGCTTTCGTTGGATGGGTTTCGGCTATACTATTAATTAATTTAACTATTCTATTTGTAAGCCTAAATAAGAAAAAGAAGCGAATTGTCGGGTTTACGGAAGAGGATATTTATATATATAATATATTATTACGTAGCGAACTTCCGAAACCGATTTATTATTGGCGAGGTAAATTTTTAACCCCGGTATTAAAGAAAACGAATGCTAAGTAGAGAGCTAAGTTGGAGAAACACGGTAAGCGTTTTGAATAAATTTAGAATAACGTTAAGGGATAGCGGATATATCGAGATATTATTTTAATAAGGGGTATTAGACCCAATTTAAATAATTGATAGGATATGGGAGAATAGATGAGAAGTTAAATAATTAGTAAGAATCTATCCTTTATATAATTATATAATTATTTACCCTAGGTACGTATAGGCGTAGTTTAGGAATTAGGATTATAGCGAATAGTACGTTAAGGTTAACGAATTATAAGAAGAGTCCGATTAATAATAGTCGGTGGAGTAATAATAGGTTTAGGATAGGTAGTGGATATAGGTTATAGCGATGAAGACCAACTGCGAAATATATCCTTAGGATATATCCGTAGCTTCGTTAGAAAGAAAGATATAAGTAGGTGTTTAATAGATATAGGAGTATTAATAAATATAATTAATAAAGATATAACCAATTAGTATAATACAGTAATAAAGGATATAAAATCGCTTTACTATATTATAATTATAGATGGATGGTTAATTATAGTTACTAAGTATATATATTTCCTTTTAGTAGTCGAAGGTATTATAGTTTAGATTATAGTATATATTATTCTGGGAGTAAACCTTATTTATAACCTATTATTAAATACTATATAGATCTATTGTGTAAGGGGAATTATTAATATCTATTATTGGATTATTACTATAAGGGGTAAGAATAGAGTTAAATAGGTAGCTTTATTATTAAACGAGCGAGGATAGGCCTAGGAAATAGAAGAGAGCGATAAGGAAGATTATAATGAAAATAATTATTAGGTAGAAGAAAATATAATTATTAATATAAAATTAGAGTATATTTTATTAATAGATAAATTGAAAGTAATAAAAGAATATAAGGAGGAATGTAAATTAAAAAATAGAAGGCGGGTCTAAACTTAGGGCAGATTTATAAATTTAAAGGATTAGGAGTAGCTTTAATATTGTATTTAATTAAATTGAGAAGGGCGAGAAAGATTTAATAGTATATAGTAGTATATGTAGTAACGGTAGTCCTTATAGGAAGAAGTTTATCGGAGATAGACTTGTGGATTATTAATTAATTATTGGAAGTAGGAAAATAGAAATTGGGAGAAAGATATATATTTAGAGAGCTAGGGATAATTAAAAATAGATTTCTATATTGGGTATTACTATTAATAATATTAGAAGAGGGAGGAGGAGTAGTATTATAGCGGGACGATTATATATATTTACTATTTCCGAATATAGAAACGGATTATTAATTAAGAAATTTACGAAATATATTTATATTTAACGATTATAGATAAATTGTATCGGCGTTAACAGGGAACGAAGGGCGATTTATATGAGAGGTATTAATAGAAGAAAAGGATAAAATAAAATTTGAAAGATAGTTATCGGATATTGTATTAGATATAGAATAGAGGGAGAAGATATATTTCGAAGAATAATACAAGGATGAAGATTTAGGAGGAGAGGAAGGAGGATCGGCGAGGTATAGTAAGAGAGTAGGTTAGGTATATTTAATATAATTAATTACAGAAGGATATATAATAAATTAGGAAATTAAGTAAGATATTAGACGAAAGCCGGAGGTTTATATTATTATTATAAAGTTAATAGATACAATTTAGGTATAGATTAATAAAATAGGGATCCGGCTAAAGGATAATTATATAATGGATAAATAAAAGGAGAAAGCGGTACGATTAATATATACGTATTAGAATATTTTTGTAATAGAATTAACCGATATTAAAATAACTAACTTTATTTGATATATTATTAATATATTCCCCAGAATTATTCTCTACCAATTAAAGTAATTAAGATATACCCCGAGAATATACGAATTTGCAAATTAAATTATATTATAAATAAAAGCCGTAGGATAGATTTTATTTAGAATTAATTTATAGGGCACTTATACTAAATTCCTATTGAAAAGTAATAGCGACCTACGGTTAATTATAGATTACCGATTGATAAATAGAATAATAGTTAAACTATAATAATTAATATATAATTAATTAGTATTATTTAAATATATTACAACGGGAGAGCACTAGGTATTTTTTTAAGTAGATAGCGTGTATGGTTATTAGGGAGTGCTAATAATAAAAGGATACGAAGATAAAATAGTATTTATTGCGCTTAATAGTTAATATTAGAATATAAGAATACCCTAAAATATAATTGGGTTCCTATATATATATTATATTTTAACCGACGTTAGATTCGGAGTTTAATTAATTAAATAAGGGTTTTAAGGATTATTGTTACTTAGTTTATTCGGATATTACTTAGAATAGGGAGTATTATTCAATTATTTTATCGACGATTATAACGTATCCGCTACCGATTTCGAAGCTATATATAAATTTTTACGATATTATTATTTCCCCTATATTATATTTATTCTAATTAATATATTTCCGAAGAAGACCGTTTTATTTGCTATTAAAATTACGGCGGTAGGGTTCGAGTTTGAGAAAGGCTAACGGCGATTAGTAGTGAAATATTGTAAGTAATTTATAAAATAAGTTAAATTAGAAAATTATTCAAAGAACGAAAAGGAGTTGGCAATTGTATTATATTTATTACTATATTTACAAAAATATACCTTTAGCCGAACGGATTATATTAATATTTTAAAGTAAATATACATAAAATAAATTTATTATTAAATAGTAAAGGGAAAGTAATTAATTTAAAGGTATTAGGTACTATACAAATGGAATTAGGGATTAGAATAGGCTAGATCGTTTATATAATTATACTATAAAATCCAAACCCGAGTAATAAAAATAATTCTCTTTAGGGTATAATTTTATTTGGGTAGTAATATATTTAATACCGGTACAGGCGTAGTACTAATATAATTAGCTACGGCCCTAATAGGAATAGAGATTACTAATAAGAATATAGGAGATATAAATATTCTATTCTTTATATTATAGTTATTATTGGATGCCGAAATATAGTACTATATAGGAGAAAAGGAGGCGCTAAATATACTCTACGCCCTAACTGAATATTGGAATATTTTATTTGAATTTATATACCTAATTATTATTTATATTAATTACGAAGATTTCCTAAAGATCCTTAGTATTAAGGGAGACCTAATTAGTTATATTATAAGATAAATTAACCGATTAAGGGAATATAATATAAAAATTATCTACCGACCTGGAAAGTTACAATTTATTAATATTGTAAACGGTTTATTACGGTTATTTAGAATAATTATCAATATATTAGAACACTAAAATAAAGAGGTCCTTCTATTTAAATAATAAATAATAATATTACTAATATATTTAGCCCGGTTACTCCCCGTAACGAGCATTTAATTAATAATATTTATAATTATATTATAGATAGTTCCCGAAAAGGTTAATAATATAGATATTTAATTATTCACCGAGCTTTAGTATATAAATGTAGTTATATTTCTAATCGAGGGTACGGCAGGATTGGAAAGATATATTAGAATAGAAAAACGTAACATTATTCGAAAAACAATAAAATTCCGGCTAGTAGGTAATTATTTAATATATTTAGAGGGTTAGGGGGAGCGAAACTTATTAATATAGTATATTTTCCCTAACGAAGTATAGATAATTATTAAATACGCCTATAATAATTATAAATACTATTTAATTGCTATTACGCTACATAAATTGAAATTTAAATATTAGTAGCCGATTCGGTTGAGAAACATAGAGATATATATAGCGGAATACGGAATATATATAGTAATCGGCCCTAAATTACCTAAATCTATACCTTCAATACCGGTATTATTGTTAGTTCTATAATTAGTAATTAGAATTAATTATATTAATATTATCATATTATAGAAAAGAAAAGGTTAATTATATATTTTATTATAAGTATATTATTTTTTATAGTTCTTTATTATAATAGTAATTAAGGAATTAATTAGCTTCGGAATAATTTAGGTATAAAAGCAGACTAATCCGGTATTAAGATAGCTAGAGGAAGTTTATAACGATAATATAATATATTTCTTATTAACTATAATTAAACGGTTCTTTAAGGATTATAGGGTAAGGGTAATTTATAGTCTAGTATATAGCCTATAGTTTTACGGAATAGTCGAATTATATATAAAGTTATTAAAATTAAAAATATAGAAATAGGCGAAAGTAAGAAATTATTAGGATTTAGAAAATTAGCTATTAGCGTTAGAAGAGATAGTGATAAATATTAATAATTAAGTATAGGAAGGTAGTAAATATAGTATATCCTAATTATTATTAAATTAGTAGGTAGAACAGCAATTAATAGTAATTAATTATATAATAAATAGATTAATAGTAATCAATATGGATAGAACGTTAAATTTAATAGGGAATAATAAAGGTTTAGAAGTAGAGGATATAGCAAATTTATATATAAAGGAATTAAAAATAATTAGGAAAGAATAGAATAAATATTGAAGTACGAGAGTTAGGGATATTAAATTCGAGAATCCTTATATAATAGGAGATTATATATAGGAATTAATAGTAGGAATAAAAAATATAAAATTAGGGTATATATGTAAGAGAGATAGGAAAAGGAGGATAAATAACAGGGTAAAGGCGCTAGTATTTATATTAAAATAGATGGGGCTATAGGAGGTAATGAAAGTGGTATCGCTTATATTATTGAAATTAATAAATCCAAATACGAAAAAAAAGGTTAGAGAAGTGTATATAAATAATATTAAATGGTGGGAAGTGGATAGGATGAGAGAAATAGAATTAGTAAGAAAAGTAAAGGTTAAATAAAATAAGAAATTAAAAGGAGAAATAAAGCGAATAGATAAGGTAATTAGAATTATATTAAAGGAGATAAATATAGTAGAAGGATTGAAGGTAGTAAAGGATGATGAGGGGTATATAGGTAAAAAGGTGAGATTGTGAGTTCGGATGAAAAGAAAAAGGGGGTGAAGGGTATTAGTATAGAAGAAAATAAAACCGGATAATATTATAATAGAATAAATAAAAGAAGGAGAAAGGTAGGCTATTTAGGAGGTCTCCTTTTTATACGGCGATTCTCTTACCCTTTCATATAATATTACAAAATACAGTCGGTAACGAACGTTATTAATATTAATAACTATCTCAAAATTAATATCGGTATTACTATTTAATATATTATTTTAGTATATTATAAGCGCGGGTCGAAGTTATTATTACTAAAGGGTACTTTACAGCAAAATACGATCCGAAGTAGAGAATTATTAATCAATTATATTAGGTTTACTACTTTCTTACGGCACGATTTTTACTAAACTTCTATAATTTACAGTTACTTACAATTAATTATTATTTATTACTCTAAGCTAACCGTTATTAATATTAAAATTATAATAGATATTATTTATTATTAATTTACTATTACCAACGATTATAATAGAAGGGATTAATATAGGAGAATACTCCTTTTAGGAATATAATATCAACCTAAATAACGATTTAATACTAGGAAACTTCGAAAGGCCGGTAGTATATACGGGCAGCCCGTATATTAATTGGATTATATTACCGGCTTATAGGGAGATAATTTTAATTGAAATACTTGGGAAAAGGGAGTTATATATATATTATTATCTATTTGCGCTAACTATATTGGAAAGGAGATACTTGGAATTAGGATTAATCCAAGAATTGCGGCGATTAGTAGTATTATATATTAATAAGTATATTTTATTTGCGATTTACTATAAATTGGAATAATATATTAGGGAGATTAATTTCTTTTAAACGCCCTTTAAATAATTATTCTATTATAAATATATTTCGAAGAGGTAGAGAATAGGGTTCTATTTTGTAATAGCGATTATTAACTATATATATTTCTTCCAAACCGTTAATTTATATCGTACGTTTAAAAATTTGAACATAAAATAGATACAGTTTATTATTATTAAGTAGAACGAAGTATTTAATATAATCCGAATATCCGGGACCGAGGAATAGGAACTAATTGAAATACCGGTATTGGGCCTAAAGAAGAAATTAATAGTAAGACTACCCAAGAAAGCCCGATTAGTGTATATAGTCAAGCGGGACGGTACGGTAACGGTGCGGCAGGATCTACTGGGTACCATAGAATTCGCATCGATAATCAACGAATACTATAACTATCTAAATAGGATCTAATTAGATAATAAAGGTACTATAGTCTACTAAGGACCTATACGTATTAATCTAATTATTATAATTAAGAGCGCTACCGGTCAGCTTATATATTAGATAGAGAGATATAAAGCGCTATTTATTTACGAATTTTATACGCTATTAAATTTGAATACTATTACTAGAATAGAATATATATTGAATAGAATTATTAGGGACCTACGAGAATTAGTTAATATTTAATTGTATACCGGAAATTAGATAGTAAGTAACGGCGAGATATGTATAATTAGAATTAAGGAAGGAGTTATTATCGGGGTGAAATTATTTTAAATTGCGGCTAAATAGGGATTTACTACCCTAGTAGGGATATTTGGGGTTTTAATCGGAATTATATTATTTAAAGAAGTATCGATTGGAGTAGCTTAATATAAGAATATACCTCTTAGAAGTTGGTTCTACGAAGTTGCAATATAGTTTAATTGGGTTCTCTAATTAATATTATTATGGATAGATAAGCTTGATACTGCTGAGGTTTAGGTTGCGTAGATATTCAATCTAATAGTAATATAGCGATTGTAATCCCCTCCCCGAACGAATAATCGTTTATTTCATCTTTATTTCCTTTAGATTAGCACGTATATAGGATGTAAGGTTATATATAACTGGGCTTGGACCGATAGTTGAAGACTGTATGTGGGGTATAAGGTTGGTTTGGAGGTTCTTATTTATAGTAATATATATATAGTAGATTACTAAGGGTGTATGGTAGTCTTCCCGAAAAAAGGGGGGGGGAAGGCATTATAGAGGTTGCACTTTGTGCGTACGGACTATGAGCAGGCATATTTAGTCTATAGTCACGGTGCAATACCGTTAGTTAGAGTATGACACCAATCCTCACCGTTAGTTATCCCCCAAAGAACCCCATAACGCGATCACGGATTGCAAGCTCTCTACGGTCAAAGCTAGACAGCCGACATCAAGCCACTTTGGGCTGGTTCCTGGACGTAGGCGGGTGTGCTGAAAGTTGTTGAGTTGACTGCATAATGCGTCCTCTAGTGACCCAAGAGGTGGCCAGGCACGAAGGAGCGGATGGAATGCTGTCACCAGTATCCAATACTTGCGTTGAATCGGACGCCTGCATCAACAGCAGCCTTGTGTAAGTGCATCTGGTTTTCGGAGCGGCGTGGAACACAGTCACAACATGGCGAAGGACATCGATCTCGTGGGGGCACACAAACTAACATTGGAGGTCAAGGCGTTGAGACGGAGAGTATCGGGTACGCAGTGAGGCTTGCTGTGTCGAGGTAGAGAGAGAGGTTGAGGTTCCTGTCCTGACGTGGTAGAAACCGACACAGGAACAGAAGCCCAATTGGAGCTGGCCAGTGCCCCTGGCAGGGTTAGGTACGCTATCAGCTGTACCCTAACAAAATTCTCAGTGACGACAGGGGCTTTTACCCGCCCAGTGATGACTCCCTAATATGGAAGGGTCTCTTAGGAACTGCCATGTGGAAGACACTGCTTGGGCTGTGTGTTTTAGGACGTTACATCATTCCAAATCGGGCTTCCGCGCCATCTTTCAACGGGTAGCAAAATGGTAGTACTTTCTCGAAACAGCATCGCAAGCCAATTCGAGCAGATAGCCCTACTTCCGCTCAGCTTCTGTTGGGTGTCTCATCTCAAAGGATTCGTTGTCGAGACATTGCACAACGGCCAGGAACGTGGCAGCGAGACAGCGAGGAAGGAGTGGTACCAGCAGCAGTAAACAACAAGATGGAAAAAATAAGGGTAAGTACCCTACACGGCGCATTTGACAAACTCACCCCCCTGACCCTGGTCGTGACCTTTTTGCTGTTCACTCTTCCCAGTGCTAGGAATTGAACGGATGCCACGATTGCAATCATGTCACCGCGCCTGCCCTTCAAAGGCTATGACCAAGCCACCATGAAAACTCGCTTTCCAGTATCCATTCTCTCCGTCTTGGGGCGGGGAGATTGGCCGGAGTGCCAGCTTGGGACTTCCCCGCAGATGAACCTCAAGGTCAGGCTTCACTTCAACCTTGCACCCAGCTCTCAGTCGGCGGCTTCCACTACCTCTAGGTTTGCTTAGGTTCCTCCGGGTCAGATCAAGCTTCCAGCTTCCAACTTCCCCACGATGGCCGTGGAGCACAATCTTCCCAACCGCATAATCCCAGCTAATCGATCGACAATCGATAGCCAGGTTTGGGAATGGTCGCAGGCTGATGCCGTAAAAAGTTCCGAAAACCCGTTCTGTGTACCAGGCAACCAGTCACTGGCACCATCGGACGTCAACTGGCCACCTCGTTTCTTCGGAATCTTTGTCCATACACGCCTCACACACGACATATGCGAGGTGCCCCAGCTCATGGACCCTCGGATCTCCGAGATAACGGGAGGGTCCCGGAAATTTTGCTTTGACTTCTGGCGGGTGCTACGTACATCTGGGGGGTGGATAGACCGGTACCAACCCTTGGTGGGTGGGTTCCCCGGAGAAGAGGCCGAAGTTGATCATATGCGAGGGTGACCATGACACAGAGGGTAGAGGCCATATGCCCCTGCTAAGCACAATCCAGGAATAGAATTTGTTGGGCGAAAAGCACCAGAAATCATCACCCGCGAGCTCAAGTCTTCAACCTGCGAAGACGTAGACTTGTGCAAAAGCCCTCTAGAACTGCCCACAGTTGCAGCTTGGTTTGACAAATGGCTGACCCAAGGTTAATCCTCCCGATGCCACAGGTCGAAGATTCCTTGACACTGAAAAGAATGGCGTGAAATCAGACGTGTAAAGTCAGCCCTAGGAAATCTTGACTACAACCCAACCACCACCAAAGATTCCGGTCACCGACTCCTACATCTCATTGGAACCTCCATGGTTAGCCGCCTGCGTTCTCGTTACATTTTTCCCGCTCTTTTCACTGGTCTTATGGATACACAGCGGTACATCTCTGGCGTACCCATAAAGGTACCGCTTATCCTTTCCTTTCCTCGATACACCCTCGCCGACAACGTCATGTTATGCAGCAACTAGGGCTTGCGAATTCCGATCTTTGAGCCAATTCGGGTATCCGCGCTGCTCCACTGCCATGGGCAAGTTGCCTGGCTTGCTCACCGTCCCAAGAACCCCAAGGTCTGGGAACCAGTTGTCCCATCAGAAGAAGGGTAGCTATATAGACGCACAACAGGGCAATCTGCCACTCTTCTTCCGTCTTTGCTGCCCGACCAGCAGCACCTCAAACACATCAGTCCAACAAAAATGAGCTGGCACAAGCCTCATTCATCAAGTCTCTGGTACTTCTTCCCATGTTCTTCTATTCATATATGAGCTCCGTGGTCGTGTCCGCTTCTCCATGTTCTGAGGGTCCTCCATCAGTCTCCTCCATCGTCTTCTGCTCCAACTCTCAATCGCCACCTGGTATCCATCACCACGCTTAGAAGAGTCCATATTGGCCATGAGCTTCCCCTCCATTTCTCGCAAGTCGCGCATCGTCAGCGCGGCCAACGTCCTCTACAACAATGCCGTATATTGGCCAAACCACAGCGTATACCGGGGTGACACTCCTGGTTCACTCAACTACGGATGCATTAACCGTGTCTACTATGCCTTTGCCAACATCATGCCAGACGGAGGGGTGTTTGTAAGTTTGTTCCGACGCCATCTTTCAATCGTTGAGCACTTCAGCTGACTTGTTCCGGTAGCTGAGCGATGAATGGGCAGATGTCACGGCGCCTTGTGACGGTGTCCAGGGGGCTCTCGGGTCCTTGATGCATCTGAAGCAGAAATATCCCCATCTGCAAGTGGTCTTGTCCATTGGGGGCGGCGCTTCCAGTGAGACATTCGCACTGGTGGCTTCCAGCGCCATCCTCCGTGACAACTTTGCACAGTCCGCTCGCGGCCTGGTGGAAGCATCCGGCCTGGATGGAATAGACAGTACGGCTCCTTCTCCTTCGCCTCATCTCGCCTCGCCCAGTCTCGTAGCCAATGACCACGTGTGCGTGAGAAGGCTCAATCAATCCTGCCTCGTCACACATGTACAAATCCCCAATGATCTCGTTGAGATGTTTGACTGACAGCACCAGTTGTATGGGACTACCCCTGCTCCCCGCAACAAGGAAGCGATTTCGTATCTTTACTGGCCGCAATTCGCATACATCTTCCCGAGGACCGTTACCTGCTCACCGCTGCTCTCCCTGGGGCCAAGTCCATTTTGCAGAATATCAATTTTCGGCAGGCAGCTGAATACTTGGACTCCATTAACTTGATGGCGTTTGATTATTTTGGTCCTTGGTCACACAGAAGCGGGCATCACTCCCAGCTTTACGCAATGAATAAAGATGAAGCATCAGGGGCGTCGAGTGTGCAATATCTGATGGCTTCCGCTGTCCCGGGCAAGAAAATCTTGTTTGGAATCCCCCTCTTTGGCCGCAGCTTTCTTCACGCGAGCGGCTCAGGCCACAAATTCCAGGGTGCCGGGGGCGGCGACGACGGATCCTTCGAGTATTGTCAGCTACCACGACGAGGAACGAAGGAACAAGTTGACAAGCGGGCCGTTGCCGCCCAGTGTGTGGGCGGAGACGGTGGGTTTGTCACTTATGATAATCCGGATACAGTGAAGGCCAAGGCCACTTTTTGCAAGCAAAAGGGACTCGGTGTAAGTTGCTGTCACCGTTCCCGACCTTTAATTGGTCACTGTTTCCACGTAACACCAGACTTGACCCTCCAAGACACTCAGCTTGATGGGCCGTTGTCCGATCTTGAAGCATATGGCTGATGCTATTCTCATCCAGGGTCTCTTTTACTCGAGCGCGCCATCGGATGTTAAAGACAGTAAACGGAGCTTAATCGCGGCGGGTTTTCGAACATTGCATAGCTCTTGAGTGTCATGACAGCAACGCGAGCTGAAACACAAACAGCCGCCGTAATCTAGAGCCCCCCCCTGCCCGCTAATGTGGTCGTCCCGAGGTTCTGCATGGCCTCACTCGTTCAGCAAAGTGTGGCTGACTTCTGTCATTGGATGCCGTTACGGTTGGCGTCTCTGCATGCATCGCTCTACCACGAATGACACCTTGGTACCTTTTTGGCCATCGGGAGTCGTGGCGCTCGATTCTTTGCATAACATCAAGTTCGCTCGTTGATGGATGGAGCGTTGATCGTCGATTCCAAAAGCACAACCCTTGTAATGAGTACACAGCCTTTTTTCCTTTTTTGTGTCTTCAGAGATACCATGTTCGCGTTCTGTTTGCTTTTGTTCTCTTGCTTCGTCTTTTCTTTATTGCGTTTGGCATGGTTTGACTACTTGGGCGCCCCTTTTTTTCTCTCTCACCTGCTTTCTGGTATGTTTTTCACACAGTTCGGAAGTTTCGTGTTTAGGAGTTCAGTTCAAGAACTCATATTGCAACGCCCACAAGCGACCAGGGGTCGCTTCGCTGTAAAAGGATACACCAAAACAGAGGGGGAAGCATCATGTCGGAGTTGTATAGTGTTTTTTCTGTTATAGATAGACTGCTGGACAGGAAGCAATTCACAAAAAACATATTTCTCAACCACCCAAGACGTTTCATGTTGCCCAACGCTCTCTCATGTAACAGCGAGTGGTGATGGTGATGGTGGTGGAATGTACGGGCAAGCTTTCTTGTTTTTAGCGCATATTGGGTGTCTTGGTCCCTACATGTCTCGATGCTCTCTGCCTCCAAACTATCTTCAACATCGCTGCCCAAAAGGATTCTAGGTTTAATGTGGAGCTCCGAAATCATGTGCTTTTCATGGTAATGACTACCCACGCCTATGTAAGTGTCCTCCTGTCATTGGCTGATTGAAAGCCAGCCACATTGGTGACACAAAAGACGGGGGGCCAGACACTAAAATACACATCCAGCTCAGCAGCCTACCCAGGGGTGCATGAACCCAATCGTCAATGGCCAAAATAACGTCAACAGCACCTGAAAGAGCATGAAGCGCAAAAGTCCAAATATCGTGTCAGCTGAGAGGGAGTTGACCTGTGCCTGTCGGGTTACGACACAGATCTTGGGCGCTCGGAGATGAAAGGAAGGAAGAAGAAGTAAGGTGAAGCTATTTGAACCTGCCCGGCTCTACCAGCTGAGCTGAGAACGGAAGAGGAAACAAAGAGAAGAAAATCTCACGAAGAGAAACATGTACGTAAACCATCTGTCAACCCAAAAAAACCCGCCTCCCCATACTCTTCGTTTAGGGCCCAAGTACCAAGGAACTTGGCGTTTGCGGCTCAGGCGTTGATGCACATACGAAACAACACTGAAAAGAGGTTGTGTTGTTTGACAATGCAAACCTCGAACGATTGCTACCTGGATCTGCTTTGCTGGCACGAACGCCGGCCAAGTCCCCTTTTTTCTTTTTCTTTTTCTTCTTTCTCACAAACTGTATCTTTCGATCCCACACGCTTGCTGCCCATTTGCTACCGTACTGTTGGAAACCCAAAGAAGCAACGGTCGACGGGAGAGAGGTGTCGAGTTGGATTGAAACGCAGGGCGACACTCAAAGTGGACTCTCTCTAGGTACAGTAGTGCGATCGATGGTTGTATCAGAACGTTGCAAAGGTTGCAGATGTTGCAGATGAATATTGTCATCCTTGGTGATGAACCTGATCCTACCTATCACTAGAGATCTGTAGGTGAACGTGGCCAGATGTGAGATGACCCGTTGCGCCTGAACGGTACCTTGTTGACTTCAGTTTGCGTTGGCCATCCATCCATCCATTATCTGACACCAGATGGATCGACCGAACGGTATGTCAGTCGTGGAGACGATGGCGGCGAAACAAGTCGTTAGGTACACCAATGATATGACAGGGAAGAACTTGTGCATTCGGTTGGTAGGACTGAAGCCTCCGTCCGGCACTCTCCAGCTCACATCGGTGACAGCGGACAGCTCACGGTGCGTGGGAAGACCGGAGCTGGAAAGAGAATAAGAGTACCCGAGAGTGGAGCTGTGGGAGGTGTCTGCGGGTAGAGCGAGAATGCCGTCGGGGTGCCGCCGTCAGCGTGGACGGGTCGGCGGGGGCCCAACGGGACACCGGACCTCGCCCGAAAACTCCCCGAAAAGCGGGAAGCTGGCAAGGTTCACCTTGAATTGCCCCACTCGTGGAAAGGGAGCACAGGCCACTTCAGCAGGTACCTTGCAGGCTTCCCTCCTTGCTGCTGACAGCATCTCAATTGATCCATAACATCCCATTCCCATGTGGACACTTCAATGACACCGGGGAGAGCTACGGTGTAACAGCGGCCGAGAATCCTGGATTCCGTTGCTTTCTGGAAGCGGAAGCCTCCTTTCTTTTCCTTATTTTCTTCTGCGTTTGGAGTATAGTCGCGATTCCACATTCTTCTTCGTCTCTCTGGTGGGAAGCTAATGAATGATTGGGTTTCCCCCGAGGACACCGTTTCCCACCACACCAAAGCTGAGACTGTACTACCCCTCGCTCCCTACTACCTCCAAAGCTGTCATCATGAACATCGTTTTGGCGGAGCAGTTATCGCTTGATTCGGGTACGTAATTTATAATTCATCTACAGATGTCAGCAATGACGTGCCCGCAGGGTTCTGGTTATTACCTTACTGGCATACCAGTATACTAAACCATTGTCGTCGCCGATCAGTTGAATACGACCCCATCGCACACCTCAACCTCCTCTTCTCCCACCCGTCCACCGTCTCCTCTGTCGGCCGCGTATCGTCCACCCTTCAGCGACACAAGGATGAGCTCACCAAGTCGATTGACTCCCTCGAGACCGCCCAGGCCTACGGGCCCGACTCGTCGCTCGAGCGCATGCAGTCCGCTCAGGCGGAGCTGGCCTCCTTGTTCCAGCGCATCGAGAGCGTCCGCAACCGCGCCTTGCAGACCGAGCGAGACATCACCACCATGACCGCCGACATCAAGCGGCTCGACGGCACCAAGCGCAACCTAACCCACAGCATGACCGCCCTCAAGCGCCTGCAGATGCTCACCACCGCATACGACCAGCTCCGAGGCCTGGCCAAAACCCGCCAGTACCGCGAGTGCGCCGGGCTCCTACAGGCTGTGCTACAGCTGATGCGTCACTTCAACAGCTACCGAAGCATCGAGCAGATTGCCGTCCTGAGCCGAAACGTCAACGAGCTACAACGCGAACTCCTGGAACAAGTGTGCGAGGACTTTGAGCTGGCGTTTGCCAAGGGCGAGGTGGCCGCCCGGCGCGGCATGCTGGCGGAAGCTTGTCTGGTCATGGACGCGCTAGGGGAGCAGGCAAAAGCGCGGTTGATTACGTGGTATGTCAACACCGAGCTGCGCGAGTACCGATCCGTTTTCCGGGGCAACGACGAGGCAGGCAGCTTGGATAACATTGGGCGGCGCTATGCCTGGTTCCGACGGATGTTGCAAACACACGAGGGCGAGCATGCTGCCATTTTTCCGGCACACTGGCGCATGAACGAGACGCTGTCGATGGCGTTTTGCGATGGTACGAGGGAGGATTTCAAGGGGATACTGGAGAAGAGCATGCGGAGGACGGATGGAGGCACTAACAAGATTGACGTCAATTTGCTCTTGAGCTGCTTACAGGAGACGATGGACTTTGAGCAGAGCCTGGAGCGCCGGTTTTCGAGCGAAGTCCGGGCTAGCATCGATACCATGAGCTCGGCGGATGATCGGGTATCGAATTTCAATGGCTCTATCTCGGTCGCATTCGAACCGTATCTAAGTCTATGGGTAGAGTCGCAGGATAAGACTCTGGCTGGCATGATACCCAAGTACAAGTCACAACCGCTGATACCGCCAGACGAGGAGTTCTCCCCACAGGCGGTCATCCCCTCGGCCATCGAACTCTTCCATTTTTACAAGCTCACGCTGTCACAATGCGCCAAACTGTCTACTGGTGAGCGGCTGTTGGATCTGGCCAAAACACTGGCCAAGTACTTGGACGAATACGCGCAGCAAGTTCTTTTTACACTCCTCCAGCGGGGAGGGCCACAGGGGCCTCCGGTGCAGGACATCATCTTGGTTCTCAACACTGCGGATTTTTGGCACACCAATGCCAACCAGCTTGAAGACAACATCAAGAAGCGGATCGACCCCGAAATGGCGTCCAAGGTTGACCTCTCGACCCAAGCAGATGCCTTCATGGGCGTTGCCAGCGCGGCCGTACTCGCCTTGGTGCACAAGGTAGAGGTGGATTGCGAACCGGCATGGCGAGAGATGAAGAACACGAACTGGAGCAGGATGGAAAGTGTCAGCGATCACAGCTCGTATGTGAGCGAGCTGCTGAAGAACGTCAACGGCAAGACGGCGGAGATCCTCCCGCTGGTGATCAAGCCGCAGTATGCTCGCGCGTTCTGTGATCATTTGGTGGAGAACATAGCCAACTCGTACATCAGCAACGTGGTGCAATGTCGCCCTGTCTGCGAAGTTGGCGCTGAGCAGGTAAGCAGTCTTCTCCCCCTCTTCCACTTACCCTTCTCCCTGCCGAACCAACCACAGAAACCCCTTGCTGACACAACCAAATCAGATGCTTCTCGACAAATACATCCTGACCAAAGCCTTTGAAAACCTCCTCGCCTTCCACAACACCAACTATCCACCCCCCGGCACCCCCTCGGACCCCAACGCTCCACCCCCTCCTCCTCCTCCAGCAAGCTACATCAAGCGCGTCAACCAATCCATGACCAAGATCGACCCGCTTCTCAAAACCCTACAAGTCCGCCCCTCCCCGCCCGAAGGGCTCGTCCAAGCCTACCTCAACCTCATCGGCGACTGCTCCGACGCCAACTTCAAGCGCATCCTCGAGCTCAAGGGCGTGCCGAAGAAGGACCACTCGCACCTGCTCGAGCTCTTTTCGATCCACCGCGACGGGGCAGGCGTAGGCCGGACTTTAGTCCAAAACTCACCGCTTTTAACGCCGTTGTTTGCTTCCATGGGAAGCGGCATCAGCATCGGCGGCGGGATAGCCCCAGGGTTTGCGACAGCAGGGCATCATGCATCGCAGGGAAGTGGCAGCGTGACGAGTAGGTTTGATGCGGCGACGAGTTTGGGGGAGAAGTTGCTGAGTGCGGCGAGAGACATGAGTACTACGGAGCGGGAGGGGGCAACAAGCGGTGGGGGGGCAACCGCAATGACAAGCGATAAAGCCACAATCAATGAGAATCTGAAGAATATTGGGAATTTTTTCAGGAGAGATATTGGAGCTCTGGGAGCGAGGTTCGGGAAGAGGGATATTACGCCTACGGGGGCAGGTCATGATTAGACTAAACGGACATGTGAGGTTGGATGAGGAGGAGGAAGAGGAACCTCTTGATTATGTGCTGATATGATCTATGAGATATCGACTAGACCTTAGTACAGTTATACCAAGCGATCCAAACACAAGTCCACCCTTACGCCCCTGATTTATAGCATGTCTGTTTACCTCATTATCCTGTCTTGAAATAATCTCTGTAGCGCTTCACTAGTCAAAACATAGCTTGCCAACCATAGGACAACCAGACACCTCTTTCTCATTGTTATCTTATCAGATGGGTAAATGTTGCCCTCCTTGTGTCTCACTTACCTCGGTACCTACCCCTACCGGTGTCTACACTACATGATCCAAACGAGCCTAGATTCCAAGGAATCGCTTAGTGTAAATCTTTTCGCTTTCCATCAGTCGTGAAACATGCACCATGCCATTTGGATACAACAACAGTTCCCGGACTCCGGAGAAGGTGGTAGCGAGGTAGCATTCAAGTAAAAGTTATCTTACGATAGTCTGGTTCCGTCGGCCGTCGGAGGACGCTGTGGATTCAAGCACCGCATATTAGATAGGTAGGCCCAGGATTTAATACAAGCCATGGCTGGCTGGCTGCTGCCCGTTGAAAAGGTGAAGGATAACGGTGCTTGTATGTGTGTGAAAGTGAAGGAAGTGATGGAACCTGTTGCCCACATCAATCATGTACAAGTACCTACCTTAGCCGACCCGTTGTTACCGTTAGACATTCAGGAATATAACTTTTCTAACCGTGAGCAGTTGGCTAGTATGTATAAAGTAGCCGTTGAACCGTTGGTACACCGTTCGCTTCTTTTTCAGCGGACGGGATGCGGCAGCAAGGTACATCCTTACCGTCGACATGTTAGAGGCAAGTGTGTATGTAGGTGCCTACCTACATAGGTCGAAGGGTTGACGCAATTGTTGTACACCTGACACACATGAGACATTCATTGAAGAAGATGGAATGGAGAAGGGTCCAGACCCGGCGGCCCGGGGCAGGAACGAAGAAATGAGGAGAAGTGCGGTTTTGGCAACCTTCCAGAACCAATGTAAGCATGACGAATGGATTATCAACAAGGGCGATCTTGAAGACCGTTTCTTCTAGAAGGGCAAGAAAATGGGCTGATGATGGATCAGTTCCCCTGGGACCCGACGGAGATAGGATGGTTCTCCTGTCGCAGGCCGGGGATTTCCCTTCTTTTCTCTTCAGCGGGAGTTACACCAAAGTAGGTACGAAGAGGGGTGTTTTTTTCCACCGTCCTGAGGGGTGGAGTCCACCTCATTGCCAAGACCTGGGCTGCTCACCCATGGCGCCAGGTCCCGTTTGCTTGTTCTAGGTGACTGGCCTGACCTGAGACTGGCTGGCCACAGACCCCCCGCTCCGAGGACCCAATCAGAGCGACGCAATGGGCGTTGTCGCGGCCAGATCAGATCATTTACTGCATAAAACAGACCACCACAAAGGCGCAAAATGAATCGAGATATCGGCCTGTATCCGCTTTGTCGTCGAGGAGCCAGAATTATGATAGCATCGCCTGTTTGATCAATGTCGCTCTCCCTTCTTGCGCCATGAGGTGCCGCCCGTCCTTAGTTGGTAATGGTAGCGAGAGAGCTAACCAGTGGAAGCTGTTGCCCTGTCCCGGTCCAGTCGAAAGAGGCGGATTTCCATCCTTCCTTCCCCTTCCCCCAAAAAAGACATCAACGACTTCTGTTTTCCCTTCCATTCATCCACGACCTCCTCCAGTCCACTGGCTCTGGCTGCTAGTATTGTCCACTCTTGCAGCTCGCATATCGACCAGACACCCGATCCACTGACCGATATTGCCGTCGGCTGCTGTTGCTGTTACTATTGTGGCAACCTGTAGCTACCTAGCTACACTGTCGGAGTATCTCGCCGGGACTGCACCGACAACTCCGAATTCTCGTACTCTGTATACCTTGCCGACTCGCCAGTAAGCGACTAAGGCTGCTTACACTACACCTTTTCTGAATTCACTGTGTGGTAATTGGTCAATCATCCATTGCAGATCTGTTCTTGTCACACACACACAGAGAGCCTGGGCGCCAACATACCGCATCGAAGCACATCAACTCTCAGTCCCGTCCATCGCAAAGTACCGGACCCTGCTCGGCTTCACACCCATACCCGCCAGCTGACCCCAAGACCAAGAAGACGACGACTTCGATCCTAAAACATCAGTTGGGTCTCGTCTACTTCGACTTGACAAGAAGCTCGGCCATAACCGTACACATTTCCCCTGTCACCAGTACCGACAGAGCTGGCTGTTCCCCTACTGCAGCGCCGCACTACGACCCCGCCCTATTACTACGTCTTGCGCCGGTATCCAGCTATCATTGGAGCTCCGGTACCGCGGCTCGATATCGTCCAGGAGTCGAACCAAATTCATCCCGTATCGTTCGAGAATTCTAGACGAGGGTCCCTCCGTTTGGCGAATCACACGGCGCCCACCCTTGTCACTGGCGCTTGGTGACAGCCTTATTCCATCTCGATCCGAATGCGTGATAGAGGCTCAGCAGTGTTGTTGCGCCCATACCATCCAACAAACCAAAGCTTATCCAGCATCATCTTTGGGATCTTTGCGTCCCCCGTTTTATACAGCAATGGCTCCCGGTGTTCTCGAGAAGCCCGCCGAGGAGCAACAAGGAGGCGACTCGCACATGACCAACGCTGCTGACGACAGCTGTGTCGATCGTTTAACCTTGTTGAGGAGTATGCCGGAACCGCCGGTAGAATGTCAGGTATGCGTGGTCGGCGCCGGCCCGGCCGGCCTGATGCTGGCTTGCAATCTTGGCCGTTTCGGTGTCAAGGTGGAAGTGGTGGATGACAGGGCAGACCAGACCCCTGTGGGAAGGCAAGTTCATACCACAGCGTCGTGAACACGCGACGATGGAACGAGAGATTGTCTTTCTGACATTGTGTACAATACAACAGAGCCGACGGTCTGCAACCCAAGACGATCGAGACTTTCCGCCAGATGCGCCTGGCAGACCCTCTACTACAACGCGGCGTTCGAGTGTACGACATTGCTTTCTGGAGGAGTACAACGGACGAGCCGCTCCACCGCCTTGGCCGAGAAATCCACTATCCCCCTATAATCGATGTGCTGGACCCGTACATTTTGCTGGTTCACCAGGGCATGGTGGAAAGTCTGTTCATCGAGGACTTGAAGAAGCGCGGTGTTGAAGTGCGGAGAAATACTGCTTTCGACTCGTATAGCGTTTGTGACGGAAATAATGGGCCGCTCCAGGTGAACTGCCTGACAAATGTCACCCAAGATCGCAAGACCATACTGACGCAGTATTTGGTTGGATGTGGGTCTTACCCCCTGAATTGAATCTCCGCTGCCGTTATGCCGCTGGCCGCTGCTGGCGGCGGCGCTGCCCCTGAAAAGCACTCCGCTCAATGCTAACACTGTTCGGTTGCCTAGGTGACGGCGCGCACTCCAAGGTCAGGAAAAGCATCCCTGATGCCAAGCCCATTGGCCTATCGCAGCCCTCGCTGTGGGGCGTCCTCGACGGCGAGCTCGATACCGACTTCCCAGACATTTGGTCAAAGACGTTGGTCTATTCGCAAGAGTTTGGCTCCATCTTGATCATTCCTCGGGAGCGGAACATGACCAGATTCTACATTGAGCTGAAGAGCAGCACAAAGGGTGACAGGAACATGCTGGGGCAGGACTTTGTGATGCAGCGTGCCAGGGAGATTATGGCGCCCTTTAGTGTCAAGTGGAAGTACATTGAATGGTTTGGTAGGTACCAGATTGGCCAGAGAGTTGCGAACCGCTTCCAGGACCCTCATACCCGGGCCTTCTTGGCCGGTGACGCTAGCCACACTCACTCGCCCAAGGCTGCGCAGGGTATGAACACGTCGATGCACGATGCCTGGAATATTGGCTGGAAGCTGAATTTTGCCGCCCGTGGCCTTGCAAAGCCCGCGTTGCTGGAGAGCTACGAACAGGAGCGGAGGAAGATTGCGCTAGACTTGGTTAACTTTGACTATGAGCACGCCAACCAGATTGCCGGAGGTGACGCTGTCGCTCTGGCCGAAAACTTCAAGACGAACGTTCGCTTCATCTCCGGCATTGGCGCGGAATATGGTGAGAATGCTATCAACATGGTTGAGCCGCAGTCGTGGGTCATGGGTGACGCCAAGCCCGGCTGCTTGCTCCCGCCCGCAAAGGTTACTCGCTACTTGGACTCAAACCCGGTCGATGTCCAGCTCGATATTCCCATGCTGGGCCAGTTCCGAATCTATCTGTTGATGTGGGATGTCCATCAGTCGCGCATCTTTCTGGATGGTTTCTGCGCGGCTTTGAACTCGCCTGAATCTTTGATCAATCAGCTTTCGGCCGCCGCGAACATTTCGTACGCTAAGCAGCCCCGTCTGCCAGCTCCTGAGGATATCTATCTCCGTCCGGAGCGATATACGGCTGTTAGCCATCTGTTTACTTTTGGTTTGATCAGTAAGTGGCACATATTGCCTCCATACGTTAACCCATATAGCTAACAGTCTTTCAGCCACCATGCCCAAGTCTGAAATCGAAGTAACCGACCTCCCCGCCCTCTTCCAAGACAGCCGCTGGACCTTCTACCTTGATGACATCCCCGAGCTCGACACCCGCGGCCAGCTGTGCACCAACAAGTGGCTTGGCAGTCTCGGACCCGGAGAGGTGGCCATCGTCAACGTACGTCCCGATGGGTACGTTGGTTCTATCGGCAGGTGGGACTCGAGCGTGGACGATGCCGGTGAGGAGGCGGCCAAGTGGCTTGATACTTACTATGACCGGTTTTTGCAAGTGCCTCCTTCTCCTGCGATGAACTAGGCGGGTATGGAAGGGGGCGAGGAGGAGGAGGAGGAGGAGGAAGAGGAGGGTTTTTGAAGCTGAGAACGATCATGCGTGGCAAAGGGAAAAACCAAACAGTCAAAGAGGTACAGGAGGATGTGGGCGCGATTGTCAAGGAGATTGAAGAAAGAGCGATGGAGTTCTCGAAGGAGATAGCGGCGAAGTCGGCGGCGGACTTTGGGAGTCGGCGAGAGAGAGAGAAAGGGATGGCTTGGCTGCTCCTGAGGAGAAACGAGGGAAAAACAAAAGAGAGAAACGGTAAAGAGACAAGGAAAGTAACGGGGATGGCCAAGACGCGGAAAGGAGACCGATCAAGACCTCGCGGGAGGAAGGGCGAACACGTGAGACCAGGTCTAGGCGGGAAATTATTTTAGTGTAGAGATGGTATGGGAACAACCATTGAGGGCTGGGAGGCAGGTTTGTTTACTTTTCTACTCATACTGGGGGGGAAACGACCGGGAAGGAAGATGGGAGGACAGGGCGCTAGAGGGAGCATTTTGGTATGGGGGTGTCGAGTGAGGAAAATATCCTTCTTTTCTTGGTTTGGTTGGGGTGTCATTTTCGGATCCCTGTGTTGGCGGTGTTTGGTTTGGCGTAGAGGAGTTAGACTTAGTCCTGTTACGTAACTTGCTTCCTGTCAATGTACAAGTATGTAACGGGTTGACGAACTCAAATAAGAATTTGAAAACTTGAAAAGAGCTCTCATCTACGACTCAGGGCCTGGAAATGAACATGGACGGATTTAAGGAGTGACTGATATATAAACAATATGCGTGGCCAGTCAATATGTGTCTGTCTTAGAAGCAGTTGAGGCGCTTGTGTTGGCAAATCCTATCATGTTGATACTACGTAGCTTCGCGTACTACAGTCATAAGTGAGTAAGCGAAATCCTCGATTCCCTTATTTGTCCAACAGAGGAGCAGCAAAGTAGGCATTTCGATGATACAATGTTAGAAGATACCGCAGAAGAGCAAGCTATCCAAATCTACCGATGCTTAACCTCATACCGTATCCTCCCGAACTCCCCTTCTGTATACCTTATCTTGTCCTGTCTTATTGACTATGTTTTGTCTGTGTATTGCACCCACAACACCATTCATTTTCTTTATTGTAACAACTCGATACCCAAAGCGAAAGAGATGAAGTGATAAAAAAGAGGGCGAAAAACCCAGGACCACTACCTACCACTACAGCCCAAGGTGAACTACTCCTAAAACCTAACAACAGTAACCCTTCCCTCCTCATCCTCTCCCAGCACCCACCTCTCATCACCCGCCAAATATCCCCTCCTACCCACCAACTGGCTCCACATCTCATCCGCAAACTGCACTTCTTCACTTCTCCCTCCCTCTAATCCCTCCCCTCCCTTTTGTCTTTTATTCTTATTCCTCTTCTTTCTCTCACTTCTCCTATTGTTCTTATCATCATTCTCCTCCTCCTCCTCCTCTTCCCCCCCAACCTCTAAATGCAAAGGCAAACCAGGCTTCACAGAGATACAAGCATTCCTCACACAAACACTGATAG
The DNA here is from genome assembly GCA_009805215.1 of Neurospora discreta FGSC 8579. Classification (NCBI taxonomy): domain Eukaryota; kingdom Fungi; phylum Ascomycota; class Sordariomycetes; order Sordariales; family Sordariaceae; genus Neurospora; species Neurospora discreta. The sequence continues at coordinate 483,606 of RANX01000013.1, forward strand.
TCTCCAACATGAAACAATGCCTAGCCGTGATCCTCACCCTCGCAGCCCAATCGACCATTTCTGCTACGGTCAGGTAGGGGAAATCTTCGTGGCGCCAGCAGGGGGCGAGGCCGGGGAAACGTTGCTGGTTACTTACTTCCAGGAGATCGTCCAAGGATTGCTGGTTTGTGCGGCGGGAATTGGGGGATATGGTGAGTGGAGATTGGGGCCTGGTGAAGAAGGATGGGGAAGTGGGAGAAGGGGGACGGGAGCGGAGGTGATGCAAGAGGGTTTGTTGGTTGGTGGAGGAGGTGGGGAAGGAGCGGGATGAGGAGGGGGAGAGGGGTGGAGAGGGGGGAAGTTGTTGCCGGTCCTGGGCCTGGGGTGTGGATAAGAAGGAAGGGGAAGCTGACGAGGTGAGTGGAGAGCGGGAAGTGGAATGTGACCGTTGACAGAAGGACATATTCACATCCCCATCTGCACCACACTGGTCCACCCATACTGGCCCATACACGGCGTCATTGATTGTTGAAGTGAAAAGTGCCTGGTAGTAATGTGCATGAGACGGTTTAGCCTCTCGCTCGGCACCCTCCTTGACGGATGACGATGATGGGATAGGAACAGCCGGCGTGCAAGGCACGATAGGAATACCCGTGCATTTGACATGGTGAACGCGAGGCGGACTAAGCGAGGAGTGTTGGCCCTCGGCCCAGCGGTGTTCTTCCTCGATGAAATACAGGTTCCGATCGTCAAGCGAGAGGCTACGCAGCTGTGGGTTGGCGCGCTGCCGTACGCCATAAAAGTCGAGATCACGCCAGGCCATGCGGCGGATTACTTGGGGGCCGGTGGTTGTTGGGATGCGGTCCGGTTCGGGGCTGGCGCCTTGTCTTGGTTCTCCGGCCGCTGTTGTCGTGGTCGTTGTGTGGGTTCCACCTCCATTCCACAAGCCAGCAGACATGGAAGCCGTCCGGTCACTGACTGGTGGTTGCTTGTGTCCTGTAGGATCCTCGGATGGACGGTATGGACTTGGTGAGGAAATGTCCCAGACGGCGAGCTGTTCGATGGGGTCATCCTGGTACAGCGAGCGGTTGGGTTGCCAGAAGTAAACAGCGTAGTGTGTGGCTGTGTGGGTGGAGAAGAAGCGGTCGGATCGGTTTATGGGAAGACCAAGGAAATGTAGCTTCCATTCTGATCGAAACTGAATCATCCACGTCCAGGCAGAGGGAGATGGTGTTCGGACGACGTCGAAACTAGTCACGAAATGCCGGTGAACAACTTCTCTGTCGTTGAGCTGGTGAGATGGATGCTCTTCAGCCCATTCAAAGATCAGAACCCCCTGGGCAAGACGAACTCGGCGGATATGTTTTCGGCGTACATCGAACGGGACGGGGATTTGGGTTCCAGTCGCCGGATCAAAGATTTGATAAACATATCCATGGGCTGGATCTGATGATGGATTATTGGGCCTGTCACGGACTTCTGCTGGGTAGACCAGCAGTCCGTCTTCTTGACTGTACCACCACGCGGGATCGGGGTAGTGAAACTCGGCCGTCTTTTCGTCCAGACGCAGGAAACGGTTCCAAGGAGCGACTCCCTTAAAAGAGAATTGGGAGGATCCCGTATTGTCACGGCTTGGCCGAGCCATTTGGAGCTTCTCAACAACTCGGGCCGAGCCTTGACGGAGATGGTGATAGCGTCTAGCCACGAGAGCAAAAGTTTCTGACCATGGTGGGAGGTCACGAGAAGTACAAGATATCTCGACGGCGAGATTGCTGTTGATGTTCGCAAAGTCTGGAGTTGATGGTGATGGTAGTAAGGCGGTGGCTGAGGCTAGACGCATCTCACGACATCGAGGAAAGTTCCATCGCATCAAGAGATACGAAGTGTGTTCATCAGTGAAAGCGGCGTGCCATCGTCGAGAGACAGAGCGAGAGAGGATGCATGTCTTGGGAGAAAGGTAAGAGATGACGAGGAGGAAGAGATCGTGTGGTAGGTCAACGATGTCTCTCATCATGGAGGATGATTCTCATGTTCAGAGGACTGAAAATCTTGTGAAGATGCAGTAGTCAAGTTGATGGCTATGGAGGTTTACAAACACGGCTTATCCCGGTTTTTTTTCTTGGAAAAAAAAAGGAAAAAAAAAAAAAAAAAAAAAAAAAAAAAAAAAAAAAAAAAATTTATTGATGATTGAACGTTTGTGATGGCATCCTATGAAGAGATTAGCGTATCATTGAAAGAGGGGTTGCTGGGGGCTGCCTGAAAACAGTCATGAGTGAGGCGCTGTAGGAAACCACTGAGGACTCGAGGAGGTTCTTTCTGTATATCACGGCAATGCAAGTCATTCTTGCTGGGCATTCAGATTCATCTGTTTGAGCATCGACCTGTGTTTGGTGTTTCATTATATCAATTGCAGATGTTACTATTGTCTAGCATAGAACAAAAGATATGGTAGTCTAGCAATGACCTACAGGTACTCACTCACAGTCGGGTGTTTGGGAGTGTCATTTGCTCCCCGGGTTCTGTGTGCTGATTTTATCCCATCATGTGAACTAGGTGATGCTTGTTGTTTTCGCGGATCTCGCCGAGTAGAGAGTAAAAGAGGACCAACCGAGGTGGTTCTTGACTCCATCAACTTCTCTCAAGCCTCACAATTTGTCAAACCACCACACGGGCCGTTGTGGCTTTTGCTTTGTTGTTGTCGAGCTTGAACCGAATACACTGCACCACTGTAAAGATCGCCAAGACGCCAAGACTGAGGCGTGTAGCCCTACGAGATCCCAACAATGATCAGCAGAGTTATCGCTTTAGCCTTGATATGGTCACCCGTTCTGCTTTTTCAGGCACGACAAGCTCCAAGTCCCTACGTGCATGAGAGTGCGCTGGAATTGGGTCTGTAGGGCAGGGATTTTAGGGCGGGGAAATGGGTCTTATGTATGGGCTATTTCACCGCCGAATTGACGGGGAAACTGGGAGAGTACAGGTAACCAGGATGCCCGGTATGTTTTGTCCAAGATACACTAGAATCCATATGGGTTCGTGGCAGACATAGGAACATTAGACAGACAGCTCGATTGCCCAGTATGGTCGTGTTGCCTGGTCTTCGAGCGTGCGTGGACTGGCCTAAATAATATCGGTTTCTCCAAGTTAGATTTTGTTGACGAGAGTCAGTGTCTCGTTAGTGTCCAGGCGGTCATTTGGAGCATTGTGAGGAACATGTTGACGTTCGACTGCATGTCTGCACTTTCCAGCCTGATCTGTTTGAGCTTTTAAGGGACTGCCCCATATCTGGTGTTGTAGGCTTGTTACTGTTCTGATGTAGGTCGGTCGGCTATGAAAATAAGTAGAGAAGGTGAAACGCGAGTTCAATTCAGAACAGATTTCGGAACACGCACGTGCCAGCTGGTGGGTGCAGGGCTAGACTAGAGGTACAGTAGGCAGGGGGCCAACCTACCTCTACACTACACTAAAGGTAGGTACCTACATTAAGGTAGGTATGCTTCTCTACACGCTCCACTCCTGGGGCTGGGGGCCGACCCTTCCATCATCCTCTTGTGTTCTCTTCCTCCACCCTCATCCACCCTGGGTTGACATTTCTTGGCAGGCCAAACACGACTCCCAGCGGAACTTCCAAGCGCTGTCACCGTTGCTGCTCACTGTCCGCCGAACTATCCAGCCTTGGCATATGCAACCCCCAGAACGCAAGCCTTCTCCGTCACTCAAAGATCTCTTGGCTTTACGATCGATAACCGTCTGTCCTTGTGTCAGGGGCATCACCAGCATCACGGCCAATTCCAGTTCGACGAATCCGAGTCCGATTGCCCGACCCGACACTGACGGTTGCTGTGAACTGTGGTTGCGCGCCGGTCAGAGTTACAGGTGTAGCGACAACCAAGCCCGGACGCCCCGAGGGCCGCCAACACCAGAGGCACTACCCACCACCACCACCACCATCACCACCATCATCATCGACCAGCACTCAACCCTCGCATACATATTCCCACACTCGAACCGAGTGCCCGACCGCCTGCCGCCGACTTGTGCCCGCCGCGCATGCGGGTTCAAGCCCTGCGCTGATCCCCGAATGCGACGGCCTTAAAGGAAACTCCTACTTTCTCCTCCTCTCCATATCCACGACAACAACCCGTATCTCGTCCTCGACCCTACACGCATAGATGGGCCCCTTCTCGAGCGCTTCCGATCGCAACAGTGCCGCCGCCACCGCCGCTCCTGCAACTGTGACGCCATCCCCCCTATCTAAAACACCATCTGCCGCCACGTCCGACGATTCCTCGACCAGCAAAAAGTTCCTGAAGCGCCTCAACATCCTCCCCCTCCGGTCACGCACTCGCAATATCGCTGACTTCCACATCCGGCCTGACGATCCTCACCGCAAATACAGTGCCGGCGATCATGTGCAGGGTGCCGTCGTTCTGGTCGTTGTTAAGCCCGTCCGCATCACGCACCTGACCGTCTTGCTGCACGGCTACGTACGTGTCTACAAGGGACCTGGCGCCCAAGGCAACGAGCCCGTCCGGAGCCCAGCCGAGATTAAGAATATCAGCAGCCGAGGAGAGCGCAAGAAATACTACAATGGCTATGCGTCGCTCTTCCAGGATGAGCAGGTTCTCAGCTCCGATGGCCGGCTGGAGCCCGGAAGATACGAGTTCAACTTCGATCTACTCTTCCCAGAAAATGGTCTCCCCAGCAGCATCGATGTGCGTACTAGTAGTTTTGAACTAGACAACCTGGCTGTCGCTAACTATTGTCCAGTTTGAACGTGGCACGATATCTTACATGATCACAGCAACATTAACGCGCCCGACCTCGGTAGCTCCAACGACTAGCTGTGAACGCAAAATCTACTTGATGGAACAGCTGGATGTTGGACCGCTTGCTCCTCCCAAGGCCCAGACTGTGGATCTCCGACCCATTTCGAAACGAGCCAAGAAGAAACGACCAGCCGGTGGCGATAGGCGCTCTGTGATATCGTCAGAACGCTTGTCTGCGGATGTACCAGAACCGTTGTCCGACGGAGATTCGGCAAGGATAAACGACACATCGACGGAAGGATCTCTTTCGGTAGTCGGTGATGACGTTGGTCAAGAAGGCTTTAGCCAAGCTCCGCGGAGTGTCTCACACAGTGAGGTGCGAAGTCTTAGTGGCGATAGCGCCGCGAGTCTCAGCACGCACCCGAGCAGAGCATACAGCGAGACAAACCAGCTAGCCATTGTGGGGTCCGCGATGACAGGGAAACGGATATCATTTGCAGAGGAACGGACCATCAAGTTGAGAGTCGAAGTGCTTAAAGGTGGATGCTTACCCGGCGACGTGATACCCGTCAAGGTGTCGGTTAATCACATCAAGAGGATCAAAAGCATGCATGGTGTCATAGTCACTCTATTCAGACAAGGGCGCATCGACTCGTCCCCGCTTCAGCTCTCCAAAGAGGATTGGAAAAAATCGGAATCAGACGACTACTATTACCCCAAATCCAGGACAGGTCTCAGCGGCCTTTCCCTGTCGTCTGCGGGTTCCTGCAGCATGTTTCGAAAGGATCTATCACAAGCATTTGCGCCTCTCATTACAGATCCGGTGAACTTTTCTGCCACCTTGACGACATCAGTGCGAGTACCAGAGGACTCCTTCCCCACTATCAAGGGTGTACCCGGGGAGATGATTAGTTTCAGGTACTTTGTCGAAGTCATCGTGGACCTAGGCGGCAAACTCGCCAATCATTTACAGGGTGGTGCGTCTTCCGCCTCACGAGTGGGAGCCACTGGTGTGGTAGGAAATCCTTTCGAGAGTGTTGGCACATTGCCATTGTGGGGGGCGACAGGGAGCACAAGTATCCTGGACACAGATCGCCTCAAAAGGATACAAGGAGTCATTCCAGGCTACTACGAGGTCATTGTCGGTACAACCGACAGCAGTAGGTCACGAGGAAAGGGTCCGCAAAGACCCAGCCTTATACATACACCATCTGTCACTGGCGGCCCCAACTACGTGGAGAATGAGTACAACGAGAAGGGCGGCTGGCCGAATAGCATGCACGACGATGGCGGATATGGTCCTGAGTCTGCAAACCCGCATAATGACTATGCGGCGTACCCTCCACAAACGACTTATCCACACAATTATGTTCATCAACCACCATATTGGAATTACGTTCCCGACTCATCACAGCATGAGCAGGAGATACCCGCACCTCACTATATACCACCGCCCGACTTACCTGATGAGAATGGTCTTACGGAAAAGGAGCGCATCAGACGTGCCGAACAACGCTTGCTACCCAGTCAACCACCGATAGCGGCAGCATCATCATCGTCCTCTGCCGCCGTGCCCTTACCATCCGCGTCTAATCACACCCTGGACTCGTCCTTGCTACTAAACGGGGACAATATATACGATGCCGAAGACGACGTACCAACCCCAGCCGCCACTCCCGCAACAGCATCACCATTCGACCACGCTCTCGCTCCGGTATACACATCCGCACCAGCAGAAGACCTGCCATCCGCGCCGACCCTTGAAGAGCTCGACCGACCACCACCACCACCACCACCACCAATATCTAGAGGACCCTATCACCACCCTCTAAGCGCCACCGAAGACAAACAGGAGCTCGAACGAAGAAGGCTCTTGGCCGAGGCCAGCGCACCGCCCGAGTTTCCAGAGGACTATATTCCTGACGAAGGCGGAGGACCTGTAACCCCAGCGGGGCGCTCAGGATCAGGCGCAGGACCTTCCGCACCACCGTCAGCTCCACCCGTAGCCTTTGAACCCTCAGCTCCCGTGTTTTTCGAGAACGATGAAGACTACCATGGTGGTGGATATACCGCCGATGGCCCCAGCTTTCCTAGCGGCAGCGGCGGTCACGAAGAAGAAACTGTGCCGGAGTACACGTACAACAATCATCGCTCTGGGTCTGCGGGCACGGTTACGGTTGTTGGCAGTCCGTCGTCGCCAGTACCAGCACCTGTCTCGGCATTTTTCTCAGCCTCGGGCTCAGGACACGCGCACGATTCACTACATGAACGGGAACAGCAAGCAAGGTCGGATTCTTCTAGTCCGCCTCCTATTGAGTATTTGCCGCGGTACGAGCGATGAATGATGATCGGTCATTGGTGGGTGGCAGCCTTCAGCGGTAGAAACTTTGGGTGGGGACTCGGGCTGCTTGGTACGCTGGGAGGTTGGGTCATGGCTTATAAGCGTTTTTCTCTTTCTTTTATTTTCTTTTGATACATATACCTTGTATACCGTCTCTAACATCTATGGCTTGCTTGGTATGGCTTGGCCGAGGAGTCCTGGACGTATGTAAAAGAAGTCCACATAATATAGAAGGACCACTAGGATTATAAAATACACACACACATATATATATATATTACAAGGAGGATAACAGCGTCGTGTACGTGAGTAGGGGCTGAGGTTGTATCAGTGTCCGCGTATCCACATTTCAACCCCTTCAATAGCTATTGTATCTTTGTATTTCAGAGCTAAGAAGGATGAGATCTTCCAGATCTTTGTATGTGATATGAATCTTGATGCCAGGCTCGGGAGTTTTAACCGTTCGAGTCAGGGTCAGGATCATTTGCGCAAAGCTACCGGAGTCTGAAGTCCTAGCTTAAATGGTGTTGTTGACGTGGCTTTTGATGTGACACTACATATAGAGAAGGATTGGCGAAGCTAGAGCTCGAAGGGGTTCTTTGTCATTGTCTGGTAAAAGAAGCCTTCCACTTAGTGTTCAGCTCATTCCATCCCAACGACCGTCTCCGCCGAATTTAACAGAGTCTCATTTTGATTCGTCATCATCACCCGATGCAGCGATTCCTCTACGTGGCCCTCCAGTCCCGTTGTACATCTACTATGTCTCTTCATCATGTAAACCGACAATCATTCCTCACTCCCTCTCAACCGCCAACTTCAACTCACCCTTCAACCCAGCCAGGTCCATACTAACACTCTCAGGACTTCTCAACGACAAACACGCCGCCCTTTGCGCCACATCCACCAAATTCTCAACTCTTCCACCCATTGCCAACCCGGCCACCAACACGCCCAAGAACGTATCTCCAACACCATTGACACTAACCACATCCTTGACCGTCTCCACTGGCGGGAACAGCCGCATATAGACACCCCCCACATGCGGATGATCATTATAATTCCTCGCCAAGATGTACGGCGCATGATGACTGTCCTTCAGCAATGGATCCCCCGGCTTCAGCAACATAGTAACCAACGCGCCCTTTGCTCCCAGCTTCGTGATGATCGTCGGAATATACGGCAACAGCTGGATATTCTGCTGCGGCAGGCCCATGTCGGTGATCTCCGCGCTCGTCAGTCGGACAAACTTATCCCTCGAACCGTGCATGCCAAATGTGTCGATGACTTCGAACCAGCTGTGCGTGAAGTACTCGTTCCTCGTTGCGGCGCTATGCATGGCGGAAAGCTCGTACTGGTTTGGCGACGCGAGATCGACGCTGGCGTTAGGGAAGAGACGCAAAGGGAACTGACCACCCTGCTTAGGAGCGGCAAAGAGACGCTCGGACTTGGCAGCCGAGACGGGCTCGAAGGCGACGCGGGCACCGTGCTTGCGTCCGGCTTCGATCCAAGTTTGGATGTCCGGTTCGGCCCAGTTGCCGTCGACGACGAGCCATTTAGGCTTGGTGGCGGCTACGGCGGAGTTCCAGTACGTCGGGAATGAGTGGTTGGAGAAGATGGCCATGTCGGCCATGGCCATGACGAGGTTTTTATCGGCGTCGTTGACGGCGACGTATTGGGCCGTGCGGGTGGACGGGTATTCGCGGCCCAGCTTGCGGATGCAGGTGGTGTCAAGACCGGAGGATTCGAGGTTGGCAAGGATGGTGGCGCCCGCGCTGAGTTGGGAGGGTGAGTCTTCTACTCACTCCGAGCGTGACAGGGAGGGGAAAGAACGACTTACATGTCGTCACCAACCAAGCTGCAGAGCCTGACTCTACCATCCTCGCTGACTTTGTGGGCGGCAAGGGCTACATTGTGGCCTACACCTCCGACGGACTGGGTGATGTGGGAGGGATTAGAGACGTGAGTCAAAGGTGACACTGCCTTGTTGCCCTGGGCATCAACCCCACCGGCATAGTCACAGCTCAGATCGAGGGCGACTGAGCCAGCGACAAGAATGTCAGCCGTGTTAGACTATGTATGACAGGTTCAGTATATCTAGTCAGTGACACGACGGACAGTTACTAGAAGGGTATGCATCACTGAACACAAGGCTTCAACCTTACCTGTTGCTGCTGTGTGACTTTGGAAGGCTCAGGCTTGATCTCTACTTTCACTTTGCGGATTCCAGGAGACTGAATTGTGAACCTGATCAACTCTACGTTAATAAGGTATAGTTTAGCTGGCTTATGGAGGTTGTAAAAAGGTGCTTACGCAGCAGCCTGGGAGGAGCGGGAGCCGCCGTCCATAAGCTTGCTGAGCTCCACTGCCACCTTGGCGGCCCGCGCAACGTTTGCCTGAACCAGGTACTTATTGGCAGGCACACTGCGGCCCTCGGTCAGCTCCCTGATTCTTCTGAGGATATACGGCGTGTTCTCGGCACCGCTGAAACCCTTCTCGTCCGCCTCGCCTACGGCAACGCTGATGGCATGCTCCATGTCCTGTCTAGAGATGGCATGCTCCTCTGGGATGGGGTTGGCCAAGAGAAGACCTGTCTCAATGTTGAGCTGCTCCTGGGAATAGATCATGGCCGCGGCTTCGGCCTCGTTTTGGACCACTGAAGGGCTCTTGATGCCGCTTTCACGGGCCCAGAAGGCAGGGAAGTCAATGTTTCCCTGTTGCCCGTCTGCGAACGTAGACACCAGAACTCCTTGGGTCTCAAGGAACTCGAGTGTCCTGGGGATATCGAGAAAGCCCTTGCAGCCACTGCTTACTACGGCGACGCGAGTCCTTCCCAGTTCGGTCAAGTCGGCCGAGATATCCATAGAGTTCTCGCCGCCCTTATGAACACCACCAAGACCGCCGGTACCAAATACGCGGATGCCGGCGAGTCTAGAGAGCACCATTGTTCCAGAAATGGTAGTACCACCATGAATCTTGGTTCCCGTCAGGCCCTATAGGAGCACCAATGGTTAGCAAGCCATGGCCTCCCTGACATTGATATCTAAACCAGTCACTGGACCTCGTAGTCACCGAATTACCTTTCCCACCAGATATGCAAGATCGCGTCTGGAGGCCTTCTTTGCACCCTCGTGAACCATACGCGCCACCTCCTCAGTGCTTAGACCAACGGTAGGTACACCGGCAAGGATACCGCAAACAGCAGGAACAGCCCCATTTCTGCGGACAATGTCCTCGAGGTACAGATCGTCTCCGAGGGCGCCATGGGTGTAGATGGTGGACTCGAGAGCAACGACGGGCTTGTTGGTGGCCAGGGCGTCGGCAACTTCAGGGGAGACTTTCAGGAGACTGCCGAGTTGAGAGTCTGTGCTTCTCAGGCGTCGTTGGACGGTGTTGAAACAGGGTTGACGGGCACACTTGAGTCGCGAGCCCAATAGGGCTGAGCTGACATGGTGGGCCCGGCTAAGGAGGTGTTGCCGAGCTGTCATGTTGATGACCGGTCACTTGGTGCGTGAGAACGAATTGAGAGTGAGGATCCGCAAAGCGACTCGGTTTCCTCCTGCTGGCTGCTCCAAGGTGCCGGGCTGTTGGTCGAGATCTTTGAGCTCTTCCAGACTTGACCGCACTCTGATGAAGATCACCGAAACAGCAATGAAGAAAGATTCTCGCGAGGTGGAGTTTGATACTTCAAGATTAGAAGGATCTGTCCTTCAACCGTCTTTGAGCCGCTGCGATATATGACTACACAGTGGTGGATCGACGTCAATTGCTGTTACCAAGAGATACCTACTTATCTGCTGTTGTGTTGGTAGTTAAAATGACCATGAGGGTAAGCTGATGTGGACCCTACAGGTACCCCCCGCCATTGAATTCGAACGGAACGGACTGAAAGAACGCCAAACGATAAAATAAGTGGACCAGTCCAGAATGACTGTCAACTTTATTGACTGGACTTTTCCAATGACAACCCTACAGAAGGCAGTAGTACAAAGTCTGCGGCATCTTGCTTGACAGTTGGTGCTAGTGAAACCGAAAGGTTTGCAAACTTTTCGACATTGGACTGTTGGTTGCTGTGGTGAAGAGGAGGGTTATCGGGCAGGATCTTTACCTGATCACATAAGTGTAGTGTGGTTGACCCGTTAGGGTATTTTTTTGCGACCTTGAGTTAGGTTCTCTTGTTCAGGAAGGTGCTTGGTCGCGGAGTGTGCTATCGACACTACACTAGGGAACCCAACCAAGCACCAAGCCCCGGGCTTGGTCCGCGCCAAAACCGTTCTCAGCCGGGGTCGGGCGCAATGATAGCCGGCCGGCCGGCTTCGGTTTCGACGTTCCGTAACCTTTGCATATGGTCTGTGCTTCATCGAAGCTTCACCCTTTGTGTTGTTGTTACTTTTGTCTGACCTTGACCTTTTGGAAGACTTGATGGAAAACAGCAGGGTTGGTCGGCTCGTCCGGCACCAGCGGGCCTCCTTCCTGTTTGACGAGCCCCACCGGGAAATGGGCCCCCAGGGGTTCATGCTTTCCAGAATCCGAAACCGAAACTCAATCGCATGCATGATTTCCCGTCTTCCTTCCGTCAACTTTCCTCTTTCGCAACCGCAACCCATTCCTCAACATGCCAACCTGACTGAACATCCCACTGCGAGACCCTCTGTCCGATATCCAAACAGCGATTCAAATGGCGCACGTCGATCATGCATAAGAAGCCGTGAATCCGGTCTTCGGATCTGCTATGTGCTGCGTATCCGGCACTTGGCCTTTTCACCTTTGGACCAAGCGGCCAAACTAGACATGGCTTTAGGATTTAGGATCTGGAACACACCTGATATCCCCACATAACTCCATTGCTTTCGGATGTAGACCAAACCATGTGGGAATGAGAGAAGCTTTTCCCCTGGCTTGACTCCGTTAGTCACTCTTCACCAATGTCACTGTGCAATTTCAATCTCGCGGCAGTATCTTGGAAGCTTTTTGGTTTCCTTATCACTTGTGCTTTTCCCATCTTTAAAGTTTGTTTCTCCCTTTTTCCCGAAAACCGTTGATCTGAAGATCTTTGCATCCATTCATTAGTTTAGTTAGCTGTCGGTCTTATCCAGGATACGCCCAGTTGCTGCCCGGTCTACTTCTTGACAAGTAGTTTATTTATTTTTTTTATTTTTTATCTTATTTTTTCTAGCTTTCTTTGCATCCAAGGACTCGACCCGCCGAGATCGTCAGTTCACAATACTGAGAATGACACAGTCATTGTCTCTCGCTGTGTTTGCAGCTGCGGCACTCTTCGCGACCAAGAGTCTAGCAAGCAACTTTACCATTAGCAATGGCCAGATTTTCACCCCTGGTTTTGTTGTAGTCGATTCCCCCCAGCCGGACACGCCTCTTGGCGGAGGTTAGTGCTATTGATACCCAGCTGGCTGTCGGCAAAGGACTTGAGAACTTTGCTAATAAGCCATGATTTATGTAGACAAAATCGAGATTGCGCTGGATGTTTCTGCCAATGGCAAGCTTCCTCTGCCGCCCTACGAGGAAGACGCTTCCAGTCAAATCTACGACATCAACCTCTTCCTTTACAGCTACGTAACGGGCCGAAACTTCACCATCACCAACGGTACTGAGTCCGCTAACAATGCCACACTCGGTGATATCATGCTTTCGGAGCCTGGTAGCACCGTGAAGCATGTCAGGTGGATATGGCCCGACTGCATGATTGGCGATGGTACGAATGGGAGCGATCGTGGCGGTTACAATGTGGGTATCCAGAATAGCCAGTTCAAAACTGCCTCGGTAGCCTTTTCACTGACAGTTTACAAGATCTCCATCCACCAACGCTTTAGACTCAATGGCGAGAACCACTACACGATCTTTGATCTTCCCGTTTCTGTGACCAACAGCATCAGTAAAAACGACGACCGCCCGTCTTGCCAGTCACTTGATAACCCCTTGCTGGCGCCCGAGAACATCGATTGGACAGACACTAACAAGCTCGGCGCCCTTTTTGCTCCTGGTGATTCGACGGTCATTCAGACGTCGGACGTTGGTAGTGGTGCTGGGCTGGCGAGCTGGAAGGATGCACTTGACTTGTTGTGTGTGGTGGGCTTTAGCTGTGCTCTGTTGTTGAGCTAGGCTCTAGACTTGCTGTCGTAGTATGCTGGTAATCTTAGAATATGGACTCCGAGTCTAAAGATTGAAGACCTGGCTGTGAGATGACATGGCAATATCTGCCAGGATACGAAAACACCACGTACTCTCCATGCATGGTTTTTCCTTTTTTTTTTTTTCCTTGAACTACCAGACTTGCTCTGCTTGGCTCGTTGAGTGGTCACAGCTATGGAATCTTTATTTTTGCTCGCTGTTTAAAATGATCACGTTCATCGCAAAGATGTTGTGGATGATAGTTGCATTGAGGCCTCGGATAAGTCACCAAAAGGGACTTCGAACTTGTACCTCGAACAAGGCTGGCATGCTTGTGATAACAAGTGGGTCTATATTTAGTGGGGCAAGATCCGCGATCTGCAAGGCTGATAACGAAAAAAAAGTTCCCAACGTCAAACAAACTAAACACTAGCTGACTAGCCGTCGCATTTCCGTCCAATTCAACCCATTGACCACGACCAGATCTCACACGCAAATTTCCTGTTCTTGGACTTTGCGCAATCCCTCACATCAGAACAATATGGCGCCACAGACGAAAGACGAAGTTTCCGACGACCATGAGTTCGTTGGATTTGACGAGGAGAGCGATGAGGAGATGCACGACAATGATGGCATGTTGGTAGACGAGGAGGAGGATGACGACTCCGATATGGATTCAATTGCCGACCCGAGCAGAAAGTACGATATTGACGAGAAGGATTCCGACGAAGAAGACCTCGAACGATTTGTCTTGGGCAATAACGACACCTTCCGCGCCCAGCTTTTCCGCGACGACTTTCTCGCCGATATTACCGATTCCAAGGCCCTTGTTGGGGCCGACAGGCAAGATGACACAACTGGTCTCGAAAATGTCGACGATAACGCTCTTTTTGCGTTTGATACTGGCGTTCCCGGCGATAAGAAGCAGACAGAGACCGCGCCCTCTGCACTAGAGGCTTACGAGCAGAAGGAGGAGCCCCCAGCGTGGGAGGACAGCGATGACGAGCGGTTGACAGTATCCCTTGCGGCTGCCTCGCGGTTACGCAAGCTGCGTCAGTCCGAGGAGGAGGATGTCGTGAACGGCACCGAGTACGCGCGCCGCCTGCGCTCGCAATACCTCCGACTATACCCCCTTCCCGAGTGGGCCAAGGAATCCTCGGCCGCCAGCCAGCGCCGGAGGAGAAGATCTTCAGCCGCCGGTTCCTCCTCCGAGGAAGACAGCGACGCCGAAGACGACGTTGAATCCGCCCTCCCTCTCGAGGCCTTCCTCCGCGATGTCAACTCTTTCAACGCCAGCGCCGATGCCCGTGGCAGCAAGCGCCGCAAGCTGCGCCCCGAGACCATCGACATCCAGCGCTCGCGCGACATCCCCGACACTCACAAGCAGTCTGTCAGCTCGCTGTCCTTCCACCCCAAGCACCCCATCCTGCTCTCGTGCAGCGTCTCCTCCATCATGTACCTGCACCAAGTTGACCCAACCGCGCACCCGGTTCCGAACCCGGCCCTCACCTCGGTGCAAGTCAAGCGCACCGACCTTCGGCGCTCCGAGTTCCTCGGTCCCGATGGCGACGACATCATCTTCGCCGGTCGCCGGCGCTACTTCCACAGTTGGAACCTCTCGTCGGGCGCCGTCAAGAAAATCACCCAGATTCAGGGCCACCAGCGCGAGCAGCGCACCATGGAGCACTTCCGTCCCTCGCCCTGCGGACGCTATCTGGCGCTCATCGCCTCCGAGAAGAAGGGCGGTGGTATGATCAACATTGTTAACGTGCGCACGATGCAGTGGATCGCGCAGGCGCGTACCAACGGCCGCGGCGGCATCTCTGATTTTGCCTGGTGGGGCAACGGCAACGGCCTCTCCATCCTCGGCAAGAACGGCCAGGTCACCGAGTGGAGCATGCTAAGCCGGCGCACGGTCGGCGTTTGGCGCGACGAAGGGTCGATTGGCGGCACGGTGATTGCGCTGGGCGGACAGAAGGGCACCGGCCCTAGCCAGATTGGTGGCGATCGCTGGGTGGCTGTTGGCTCAAATAGCGGCATTTTGAACATTTATGACCGTAATGATCTGGTTGAGCCTGTTAAAAAGGAGGGTGGTGCGTCGGCGTCTAAGGAGGAGACGGTGCAGATTAAGAGTATCCCCACCCCGCAAAGGACGTTTGAGCAGCTCACGACGCCCATCTCGGTGGTGACGTTCGCGCCGGATGGTCAGCTATTGGCTTTTGGTAGCTTCCACAAGAAGGACGCGTTGAGGCTGGTGCACTTGCCTAGCTGCACCGTGTATAGGAATTGGCCTACGGAGCAAACGCCTTTGGGTAGGATCACTGCTGTGGCTTTTAGCCATCAGAATGGTGGCGATGTGTTGGCGGTGGGTAATGACGTGGGAAAGATCAGGATGTGGGAGATCAGGAGTTAGATGTGAGAATGGTGTAGAGAGTTATAGTTGGCGGTGTCTGTAATAAAAAAATATTCAGAGTATAGAATAGGGGTGATTCACGGTATTGAACGCCATAAGCCTAACAGACTCGGAGTATTAGCAAACGCTGCTCCATGGCAATAGATCGTATTCCTGTGCTATTCTTTATGCACATGTTATGTCATAAGTCGTCCCTATCTCCGTATGCCTTCTTTCTCGGGTGAATGGATTAGATCATTTTCCCGCTAGGCATTTTTAACAGCCTTATTTCCTTCGTCTCTCTTCAACGTTTTCTTCTTCCTGCGCATCTTCTCCTCCCTTTCTTTTCGCCACTCCTCATCCAAATGCGGGTTGTTGATATTCTTCAATAAAGCCCCCTCCGGCTCTCTCCTGTTTATATCTTTCCTCGGGTAAATCTTGTCCATCCGCCTGGTATACTCCGAAAGCGCGTGGGGAGTCTGAAACCGCTGCGGCCTCGCTTTCCCTCCAGCTTTATTGATAGCATCGGCTTCGAGAACGTCGTAGATGTTGACGTGTACGGCTTCGATAGCCTGTTTTTGTATCGTACCAAATGGGTGTTAGTGCTAACTGGTTCTCAACATAGGGCCAAAGGGAACTAAAAGCCCCAACACAGACACATACCTCACGACAGCTGTTGATACTGTTGAGGTCTCCTTCCAGACCAATGGTCTCGCAGAGTTTCTTCCAGTCTTTGAGTTTTCTCCCACCTATGAACTCGTTGAACTCCCTGACAACTTTTTCACGTTTTCGTTTTCTTTCTTCCTTTTCTTCCTTTGTCAATTTCGGCGGCTTCTTTCCTTTCCCAGTTTGCTTCTTCTTGTCGTCCGGCTGGCTGGCCTTGGTTGAGCTCGGCCTATGCCCCTGCATTGTGTTCCCGACATGATGCCAGTACCCAAGCGCGAGGGGAATTGTTGCCCTGAGCCCTACCGGTCTTATTCCTTCCGCAGTCACCAGGCGATTGAGGCTGAATGGTCGTCGCTGAGGTAAGGAGCGGGGCAATATGGAGTAGAGGGAGTTCATGGTCTTTTCGTTGCTGAGTTTTAGCCAGGGAGAATGTTGAGGTTTTCTTGACTTCGAGTGAACACTTACCGGTATTAAGATGCCGCGTATAAATCTGTTAGGTTTGATGCTATTCTGTTTGTTGTTCTTGTGGTGTACCGCTGCTACGTTTGGTAACGGACACGGAATTTCTGTCCGGTCCAGCTTGTTTGTAATGATGTGAAAAGACACCAAGACAGAGAACAACAGAAGTTAGGAGGAAAACGAAGAAGGCAGATAAAAGATGGACTCTACGCAAACGGCAGAACAGAACAAAAGCAAGAGAAAAGGGGCACAGCCAGCAGTGATTGCATTTACCATGTCCCATCCCGAAGTTCCTTTGCAAACGGACGGTGGTTGACGTGGACTACGACTCGCCGTTTGTCGCCAACCAAAAAAAGCTTCCGAGCTGCACAGCATCAGAAGAGACACATACTTCTTCGCAAGTTTCAATTATTTCTTTGGTAAAAAAAACTTTGACGGGAAAATGCCCCCGTCAGTGTCAACTTGGCCCCAACAAAATGTCCATAGGCGGTATAGACTTGGTGTGTGGTGCTGCGGTGGTGCGACCTTTACCATATGGTGTACTTATGTGCTAATTGAATAAACTACCCGATAACCCAAAGACGGCAACTTGTCCGAGCGGTCTAAGGCGCTAGACTCAAGAACATGTTCTTCTGCACACAGTGCGGTGTATTCTGATTTTTCTTCATTGTTTACTTCATTATTCATTACTTATCATTTATTATTCATCATTTTTTATTTATTATTTATTACTTATCATTTATTATTTATTATTTATTATTTATCATTCATTATTTATCATTTATTATTTATTATTCATCATTTATTATTTATTATTTATTATTTATTATTTATTATTTATTATTTATTATTTATTATTTATTATTTATTATTTATCGCAAGATGCGTGAGTTCGAATCTCACAGTTGTCAAATTTTTACATTTTTTGATGTTATATCATGATCGTTGTGCAAGATTTCTTCATAGAAACTAGTATCTTTTCTTTTAGTTATCGACGCAAATCAGACCAATGTGAGCTTGTTGAGATGCGCCGCTGATTCAGAGCTGAAGTGTGCATGCCCGGAATGACACTGGACTGTGGAAAAGTTGAGGTTGCACGACCAGAAGTAGTTGGAAAGAGCAGTGCCAATTCGCCTAAGTGAGAGTGACTTGATATCGTGTACTGATCTTGTGGTCTTTTGTGTTCATTATTTCTGCGAAGACATTGTCTCTGAGTATACAGCTGTCTACCTTCGATATGTGAACGGAAGAGTACAACCAGCAGCTTTGTTCAAAGACATGTCAATACCCAGGATCTCATGACTCGGACTAAAGAAACATGCCGTAAACTTGAAGAGTGTTCAGTAAGGGCCCTTTGGCGACACTGTGGTGGCGGTTGACGTCTCGTCTCCTGTCTTACGCACCTACCTTACTAAATTAAACGATTGCATATATCTTCCCGATCCCCCTGACGGTCCTTACTCTTATTCCATGTCTCGTTCTCCTCTGAGATAATCCGTTAGTCCTGGTTCCCGCCATTCCTTACGCCGAACGGTTCCGTCCACCAGAATGAAGCCTGTATTGTCTCGGTCAGGTCTATGATACAACCATCAAGTTCGACGTTGTTTTCCCGTATAGGTATGCGTCAGCCACCGCCTTTCCCAGTTTCTTTGCTGTGCAGAACTACAAATATGTAGTTACATTTTGGCCTCCCTTGTCTTGTTCCTTTGCAGACCTTTGACCACGCTAGGGCTGGCTCGAAAACGCGGACGAGGACGTAATGAGGCCCTACGCGGCCCTAATGAACATCACAGGCGATCCTAGCTACCTCGCTTACTAGACTGACAGGTCCAATGACACCAAAGCGGATGGAGAGCACTCGCTTCATTGGCAGTTTATGTCGTTTCAATTGCACAGTACGGAGGGTTGGTCAAACGAGAGCGGGACCCAAACCAACACCTTCTACTACCATCGAAGAAAGAGCAAAGGCTCCCAATCCTCTGGCTAAACCAGGCGTATGCCCGACACAGGGGTTCGTATTGTCCGCTTCTCAGATGTAGACGTAGAAAGTTTTGAGAAGATCCAAAGGACACAAAGCATGTCGTTGTGTAAGAAACCTAGGGACATATTCACGTGTAATCCAGGGGTAACGGAACTAGGCGGGTACCTCTGGGATGGCGGCGAGGGATGCAAAAATGGGGGTTGGTTACATAGGTAATCCGTGATAGATAGAGTTCCCAAAAATTCACAGTTAGTCAAGTTGAACCAAGTGCAGAAGGTGGGTTGATAGGTATAACCTAGCTCCGAGCAGTACCACACTCGCATACCGTGCATTACATGCGTAAACTACCTCAAGAGACCATGTTATGTGTCCACAAGGCGGGAAAACGGGCAAGAAAAAGAAATACCGGAATGATCATCTGAATATTATTACAACTTCAGGGTGAAGGAATATATGTTTCGCTTTAGGTCTATTTCCAATATACCAATCAGTCGAAGATAGCAATGTCTTTGGTGGTATAGCACCAGTTACGATTGTCAGATCTCGGATGCCAATTATGCCTCGCTCAACTCGCGTCACGAACAAGGGAATGATTGTCGTCAAATCAAGGTCCGTTGAGGGCATGAGACCGCCCGTGCTCTCGGGAGCTCCACTCGCTCGGGAAGTCCGGCGAACAATCCGGAGGATCCGCGCAAACTCATAGCATCCTGGCATCCAATAGTATTCAACGGAAATTCGTCCTTTAACACTGGCGATCCACAGCGAGGAGGTTGAAGCATGGGACATAGCTGTCGAGGGGGGACTTGATCTCGATGAAGTTGATGATGCCAACCAAGACTGAGGGTATAAATTACGCCATGCTGGACGTTCCAAGGATGTACACTCCTCATCACTCACCCAGCTTTCATCCTCTCTTGTTCAGGATCTGAGCAACATGGCCTCCCACGCTCCCACTCAATTACCAAC
Organism: Neurospora discreta FGSC 8579; assembly: GCA_009805215.1. NCBI lineage: Eukaryota > Fungi > Ascomycota > Sordariomycetes > Sordariales > Sordariaceae > Neurospora > Neurospora discreta. The sequence continues at coordinate 503,285 of RANX01000013.1, forward strand.
CGAGTCCAATTCTCCCACACTCAGGAGCCTGCTTTCCTTGTTCGGCGCTGGACCGGCGCACCAACAGTCCGAGTCTGTGACCGCGGGAAAGGACGATCAGGCTGTCCTGGGTCGGCTCCCTCTATCTGCCGCCGACAAATTCTTCGAAAACGTATCAGCAGTCGGCAAAGTAGTCTGGACCTTCACCAAAAATGACCTCTTCACTGCCACGCTACCCAACGCCATCTTTGGCATCACAGCCGCCATCGCTGATACTCACCTCCGCGGCAAGGCTTCCGAAGGCACAAGCCCTACCTTTCCCGAAATAATGACCAGATTCCCACTCACATACTTCTTCAACTTCTACGCCCTACTCATCTTCAATCTCGGCATCCAGCGGCCCCGGGAGGTGTCCATTACCCATGAGAGCGTCAACAACAAGAAGCCCCAGGGGCCCTTCTCGCCCTCCTCCAACAAGCCGATCACAACGCCCGAGCAGATCCGCCGCGCCCACCTCATCCTGCTCCCCATCACCCTCGCTGTCAACCACTTTCTCGGCGTCTGGCACGAAGGGCTGATGATCCACCTCCTAGCCTTCATCTACAACGACCTCAGCGGCGGTAACGAGCCCTTTGTTCGCGACATCATCCTCGGCATCTCGTTTGGGTACATCAACTCTGCCTCTCTCAAAGTTGTCCTCATGGCCGGCAGCAGCAGCCCGCACCGCCACACCTGGACCTGGCTCAACCTCATCAGCGTCCTAATCGCCACCACTATCGGTTGCCAGGAATTCAAGAACCACAGGAACCAGGGACACCAAGAGGGTAGCGGCGGTGACAAGACCATGAAGCGCAAAAAGACCCTAGCCATTTTCCTTGGCGAAGCGGCGGTCCCGCGGGCACAGCTGGCCATGATGATGCCGCTCTGGACACTCGTCTGCGCGTGGTTCTGGCAGCTGAAGATCACAATCGCTGCCTATTTTGTGCTCTACTCGCTTTTTATGGCAAGTCGGGTACTCACGCAGAGGAACGCGGGTGCCGGGGAGCGGACGTGGAGGCTTTGGGCGAGGTGGACGGTTGTGATTTATCTGATCCCGCTTGTGGCTGCATTGTCGATGGCTTGAGCTCTTGGCCTTTTGTGCCTCTAGTCGGGCTGGGCTGGGATGAGCTGGTTTGCTGATTCGAGGTTTTTACTGGCTTCTCTCACCTACCTGTGTCGAGTTACTGGGTAAGTGGGATGAGGCGGATGATTGCAGAAATTGATGATGACAATGCTGTGTGAGGATGGAGCTGGTCATGAAGTGAGTAAGAGGTATTTTCTGGAAAACGCAGGTCTTTTCCGGACGACATGATGTTCAGCTGCCTGGAGGAATTTCTGACGTGTCACGGCACTGCGACTTGTGGAAGCCTTGAAGACGAAGTGCTGTAGACTGCAATGATGATGATAATGATGATGAAGACGATGAAGGTGATGAAGGAAGCGGAGGCTGGTAGCAATGTAGAAGCTAGTGAAACGACATATCAAGCTATGGATGCCTTTTTCTCTCTTCTTTTGGTAATGATCAGGTTGCGATACATCTTGTCTGCACCATAGCTATGGTGATATCTTATAACTTTCACATTTATAAGGCCGGCCGGTGATGTGGAATGGTGGTGTTTTAATCAAGAAAGAGGAAAAGTTGGAAGAGCATCGCAGAATGGGCGATGCAGTGCAGGTCGAGAATGGTCTGTGCGCTAGCATCGTCCACCAAAACCAGAGGCAATGAGATGATGTCCTAACAGCTTTGTGGAGAAGTTTGCGGCGTTTCAGTTAGTGTGCTATCTTATTGCTCACCAAGAGTTGGAAGATAGTTGTATCAAAACGAAACCGTCTTAGCTACCAGGCTCGCCAGGTTCGATTCTCGAGGTTTGAACATCATAGTGAGGCCACTGAGCCGAGAGAGCACTCACTTGACGATGATGCTGTCGCTGATTGCTCTCAAACAATCTCGTATCTATACCACCCCCTGGCTTCAACATCAGCCTCTCCCAGGTTAGGGTCTATAACACCCAGTTTCTCGCGCTCTTCTGCCCATCGCTCGATATAGCCCAAAAACTTACAGATCTCCCCAGCATAACCCAAGTTAACGGCCGAAATATAGCGAGATCGGAGCGTTCTAGTAATTACCCCGTTGCCAAACGGGTCTCTCCTCAACCATTCCTCTCGGTTCACAAAGCTTGGGGGTTTCTCATCCTTCTGCTGTATTTTCCCTTCTTTTCTCATTTGTGCTATCCGCTCATCATAGACGCGACGGCCGTCCATACCCCATTGGTCTTGGATATAAAAGTGCCCGATTCTTCGAAACTGTCCTGGAAACGAGCCTGTTGGTAGCAAAAGGAGCCCGCCCAGTCGCAGCAGACCGGAATAGGTCAATTTGAGGTCAATGTCGGTTTGCAGAGGGGCCACGTAAACCGTGATGCCTACGTCCGTCTCAGCAGCCATCTCTTGCTCGCTCCAAGGGTAGTGGTCGAGTACCACCATTGTGCGGAATCCGGAGTCATTGTTGGCATCATCATCCTCGGACATGTTAGGTTTTGGAACCGCGTCCTCGGTATCTTGATTGAAGCACAAGATCTCTGTATACTTTGTCTTGACCAATTTTGCTTGGCACATGGGCCCGTTGAGATGGATAGACCCCTTGGTCACAGGGCCAAATGGGTGTTCATGCGACGTCAAATGAACATCCACCTGCGAAACTTCGGCTAACCCATCAAAGTCGTCGGCGTCGAACCACTGGATTGCTGTGCCGAGAGATGCCCATGACCAAGATGGCGCTATGAAACTCCTCGCCTGAACACAGGGCTTTATGCTATACCACAGAAGGCTCGAGCGGAGATGCAATGACCAGAGCCCGGCATGATATTGGACGCCGTTCCAGAGCTGTCCTAACTCGGCGGCCATGCCCGCGATTGCAACGAGCCTGTCGCTTGCAAACGTCAGGTTCAAGCGTGAGTAGTCCTTCACAATGTTTTGCCAGACACTGCGGCGGCTTGCATCTGTTGGTCCCTCGACAGTGTGTTGGCGCTTTTCAAGTGCAGTCCCGACGGCGAAGCGTTCGGACCCGGTAGAGTCGTGACACTCCCAATGTATTTCTTTTCCGAAGATTAGGTTTCGCCGAGCCAAGACTCGCTCTTGCATCACCCAACCTCTCGAGAAGAGAGTGAGATCATTGAGCTTTTCTCTCCTAGCGTTCATGTAAGGATAGCAGGCGATTTTCGGTTTGTGGGGATCTCCGAGGGGCACAAGAAATGGGATGCTGAGGAAGGGATACTTTGACGAATACAGCCCACCGTGGGAGTTGGATGAAGCAGCCGCCATAAGATTGAGATATGAGTTTTGATAGATATGATGCATCTTTGCGGATTCGTGGAGCCAATCTTCCCGAGAGTCTTGGATGATACACAGAGAGTCAATCCACAAGTACTGGACACTCAGTCGCCGGGTTGCGTCAATGGCATCTCTGAATGTTTTCGGTATTTCGCTGAACTCAATACCTGCAAGAAATCTGTTGTAGTTGTCGTGCAAAAGACGTAGCGGAACACCGTCACCCCAGCAATGACTAAGAGTCATGTAGTCTGTTCGCGACAAGTCCAGAGACTTTGTCTCGCAAAGATTTACCGAAGGGTTATCAAGATCACCCACAAATAACAGCCGGGTGGGCTTGCGATCCCGAGAATCTTGACGAATTCGTGCATTGCATGAAGGGTGGGTGCCAGAGCACTGGTCGACCCAGCTGAGTATTTGTTTCCAGCTGACTTGACTGTTGGTACTTGTGCACCCAGTGAATCGACCTTCTGCTTCACCTAAGTGGCAAAGGAGAAGAGGGAAGTTAGCCGCCGAGTCACTCAAGAAAGAAAGGGAAAGATGTATGTGATATGCCACGTTCTTACTTAGGTCTATGCCATCTTCGAGTGGCTCCAAGGTTATGTTGTACAGTTTTTGTTTGACCGAATGCAATTCCCACGATGTCATTACACCAGGCGTCCCAGTCCAGGCACGGTCATAGGACTGTATTCGTAACTTGAGTGGATCTGTGCTTTCTTGCGGCGTCAATTTATCTGGATGCGTGAGTCGCAAAATATGCTCTTCGTCCAAGGTATTTAGCAGAACGTAACAGTGGTGACATCCCTCCCTAGCCGCATCAATCAACCCCGCCCAATCATGAAAGGTATATTCTTTTCCCGGGTAGTCCTGGAGACTCAGATCTGCATTCTCGAATGTCCATCTGCATTTGGAACAGAAGTGTAGGCGTTTTGAGAGGAATTCGGGGGATAGATGCAGGAGGGGTCGCGTTGACTGACCCCCTTCCTCCTGGGCGCCGAAACCAATGTCCTGCTCATAGTTTGGCTCTTCGGACATTGTCTCTTGAACCTGTCGCTTTTTGGTACACCGAATACCTTGTCGGGAAAAGGTTGGTGATTCGGAGTATTTTAAAGGAGAATTAAGGTTGACGATGGTTGGGCTCGTACCCCGCACGGGCTATGGAGGTAGCGACGACAAGCGTCCAGCGCCTTATCTGGTTGCATGTACAACAAATCCCCCGACACCCCGCCCATAGCTCAAAGTGACTGGCATATATTGTATCAATTTTCTGTGTGGCAGGCACTTGATGAGAACATGAACGCCATTCCTTCCTTCCATACACTGTTGAGACTTCCTGTCAAGTGCATCCCACCAGCTTCCCAACAAAACCGCCCGAGGTTTATAGTAGATGATTGACCTCATTCGCAGCGCCGAACCCCCGAATATCTGGCTACGGACGTCATGAGGTGCTGGATACTCATTTGTCCTCAGCTTGTATCGTGCTACTGGGTATTAACCCCTCTCCGACAACCACATCACAACGATCGCATCTTCATGCCGCAAAAGCATGTGCGCTTTTGGTTGCAAGAACCGACTTCTTCCCAGGCCAACTGCAGACCCAATTTTGAATTTCATCATCAGCAGAACAAAGAATACAGACCAACCGCGTGGGTGGCTTGGAATTTGCTTGAACCTGATACGATGAAATAGCCGCGCAAAACCGACCGGGGGGCACTCTGGGGGCGCTTTTAGGTAGTAGCGGCCAGGGCGACCGCCCGACCCGCAGCGACTCACTGACAACAACCTCAAAAACGACCGCTACGCAGCAACACTATGTACAGCCCGGGCCTGCCTTACACCTTAAACGCCTCCCAATCGGCCGTCTGCCTTAGATGCCCAAAATACCTGACAATGACAAATTAACTCCCGCGACAAAGAAGAAACCCATGTGGGCCTTCATACGGCCGCTTTTATGGATTCCCCTTCCGCTCCGCCATTGCTTCATCGCCATCTGTTGTGAGGAACCCGGCCACGATGGCGGCCTGGCCCTAGATTCACCTCACCAGACCACAAAGGCAGACTACACAAACTCCCTTTCTGACGCCAGTCATATACCATATAATTTTGCCGCGTTATTTCGAATGCTCGTCATGTCCCATTCCCGCTGTGTGAAGTAACACAAGACAATTCTCATATCTCTGGGGAAGGCCAAGTTTGACTTCCTCCGCTGCAGCCACCCGGACTGCCTTCCCCTGTCCCAGGCGCGTATTCTGTCTGACTTCAACATATTACATTTCATTTCGGGTCCCTTTCGTTCAGCCTCACGCGAAAGCTTCAAAATCTGCATGATGCCCACCTGTGACCATCTTCAGACTTTCCCATTCTCACTCCGGTCAACCCTCAGTCCCTTCCCTCTCCTTCTCTCTGCATGTCACCCTTTCTTCATTTTCCCGTTCAGCGCTTTCTTCTTTGTGCACATCCCTGATGGTTTTCCATTTCTGCATCCCATCCAAAGGGTGCTCAGGTACCAAGTGGGAGGCCACTCATATGACATCATGTTGCGCGACTCTCCCACGCGCTTCTTCCCAACCATTTGTCCTGTCTGGGATTCCAAGTTAGATACTAGTACATTCTGGTTTGGGCTGTGGGAAGCAGTGGCCGGCCACCCTGTGTCGAGTGTCAACGCGGAGGCTATGGGTTTGCTTACTTTGGTTACTTTACCTGATCTTGGCTTAGGTTACAGACGCACCAGTAAGCTGTTCCAAGATGTCCAATGATTTGACCTAATGCTTTGACTGGTGATTGCAGGGGTGAGAAAATAGTGGTAGACGATGGTGTTGCAAATGAAAATACAGAGTAGGCTGAGCTGCGGGGAAAAATACATGTCGTTTTAATCAGAGCATGTCCGATCCTTGCGCTCGCCAGATCATCTATGTATATCCTACTGCGTAGGGGTACACTACACTAGTGTATACGTCCTACATACACTCTTCATAGCTAATAACCCACGAATAGCAACACACCGACTTTACTCGTCGGTTGCTTTACCGAAGTGATCTTGCCTAGAAGTTTAGTCGCTGCCACCAATCAGTCCCATTGCGTACATGGCGATCGCCAGTACACCAATGGGCTTTTATTAGCGAGTGTTGATCGCACCCTCCCGTTCTAGCGAACGGTGGAGTTCGGGGTTGGCCTTGGAAGTGCTTGGAGCCTTGGGCGGGCGGTTAACATGGCAAACCAAACGCTTCGGGGTGATGAAGCAAGTAACCACCACAACCGCTCAGTCCTGAGCCTGGATCGATCTTGATGCTCATTGAATTGATTCCTCAAGTGATAAGATGGACGAACTATGATGATCAATTAGTGAAGAAGAAAAGCATACATGAACACTCATTTCTCATCCTATCCTATCCACGTGACGGTTTACCGCCTATTCACTTGATGCGGTTTCGCTCAATTACCTTTGGTATAGCGGTACCTTACCTCCCACTTCATCCGTCTCATATCTTCCAGCATTTCAACTTTTATAACTCCCCCCATAACCGTCATGTCACTTTCTAAGCTTCCAGCTTCCCCGCTCCCCTTTCTATCAAAGAGAGTATACTCAATTAAACGTGCCTCTCTGCAAGGGATAAGCGAAATGCGAGGTCCCTTTTGTCCCTTTTTTTTTTTTTTTTTTTTTTTTTTTTGGGGGGGGGGGGGGGGGGGGGGGGGGAATTAAAAACCACCCAACGGCCCCAAGATGAAGGCCAAGCCATATTACGCCAACCGGCACCCGCTTTTGGGAAAGCACCACCGCAGCACCCCCTTTTCGTTTAACAGTAGGTGTCGCGACCCAATAACGCACCTTTGTCAACCGTAGGATAACATTGAGCTGGCAGTGGTGGCTAGGTAGGTAATTGTAAAACGGGGGCACTGCAACTTTCCGCATTGCACCCCGCTCCTCCAACGCTTGACCTTTGTGTTCTGTTTTTAGTCCTTTTCTTTCAAAGATAATCCCAGCCCATGAAAGAGACAAGATTAACATGTCATAAAACACTCGTGGCTTGGCGTTTCCATCGCAATTGGCTCTTGTCTTAGGTTGTCATACCCAGCTAGCGAGCTAGCCAGCAAGTAGCGTATAGCACTAACAACCCCCAACGAATACAGTCCGTTACATACCAGTTAGCCCGTTGAGCACTTGACGCCCACCCCGCCTCTTCCTTCCCGCCTGCTTCCGTTCAGTTGGCTTGCTAAGTACGGTAGCCCCGGCCTCGCTTGGTTACAGTGGTGAACTACGCCCCTGTCCTGCCTCGGCCTTCTTGGCCCTGACCTCCAGCTGGGCCCCCCCTTGGGCCTTCTGGCCTTGTGTGGAAGCACCGCAGCAGAAAGCAGAACCAAGCAAGAGAGATCTCCATTAGTTCCCGCTTCCGCTTGGAACACAAGGACACTTGAAATTTGTTTTTGATATATTACAAGAGCTACTACTAGAGAACTCTCCTTGGCTTGCCTCTCTATTTCTTTGGCCTCACCAAGTACATTGTGCGGCTCGGCAGCAAGGGCAAGAAACAAAATAGCAACAACGAACCAACTGCTTTTTCACAAGATACAACAGAAACGATCGAAATAACGGTTACAACGCGGCTAGTTAGGTCAACTTGCCTGAAGAACCGGAATTCATCCACATCCCACCCGATTTCATCAAATTTCCTGATATTCGGCCAAGGGAAAGTTTGATTGGAGGACAGCGACGGCAATCGAGTCGGTAACGCATTCGGGTATTTTCGAGGGTCAAGAAAACAGAAACAAACAAAATAACGAGGTATGTGTGCGCCCCTGTTGTTAGTTTCACCTTGTTGGGTCGTACACGTGGAAATTGGTCCTCCCAACGGCCACTCAAGGAACCGGGGACAAGGTCTCGAATGTTTGTCCCTTGCATGGATGGGCAGAAGATCTTGACCGACGTTGAGTTCAGCTTTTGATTTAAGTTGTCGTCTTCTTCCGCCTTCTTGTGCCTCTTAATTCCTTTTCAAGCTTCTCTCAATCAGTCACTCGCTCAGCACTCAAAAAAAAAGGGTCGCATAGACTAACCTCGAGACACCGCATCAGACCAGCTTGTCAGCATTATCAATTTAATCGTCGATTGTCAGCATAACCACAATCCAAAATGCGTACCTCAGTAGCTCTTTCACTCCTCGGCGCGGCCGCTACCGGTGTTGCTGCCCAGAAGCCCGTATGTTGTCATCATCGACCTCCTACCCATACAACGACATAGAAAGCTTCCCAATATTAACTATGAGATTGTACCAGCTCCCCACAGCTGCAGCTGTGACCAACAATCCCTCTTGTCTCGTTGCCGAAGCGGTCCTTCCCGAGAACGCCTGGCAAAAGAACGGCTTCCCTAATGGCGGCAACATCAAGGGCAAGGTAGTAGCCAAGTCGGGCGAGGGCGGTGTTGGAGTGCAATTCAATGTTGATGTGAGCGGTCTGCCTGAGGGTGGCCCTTTCAGTATGGTCCCAACATAATTCACTGTTGCTGGATAGGAAAGACGTAACTAACCTTTCACAGCTTACCACATTCACGCCAAACCCGTCCCCGAGAACGGCAACTGCACGGCAACCGGCGCTCATTTTGACCCTACTGAGCGAGGCGAGGACCCCGTCTGCGACAAGAGCAAGCCCGAGTCGTGCCAGATCGGTGATCTGGCCGGCAAGTACGGCGCTATTCCTGCGGGCAATACCACCTTCAGCGCCAATTACGTTGACAAGTACACCTCGCTCGTTGAGGGTACGAGCGCCTACTTCCTCGACCGCAGCATTGTGTTCCATTTCCCCAACAAGACGAGGATCACTTGTGCCAACTTCAAGATCACCGAGCAGGCTTGCGACAATCCTACCGCGAGCGTTGCCCCCACCGGAACTAACCCGGCGCACACCACTGGAGGCGCGCCCTCACCGTCAGGCACACTACCTGTTGAAGCTGGAGCCAGCCTTAGCATGAGTTCCATGACTGGTGTGATGGCTGCCTTACTGGGCGGTGCGATGATGTTGATGCTCTAAGTTGAGACGGAACGTTGTCGGGAATGCTTGGGGTTAATGATGGGAAAATGGATATCACCTAGTGGTTCCTTTCTGGGTTCCATACCTTTCAAATGGTTATGTTTCTTGGTCACTGGTTAGCGGTCGGATGATTGGTTATCTGGGAGTTCAGTTTCATCATTTGTTTGCGGCGCATCGATGTGAGCTCTTAAGCTACGTACTTGAACACATACACGTCCCTGATTTTCTTTGCATGCATAACGGATGCAAGCAAGAATCACCCCGACCAAAATATCAAGGTTGAATCTGTCAAGTTATCGCTGAGGGTGACACATGCAGATGTCGTGATGACAACCTGAGGTTTTGACTGCTTTTGTATGATCGGACGCTGAAAGCGATCATTCCCGCTGCGTAATAGACATTGTAGCTGTCAAGTCATGATCGAGTATAGGAAAGAGAAAGAAGGAGAGGAGATGGTTGGGGAGGAAGAGAGAGAGAGTGAGAGAAAGAGGGGGAGCAAGTGATGTCGTCCCAGAATTTCCAGCTGACATCTCCCCCTCCCTTATCTAAACTGTGAGGCAGATGATGGTGAAAGGTTGGATCTATCCACTGTGGCTAAAGAGCCAAAGAGCACTGGACAACCGCAATCAGTACCTCTGATGTTCATATAAGGTGTCCTGAAGAAAGTACCAAAGATCTGCGAGTCTTTGGTCGTTCACTTTACCTTAGCAGGCTGTAGTGAACGCAGTAGTGACGGCTTCCCACGCGGTTTGGGTATCATTCCTGTCGACGGCCATTGCTGTCGTTCGTGTCGATGGTCATGATGGCTGCCCACATCCATCTTGCCAAGCCTTCTCAGTCGTCATAATCGTACGAGATTCAGGGCTACCCGCAATGATCATCCAGTGAAGCACCGTTCCGTGATGGTGATCAAGTGAAGCTGGACCACGGAACCTTATTGGATCGACCTTTGAGGGTGGCAGCCCGATTGAGGTGTGAAGTGTTTTACGCAGCTTGCTAGGTTGCACTGCCCGAGGTTCCTTGTGTGGTTGCGTCGCCGCGGGGATCTCCCTCTAGCGGCCCCACTAACTCCCCGGACTACATTAGCCTTTCACCCCTTAGAGGGCCGGGAATCTTAGAGCGTGCCGTACTCGACTGAGCCGGGCTTCAGGGGGAACACTTCAAGTTAGCGGGGCTCTTATGATCGACCGCTAACGCCGATCAGGGAAATGCGACCTGGCAGGCGCGAACGAGATGCGATGCAACTGTAGCATCATCATCATCACGATGTCAACACGCGATTTATCCACGGGTCCATCGATGGGCAGGGTGAATACCGACGCGAACTCTCAAGGATAAGAGACATCGCCGTCCTGGCTCGGCTAATCCACTACTGTCAATTGCCGCCGCTAATGATCAAATCTTCGGGTCAAGTAGAGGCACCTGCCAATTCCAAGTTAGCTCCTTCAGTGACGGCCAGCGATTCGAAGTGAGAAGACCATAACTAGATAAGATACCTAGGTTCGGTCTGATTCGGGCGTTTTCGTCGCTTCTTCGGCCGCAACTGCAACTTCATTTCACTTGGCTCTGCTCTCGAGTGCCGGCTTCACTAGGGCCATGTTTCTGAACTCATCTGCCATGTCTTGACGTTTTGGCGTCCTAAATTCTCCGAGCAGCGCTCCCAGCCAAGTTGCGCTGGCTTGTCTGCCTTTCGCGTCCATGGGTTTTGGCATCTGAAAGCTGGCGATTTGGGAGAAGAAACTAGGTAGGTAGGTAACTCTTCCATCGAGTCGGAGTTTCCCTGTGCAGATCCATGTTTCAAGCCAGCTTCACAAGACTGACAGGAACTTGGGAGGTAGCTCGAGTCTGCTGCCAGAACTTACCAGATACAACCCCTACTTTGATTAATATCGGATTGTTCGCTAGCGCATACCAAACTTCGAGAAGGCAAGGGCTATCTCTATGTCTTGTCCCTTAAGTCTCACTCGCTCCTCCGGCACGTAGAATGGTTGGTGACACAGAGAAAGGGTCGGATCGCAGCTTCCACTTCCGCACAACAGAGTGCAGGCCTTCCTTGTTGGCGATGTCAGCTGATGAGGAACTGGTACGGCAAAGGCTCGGGGTTTTTCACTTTCAGCTAACAGGCCCTAACTGACAGCTTTACCAATGGCGATTGCAGAAACTCAACTTGAGTGCCTCAAGGTTAGGGTTTGGAAGAGATTCGCGCAGTCTGCAATGCTTATGTAGCTGAAAACCAAGGAACGCCCCGAATCTTTGCGGAGGCCTGGGGAGAACCCGCGCTAACAACAGCCACCAAAACGCCATCATCTCACCTTGCAGCTGTTAGTTCGATCCTGCAGTCTATGGGGGGTTCCTTCCTTGTGCCTTACTTCAACTATGAGTGTGCCATGAAGTGGTGGTCCCAATGGGAAAGAACTGACGAAAAGTTTGTCTCACTCTCAGCCTCGAAGTGCTTGCCTTCACACTATCAAAATTCATGACCTTTGCCAGTCTAAGCGCCACCCTGCCCTACCCTTGCTGACGATTTCACTGCTGTGGGAAAGGTATAATCCATGTCATAGCCGACGGGGAGGGTCGCACTCTTCACCAATCATCAATATTGATCGACGTTCCCTCAAGTTGGCAACCGGGCTCTGTCATTCTCCAGCCTTATCATCCCACTGCATATACCACTGTCTACAGCCTCATTTCATGTCTCACTGGCCCCTACCCTTCCAAGTGAAGAACATACAACTCTGCGGACATCACATCATTGCGCTTGGAATGTGATCGCCCATGAGATTGCTACCTCATGAACAAAATTATCACAATTGACAGAGATAAACTCCATGGTGATCTCCAGTCCCTCGGCTTCAGCCAGCTCAACGGTGCGCAAAGTCATGACTATCTTACACTACAGAGACACTAATCATGTGTTTCGACTGAGTTTGTATCTGTCATTCGGTGCTTAGGGAATAGCTCGGAGAAAACTCAGCTGTCTTGTGCTGAGCAACAGCTGGGAATCAGAGCTACTACACTGATAAGCCAGCACACCGATGGTTGGTAAACGTCGGGGCTTATCCTCGGTTTCATTCACCTGAGCATACCTCCATCTCTAACGAACCAGATACCTCAACGTCATGATCTACCTACTCCGACCCTGTCCAGCTGGCTGTGCAGAGTAATGCTTGTTCTGCTGCGTTGACTATCCTCATGGAAACCCAACAACAATCAAATCAAGACGGGAAGAGGCAACATCAGAGCAGTGTATCAGCTCACGGCCTTTATCACTACTCGCCATTGTTGAGATTCTTCAGAGAATCAAGAGTTGAAACAGCCAAGGCTACAGCTTCTAATGATTGTATCTGATGTCTTTTGATTCAGGTTGCATTACAAGCTATTTCACCTTCACTTTGTAGAGAAGTATCACCTCACGAGGTCAAGTCCATCTTCCAACTGGCCACTCGCCTTCATAGCACACGGACTTGTTGCCACTGCTCGTGTTGACTGTCGATAGCACCCCCAAGAATTAGAGCTCATGACCGTTTGGATTCCAACCTTGGACCAATGCTGTTCAGTCTTCCAATCAACGGGGATAATATTGCGGACCATCTTACGCTATCTCGACCATGTAACCCATCCCACGCCATGGGGCTAAACTGAGACACTTACGCAAACGGCATCACCTGGTGAAAGGCTATTTCAAGATTATCTTGTAGCGGAACACATCCGACAGGCAATGGTGCGTGAAGCAGGCCATCACATGAAGCCGTTGCAATGATTTCGCAAGTGGCCTACTCTAGCAGTGTAACTCCGCACCTTCTGCTTCTTGCGTGGTATCAACTCATACAGCGAGTTCTGGGTAACAGCCTGAGCGTGGTTTGACAATTTTCTCCGATGTACCTGTCAATCTTCGTGATGAGCACATGGGTACCTCCGGATGTGTGCACCTGGACACCGGGGAGCAACATTGACCCACCCTTCTCAGAAACACCCTCAGTACAGATTCACATTGGTCTCCGTCCAAATCCAATATCCCTGGCAGGACATCCGGTAGCACTGTGGAAGCTCCTTGTGTGCTTGGGTTCAGGGCCCCTTGAGTTCCAGGTGCTCTGCTCTCCGAGGCCAACAGGTCGCCATTCATCATTCGTGACGCTGTCCAATCTTCCGGACCTGGTAGCGGTCGGTGTTACAGATTGAGTGATTCTAGCCCTTGAGTCTATCCACATTCCCCTTCTGGTATGTACTTCCTCATGGTGTTCAGCTTGTCATGTTATGACGCTCTCACAACACCATTGTGAGAAAACATTATCCCGGCTCAGTCTCGGAGTGTGATAGCCAAGCATCGGATACGGGAAGACATATCCGCACGGGATTCTGTCAAAACCTGGGGAGGTCTCAGCTCGAGGGGTCGAATCGCTTCACTGGAGTATTTAAGACGGTCTAGATGCCCTCTTCTATGACACTAAGTCGACATTGCTTCCGATCATCATATCGCGCCATTATCATCGTCTTGTTCGCCATGAGCCGCCTCAACATTTTCAGCCGTCTGTCCAAGAAAGGACGAGAGCGTCGTCATGCTACTACAATGAATGATAGCAATGGAGAATCTTCAGAGGAGAAGACATCGTCCGAATATCCAGCTCTGAGCTCCATCAACGGTAAGGGCGCATTTAACCTAGCTACTTTTCCCACATCACTTCACTCGCCCTTTGTAATTCCAGAAATCAAGCATGTCTTTTCGAGCTAATTTGAGCTAACATCTGGCGTACAGCCCCATTCTCGGGAAGCAAGCGCCTGACTTTGACTGAATCACCATACAACAAGCCAGTGGAGATAACACGCAAAGAAGAATATTCTCACATGAACGATGGTAAGTCTGGAAGCTCTCGAACATCCTCCAACTCCAACATCATCTCTTCTCGTTGTTCCCAGCTTCAACCTAACGGTGACTAGGTGTCTACCTTGACCACAGTGGGACTACTATCTACGCCCAATCAACCGTCAAGCGTTTCGCTCACAAGATGCGCGCGAACCTCTACGGTAACCCCCACTCCGCCAACGAGCCCGCCAAGTTCTCCGGTGACATGGTCGACTCGGTACGCGAAAAAACCCTCCGTTCCCTTGGCGCTGACCCACGCCACTTCGACCTCGTTTTCGTCGCCAACGCTACCGCGGCCATCAAGCTCGTGGCAGACTGCTTCCGCGACCTCGCTGAGCAGACCCGCGCCGGCTCCTTCTGGTACGGTTATCATCGTGACGCACACACCAGCCTTGTTGGCGTGCGTGAGTTGACCAAGGGGCCACATAGCCACAAATGCTTTGAGAGTGACGCCGAAGTCGAGGAGTGGATTGCGGGAAGGAATGCCTTTGGTCAGCAGCACGGCGGTCTTGCTCTCTTTGCATACCCCGGGCAAAGTAACCTTACGGGGCGCAGACTACCACTTACATGGACAGGGAGGATCCGACACGACAGAACGAAGAGGCTACGCAATACCTACACCCTTCTAGATGCTGCAGCGCTGGCCATGACTTTTCCCATGTCATACGTCTTCGAAGACCCTGACACCGCACCTGACTTCACTTGCCTATCGTTCTACAAGATCTTCGGCTTTCCGGATGTGGGCGGGCTCATCGTCCGCAGAGACTCCGGCCATATCCTTGCACTAAGAAAATACTTTGGCGGAGGCACCGTCAGTCTGGTCAGCACCATCGGAAGCGCATGGCATGTGAGCAAGGGGTTGGAGGCCTATACCCATAAGGATGGGAGCGAGCACGTCGGCGGTCTACATGAGGGTTTGGAAGATGGGACGCTCCCCTTTCACAGCATCCTAGCCTTGGGCGAGGCAATAGATGTTCACAAAGAGTTGTTTGGAAGCATGGAGAAGGTATCTACCCATACGTCGATGTTGGTAAAGAGACTGTATCAAGGGATGAAAGCGATGCGGTATGAAAATGGACAACAGCTTTGCAAAGTCTATCATTCGGGTGATGAAGACATTTGGGAAAACGGGGAGGGAGACAAGGTGTACGGCGACGCGAGGGTGCAGGGCGCTACGATAGCCTTCAACTTGTTCAAAGAGGACGGAACATATGAGAGCTATGCGATGGTGGAGAAGATGGCAAATGATAGGGGGATTTATGTGAGGTCAGGTGGTCAGTTCGTCTTTTTCTGCCAGGTTTTCCTTGCAGTCAGACATAGATATACTAACACTAACTCTCTACACAGGAGTTTGCAACCCTGGGGGAGTCTATACGGCTCTTCAGTACGAGCCGTGGCAACTGAACAGGGCCAAGTCCGCCGGTCATCATTGCGGCTCTAACGGGTTAAGCGTCATTAATGAGCTTCCTACGGGGTAAGTCCACTCCATCGTTTCTACTTCTCATGCGTGCAGTGCTTTTACTTCCTCTTCCTCTCTTCCCCTTTTCCCTAGTCGCATTTTCCCGCCTCAACCCTTTCGTTTTCCTTCACCCCGTTATCCAACATCGCACCAAACCCAGCTAACACACACTCTCTCTCTCAGTGTCGTCCGAGCAAGTCTAGGTGCAATGAGTACCACCCAGGACGTCGACGCCTTTCTCGATTTTCTCAAGAAGGACTTCCTCGACAAAGGCCTTCCCACAAAGAAATCCAACATCAAGAGAAAGAGGCAGCAAACACAAAACTTGTTCGACAGCCTCTCTTCTGCAGCTATAGCGACAGCCACTGTGCCTGTAACTGGCGGAACAGGGGCGGGGACAGGGACATCTACTGTTATCTTGCCGCCGTCGCCTACTCCTACTTCCATTGGGGAAGAAGGAGCTACAACGATGAAGCCGAAGGTATTGGAGAGGGTCGGTAGTGCTATTTCTGTCTAGGAGTCAGCAGATCTTTCAAAGGACGTATATACCGATTGAGGTTAACTGGATGGTAGACAGACGCTAGTTGGGACTTGGGTGTTGGTGTTGGGATCGGGATCAGGCTCATCTCTATTTTGCTTCGAAATTTTCTCCTTTATGTGTTTGTCGGGGGAGTTTCTTTTTCTCAATTTTCCATTAATCTACAACTCTGCCGTTATACTTATTTGAGAAATGGGTTTTCCGTCCATCCATCTGGATACAATTGTCTATTTGTGGCTTTCGCGCATGACCGGATGATGATTGAGCAGTTGCAATATTGATAACAACTGGCTTGCTCGGTATTGTAGCCGAGTGTGCCATCAACGGCACTGACAAATAAGCTGCGGATTCTGGATCGTAGTTGAAGATGCCCCTTATCTACCCCAGAAGACGCCCTTAGTGTTCCCGCTGCGGTATGTTAGCACTTTCCGTCGTATCGGCAATTAGTCAAATCATGACCGAGGGTAGTCAATATCGGCGCCATCCGGTTTGTCTACCTTCGATGTCTTTCTTGCCGTCACCGGTGGTTGGAAGATAAGTGGTACAAAAGGTAAACATCCCTTCGCAGTAAAGTCTAGTGTGATTGGCGTTAGGTACTGTAGTAATGGTAGAGTGTCCAAGCCGGCAAGACGTCTTGTGTTCATTGCCTCCAGTGGGTCAGTACCTCATGGGGTAATATATGAGATAAGTCAAAAAACTGACAGAAATAACTGGTCCGATGGTGTAGTTGGTTATCACGTCAGTCTAACACACTGAAGGTCCCCAGATCGAGCCTGGGTCGGATCATTATGAATATTCTTCATCTGTCTTTTTTTCCCTTTTCAATCGAGATCAGTTATCTGCAAATGGTAAACCTTTTTTTTTTTTTTTTTTTTTTTTTTTTTTTTTTTTTTTTTCGTTGCTTTCCTGGCGTCATGCTAGACTTCATCATTTCCACCGTAAGCAGACTCGTTCCACACCTACTTTCATGAAAGAGCATTTATTTGTCACCTTTCGTTGTGGGTTCCTTTTCTTGTATGGTTTTTATCCTCTTGTTCTTCCTCGTTGGAACCCAAGCGAACAAACGCAACTTTCCGGGACAGCCGATATGGCTGGGTGTAACTCACCACCGTAAGCGTTCACCGGATGTAGCATCGATGTTCACAATCTTGCATGTCGTTTTAACTCATCCAGGAATGTAATGCTTTTACCTAGGATGACGCATACGTGCAAACATCGCATTCACCCAGCACCGTGTCTTGTTGGCTTTTTCGGTGTTTGTGTCAAGATCGACCTGGCAGGGCACGGCAATGCAGGGAAGCAACAAGCTTTGTTGTCTGAGGTCTCGGATCTATGTACTGGCCGATGTCGATAGCATCCATCGCAGTCAAGGAGTTTCAGTCCTCCGTCTGCTGATACGCAGTGTTGGATCGAATCGAGGGCAATAAAGAGAATGGGAAGGGAGAAGGATCGGGGGTGCGAAAACGCACCTTACATGCACAAATGGTAGATTCTCTGTTGAGCATGGAAGGCGCCAATCTACGGACCGGCTACCCGCAGCATTACAACGTGGGGTTGCGTAGGGGTAGGGTAACCTTTCCTTAATGTAAGGTTCGTTTCAATTTGCGGAGTACGAAGATCTTTTCGGGCTTTTTTCTCCTTTTTTTTTCAATCGCATCTTGGGAGATCCTCGGGTATTTGGGAAGGACCTTCCAGCCGTAAACCATGACAATACAGGGCTGATTCGTTTGTTAGTCCAGTTCTACAAACGGTGTAGACCGAGGGTAGAATAAGGTCAATCTAAAGACCTCATTTGCTTCGGCAAGAGAGTACTTCCGAGTCGTTCCCGTCTGTAGAATTTCGATGATAACCAGGGTTCTCAACGCTTCCTCAAAAGTATCATTCCGCCCTCAAATGGTTTCAAAAAAAAGCTAATTTACAACATCTAACCGCGAGAATCTCGGCAGTTGTCCCAAGTCAAGCAAGCTCTGGCTTCTTCGTACCAAACTGACGAAAATACCAGGGCTGGATTGTGAAAGTAGAAAGAAAAGGAAGGGCAGAATTACTAGGTTTATGAATTGTAACAAATCGTTCTATCACCATTATCCCGTGATGCAGGTAAGGGGCCCGACGGCAAGGACAACGATAGTCGCCCTCAACGAGCCAGGGTACCTGACATCTTGCATGCCAAGCAAGGAAGGAGTTCTTTTCCAGTGAGTAAAGGAAGCTTTGTCGAAAGGCCCTGTCTGGTCAGGCGTCATGCATGACAATAACTGGTATATCTTTTGCAGCTAGGGACCTTCGACTGGAATTTCCCTTGCTTTGTTAAGACTAAGATCATCAAGGGAATACTTACTATCAAAACCGAGAAGAAGCAGACACCCATGAGGTAGATGAGTGCTGGTGTTGTCAGAGCAAAGTCAACAGCAGCAAGGGGGCATCGTGAAAACAGTGACATTTCACAGGCCAGTTGCAAGGACCGATCATGGGGTATTGTGGTCCGCATGGATTGCTGCGATGGAGATTGTCTATGATCCCATTTGGAAGTTCGCTTCTTTAGAGGTTCTCCGGAATGTGTTTGCCCCGGTATAACGCATCTGTTGTTGGATGGAGATTGCAAAGCAGAAAAAGAAAGGTTGGGACCGAGCGAGGCCGGAGCCTGACTTGCTTGGGTACGGTTTCTGTAGCTGTTGAATGATGAGGCGTTCAGATGTGGTCACAATCTCGAGCATGTCAGCTCTGTTGTCGTCAAAATCACTTCAAGTTGTAGATTGTTTGGACCTCCTCATTATGATTCTCACCCATTCGGTCATCATCATCTTGCCTTTATAGGGACCAAAACCTATGCTGACTCTGCAACGAATCCCACAATAGCCTGATTATCGCACATACATACAGTCTAGTAATACAGATGGAAGTCGGCTCGTAAGGTGCTGTGTTAGACCGCATCTTGGTGCCTCGGCTTCGGTTGTTCCTATCGACAGGATTAGATTGCAAGTCAGGGACAGCTTCCAGAGCAGGTAGCGTTTCATCTAATGGCCCAGCAGACGCGATGGCAACATGCGATGTAACAAGTTTCGGAGCAAGTGGAAGCGGATTGTTTGTTCGCTGCTTTCGCCGCAAGTCCCGTTAGCTCTCCTGCAATCGTAGGACGAATTGCCGACACAAAGGAAAGATTCTAGAACCACAGACTCAGGATTCAGGGGTGTGGAACGGAAGTCAACGGAGAACAGGCTCGACCACTCTCGTGCTTTGTTGCTGCAAAGCCTTGGAAGGTATCAAACAAGTCCCGGGGTTGTCGCGCCATCGATATCACATTAAGCAGCATGCTAGCCGAACTACAGCTCGAAAAAGAGGTTTGTGCGTTTCTATATCATTGTTCTTCGAAATGCGCCAAGTGTACGCTTCATGACGCAAGAAGACAAGTTTTGGAATTCGCTGTCGGAACGGCGAAAACCGTCAGCAGACCATCCTCCGGCTTTGCAGAGAATGTCTATGGCCTAATCACCACGGAGTTGTATGGTCGTGAGCAAGTAACAGGGTATTTTGGCTAAAGGGAAAATGTAATAGTATTGTTTTTCCAGAGACAATGTGGTGTAATCAAACCAGAACGGCGCTGGATATGACTGTGGCTTGACACATGTAGCTGAATGGTGACGAGATGTATAATGGAGAGTGTATTGCTGGGATCTTGAACTGTAGGAAATCGCTCGGTCGGAACTGCAGTGCTTGGTTGCCGATTACTGGATAATGTGCGAGGAAGAAACTAAGAGGAAAACATACTCGATAAAGGTTGTGAGCGAACCCTTGTCATCGCCAAGGCTCGTCTGCCACACGCTGGAGGAAGGTGGACCGAGAATCCGACGATATGGAAGCGTTTGTATGACCGTGCAGGAAATCCGCGCAACTGCTCATGGATCAAAGTCAGTGGATAAATGGTCTCTTGTTTCTGCACGGATTTTGGTGTGCAAGGAGGCGAGGTCTAACCATAGCCAGAGGCGGTTCCTTTGTAAAGAGATATTACTAACATCAAGTCCTACACGTCTAGAGCTTTCGTCACCATTAGCCGAGCTTGTTACGTTTTGCTAACGGCCACAAGCGCGCAAGAGTGTCTAATGCTTGG
The DNA here is from genome assembly GCA_009805215.1 of Neurospora discreta FGSC 8579. Taxonomy (NCBI): domain Eukaryota; kingdom Fungi; phylum Ascomycota; class Sordariomycetes; order Sordariales; family Sordariaceae; genus Neurospora; species Neurospora discreta. The sequence goes on from RANX01000013.1 coordinate 523,605, forward strand.
AAATACCGGAGCTGGCAGCCAGCCGCAGCGGCAAGTGGACAAAACTAAGCGTGCCGTCCTCATTGAGACAGCTAGGGCTGAGCGGGACAGGCTGTGTAGCGTTACGATAGCCGTTGCAGGGTCGTTTTGCGGGAGGATTCGGTGGATTACCCGTCGCGTGCTGTTGTGATGATGTGGATGTGGACTTATCTAATGTCTCTCGTAGAATAAAGCGTCTTGGTTGTCTCACCGTCTTGCCGGCCATGTTGGTTTCGCCCTGCATACGAGGGTATACCTACCTTTAGTCAATCATGTGCGCATGTTAACTGGGCTCATGAAGGTGATAGGCTACCAATCAACATGCCTCTTGGTATGAGCCAAAGAGCATCCCCTAGTCTAGTAGGTATAGAGCTTTGCAAATCTATGACACGGGGCATCGCCGAGTGGTTAGGTAACGGAACCAAACTGTATGTCCCGCTCAATGAGATAATGTTCGGCCCAAGTTATAATCGGAGAGGAGAGATGTTGTTAGTGACCCGACAGACTTGGTGGCGCATACTTCCTTTGGACAGGACTACACGTAGGAGGTAGCAGCATTGCAAAGATGTTCGTTTTTGACGTAAGAGACTGATGTGACAGTTGATTTAGCCAGTAGGAATCATGTCGAGGGTTGAGAGTTGAGTGTCCTCGTGGAAGTGTCACCCAATATTGAATTCCTGGACTTCACTATCGACATTGCGTCACACCGGCATTCAATTCATTCGCCCTCTGGGTCACCCATTCTCTGTCGGGGTGGCGTGGCGGTTTTGATTCCCTGAGGCAGGTACACCTACCTCTTTAGCCATTTCTGTGAGAATGAACTTGGAAAGTGAGATGAAAGGAAGTTGTCGAGAAATCAGGGAGGGAAAGAGTAGTTTGTCCATTCCACGTCCGATTCGAGTCGGAGTCGAGATATCGCACAGGGCTAGAGCAAATAGAAGCTGCAACCAAGCAGAATGTCCAAGCGATCTCCACCTTAACATGTACCTCTCCGCCTTTGAATGAGTACACATGTACCTCTTATGGTAGTTGCTCGTTGTTGCCCTTCCGTTTCTTTTGCTGTAGTTGGGTACGTGCTTTGCCGGCGGCAGGCAAACTGCACTGAGCCAGCAGGAACACCGTGACCAGGCAGTTCTTCAGCCGACTTCACTTTGCGAAAAACTCTCTCTTCAGTCTAATTCTTCGATCCGTCCTTGTATGGACAGTGAAGTCATCGGTCGGTTCGACTATACATGCTTCGGCAGCATGATTCCGAGTCGCCCACCACTATCACCAATCCTGGCAATAAAACATGGGCGGCTGCCCGGTTGCGCTGTACTGAACGACACTCAGACCGGCCCTTTTCGCACGTCATTTTAAACCAGCGCATCCAAGCAGCCATTGCTCTCGACCGAGACATGGATGATTGGTTGTCAATCGGACCCTGGCGACGATCAATCTCCCATCGACACACTGCTTGCAAGCGCGCTGGTATCGAGAGATTCGGGCTGATGCACATTTCCACATGTCAGAAAAAAGACATGCCCAGATCCCTAGACTAGAGGTGCGCAGTAATGAAACGTCAGCGTTGAGTTTGGGCTTTCATTCCACCCGTCCTGACACAGTCTGGCACCCTTACCAGCATCGACATATTCTCTTTGCTGGGACCGTTGGTCGACGGGGTTTCCAGGATGCGAAAGCTCGTTCAACAGACTGAGAGGCTGGGATTGTTATCGGGTATGCTGACCGTTGAGTTAAGCATTACTGCCCAAGACATGGACTCTCCTTTGAGATAGCGTGATGTCGCTCACCGGTCTCTTAACCCAAGCCTCTGACGATATAGGCCACACCCGCTTGCTCAGCAGCAGCAGCAGCTTCCAGGCCTGGTCCAAGAAAGTTCAGTTTCGCAACATTGTCCCAAGGCGTCCATCAAGACGACCCTTCGGGGATGCGGCCCATGTAGCGTCACAATGATCGCAGGGAGGCTTCCATGGCTCCCAGTGAGACCCAGCAGCGCTATATACTAGTCGACATTATGCCAGCTTGGGTGTTATTCAGCGAAAGCAGCATCTGCCATATGTATTACTGTGCAAGTGCCAAATGGCAATATCGCATCTACAGTCCTGTGTCGCACTGCAGCTGGAGCAACCGGTTCATGAAAGAAGAGAGGATAATAGCAATCCGGTAAAGCTGCGACAATGGCTATTAGTATTGTCTCTTTCGAATATCAGGCCCATACTGTTGCTACAGCAGACACCAAATATGTCTTCAACCCTTCAACTAGTTGATGCAAGGTACGGTCGACCTCTTGGACACTTGTCAACACTCTAACCCGGCTGAAAGAGACACACTATGAGAGTACTAATCGAAGAAGCGCACCCGCTACCATGCACGCTAGATTAATTCTGCCACGTTGCCAAAGATCAACAGGTCCTGATAAGAACTTCGGCCCAGCATGCCATTTCGCCGACAGAGAATGGCCAGGCTGATATCCGTCCCGGTGCAAAAAAACCTCAGCATAAGGCGAGATGGGTGCAAGTCGACGATGAACAAAAGCCACAAGCATGACACGTTGGCTGACTAGTGAAAGAATTGAACAATCTTTTTCCAAACGAAGGACACCTCCAACTGCAACAACGGGGCCAGGATGGCGGACGAGGGGGGGGTTACGCATTCTTGGCATCCTTACAAGTGGTGTGGCTTTTACCAGACGCTTGACTCCAAACGAGACTGGTCCCAGGGCTCAGACAGTCCTCAACCTATCATGGCAGTCACAGGTATGTGATCCTTGACTTGTATTTGCACGGACCTGCCAGGGATGAAAGCGGGCTTTTTGAGCCTGGCAGCGGCGCATTTTTCGACACAACGTCCACGATAACCTTCTAGGACAATGTCCTTATAGCTACTCCGACCGTTGAACAAAGAACCGAGGTCAGACTCCGACCGACACGCAGGCCTCGCGCAGGCATTCACTGCGAAACGCTCGTGGTCACTATCCACAGGCTCTCTGTTCTTTGCTGGACCTTATCTGGGTCTCATTTTTTGAGAGGACCGACAGCACCAACACAGCATCACAGACTTTCCCCATATGATCATCTTCCAATGTCGAAATTTGAGGGCTCCAAGATCCGATCCCGTTCATGAGAAACCCTACGCTTCCCGCCGGATGCCACTCTTTCGCGCATGATCCTGACTGCGGTCAACAAGGGTACAAAGCTGCACTAAAGCATCCTAGGTATGCATGTCATCTCAGCGTCTTCTTTGGGCCGGGCCTAGTGGCAACAAAGAAGCTTCGATAAGTGGAGGGAGGGGCATAAGGCAACACTTGGTCAAAATCATCCCAGTGTGTACACGGGTGAGGCAGGAAAGGGTTTAGCCAAGTACAACTGACCAAGCATCTCCTACTGTGCCGGGGACACCAAGTACCTAGTCTGAATTCTCAGGTACCTTGCAGTCCGGGGCAGCTGCGCACAGGTACTTGCATGCGTGTGCAGGGGTACAAGACTAACATTAGGGGATGGCTGTCAACCATGGGAAAGGTACCTCGTGCATTTACAAACTTATTGCCAAACATTGATGAGTACACCAATGTGGCATCGACGTTGAGTGCAGCCTCCCATGACGCTCGGTAGAGGTGCTGCATCCCTCGAAACAACACCAGAGTGTGGGAAGTCCAGGTCGGTCAATCAAGTTAGTGGTGGAAGCAATGGAAGGAAATTGAGTTTTTCTTCCGAAGAGCCCGATGGCTTAACGGGGGGGGGGGGTTTCAGCCTTTAGCACTGATCAAAGGGAAGTGGGCAAAGACGAAGGCAGCCTCTGCCATTCCAAGGTAACTATTGTGGTTTAGACCGGTTTTCAAAGAGCACACCATCCGCCGTCATGCGAGGACCTGGGGTGGGAAGACCCGTAGGTCTAGACGGACGATGCCTTACTTCTGCTTCATGCCACGCAAAGCCAGCAGCAACTAATATCAAAGTCACAGGCATGTCGAGTTGACCGAGCACCCGAACTCATGCCGTTGAAACCGCCGAGGATACAAACTTCGGACTACTTCCTCAATCTCTGCCCTTGACTTATGATTGCCTAGAGCCATTTTTTGAGTTCCTTCCATGTCCGGGTGCTTCATTGTTTGGCATTGCCCCACCCCAACATCATTCACACTCGCAGTGCAGTGCAGTATTCCTTGCCTATTTTCTCTTGCGTTGCTAGTGGCAGACTGATTGTGCAAGGATCGGGGGGGTCCAGGGGGAAACAAAGAGATTTCGGAAAAGAACAAGAGTCTTTGATATAATTCACGGCCATTAATTGAGGTTACCCTACTGTTCCTTTGCCCTTGTGCGTCGTCTCTTTGCCCAGTCTCGCCACTCCTTCTTGCATCATATTCAACCTGAGGTTTAGGCGTACGTTGCCTTGTTCTTTCCATCCCGGCACACTCATTCTCCATCCAATCTCCATGCATGAAGTTCAATTACTTCACTGGTCAACGCGCGGTCGTTTTATTTCATCTTGAGACAAGTTACTTGTTATTTTCCCCCAAGACTCGCCAACCTTCAGACCTTACATACAGTCACTCGAACCTATTATGACACCAAACGTTCGAGTTATCATGACGAGCACCAGCCTCAACAACCCCTTGATCAGCATTCAACCATAAGCGTTCAGCCTTTGACGCCTTTTCCTGAGCAGCATCTAGGTACGAGAGCTCATTCGCTGCAAAAGTCCTACAAATCAAAATCACAACAGCCGCCGCAGTCGGGCAAAAACCACGAAGCAGTCAGAAAAAGAAAGGAAAGTGCAGAGCGTAAAGACCACAACACCACTAATCTTCCAATCGTATCCGATCTTTGACAGCGCCTGCCAGGGCTCGTCGATCCTCGATACTCTGTCATATCAGCAGTTTCACCTTTATACCGACTGTCGCTTACCCCGGCCTACCATCATATCTGCAACCAGCATTGTTGTGTGGCGTAGAAGCTGTTATACACTCCCGCATCGTCTTCACTTGGGTGCTTTGATCAAGCAAGGTTCTCCATTCCCCTCTGCCGACAAGAAGCGGCTTGAGATCGGCTAAGCTGAATGACCGGGACCTTCTCACGGCTCATCGCTCGTGCGTTTTTCCAGGATTAGCGAGTTGCACCTCTCGTGCTATGGTATCAGCTGAAGCTGAGTTGCGCCCCAGCTTTTTGATCACATCACCACTGCGAAATCACTTTTATAGTCGACACCAGATTAGCCCACGAAGCTGCCTGGATCCCAGTCTTGCTCAACTTGGCGCTGCTCCTTTGACATATGCAAGTGGCCGACTACTCATGGTCTGCCGGAACCCTTCCTCACCCAGCCGGATTCGACCGTTTCCCCCTTGCAAGTTGCAACCAGGCATCATCGATTGCAGTATCTCAACGCACAAGCACTATATGCTCGTACACCATATGTGCGGCTAATAGCGCTTTCTTCGACTTTGCTAAAAACTCGAAGCGCGGAAGTACAAGTCCTAAAACAACATCCAGCGCCAGCTGGTGGGAACAACAGCGGCGGATTCTATTACTTTGGCTACTGATCATACTTTGGCTAGGACAAATATATATTTCAACGATATACACAGGCTATCACATCAGGGGTGTGAAGCCTTCAACGCGACCTAAGGGAAATCTTGGGGCTCCGGTTTCAGATCAAGCATCTCCTCGCTTGTGCATTTAGCACGGTAGAAAGGCTCCCTGAACCTGAACTGCAGTCAACAGGCGCCGGCTTCGCCAGAAACTATCCGCGTTCCCCTAATATACCTAAAGGTAGGCAGACCCATCAGATCACTGATATGCTTTCACCTTTCGCTAGCACTAGCTCATATCTAGGTGTAGCCATATCCAGCATCGCATATAGCACAACTCCTTGTTGCTGCGTCAAGATCTTGCATAAACACCGCTCAGAGAGTTGCCGCTGATAGTGCCCTTCAGCTACTAACTAAAATCAGAAAAAGGGTGTTCTAAACAACGCTTATATTGCTCCGGCCCTCTTAGACCGGCTGTCGCAAAATCACAAATTATTTGCCATCTTCATTGGCCTGCCAAATCGCTACATGTTCTCCAGCTCATCTACTCTGATTATTTGTAAAGGTACTTGGTGCATCCTCCCTTCAGATATTCAGTACCCACATAATCTTATAGTTATCTCTTTCCACTCGCTTTGACCCATAGCCCGGATTTTGGTATCTGAGGCCATCCGCTTACCATATTTATCAAGGCCTTTGCATACAGATACCGCAGACGCGGAGAATCAGCACTGATTACTGAAGAACTACGGGATTCGGTCACGATCGACCACTACACCCGCAACTCCGGTCATTATTTGCCTCCCGCCATATCTCGTTACTTTTGGTGCTGAAACGTGCAGCAACCCTGAAGTCCCTCGTCCAGCTAGTAGAACGACTCAGAGCAGGATCGTTTGATGGCAACCGCCCACTCGCCCCATATCAAATCTATCGTCGAAAGCTGGCTATTTGGCAACTCCGCTATATATCCTGCCGTCTAGTCAGTGCCCATGACAGATACAATGTCATTTCAGTACCCTCCGCCACCGTCACAGAACGGCACAGATATGGATATCCAGAATACCGGGTACATGCCTTATTCCGTTCCGCCTCCAGGCTCCTCAGGAATGGATCTTGGGCACAACCCAGAGATGGACAGAGATCGATCAGACTCTTACCCGTTCGCGACGAAGTCGAAGCGTTCAATGTCTGCATCGCAAACAAGTCAACCGCCGCCCACCCCGCGAGATCCAACAACGCCTGACCAAGGTCTGCTTTCAGGAGAGAAAAGAAGAAACAAACTTGGATATCATCGAACATCTGTTGCATGCGGTAAGCTTTAGACAAGACCAAAGCAGCTCTCAAGTGTGTACTGACCTTAGATGCAGGACATTGCCGTCGCAGGAAGATTAGATGTATCCCATCCCAGAACGACGTACAGGCTCGATGTGTCAACTGTATTCGCCTGAAGAAAGAATGCACCTTCTACCCAGTGGACCAACAACCCTCGCAAGAAACCCGACAAAAATCGGCACAAAGGTCTTCCACCGGGCCAAAAATCACCTCCACATCTTCATCACCGGCGATGCTGAGCGGGGTTCCCTCTGAAGCTCACGGTCATTCAAGTTATCCGCATTTGTCACTAGCGTCAATCACGAACATGCCACCCCCCACGAAGCCTTCGGGTAGGGAAGAGTACACCCCAGATCTCAAAAGTAGGTTTAAAAAACCAAAGAGATATGGTGTGGATCTTACTGACAAGTTTACAGTTCCCCCAAGTGCCACAAGTACTAGATCCTACGAATATGGCCAGCACGGCATGGCCAACTGGATTTCCCCTGACGCCGGTCCGAATACGTCTAAACAGAGCGATATAAACCCGAACTGGAGATCCTACACGAGTGAATCCCCCATCACTCCCGCATTTTCCCCCTGCACGCCTCACGATCCTCATCCAGCCACTTGGTCAGCAGCATCCATGGGCCCCGAATCCTCGCGGGATGAGCTAGCGTGGTTATCTGGCGGTTACCCTGCCCCTTCCTCCCGTTCCATGTCTTTTGGCGGCGGCGAGGGCATAGCCAGCCAGCAATATCCCCCGGCCTCACAAACGGGCGGTGGCGGTCGCCCTTACGATCGGAAGTCATCTGCCATGTCCAGCGATATCTATCCTTCCCCAATTGCTACAATCATCCCTGGAGTTGACACCGTCTCGGGAACAAGTCAGGGTCCCTATCCGGCCGTCTCAACTGGAGCTGTCCCCCCTACTGGTTATGCGTCGTGGCAGCAGCCTTATCAGTATTCCAAGCCTGCTGAGGGCTATTCGGCATGGTATGGGGAAGTAGGAGAGCAGCAGGGCCATGGAATGTAGGGGCTGAAATCCCATCAGAACAGGCTCACTATTCGGGCCATGACATGTTCAAATACGGATGGCGGGCAAGTCGATGCATACATAAGCTAGAATCAACTCTGAGGTTAAGCTTGGTTGAATTTGGCCGCTAGACATATTCTGATGGCAATGGATTCTGGAAATTTAAAACCTCGATTTTACGGTAACCTATTTGCGATATCCACTGTTTACCTTTCTGGTTGCAAAATGGCGGTTATGAGGACAAAATGCGGCTCGGCCGAAGACGTTTTCCTGTGGTACTCGACAACTGTTCCTAGCCAACCCCCAACATCAAAAAGCTTGTCGCTCAGGAAAAATCAGATGCATAAGAGAGAATCGGGAAACCGTTTGCCCAGTGAGATCGAACGGGGTTGTTGCGGCACGGGATATATCACATAAGACGGGCTGAGACGTGATGATATCGTACAAGGTTACCCACTCTTGTTATGATGAGATTGAGTCCTTGACCCGTTCGACCGTCGTGAAACCACAATCGTCAAATTGAAGTGGGCTTGGCTGGTCATGCGATTCACTGTGTGCACAAAGTGTACTCTTCAGTTTGGTCCTCATATCAAAAAAAAAGGGAAGAATTTGGTTCGAGATCCCGGATGCAGTTTCCAGATGGATTTCTACCACTGGTTCACGTTTGACCATGGTTCTCAAAAGAAATTTCTACGGAAGTGGGACGGGATGGATACGGAGAGTGACGCGGACGGCCTGTCGGCTTGAAGAGAAGAGAAAAGCAGCATGCTACTAAAACGCTGCTCCCGTGATGATATTGCCATTGACGTCTTGTTGGCCCGTTACTCGACAATACTTCTCCCCTTTTGTTCATAATTTGTCTTTTGCCATTTTCTATACGTTTCTCTCTTTCTGTCTCTTGGTAGAACTAACAGGGCGTTGAACTTATGTTTTTTTCATGTCATGATCAGCGACTGGGATGCGAAACAACGTTTGCAGTAGTATACGGATTGTAGCTGAGTTCTTGTTGGCTTTATTTATTCTTTTGGTTTGGCTTGATAACCTTCTTCTTGCAATTTTTTTTCTTCTTGCTTTGTACTTATAGAAGTTTTAGCTCGACGTAATCAACGGGATTTTTAATGGATAGTCCTTAATTTGATCTGGAAAAGTTGTCCTTATGACCTACAATTTTTAATAATCTATTTTCTTTTCTACACTTCTTAACATTTTCATTTATTTTTTATCTATCTTTTTTTCGCTGGATTCTGAAACTTACCATACTTGCTTTATATTTCACCAGACTTGTCCAATAGAGGTACACGAAATGATGTACATAAACTCTTAATCTGAAGGAAATTGCTAGATCAATGCTATGTCTACTTGCCTGAGATCAATCGCGAGATATAAGGAAAATGTAGTGATGCAAAGTGAGACTTCTCCAACCGGCGTAGCCTAATCTATCGACTCAAATCCCACAACAACACCATCAACGTCACATACGCCGCAAAACTTAACCCCGTCAACAAGGCCACACTATTCGCGCTGGTCCTGAACTTTTTCTTGACTACTAGGACCGTCTTTCTCCTTTCCAGCCGTTGTCCTCCTCCCATTCCATCCAACCCCAGCCCATCACCCTGTTGCATCTGTCCATCAAACCCGGTCGCTGTCGCCGTCCCAGTCCCATGACGTTCGTCGTTATCCAAATCCTCCTCAACCTCCTGATCAAAAAATTGTCGATTTCCTTCATAACGTCGATAGATTGCCACTAACATGACCGCAGCTCCGTATACGGCGAACAAAGCGCCGATGGGGTAGAATTCCGATGTGAAGATCTTGAGAATGATGAGTGCAAAGGAGAATTGCGAGAGGGCGGTGCGCATGTAGGCGCCTTCGAAGGTCCGTTGGGAGGCGCGGATTTCTACTAGTCTGGGACATGTTAATAAGCCTCTGCTGAAAAGGGGTTGGTAGAGGCGAGAAAAGGGTGACAAGGGGAGGGAAAATACTCTTGACTGGTGAGAATGACGGAGCGGGCTCGGTGAAGACGGAGGTGGAGACGGTCTTCTGGGTGGGGTTGGAGGGCCTGGGTATTTGTTGTATCTGCGTTAGCTATCCATGAGACTTTGGTATAGAGATCAGGTGAGGAGACACACCTCGAGTATGGAAGCCATAATTATATGTATTTGGACGTGGTGTACAGGACAGTGGTGAGTTGTGAGTGGATGTCGTCACTGGGCTGGGGGCGTGTAAGTCGACAAAAGGTCCGGAATCGGAAGGCTAAGAATCTGGACGGCAGAAGTGCGCGAAACTCCAAAACCGGGGCGGGCAGAAGAGACGAAGACTATAATTCAGTACCCGTGGTTTGATTCGAGCAAAGATCACACCGAATCACTTCAAAAGCTCGAACTCGTTCTTGCAGTGATCAGTGATATTCATAATGGGATGTTGTTCCAGTCTGCAGCCGGGAACTGAAGTGGAACAAATAAGGCCCTGCTCCACTCTCGACACCAATTCTCCACGATGCACGACACGGGAGCGCTCCATCCACTTGGAAACAGGTCCCCGATTCGAGCCATCCAATCCCTTCAGCGGTTCTTTCTTACCCATGCCATCTGGTCCGTGCGCCAGCTTCAAGCTGAAATCTCCCCACAGTGTTAAGAAAACGGAGTGCCTGCGCAACGAAGCACTACGGCGTGTATGACCATCGTAAGTACTGTACGCCCAGCACCCCTGTCCCCGATGATGACAGCCAGATAAAGCTTCGTGGCCGTTTTAGCGACTGGACACAGCAGTGTGTGGAATCGGCAGCTCCCGTCAAGGTACACAAACCGCCATTACAGCTTCAACAACATTGCGACAACGAATTTCCAAAAGGAAAAAAAAGACCACCCCAAACCAACACCACCCGCTAGCAACAGCGCAGAGTCACGAATCAATCGAAACGTTCCATAAGCCAATCAATCATAACAATCCGACACAATGGGTGGAAAGCGCAAAAACGCGGCCGCCCGCGGCGTCTCCCCCTCCCCCTCAGCATCCTCGACAACAACATCGGCAACAGTCACAACCAAAGTCCAAGCCAAGGATTCCCCTCCTCCAATTGCCACGACAACCAATGCCTTTGCTACCAGCACTCAGATCGAGCCCACGACTACCACCACGACTACAAAAGCCAGTGGGACTAGCAAGAGCAGCAACCTTGACAAGACGGTGGGGGGACAAGCATGGAACAAAGTATTCAGCAACCTTTTGAGCCACTACCAGGAAACGACGCCGCAGCGGACCAAGCTGCTTGATGCGTTCATGGCGTTCTTGGTGGTAGTGGGCGGGTTACAGTTTTTGTATTGTGTTTTGGCTGGAAATTATGTACGTCTTCGCCTCCGAGTGTTCCTCCCTCTCCCATTCAAACAGACCCCCCCCCCCYCCCCCCCCTCTTTTTCTCTTTTCGAACAACTTCGATGGTGGGCCGAAAGCCACAAGACACTATAAACATCGGTAAAAGAGAAGCATTGGCTGACTAATGGTCCTCCCACAACAGCCTTTCAACGCCTTCCTCTCCGGCTTCTCAGCAACAGTCGGCCAATTCGTCCTGACGGCCTCGCTACGGATCCAGACGACCGAGGCAAACAAGAGTGATTTCCCTTCGGTGTCGCCTGAACGGTATGTCAAATATGGGCTCTTTGCAGGAGGAATGTCTGAGTTGGTGCTGGTGGGATAGCTGTGCTAACTTTGACCTGTTCTCGGTTATAGAGCCTTTGCCGATTATCTGGTTTGCAGTTTGATTCTGCATTTCTTCTGCGTCAACTTTATCAACTAAAACAGAAAGCAAGCAAGGGGCGAAGAAGCGAGGGGGCTCAAAAGTGCACCAGTGGGGATGTGGCGGATTGTCCTGCAATTCAGGGGGTTGATAATCAGGTCTAGATGAATGGGTGGGAAACGAATGAAAGACGGGTACATGAAGGAAACAGGCAAGCGATCCCGGTAAGCAATAACAGAACCGTCCGAGATTTCAAAGGAGCCAGCAGAAGACAAAACAAAGGCTGGAGGACAACTTGTAACAGGTTGGTATGCATAAGACCTGTCTTCTTTTCGATAGTATGTATAAAAGACGCTTCAAGCTACAAGCTGGATTATTTCCACTTTCTACACCCGCTCGCTGTAAATGGTCACACTAAATCACAGCGCCGTGAGGGGTCCCATTATAACCTCACCAACTTCGGACCTTTCATGACGCCAGGCGACGGGATTCTTAAAGAGCTCCCATGCCCGCAAGTTCCCAAAGCCGAGTACTGGACGGGAAGTCCACCTCCATTGTCAAAGACAGCCACCAAGTCCCAGCCTTGGGTATCTGTAATCGTAATATCCCAGGTGTCGTCCAAGGACTCCTAGTCTAAAGCTTCTCCCAATATTCCACATTAAGCCACTAACTCTCGCCTTGGTCAGCCGTAACTTCGCCTTGCGCACTGCCAGGCGGGGGCGACGACACTGCCTTGGGCGGTCCACCCTTGGGAGGACCTCCCATTGGTGGCGGCGGTACTGGTGTGTTCTTCCGGCTAGGAGCATTATCCAATTCCCTACTCTTCTTCTCCTGCTCCTTGAAGTAGTCATCCATCGAGCCCAACCCTCCCCTATTTACCGGTCTCTCCTTCTTCTTTCCCCTGGGCGGAGCAGAAGCGACCGCGCCGCCAAACTGTGTTAGGGGGGTTGGTGGGGTACCGACCATCTGCGCTGGTATGAGGAACTCACCACCGCCGACGGGTGGTGGCGGAGGGGAAGTCGCAGTGGCGGGGGCGTATTGGCCAGCTGTTGCTGGTGCACTCGGGTTGTATCCATACTGAGGTTGTTGTTGATACTGTTGCTGCTGTCCGACGTGTCCGTACTGCTCCGAGTCGCCGTCGAACATGGTTTCGCCGGGGGCGTGCACAGGCTCGCTCAGGGGCGCTGGCAACCGGTGCAGAGCGCCGTAGCCTAAGACGCAGCCGAGGGCACCCTCACCGCCCCATTCCCGGCTGGGCTGGATGGTAACCTCGCGGGTGACGTTGTACTCGTTGTTGTAAATGTAAAGGCGCAGGGGCCGGTCGATGTGATCCTCCACTAGCTCGCTGAGCCCGCTTTCGCCGTGAAGGACACCCTCGGGAGTGCCGAGGATGTAATCGCTGTACGGGAGAAGCCCGGCGACGTCGGCGGGAGAGTTGGCGGGCACGTCAAGGACGTGCCAGATGTTGGTGACGACGGAGAGGGCAGTCCATTGCAGGGTAAGGCCGAGCGAGGCAGTGTCGGCGGGAACGGGGATGTGGAGTGCTCGAGTCCTTTGGCCCTGTTTGAGGAGAGAAAGAAAAAGGTGTCAACATTGCGTGCCAACAACCTGGCATTTTCATGTTGGTAATATACCTTTGCGCTCCAAAGTCCCAGCTGTACAACCCCGCCAGCACAGTTCCGAACCTCTTGGGCAAAGAGCCTGGGGTCTGAGTCGTCCTAGAGCAGAGCTTTGTTAGACCCGTGGCTCTCTGGAATGAACCGTTTCGAACATACAATCATGCGCCCATTGATTCCAACGACAAAGTCAAACCATGGCTCAATGGCCAGGTCTGGGTTGGTGTTTCGTAGCACTTGGAAGCCAAATCCGCCTGGCTGGTTCTCCTTGGATGTGGCCGCATCGCCGTCGAGCCGGGATATGAAGCGGTTGAGGGCGTTGAACATGGTTGTCATTGTTGTATGCTATGCTGTGTAGTCCAAACGAGTGTTGGGCTGATTTACGGATTGGTATAATCTGGATGTTGGATCGTCAAAAGGTTCAAAATGCAAGCCCACGGCATGAAGGAAGCGACCCTGGCGTTTAGAATAGTGTACAGCACTGGGAGCTTCCGTGTCACCGTGGAGATTGATGAACGACAGCAGCAAGAACGAGCCCCACTTCAGCCCAGTGCTCCTGCTGGCGTGGACCTTGAATGGTCCAAGCTCCCTATTTCAGGCACACTGTGGGGTTTGCGCAAATCTAGGTGGGGCTCCTGAATTGGGGAAAAAAGACTACGTCGAGTCCTCTGCGACTTACACGGTGCATCCAGACCGCGGTACTCACCTATTCAGGTATCCAGCACTTCTTTACGTCCATCTCAGGTTCACTCCTTGACTCAATTCACAGCCTGTCCGTATTTCCTCAACCAGATCATTTCTGGGGATGAAAACAACAAGGGAAAACCGCAACTCATTAGTCACTGAACGTCTGTCTGGTCCTCTCTCTCAGCCGGTCTACCACAACAGATCAGGATTCACAGTCCAGGATCAACCCTCACTAGGTAACAACACAATGATCGATACTTCCAAGCCCATCACGGTTATCAGTAGTATGGGTGCCAAACTTCTCAAGAAAGGGGAGAAACTCCCTCTCGACGAAAATTGTCACCATTACACCAAACTCAGTGAAGTCCCCTGGGACATCCAAAAGTAAGTAAACATCCTTCTCCATCTCATCCATCTTTCCATCTTCAATCCTCTCCATCCTCAATCCCCACCCCCCTTCCTGTCTTTATCCCTCGTCCCCCAATTCAGGTCTCACTGACACTCCTCTCACCCCACTCCTAGATACTGGCACCAACGTTTCTCAATCTTCGAATTCTACGCCTACGACATCCATCTAACCGACTCCGCCTGGTTCGGCGTCACGCCCGAACCGGTAGCCACGCGCATCGCACGGGACCTCTCCACTCACCCCATCGCTGACGGCAAACGCGTGTTAATCGACCTCTTTGGCGGTGCTGGAGGCAACGTGATCGCCTTTGCTCTTTCCTCGGGGAGATGGGATCGCATCATTGCTATCGAAAAGGATAGGTCGACGCTGGCCTGCGCCCAGCATAATGCCGAGGTGTATGATGTGCTGGATAAGATCACGTGGGTGCATGGTGACTGTTTTGAGGTTATGAAAAGGTTTTGGAAGACGAGAGGTACAAAGGGTATGGTAATGAAGGGGAGGGGAAGGGAGGGTGGAGAAGCTGCCGAAGGGCAGGAAGGAGAGGAGGACAACGGGGAACTGGATGATCTCCTAGCGGGACTCAAGCTAGAAGAGTGTCTAGTCTTTGCCTCGCCGCCGTGGGGCGGCGTCTCGTACCGCGATCAGGAGGTTTTCGATCTTAGCAAGATGGAGCCGTATAACCTGGAACAGCTGTACAAGGCGTGTACGATGCCGGACGAAGAAAAAGAGCAGGGACCATCGACGCAGACGCAAAAGCATATTCTGCCGCAGGCGCTGTTCTTGCCTAGGCAAAGCGATTTGAACCAGATTGCTGCTCTGGTACCGAAGGGTGCCCCGAAGATTGACGTGATTCAGTATTGTCAGAAGGGAGCGAGCAAGGCGCTGGTGGCTTATCTGCCGGGAAATATTGACACCGACAAGGAGGAAAAGAAGCAGTACGAGGAAAATAGGGGGCAAAAGAAAAGGAAACAGAATGACGACCAGGAGCAAACAATGCCAGAACTTCTCCCCGAGGCGCCAAAAGAGGCGCCGGAGGCCCACGACGCTCACGACACCTCTTACGCCCAGGATACCGAATTCGACACCCCCAAAACGGACAACGCCGAAAAGAGGAAGCGAAAACGAAGAAGACGCTCATCGCATAACAACTAGCAATCACTGCGGCCATGGGAAGGAAAACAAGTAGAATCTTCCGGAGTTCTATGGTTAGGCTCGGGAACCGGGTGGTTGATGCAGCCTCGGGGTTGGGACAGGATTTTAAGGAACAGGACATGATATGAACAATGGACATTGGACGGATGTGAGATGAGCCTGTATATACTGTGACAGATTTTCTTTTCCATTTTTGATCCTTCTTTATCACCATCACTGTCAGGAGTCATTGTCAGGGTCTCAACGAGACGGGAAACAAACACCCCCTCTATCGATACTGTACAAAGCATAAAACAACCACAAACAAACCAGGAATACGCTACATCTAGTATATCAACCAAACAAGATCAGAACTGACCCAAACCTACGTCTTTTTTTCTCTGAAACGCTCAAAGCATCCTCAATCCCAATCACCTACTACTACCAGTCCACTACCACCTACTTTCCGCCCTAGACCTCGTCGTCCCTGACCTCGAACTCGATTTACTTCTCCCCTCCCTCTCCCTCTCTCTCAACTGTCTCACATCCCTCAACCCCACCGCTCCACCACCACACAAATCCATCACTCCCTCAGGTCCCAAACTCAAACTCAATCCCGCCCCCCTCCCCTGTCTTCCTCCCCCACCACCATACGCAGAGCCGGCCCGGTCCTAAAGAGCCTTCACCACGCTCTTTTCATCAAACAGATCCCTCAGTAATCCGTTTACACATCCCTCCCAATCCACTTCCGTCATCTTGTACGTCGTCTCAAATGCAAAGATACTCAGCTGTCCGAAAAACGGCCGGAGCACCTTGGCTACTAGTTCGTCTTTGCGCTCCATACCTACTTCATCGGATATTTGGCCTGGGAGGTTTCCCAGCAGGGGACGGCGAAGGGGTTGACCTTGGCCGTCGGTTCCATCGGTAGGGGAAATGAGGGAGGATGGGTCTAGGCCTAGAGCTGCGGCTCCTGCTTCGGATAGGGAGGGAGAGTGGGAGTGGTGGGCATGGGGAGTGACGAGAGAACCGTTGAGTTCCTCTGAGACCTCATCCACTAGCGCCAGGGGCTGATAACCGGCTGCGCTGGGCCGGTAGACGGCGTCGATGGTGTCGGTGACGAACAGCCATTCGTGCAACTGAAAATCATCGGGCGCGACGCAGACGAGCACATCCAAAAGCTTGCAAGCTTGCATGACGGCCGAGTTGCCGTACGTGTCGCTGGGCGCGGAGTGGTCGGGCGCTACGATCGAGGAGATGGCGGCGTGCAGCTCGGCGTTGACGACAGGCCAGAGCGAAGCGAGGTGGATGGCGCTGGTGCGGAGGACGAGCGCGCGCATGACCATGTAGACTTCGGCTCGGGTGGTAGAGGAAGGGGAGGAGGTGGCGGTGGCGCCGAGGAGCTCAACGAGCTTGTCGAGAATGGACGGCAGTTCGGTGACGAAGGTGTCGTCGGTGGAGGCGAGGATGAGGGTGGCGATGCGCCGGAGGTTGAGTTGCGTCTTGCGGTCGGCTTCGAGGCGGGCGGACGTGGCACCGACGCCGAAGACAATGCCCGCAGTCGATGGCGGGGTGATGCGGCCGAGGATCTCGGGGATGCGTTCCTTGTCTGCGACGGTCCACTGCTTGAGGAGGGGCAGCCAGTCGGTCTGCACGAGGCTCAGGTTGGAGCTGAAGAAGCGGGAGTCGTTGAAGGCATCGGCAACGTCCTTCTTCCAGGACTTTTGGTTGTTAGGTAGGCGGGATAGTTGGTGGAGCAACACCAGGGTGTTCTTAGACACGGTGTCGGGGAAGAACTTGGACCGCAGGGTTGGGCCGATTACGTTAGCCGAGATGGAGGTGGCAGCCGTGAGGATGCGGTCATTCTCAACGAGGATCTTGGGTAGGTTGGGAACGATATTGGAGAGGATCCCGACGACATCGTCTGCGCGTTCAAATGGAGTCCGAGATGCTGCTATGGAAAGCGTTCGAGAGACCTCACTTGGCTTCTTCTCCGAGAGGAGAAGGTTAGTAGTGGATGAGGAGTAGCTTGTCGAAGCGGTTTCTACGAAGCTGGTTGGCCGTGTAGTGAAGATAGCCGCTAAAAGACGGAGGAAGAGATCCGCCAGTTCACGACGCATCTTCCTCTGTTCTCCAAAGTTGGTGTTGTCCACCTTCTCACCCAGAATTGCAGCAAACTCCAACAAACTCGGCAACGCCTGGCGATGAGGCAGTGGATTGCCTAGAAGGTCCTTCAGGAAGATCATGCAATCCTGCCATATTTCATCCATCGCATCATCCTCCAGGGTGCGTGCGTAGTCGACCAAGAAAATTACCACGTCTGTATCCTGCAGCTCGATTGTAAGGGTCGACCTCCTTGAGGGATCCAGCGCGCTCGGATTAGTCCTGCTGTATATAGCGTTGAAAAGTGCCGGGATTGTATGCTGCGGCCGAGATCCGTCAAGGGCAGGCAAGAGATTGAACACCTCGGCAGCCTTGGACGTATCAGAACTATCCAGTGCACCTCTCCATATCCCAATCACTGTTTCCAAGCACTCCAGCGTCTCCGCAGCAAAAAGATGCTCCAGAAGCCTTCGGGCTCGGTTTCTCATCCGTAAAGAGGTGTAGTTGAACGAAGCGCCCGAAGAGTTGTCTTGCAGGGCGGCATCGCTCCCTTGACCCCAGGACCAGATCGTAAAGCAGATGCGCACCGCATCTTGGAAGGCCAGAAGGACGGTAAGTCGGTCGTTAGCTGTGGCGCTCCGGGTCTGCGGTGTGTCGGATGAGAATACACCAGAGACCATGTTGCCGAAGAAGCCTTGAGGCTGGTCTGGATTCTTGACAACCTGGGCTCTGGCCTCTTCAGCCAGTAGCCTGTCGTGTCCCCTTGCCAGTACCTGCTCGAGGCCATTCAGTAGGGATATTAGGGTAGTTTCGGGACCAATCTGATTATGCGTTGGAGGCTCGTCGGAGGCTCGGAAGAGCTGCTGTAAATGGCTGAAGGTGGTGGAAATCTGACTGCAGAGTGTCTCGACCAGGGGAATCAGGACTTGAAAGATCGAGTCTGAGTAGAGTGGTAGGCACTCGGCGAGAAAGCTGATCCAGCTATCTAAGACGTGTCGGCTGCTGGACGCACTGAGTCCGGAAAGGATGCACTTTAGCAGCGTGGGTGGAGGCGGCTGAGGAGCGGATGGTGATGTCCCTCCAGCCACAGCTCGGAAGGCTTTAGCCGAGTCTGCCGTAACACTCGCGGCGCGTTTCTCTGCGGTTGGTGACTCTGGAAGTTCAACTGGTGCTAGCTCACGTAACTTCAGGGCCGCAAAGACAACGTCCAGAAGCAAAGTCTGTACGTAAGGCTCCGGGCCCGAAAGCGACTGGGTGAGCATATCAATCAGAGGGTTCTCGAGGTGTAGTTGTGCTAGTGGTTCAGCATAGGGGTTCACCAGGATAGGATGCATGACCCCCAGTGCTGAGCGATAAAGTTGTGTCACCCTTATCTGCGAGCTTTCGTCGTCTAAAGTATTAACGTCTGCCATGCATTGCATGGCAACCTTGAGGAAAAACTCCTGGAAGGTCAGATCATCCTCGGATCCGGCTGATCTAGTTAGCTTTCATGTACAAGACGCCGAACTGGGAGAGTGACGTACTAATTTCAGATAATGATGGGAAGTAAGAGTCTGGGCGGATAGTCTTTTTCGCAAGGAACGCCCAAATGCTGTCAGGGGTGAAGCGAAAGACATTGGATAAGGAGCGAAGATAATACACAGCCAGCTCCACGTCATCCTCTTCGGAGAACCTGTGAACCTCTTTGGCTTCAGCCAAGGTTGTTTGGCGCCTCTGACATGATAGCTCGGCGAACTTGGATACGAAAATATTGAAAATTCTAAGGCACAGGCGTTAGCAAGCCGTGACTTGTAATCCAGAAGGCCTGGGGTCATACTTGTCTACTCCAATTAGGCTGCTAAGCCAACTCTTGACTGTTATGAACAGCTGCGTCCGCTCATCGGTGAGCGCGTCTAACATTAGGAATAACGGGCGGGTAAGCATGACTTCGTAGTTATCTATACCACCAAGACGTGGCGGCGCCTTTGCGTCAAAGATGGGGGTCTTGGGTCCTCGGCGATCGCTTCCAGAGGGGTTATCTTGGAGACTATGCGACCAGAGTACACTGAAGCTCCTTCCGGAGTCAGCAGGACGCTGAGCAAATGTGCCTGAAACATCTTGTTCCAACATTAGAGAACATATGGCTGCCTCGATGTCTCGATTGGTTGGTGTCAGAGCCGTCTGGAGTAGCCAAAGACTTCGGACCGTCTCAACATGGTACTTCGGCTCTGACGATGATAGAAAGCTCCATGCGTGGCGTACCAAAGGACTGACCAACTCGGACAGGTCCACATGGGAAATCCGGTCGGCAGAATAAAGGTGGGTAGAAAGGGTTAATAGCGAATAATAGGTGGTAAAGGTAATAGAAGCATCTGATGACAGACACCCGTGAATGGAAGCAAGAAGTTTCTTCGTATCGAGGAACGATCTGTGAGGTGTTCTGGTGAGAAGAAGCAAGAGAATTTTGCTCTTTGCAGCAACAGTCGGGCCGGACTCGCGTTGACTGAAGCTCTCACAGTTCAGGTCGCAAGCTTTTTGCAACAAGAGCTCCGCCACATTCTGCGGTACAAAGGGGGGAGAAGTGGCCTCCAAGTTTCCTTGTTCGGCGTGGTAGAAGTTCTTGATCTTCTTGAGCAGTTCAACATTCGGGATTCCGGCCAAAACTTTGGACTCGATCGCTTTAGCTTTTGCGCTAGTCGGGAACGCTCTTTCTGGTACGAGCTCTAATAAGCTTGCAGCTGTTGTTAAAGCCTGGACCAACAAAGTCGTACCGTCTGGTAGCAGAGCGGTGGCATAAGCATCACTCTCCTTCAACTCCTCGATCATGCATAAGATGGAGAGCACCGTAAGCGGAGCATGAATGGTGATCATCTCTTCTTCGGTGACGTTGAAATGGCCGAGAATGAACTTGACAAGATCAAGCTTGTCGTTACGATCAGTCACTGGGAGTTTGCCTGGACTGACAGCCTGCGCCACGAGGTTGAGAATTTCGCTGTAAATCAGCCCGCTCTCGACACCGTCAAAGAAAACACTTGCACTCCGGATCACCTCGGTGAAGTCTGATTTGCTTTCTGCTTTTGCTTTGAAGTCTCGGACACTGTCGACAATGGGAAGAAATACCTCTGGCACAACCAAGCCGCCAATCTCCCACCTGTCCATCAAGGAAAGACAGATACGATATGGCTTTGCTCGGTCTGCCGGATTATTGCCAACTCTACTAGCCTTGATCATGCCGAGTAGGGCCCGGGTCAGGGGTCGCAACCCAAATTCTTCAAAGTAGCTTGTCCTCGACATAAAGTAGGCAGGAGTGCTTGCAGTAGTTGTGGGAGAGTCGGGGCCGCCTTCGCCCTCGTGCGTGGCTGTCGGTTCGGGGCCAAGGAGCCAAGTCCACAGCCGCCTGTTTAGACTCATGTCTCTCCGGGTGGTCACCCCAACTGCAGTCTTCAGGAGGAGTTCTAAGTCGTCGGTCTTGGCCCTGGCTTGCAACACCTTGGAGTGCAACGGAAGGTGGGTAACCAGCAAATCAAGAAAGCCACGTTGGATGAGGATCTGGTCATCGGCCAAACCGGCAGCAAAGCAGCGGATTAGCAATCCTGGCTCGGGAGACGTTACCAGCTGTACCAACTTGACAGAAACCTCGGGATCCAAGCCATTGCGAGTCTCGGTCTTGGAGCCCTCTGAATGTAACTGATGTCCCAGCTCGGGCAAGGCGCGCATAAGGTATGCCAAGGCGCCCGTCCTCCTGCTATGACCAGTTATGGAAGCCAGAAAGAAACACTGCCAGAAGAAGTCGTCACCGGAGGAGTGAGTTAGCGTTATGATCTCGCTTCCTGGTGGGCGGAGAGCGGCCTTGACGCGTTCCATAAGCTTCAATGTGCGCTCAAAGTCCTCGCTTGTTTCCTCCTCCAGACCTGGCAAAAGAGCAAGTATGATCGATTTCAAGGCAGGTCGTAGGGAGCGCGGGTTTACATCCAAGAAGTGGCGTTCGAGTAGGTCGAGGAAAGGGGTCCGGACGGACAGGGAGGCGAACGAGAGAACCGACGCAAGGCCGGGGAGATAGAGTGGCAGGTCTCGCGACAGGCCATCTTTGCCAATGACTGTAAAGATAAAATTGTAGACTTCGAGGGTCTTTTGGTGAACCCCGGACGGAAGAGACGGGTTCAAGCATTGTGACAGACGCTTTGCGACGGTTGCCTTGGCCGGGATGGTGTTGATCGTGGACGGTCGAGCTTGGAGGGCTTTGAGGAGGCGGTTGAGGAAGGAGATGTAATCGGCCCATTCTTGGAGGGCTGTATCGAACAGGGAGAGAGCTCGTTCGACGCCCGAAGCGTACTTGCGGTAGTTCTTGTCCTTTGGCGCCACATCGTCTGTCCATCACCGGCCAACCACCTGGTTAGCTACCTGCTAGCTGTATTCTGGTCGACATGTTTCCAGGGAGAGAGAGGGAACATGACATACCATTCCCAAGCTGGTTCCTCCATTGCTTGGGTACCGGAGAGTCACGGCCAGAGCTCTCCGGGGAGATGGACCTCGGCCGGGTAGGATCAAGAGACATGGTTGGTGGCTGGTGATGGCGATGGTGGGGGGAGGAGACCTTGAGAGTCTAGGGATTCGAGAACAGGACGTCCCCTGATCTAGGCAGACTGCTAAGGGTCATTGCCGTCTCGAGGGGACCGACTGGAGACAGGGGACGGGATGGATGGTGTCTTTGGTGTTTGAGTCGCAAAGGTACCCGAACTCCACTGAAAGGTGTAGCGTCCTCTCAAGTTCCCGGGCCGTTTTGTTTGTAGGTGACGACGACTGGACGTTGAGGCGGGACGGGAGCTGTCGACGCTGTCCCTGTGAGGCGACGTTTGGTTAGGTGTTAAGGTGGGCATCTGTAGGATACAGTGGAGCAGCGCTGTTCGTGCTGTTCGTCAGCGTACCACTTCCACCCTGCCGTTGCCTGCACCCGCTAACGAGGTTCCATCCAATCACTGATCTTCCCCACTAACACCCAGCTGCAGGAGCGGCCCGCTATCTTATCGCTAACATTTTTTGGATTCTGGAAGGTCGGGCGGTTGCGCTTAGGTTTGCGACTGAAACCCGGCGTACAGGGGGTTGGCATGTGTGACCGCTCTCACTGTCGTCATTCTTTCGGGTCCCTTTTGTCCCCTTTCTTCCACTTCGACTCTCTCATCCGAACTCCGTCAGTTTCAGACCACAGATCCCCGATATCTCCATCCCCCATGGAGTGGACTTGCGAATAAGCCAGCGGAAATAACCCCCAGAGTGAACGAAAGAGTCCGACAATGCTCAGTTCGACCAGCTCGACATCGGTGAATTTGTCGACGCCGACCTGCCACTGTCTTACTCACAACAATGGACCGGGACACTGAAGCCGGAAGCAACCATGGCAGCAACGACAACAACGACACAACTATACTCTCTCACGCTCCCGAAAGCAAAGCCGAAGCGGTCGATCATGTTCCTCTCGTACTGCGCCGTCCCAGTCCCAAGTTGTCGGACGATGGCGCATCCGGAGCCCTACACGTAGCGGCCGCTTCCAGGCCCACCACCCAAGTATCGACCATCGACATTTCGACGCTATCCTTTCCCGATGGATCGCGCGGCACTTTCTCGACGAGCGCGACGAGGTCCGCCGCCTCGCCCCAGTCGAGCGCCAGCGGCTATACCTCCCCGCGCACCGACCCGGCTGAGACCGTGAGCGTCGCGAGCTATCCCGCAACCCTTCGTCCACCTGGAGACCTGGCAGATCTTGTCACCGGCGAGTTCAACAGGCGAAGCCGGGCATGGTCCTTGCTGAGGACTCAGTCATCCTCCGTGCAGCCCTTCGAGGCCAGCAGGACCGGCGCATACGACAGCTTGGCCGGGTTCGAGAAGGAGTTCGATGATATCCCCGAACTAGGCGAAAAAGGCATCACCGACGAGCAGCGACTGTCACTCTGGAAATCCAAGATGAAACACTACATGATCCTCTCCTCCGCCGGAAAGCCCATCTGGAGTCGACACGGCGACACGAGCCTGATCAACTCTTACATGGGAGTCGTACAGACCATCATCTCCTTCCACGAAGGCGCAAAGGACCCCCTACTGGGTTTCACCGCCGGAAACGCTCGCTTTGTCATCAGTACTCAAGGCCCGCTTTACTTTGTGGCCATCAGCAGACTAGGCGAGAGCGACGCCCAGCTTCGCGGTCAGCTAGACGCTTTATATATGCAGATCCTGTCCACCCTCACACTTCCGACACTCAAGAACATCTTTGTGCACCGTCCTTCAACCGACCTCCGGAAGCCATTGGAGGGAACCGAATCTCTCCTCTCCTCCCTCGCCGATTCCTTCACCAAGGGCTCCCCTTCTGCCCTCCTCGGCGCTCTGGAATGTCTAAGATTACGCAAATCCCACCGCGCCACCATCAACAATGCCTTCCTCAAGTGCCGCAGCGACAAACTGCTCTACGGCCTAATCGTAGCGGGGGGCAAACTAGTGAGCGTGATCCGGCCGCGCAAACACTCGCTCCACCCAAGTGACCTTCAGCTGATCTTCAACATGCTCTTCGAATCCGGTGGCATCCGCGCCGGCGGCGGCGAGAACTGGGTACCGCTGTGCCTACCGGCTTTCAACAACCGCGGCTACCTTTACATGTACGTGAGCTTTTTTGACTCGGTAGACACGACGGAAGGAAACAACAACACCAATAACCTAGAACAACCACCACCATCACCACCCAAACCAGCGACTTCGCCAGACGAAGAAATTGCCATAGTACTCATCTCCGCCGACAAAGAATCCTTTTTCGAACTCAAATCCATGCGTGACAAACTCGCTCTTCAACTGGCCAAGAACGGTTCTCTGGCACTCATCCAAACCGCAGCCCGTCAAGGCCGGCCGCGTATCGAGACGATCTTGAACACCAGACCCCTCCCCAAAGAAGCAGTACAAGGCCAGGGACAAGGGCAACTCAGTCACTTCCTCTACAAATCCCGCGCAAATGTCCAATTCTGCCAATCCAGTCTCTCTCCTGCTTTTGAACCCTCGTCCCCCTCTCTATCATCCTCCTCACCCTCCGATAAGAGTGCAGTCCAAAGGACGACAGAAAAACTAGTCTCCCGCCGCCGTCTAATGACGCTCTACCACCACTTACACGCCTCGATTCACGCCAAGCACTCGCACCTGAAAGTCTTACACCTGGTGAGCGAGGATGCGGCGAGTCTGGCTTGGATCACGCCCGTGTTCGAGTTCTACTGCGTGGCGGGACCTAATATGTCGAGTGGAATCATGACGCAGTGCGCGAACAAGGTGGTGCAGTGGGCGAAGAGAGAGGAGGAGCGGTTATTCATCATTGGTGGTGGGGTATTTTGATGGACATGATAACGAATCAGCACTGGGTATCATAATAGTTTTCAGGTGTGTTCGGCATGTTTGCGTTTGCTTTTCTGGGTTGATGACTCTGGTCCTTGAGGGAGATACCACACACATATATCGGTTATTCTTGCGTACATGTGGTTAAGCATGGTTCATTACTCTTCAGTCTGCCATATATCTTTCCGGTATCATACTCGACTGTGTAATACTGATAGCTCATCACTCATCTGTTTCCCCTAGGTCCTTCCCGTCCTCCTTGCCCTTTCCGTTTGTTAAAGCCATCGGCAACGAACCTTGCTCGTTCACCGTCGGAGAAGCGATAAGTAGTGACAACGGAACTTGTTCTTTCGACGCCGGGGTCTAGAGTGACTCGCTCCCACTCTTGGCCAGGGGCAATCTTGAACGAAGCTTGAGAAACAAGTGGCAGAGAAAGTAAACAGGGAAGTCAGAGACTCATTACTGAAGAGAGCATGTGTCCGCATGCTCGATGGTGCGGCCCTGCTTACCAGTACTGCTGCTTGAAGTGGTAGCCTCAACAATGGGTGCATGGTGCTTCAGTGCAATGCTACCTATCATGTAAATATGTGAACTGTACCGTGGAAGAGGTCACCCGTTCCTCTGAACCTCGCCGAAAGAGTAAAACAACCTCAACTTGTCTGGACCAAAGGTACTTAACTCCAGTAGAGAAGACTGAGCCTGCATTCCAATTCTTCAGCTTCTATCGCCATGTTATGCATGGTACTGATGGCAGATCAACAGCCGTGCAGATGAAGACTTTAGTGGAGACCTCAATGGTAACTCATCAGTGAGTACTGGCCGAGGTGACACATGCTTCTGCTCCCACATCTCCCTCCTTTGGTTTTTTATCTTCCCGCCTAAAGTTCCCAAACCTACAACCCATACCTGACCAAACACTCCTCCCGATGCGCCTCCAGACACTCCAAAGCACAAACCCTCGCCCCGCACTTGATGCACTTCACCCGTCCCCAATAGCCACACACTTCGCAAAACCTGCGAACCGGGTATCTACCCTCCTCCTCCTCGGTCCACTGCGCCCGCGCCTCGAGGTAGCTTAGCGGCGGAGCGGTTACCAACGCCCGAAGCTCCTCGTCCGTTGGAAAAGGAGGGACGCGTGAGACGAGCAGGGGGTCGTCGTCACCTGGATGGGGAGCAGGTGGTGGTCGGTTGTAGGCGGGTAGGATGGTGCCGTCTGGTGGATAGGATTGGGGTTTTGGTGGTTCTGTTGTTGGTGTTGTTGTTGTTGTTGTTGTTGAGGGTTCAAGGGATGTTGGTGTGTCGGGACGCGGGGAAAGTGGTTCTGGGGAGTCTAGGGTGTTGGTTACTTCTGTGGCTTCGGGGACGTCGGTCATCTCTACGTCGTCGTCGTCGCGGGCGACGGGTTGCAGTGGTGGTTGGGTCTTTAGCTTTTTATTGGATCCGCCCTTCTCTTCTTTTGCTCCTGCTGCTGCTGCCGTCGCTGCTATCCTCTTGGGAGCGGCCGAGGAGCGTTTATTTGAACTTGCGGTGGTGATAGCCGATGGAGCGGGCGAGTTGCTCGCTGTTGTGGTAGTGGTTGTTGTTGTTGTTGCTGTCGGTGTTTGTTTGTTTACTTGAGCTGTGAGTTGAGGATTGCTCTCGGCCAATGCTAGGAAGGCTTGATAGTCGTCTAAGTGGTTCGCAAAGGTCTTTTGTGATTGTAGAATCTTGCGCACGTTCGGTGTGTGTTTGTTTTGAGCTGTTTCGCCACCACGCCATGTCAATTCCATGATCTCTAAAAGTTTGGACGATTGCGCACCTCTAGTCCCACTTGCCCTGGGCGGTATAGGAATCTGCGCATCCCTATGTGAATCTTTGTCCAACGCCTCGAGATCCTTCCGGATCTTCGCATCCTGTCTGGCAGTAAGATCGGGAGCGCCGGTATTCGCCTTATCGCGCGCAGCACGTTTGCGGTTAAGAGGTTGTAGCGCAGCGGCCGCGGCGGGCGTAAGCCCGGTATCTGGGACGTACGCCCATCCTGGGGCGTTTTTCGTCTTTTGACTGGCGACTTCGATGACGCCAAAATTATTCATGGTGATTGTGTCTGTTTGGGGTGTTGAAGAGATGCAAAATTGTTATATTGCAAGATCGGTGAGGTGGGAGGACATCAAGTCCAAATGGTGATGTAAGAGGAAAGTCCAGTTGAGGTGGTAGGTTTTAGATGGGCCAGACCGCGTGGCGCGTTTACATACAGCGCTAGGCCGGGGTCTGGGTTCGCTCTAGAACGGCGCGAGATCACTGGATCTGCCAAAGCTACCCCTGATCTTCCACTCCAGCGCAGGGTCACCCAGTCTATGGAGAAAGCCAATGGGAAAGTGGCCGGGGAAGCTCGGCCCCCCGTCATTGAGCTTTGATACTGGAGCTCTTTTACACTAGAGGTAGCTACCTACCATGTAGGTAGAGCTCCCGTCTTGTACACACCTCGATAGGTTGATAAGAGTCATGATCTGGCATGCTTGAGTGAGTATATACCCACAGAATTGCCCGGTATTTACGCATGTGTCCAGGTACCAGTGGTAAGAAAACCTCTTCATTGTCGGTTCTAATTTTCGGCTTCAAAGCAGCCGACATTCGATATACAGCGAAGATCCCGTCCCGTCCGACTGCCACCAGAGCACGCTCTCCTTCAGTTTCGAACCATGAAATGAACTTCACTTCTCACTTCAGCTTTTGATATCAATAGAACCCCATCCCACATCCGTAGTTCAGATTTTTGTTTTCCACATAACGGTCGACTATGCGCCCGTGTCCCCAACCTTTTTTCATGTATTCCTTCCTCATCCGCAAGATAACGATTACTTCCTCTTCTTCTCCAACGCCTCCATCTTCTCCTCCAAGGTAACGAGATATTTGCTCAACCTGTCGACAGCATTCTGGAGAGCCTGTATTTCCCGAGTGTCAGCACTGTTTCTTTCTCTCGTCTCGATTGTGTTGTTGTGTGTCCACCTACGTAAATATCTTCCGTCAGAAGGTCGTTCGAGGCCTTATACTCCTGGAGCGCATAGTAGTAGACGGCACTGCCGGCGAGAGTGCTACCGAAAAAGAAGCCGAAGAGCCTGTCTCATGATCGGCATGTTAGTATTCCTCGTTTCTATCCAGGGCTTGTATAACGCCTGTTCCCTTCTCATTGTTGTCGCCGGCTGTCCCTCAAGCTGCCGGTCTCGTTCCCATTACAAACGTGCAATCCTCCGTTGCATCTCGCACCCCGTCTCATCCCACTGACCAGTTATTCCCATTGATTGCCCTTATCCAACCTTCTCAGATGCCTGCCGTGGTCGCTTCGTGATCATCTCTTGCTGCCCCCGCCCAGTTTCCACGTCCCGGCCACCCGATCCAGTCGCATTCCGCAGTGCACAGCTCGCCGATCTAACCCCAGCAGGTTCCAATTCCCAAACAAACCCCCAAAAGAAATAAACTCACCCCCCACGAAAAGCACCAACAGGTTTCCTAGCAGGCAACGGTGGCACCGCGCCCGCGCCGGGAACTCCAGTGCTGGTGGTTGTAGCGACGGACTCAAACCTCCTGGCTGATGTCTTGAAGCCGCGGCGGAAGGCGATAGATAGGGCTCTGGAGGCCATTTTGTGCTTTGCGTGGTGTGAATGTACGTTTTCGTTTCGTTCAATTGGATTTGCGCTAATGACTGCGACTGCGATCGCTACTCTGTCAAAACTCGTTCGGTCGTAAATGTTCGTCGTAGTGTAACGCGATCGGGGAATTCAGAGTTGTGCGAGAGGAGGAAGGTCTCGATCGATTTGCTGGCTCGTTTGTGGAAAGGGGAAATAGCGATGTTTGAAGCGACGGTTGCGAATGAAGCCGGGGAACTGCCGCCGCGTGAAGCCAAACCAACCGAACTGGGAAACTGAAACGACGTCAGGTCAGTATCGCCAGACGGGGCAGGGCACCCCGCGCGGGAACGGCTAGCAGTCGTGACGGCATGGCAGGGGTCTTTGGTGGTGGGTGCAATTGAGCCAATCAGTGAGAGGGAAACAATTGGGCGGGGTGTGGAGGCAGAATATCGATCGGTATGTTACGGTGGACGTGTCCTTGCCGTTGCCCGATGGTTGTGAACTGATAAGGATCGCGATAAGGCCCTCAAGGTGCAGGGCAAGCTTGGAATGGAAGACAAAGAGGAATGAAACACACGAAACAATCAGTTGACAGCTCATCACGAATAGAACAGACCTATGACTGGATTGTATCTTGTGCGTGTTTTTGTAAATTCCGCTAACAACTGATAGACTAGATTGGAAACCCTGACAAACAAGCCTTTTGGTATCTTACTCCCAGATCCATACAAGGCCGCTTCTTTCCCGAAATTGCTACTGTTGCCCACCGAAAGACCTTGTTCCCGGTAAAACCCATAAATGATGATGCTATTAAATACTTAAATGTCTCGTCTCGACTGACCCTTCAAAGCTCGTCGTGGCTGGTCTCCTTGGCGGGCTCCTCGACGGTGCCAGTCTCAGTGGAGGAACCAGACTCGGCGGAAGCGGCAACGGACTCCTCAGCCTCAGCGGGGGGAGTAGCCTTGTACTTGCCGTTCTCAGAGATGAACTTGATCAAGTCCTCAACGGTGCGGGGGCCAGAGTACTCGACGGGCTTGTCCTTGGCACCGGCAGCGTAAAGCTTGATGGTGGGGAAGCCCTGGATCTCATCGGGAACGTCGTTCTGGGTAGCATCAACCTTGGCAATGACAACCTTGTCCTTGAATTCGGAGTTGGCATAGAGGGTGGCAAGCTCATCGTACTTGGGAGCGAGAGCCTTGCAGTGACCGCACCAGGGAGCGTAGAACTCGATAAGAACATCCTTGGTATCATCAAGGACAATGTCGTCGTAGCTCTTGGCGACGACGACGGTAACGGGGCCCTCCTGGGTCTCGGGAATGGGCTCAGACTTGATCGTGGGCTCAACCTTGCCAGCAACGAACTCATCAACGAACTTCTTGATGGAGTCGGCGGTGATTTCCTTCTCCTGGTCGAAGGGGAACTTCAGGTTCTTGACGGTGTCCTGGATAGCGAAGGCGGGGAACTTGTCGGCCTTGAGGTTCAGGTTGCCGGCATGGGCACCAAAAGCCTTGGCGTCAATGGTAGCGAAGTTGATGACACCACGCTGAGCCTCAGCGATGGACTTGAGAGCCTCACTAAGCTCCTTGCGCTCTTCGGGAGTCTCGGCGAAGATGTAGGCGAGGGGAATGCCAGCGGACATGTAGCCGGCATAGGTGTCGGGACCAACCTCACCGATGAGGGGGGTGGAGGCAGTCTTGGCGAACTTCTCAATGGCCTCAGGGTCGAACTTCTCAGTGAAGACGGCCTTGCCTTCATCAAATTCTTTGTAGAGGACAATGGCAGGGGCGGTGACACCCTCAGCCTCGGCGAGAGCAGCATCGCTGCTGGCACCGAAGGGGTACTCGTCGCGGAGCTTATCGGCGACCTTGGAGAAGGTCTCGTTGGAGGCCTTGTCAGCAGCATCGAGGTAGGCGACAATGACGACCTTGTCGGCCTTCTTGAACTCCTCGATGTTGTCCTTGTTGAGTTCGGACACGGAGGGAAGGGACTGCTTGATCATGTATGATGTGATGGCAGCAGCCTTGCGTTGGCCCTTGTAGGGGGAAACGACGTCGGGGCCACGGAAGACCTTGAGAGTAGGGTAGCCCTCGACGCCTTGCTGCTGGCACAACTCGGACTCCTCAGTGCAATCGATCTTAGCGAGCTTGATGTTCTTCTCCTTGAGGGTGGTAGCAGCCTCCTCGTATTCGGGGGCAAGGGCCTTGCAGTGGCCGCACCAAGGTGCGAAGACTGGAGAGCATGACTGTTAGCAAGAGCTACCTCGTGCAGCAGAACTGGGAGGGAAGATTACATTCAGCAAGAACAATGTCGTTGGTCTTAACGAAGTCATCGAAGGTGTCCTTCTTCAACTGGATAACATCGGAGGCAGTGGCCACGGCGGCCGCCGCGAGAAGCCCGAGGGCGAACTTGGTAGGTGCGTGCATGTTTACGTTTCCCGGCTGTCTGAGAAAGCGGAGTTAGCTTTGGAAGTTGGTATATAGAGAATGATGCTTGAAAATTGTGTGATTCCCGAAGCCGTCTTGGGAGGGTTATGGTGGAACAGGAAGGACGGAGCACGGAAGTCGAGTGAATGAATTGTTCAACGGGAGGGACGTAGGTAGCTCTGGCGGGGCTGCAGCACACAGGCAAACATGGGTAGTGGGTACCACTTACTCTGGGCTATTTAAAGGCAGAAAAGGGGCCTGGGATATGGGAAGAACTGGGACCGGTGACTGAGAGAAGTTGAATGAGATGGAAAATGTCCCGGAAACAAAGGTAGGCGGGTGGTGAAGGCGAGAAGGGGGATGTGCCTTTTTAATGTCCCATCTCCAACCTGTGTTTATAAGCCAGGTTGCTTTCTGTCGGTCGAGTGAACAGGTGTCTTCTCCGCCGCTACGAAAATGGTACACGCCAGTGGTTAATCAGCCTTGGAGCCTGCTGAGTGGTCAGTGGCGGCAGTGGTACTGCAGGGGCGCCAGGGTCAAAGAGCTCGCTCGCGCGGCCGGCGGCTGGCGGAGGGGGGAAGCTGATCGGCCACGAGGCGGAGAACAACCCCGAGACTGGACTACTATTATCAATGAGGATGAAAGGAATCCTTCGGATGCCAGGGGCGGCGAACTTTGTCATTCATTATTCAAACCTGGAGACAAGTGGCTTTTGACTGTTTGTTGTATTCACATCGGATGATCAACTTGCTGCAGTACCATACAGTTTTACCACCGTTAGTTATTTTCCTATGTTGAACGCAAATGGGTTGGAATAATGGAATGTTAACATCACAGAACTTTATTTCTCAAAACATCAACATGCTGGCTAAACCTTCTCAAAGAGCTGGCCATCTTTTTCTCAATCACAACTCCATCCGTGTATGCACCAGAACCCCTTTATTCCCGCCCCGTATATCCCGTAACGGCCACCTTGCATCACTGCGTAGCCCGGGGTCTCATCAAAAGGCAATGGGCGGCTTTGAGGACGGGCAGCTTTCCCCGCAAGCCAAGAAGCACCATTTCTGTGCCGCCTGCGCCTACCATTAACGCTGTTCCTTCATGGTCTCAGGGACCGAAACTCCACTGGATGGCAGAACGGGACCGTACTATCCGTGGTGCAGTGCCTCATTCCGTCTTCCTCATCGGGCAATCCTAAACAACATCTTGCCACAAGTCCATGCCAATGGCAATGATTCATTTGTTCTATGCGAAGTGTGCGCTATGAGTGGTGTCCTTTTGATAAGCTGACGAGCTTGATGAGCTGCCCTAAACCGGTAGGATTCTGGTACCGTGTATAAATCCAGCAAGATCTCACCTCGCTATCTTCAGTTGTCAGCTTCGGATCTCCTCGGCCGAACCAAGTCAACACCCAAAGTGGCCGGGTTCAGGATCCTAGCGCAATCGCATGGTACAGGCGAAGACCTGCGACCACGTTCGGATATATCATCGTTACCATGATAATGCACGCGTCGGATAGCCGTGGTGATGGCTGATGCTGGCATCGTTCAGGATCACTGGTTAGCTGATCACGTCGCCCTAATACACCCGAATGAGTGAGGCCCGGCCTTGATCCGAGAACTTGCAAATTCACAGCGCGCTGACATTGAGCAATTACCGATCAGCATGACGTTCGATGCTTTACATCAGGATCTATATATGAAAAAACGATACCACAAGTAGTCGGGCAAAGTCTGTCATTACTCTGATGTATCGACAGCCTGTGGGGGTTCGATCGAGTTGCGATGTGTCAGCTCTTTTTATGTCTTTGGAAACATGCAACACGGTCGATGGTGATGAATGAGCATCGTCAGGAGGATGCATTCTTGCCAGAAAGCGCTTACAGCTGGGATCAATAGCGTCACGTCGATGCTGATAGACGAGTGTCTGTTACGCAAGAGGAGACTTCGCGGGCAGACAGGTCGTATCGAAACACAAAGGAAATGAAGAAGGCCATATCGTCCATTGTGTCAACTCCAGCGGGTCGGGACTTCCATGTGGCAGAACGAGATCAAACGGCTGGCACCGACACGAAAGGGAGGGATGATTGGGATTCTCGAAGATGGAGAGGCGTCCGCTCTCGCAATGACCGACTATGTTGACTATGGGTGGCCGGGAGCATTGGGACTGAAAATCGGTCCCTGTCTCTGGCGATCATGGTTGGAATGGACTCCGAACATCGTATCGTCCCTTCCTCCCTTGTCTAGAATCTGGTGTCTTCAATGGCATCCCATGCATTCATACGGCAGGCGCAGGGACGTCAAATATCGACCACGGCAGCGAATGAAAGTGCAACAACACCGTGACCTTGGTACCCAGGTGACATATGTGCTTGCCTTTACTGAGCAACCCGACACCCAACACAGCCTTGAGCTTCAAACGAAATCTCTTTCCAAGGGCCAAGGAAATCACGGCTACTATCTTCCGCCGACCACCACCGACTTTACCATCCCCCCACTACACAGCGATCAAGTCTCCAGTCCCCCGATGGGCCTGGAGATGGCGACGGCAACAACACCCACCCGATTTTCGAGGCTTTCCAGTCGTCTCTAGAGACGCAAGTCGTGTCGTTGCTTGATTTCTTGATCGAGTGGGTTTTGGGGCTTTCAGCAACATCGAGGAGGCAACAGCTTTATCCCTTTTTGGAGCGTTGGTGCAACAGTTAAACAACAACCAGCACCCATCTTCCAATTGGATACCCAAAACATCTGCTCGGGGTCGCTAACTCTACTCGCTCTCATGGAGCAGGTGCGGACGACAAGACGTGCTGCCAGCCATGGCACTCTCGGTCGCAAGTATGCCGCGGATGCTGGCAGAAATGCTGGCACCCCTTCACCTCACGCCTTTCCGCGGCCTCTACGAAGTCCTAACGGGAACGCGCGCGTCTTGCCATCACCAGGACCGCTTGAAAGTATGTTGAGGACAACAACAGAGACTGGAGATATTGGCTTGTTCTCTATCAGGCCTGTCAGGCCAATATCCGCCCTCAATATCCCATGTCCGTCTACGCCCAGCCGCCATGGACAGGCGAAGTCTGCTTCCATGCCTCGCTTGACAGCCCCAACGCGAGCCAGAAAGCCCGTGAGCAACATTGCTCCCACCAAACCTTCGACCAGCGACAGCTTTGATACCCACAGCACCCTTAGAGACGATCGGAGATGTCTTCCATCGTACCGAGATACTGCTTCAGAGATCATCTCAATGTATGCCTCTGACAGCCAACGATCTACCCATAGCCCATTCTCGACCCAATATCGCAATGACCAGCGGTCATTTTCCATGACGAGCTGCAGTTCCCGAGCGCTACCCAACAAGTTGTCTACTGGGACCATGCAGAGCCAAAGCAGCGGCCCGACTCTACAAAGACCTCGCTCCCCCTTCCCTTATCCCACCAGGCTTAAACGCCCGGGATTTCGACCTTCCTCTCCCGCCGTGACAGAGAGTGGCGCTGTGGACTATAGTAGAATGGTCGAGATCGACCGTGCTTCTCAGGTAGGCTACCTTCCCCCTAGATCAAATGTACCTCTACTAACATCTTCAGCGAACCATCCATGGATCGTATATACCCACATACGCTCAATACGGCCGCAGACCAGGACCCGCAATGTTCCGACTCCATCCATCTGGATCCGTTTCGTCCCTCTCAAGCCACAATCCGAGATCGGGTCCGAGACCCTATGCGAGGACGAATTCAAGTGGCCCCGCTGCTTGGGGACCGGGCCTGCGCAGACAGTTTGAAATGGAGTCATCAGACCATCGTACGAGGACCCCAAGTTTGACTTCGATCGTCGACATGTACCGCTCGTCTTCAGGAATTTCACCCAACTTGAGATACGGATCTCATCGACCGCCCAGCAGAACATTCTACTACGATTACTCGGAGGACTTTGATACTTTCCCCGATAGCAATCCCGCATGGACTGGACCTTTGGCGCCTGTCCCAACTCGAGTACCTAACATCCATAGAGCCAGGATACTAAGTGATGGCAGTGTTGGTCACTTCCTGGATATGGACCGCTATCCTCCTCCGGATGACGTCTGCGAGAGTCCTCAATATTACTCTGCTGCAACAAAGACCACGAAGACTCACGAGTCAAACATTACCCCTGACTCTATTGAGGAACATGAAGGTGAAGAAGGATCATTCGACTTCCCTGATGATGGGTCACCTAGCGGTTCCATGGTAAGAAGGAAGATTGGCCACGGAGCCACGAATGCATCGTCACTGCAGGCTGCAACTATGCCCAGTACTGGTGAGATGAAGAATTGTCACCACAGCGACGCTAGTATCTCAGGAAAAATGGACGATCTGGCAGTGGCAAGAGCGGAGAATCCAGATCGACAATCGAACTCTGATGTAAGGCGGATAGTGGTGCATGATGAGAGCGATGGCCTGGAAGAAGGCGGCAACGACAACTCAAGGTCGGACTTTGGCAACAATATGATCCATGTGCCTCAATTAGGAGATCCTTTGTCAGCGAGAACCTCCCTCTACAGGTCGAATTCGGAACCCCTCGATAAGCGTCAATCGTTCCGCTTGAACGCAGGCGAACGAGCTCCGTCAACATTCAGCGGCTATTTGCGACGGAGCAAGTTCTTCTCGATAGAGCCGGGCCTATCTGATCTTGCTTCTCTTGTAGATTATCTTGACGTTGCTGCGAATTTGGCTTCTGAAGATATTTATCTGCCAAAATCGAATCTGATAACGAACTTCTTGAAGATGTCTGTCGAGGCTGAAGATCGGTCGACAACTCAGTTAATACCAGACTCTGAGGAGAACCAAGGCGAACAAGACCAAGCTCCTGGTACAGAAGGGCACCTTGGGAACAAAAGTCCCAAACCCTTTAAGCATAATAGAACGGTTGCTCTGCCCAGGATCAGGACTAGTGGATTCTCGGTGCCATTCTCCACAGATACTGCTTGCGCCACCAGTCGGTCAGAGCCCGTTATACTGCAGCCTGTACCAGTCTCGCCGGTCAAAAGGCTCCGACTACAAAACAGTGTTCCAAAGCTTATGAAAGCATTGCCAGATCTGCCGTCCAGTCCGGCTAGAAATGCGCCTTGCCTTTACAGCACTTCACGTAGCACACGGGGAGTTCCGATACGTTCCTCACCATCTACCCGCTCAGACATGCCCTTCAAAAGACCTCAAGAGGACACAGAGGAGTTTATTTTTGGTATCAAGGCAACAATGACAAGCACGGCTGATCCTGAAGATGCGAAACTTCGTGAAACAGACATCTTCTCACGAGACTCGGTTAGCAACAGCATGAAGCTGAAAGTTTCCAGAGCTGCCATGATTAGAGCACAAGAGGAGTTGAAGAAACTTCAGAAACCTATCTCCGTAGAAAACGCGAAACTGGAGCTGAAATTCCCACCAGAAGTTTCGGCGTTTTCTTTTCAGAAAGGATGCGGCCCAACTATGTTGGACACCGCCAGTGCTTGTGACAGACACGGAGTAGGCTGTGGTACGTGTCCAGAAGAAAAAGCCTTTAGCCTCGCATCCGCACCTTCAACTCCTGTAACAACCTCGTCAAGGTTGCATGCGCAACAAGCCGCAAAGAATTATGTGGCAGATTCCCGGTCGGTGAAGACTATTCGTCTACCATCACCTTGCGGATTACGGAGTTCATTTTCCGTCAGCGATCGTCAGCAGCATCTACCCAAGAGAACCCTATCTCGGATCCGCGAACGGCTTGTTCAACCCAGATCACGATCGACGGAACCTCTCACGTCAAGGAACCGCAATATGGAAGCTTGTGATCACATCTTTCCGGCTTTACCAATCACAGTCAATCACATCAGACAGAAAAATACTTCGACGAGTACCGCCTTACCGGTAACCGATGGAGAGTCAAATGACACTGCCAAGCCGCTGTCCAGAGGGTTTAGGAAATGCATGTGTAAATGGATGAGGACGGCCAGGCAGGCTTTTCTGGTGGTCTGCACCGGTTCAACGAACCCCTGATGAGTGTATCTGCTTTGGCGGGTTGTCAGAACACGCGGTTCATACCTGTCAAATCTTTCAAGCTTAATTCGGGTGATAGCACGCGGCTGGCTTGCCAATCGCATGGCCTATCTCCCTGGTTATATGTTTTACAATGTTTTATCCGACCCATCTTCATGTTAGCAGTTGGGAAACTGGAGTTACTGGAGAGAGCGATTGTATGATTAGAATATGGTTAGATATATCCATGAATCCAAGTCAGTGGCCTTCGGGCAGGTGGCCAGCTCTGCTTTGATATGTGACTACTAGATGATCTTGAATTCCCGCAGTTCTCATCCGTATCCCGGTCTTCCATTGTTACAGAACCGAGTTGGACACATCAAAGCCGTGATGGGGACTCCCAGACAATGAATTGGCTAGGGCAAACCAGAGGTATGTGGTTTTCCGGTTCAAGAATAGCTGTTGGAGGGAGTGTGAGATAATGTGCTCTGCTAGGTCGAGAGACGTCAGCTCAAGATAAAAACTCGATCGGGACTCCAAACTCCGAACTCAGTACTGAGCCGCATATGCCCATTGAACATTAGACATAAGAATAGGAAACGCGATGTCGATCCGCATCGTACACAAAGACTCTGTGTAGCTCAGATTTGACACTCCTGCAACGTAGCGGCACGGCAGTCGAACAGCAACCCGAATTGGTTCGAGATGATTTCCTTCCCGTCCAGGTTGTCAATATCAACATCAGTGTTTTCGTTATCTGACTTCACCGACCTAAGCCGAAAGTTTGAAACTTGAACTATATATGACAAAGATTCGGTATATCAACCATCATGTTCCATCATCCCTCTTTGAGTCCGCCTTTTCCAGAATCATTTTGACATCAGTCAGACTCATGACAGTGTCTGTCTTCAACATCAAGGACCAGCCAACATGAAACTCCCAGCCAACATCCCCACAGCTCTCATTTTCATGTTCCTCTTCTCCCTCCAAGTCCCCCTTCGACTCGCCGCCCCTCTGTCCCACGACAAACTCTTCCCCAAATCCGTCATACCCCTGATCCACTACGAAAGGATCGACAACGGCCGCCTGGCCACACGACATAGTAACCTCAACAGTAACAAGGACTTTGCCTCTCCCCCTCTCCTGTCTCTTTCCGTCCCTCCACCAAGTCGTCTACAGAAGCGCGAAAACGCGTGGTGGGATGCTGCCACCGCCGCGAAGCTGAGCCAGCCCAAAAGAGGGATTTCCGGTGCAAGACATCCAGAACTACAACCCAGGAGCACCAGACCAGGCCGCTACCCCCGACATCTAAAACATCTCTTCGCCCACTCTTACCACCACTCCTCCAGCGGCGGACGGGGCGTCATCGACTCCGACTTTGACTTCGATCGCAATAGCTTCCCGATTAAACGCAGACTCAGCGAGACAGCTGATGATGACCTCAACCCCAACCTTGACCTCTTCGGCAGTGGGCTCGGCGGCGGTGGTGTTAATCTCCTCAAAACCATCACCATTGAACCCACTCTCAGTATCAACAGCACGAGCATACAGCGACTTGATCCCCCTGCGCCAGGGCCAGGGGCAGGGTCGTATTTTGCTGCTATGAACATGGGTGGTGCTGCTCCACGACCACGAGAATCTCCAGGGGGAAAGAAGGAGGTCTCATGGATGGGAGGAGGGGAATGAAAATGGGGAGAGTGAGCATGGGAGTGAGGCGCCTGCTGGGAGTTTTACCAACAGGCGGGTGAGTAGAATTGAAAAACGTCGAGGGGTGCAAGGAAGGGAGATGACTGCGGCCACGGAGCATACGGGGATGAATGATGAGAATGAAGAGAGGGGCGAAAAGAAGAAAAAAAAGAAAAGAGTAGGGCGGGAGGGGGGAGTAGAATCCACGGAAGATATCATGAGGCGTTGACGAGCGTTGCTGCTGCTGCTGCTGCTGCTGCTGCTGCTTAAACCTTGGTTTGCGAGGAACTGTCTCTTTTGTTGTTCGTTGGTTAGGAGCTGGATTGGCTTGGTAAAGAAGGCATTATGTACATGACTTGGGTTCTTTGATTCGGGATAGAAGTTGATACGCCTTGAGAAAGATACACTTATACCACATACGCTGGGATGGAAGATAATGCCCGTTTGAGCAGTGAATGATCCAGTAAGTGATGACCCTCGTCAGGCAGAGCTAGGATCTAGACTAGTGTCCACCCAGTCTATTTCAACCTGGAACTGGTCCTTCACCCTGCTTCTCCTGGCTTCCGCTCGCCACACACACCACAAACACCACAGTCCCCAGCATTTCGATATTGGCTCCCCTGGCATGTCTGACTGGTGCACGCCCAGGATCCTACCACATTCTTTGGGTCAAGAACGTTGGCGCACATGGTGCATGTTATGCAAGTGGGCTCGTTGGCGAATGAGCATATCGGACAGGTTCTCGAAGATGGAGGCTTTGGTTTGACTTCGGACGTAGACATGGGGAATGATGAGAGGGACATGTTTTCCTTCTTTTGTGGTGGGCGACTTAGTTCGGATTTTACCCTTGGGGGCTTCTCTGTCGTCGTCGTGGAGGCATGGTGGTTATTGTTCATACTTTGAACGGGGGATCGGATCTGTGAAACCTTCTGTCTCGTATCTTCCCCTGAATTCTCTTTCCTGTTCTTTGGAAATGTAACCGGAGCTTGGATAACATTCTCCGATATCCCGGTATCCGTTGATGATGGTTCGGTCTTGACAACAGGTAGCCGAGGTGTTGAATTCCTGGCGCCGTCATTGAAGCCCATCAACTCCCTCAACTCCCTCTGTGCATCCTGGTCCTCAGGATTCTCATCCTTGCAGACCTTGATCATTCCCCTGCCCTTGCCATCTAGCAACTTCTTTCCGTTGATATCCACAGCAGCCACACC
The DNA here is from genome assembly GCA_009805215.1 of Neurospora discreta FGSC 8579. Classification (NCBI taxonomy): domain Eukaryota; kingdom Fungi; phylum Ascomycota; class Sordariomycetes; order Sordariales; family Sordariaceae; genus Neurospora; species Neurospora discreta. The sequence continues at coordinate 563,422 of RANX01000013.1, forward strand.
ATCCTGATCATCTTCGTCTTCATACTCATCACTCTCCGTTCCACTGGCCGTCTCATCCTCATCAATCTCCTCCTTCTTGGCCTTCTCCTCTTCTTCCTTCTCCTTCTTGAGCCCCTCAAACCTCGCCAACGCTGCCGCAGCCCTTAACTCCCTCCCTCTCGCACTGCCCGCCACCCTCGGCTTCGCCGCCACCTTCTTCCCGCCCTCCAACTCCTTCTTTATCTGCTCATCCTCGCCCAACTTAACCCCATTCGCCCCAAACTTCTTCAGTATCCTCCGTTCCTTCTGCTCCTTGTAACTCAACTTCGGTTTAGGAGCCTTCGCCTTTCTCTTCCTCCCCCGGCTCCTATACGTCCCACCACACAAATGTTCCGGCAGTCCTTCACCAGGTTGCACCGTATTCTTTTCCCACTCGCCCGTGGAAAGCAGCGCTCCCCTGCCCCACAGTCCTTCGCCCGTGTAACCCCTACCCCAAAGCAGGCGCATCTCGTCGGCATAGATGTTACGCACGGCCCAGAAGGCGCGCGAATGGTTCATCTGCTTACAGTGGGCGAGCTCGTGCATCATGACCATCTGCACGTAGTTGAAAGGCAGCCACTGGCCCGAAAGGGACTTGAGGACGAGCTGGATAACTTCGCCGGCATTGAAGTTGCGGCCGACGAACTCGCGGTTGGGTTCGTACTCTTCTAGGGAGGTGATGGAGAGGTGGTTGTTTCTCATTATGGGGACTGACGAGGGGGGGATCATGTTAGAGGGGCGTTGGCAGGAGAAATCAGAAGCTTTGGGGGAGAAGGGGCAAGGGGAGACGCACAGCATTGCGCTGCTATCCTCTCTAGGAAGTCTTGTGCTATGGCCTCGTCTGGCCCTTTGAGGGGCTTGATGAATATTATTCGGTCATTTGGATGCGACTTTTTCGCATTGATGCGCTGAATGCTGAGGGGCATGGTGGGAGTGTCGCGGGGCGCTCAAGGGCTGGTTCCACGATGGGTTCGGTTGGGTGGTTGTGCAGTCGTCAAGGTTCTCAGTAACTGTACCGAAAGGAGAATGCGCGTGGAGAGGTCAGTTCGTGGTGGTTGAGTGTGTTATCCTTCTGAAAGCTCAAGCTCAGTGACCCTTCAACCTCTGCAAAGGAATTCAATCGACGAATGGTGCGGGAAAAATGCAGTTGAAAAAGTGAAGAGAGCTTTCCCTTGTCGCCACCGCGTCTGGTTGACGAGAAGCAGTATGTATGTATGGGTCGCGTTGAGGGGCAAACGCCCAGTCACATGCTCACTTTAACAGCGACTTGGACTTACAGCGCTCAAATGTTACCTTTTGAGTACAAGCCGTGCTCCCAGTCTCCCAGTACAACAACACTTATAAAGTAAGGGAGCTTGAGATCCGTCGCCCAACACCAGTTTTGACTTCATTTTGCTTTCCTCCTTGTCATAAGACTGTTACTACATGGTAGATACACGGTAGCTGTGAAAGTAGGGTATTTTCGCATATCTCTCCACTGTAAACCCAACCCTCTTTTCAGTATTCTTCAAAGTCGATCTCACCTCCTACGCCCAGCACCACCACTACCACCACCGCCACCAGCGCCCGCCTTATCCGCGAGCGACACAACTTCACCAATGCCCGCAGCCTCCTGCTCGTCCTCAAGTGCGGTAATCTCCTCTCTGCAATCCCACCACTTCTCCTCACTGAGCTCGAACGCCTTGGTCTTAATCTCTTTAACGGCAAGCGACTCGGGCTGGATACCCTTCCAGCGGAGGTTGGCCATGAGAATCTCCTGCCACTCGGCCGAGGTACGCTGGAAGAAATCGCGGCGGGATTCGAAAGGCTGTGGTGTTTGTGTTAGCGGTGACTCGAAAATAAGACCAGAATGTGTAACGTACTCTGGGATGTGGCAGGCCGTCATCAACCCTCGTCTCCTCGCTCTCCTCCTCTTCTTCAGGAGCCGCAGCGGCAGGGGCAGTCTCAGCGACGGGGGTCTCTTCGTCTGCCTTGGCCTTCTTCTTCTTCCTGTCACTGGGAGTGTACTTGGCCTTCTTGTCATTGACCTCCATAGCATCCTCCTCATCGTCCGCCTCTTCCTCCGAGTCCTCATCCTCGTCGTCTTCCTCATCATCATCTTCGTCCTCGGATTCCTATACCGCCTGGTCAGTAAACTAGCCTCGGTGAAGCCAAGTGAAGATCGACTCACAATCCAATCATCGCCCTCCCTCTTGAAGATCTCCTTGCAGCCATCCATCTTGCCTAGATCAATCGCATACATATCATCCAGCGTGAACTCCCGATCGCCCTTCTCAAACGTGCCGCCGTAGATATACAGCACATCATCCTGCACCGCCAGCTGCGCATTGAATCTCGGATGCGGCATCTCCATCGACACTGGCATATCCCTGACCTTTCTTTTTTCATCCTTCTCTTCCTCCTCTTCCTCGCCCCTCTGCTTCTTCAAGATGGCATCAATCTCCATCTCATCCGCACCATCCAAGCCCTTGGTGCCCGCCTGCAACGCCGCAAGCTGTCTGAGCAGCTCCTCCTCATTCTGCCTCGCCCTATCCCTCCTTCCCACCCTCTCTCTCCCCTCACCATTTCCAGCACCATTCTTTTTCCCCGGCGCCCTAGCCTTCTTCAATGCCATGGGGAAGAATCGGTTGCGCTCAATGTTCCACGCAAACAGCTGGTTGATAAACTCGCTCTCCATGCCCTCCTCGCTTTCTTCCACATCATGCACGCCACCAAACATGATACCGCGGCCCTTGTGGTACGCCATGGTAGCGCCCGCCCGCGTGGGGTTCGGCGTGTTGGCCGGCTTCTTGCGCTTTTCCCACCTGACCGTGGGGGCCGTGTTGGGTGACGCATCAGCGGGCGGCTGCGTGATTCTCAAGAAAAAGCAGTCCTGGTGGATCATGGGCTTCAAAATGTTCTTGGAGCCGCCAGCACTTCCTCCTTGCTTCGTCTGCTTACCAGCCGCCACCGTCGCCTTGACGCGCGAGTACCCACCGTAGAGCACGGCGCCCTGGTCATGCGGCAGAAACGTGAAGCTCGACCGGGCGTCGGGCTTCAGCTGGGCCGGCGGCGGGGTGATGGAGTGCCAGACGAAGTTCTGAGTGTCGTACAGCCACAGGTCCTGGAGGTACTTTGTCTGGTTTGCCGTGTCCTGGAAGCCGCCAAACAGAATGATGTAGTTCTTGTAGTAGGTCATTCTGTGACCCGACCTAGCCGGCGGGGTCTTTCCCTTGGTTTCGATGCGTGCCCACTCGCGAGTGGAAGGGTCGAGGCGCCAGAAGTCGTTGTAGTGGTAAAACGTCCCCTGCTTGGGGGATGAGAACTCGCCGCCGAAGAGGTATACGCCGTTGCTGTCGTTTCCACCACGGGTCCAGGCGTGGCCGGACCGCGGGAGCGGAGCGTTGGGCGAAGTGACGCAGCGCCATTCGTCGCGGTCGATATAGTAAACCATCAGGTCGTTGAAGAAGGTAGCCAGGGCGCCGTTGAAGTACTCGCCGCCGAAGAGGAGAAGCTGGTTGCTGTTGGAGGGGCTGGCCATCAAAGTAGAGGCGGCGCGGGCGCGCGGAGGTTCGTCGACGACAGTTTCGGTGACCTTTAGAAACTGCTCCTGCTGCTTCTTGTATTCCTCGAGGACTGCGTCAAGATCGACATCCTCGGCGTCGCTGCCCTCGATCTTTGCGGATTTCACCTTGGCCTTCTTCTCGGCCTTCTTCTCTTGCTTCTGCTTCTTCTCGGCCAGCTTGGCCTTTTTTGACTCGCTTTTACCCTTTTTATCCTTCGCCATCTTGACAAACTCCCCACCAAGATGTTGAGCTGTTGCGGTGTTTGCGCTGTCGAGGAAAGTGACTTCTCAATTTTGGCTTCATGAGACTGTGGAAAAGAAGTGGAGAAACGGTTTGGGAATGTAGGCGAGACGTGGGGACCCACTTGTATCAGCTAACAAATTTTGTGCTCATCAAGATTGGGGAAGCCTACCGACAACAGCTTCAGGTGTAGTTATTGTGTCTACAACAATCCGGTTTGCTTACATATACCAAATTCATAATTCACTCACACCGCGATGGTCACTTGAACTCGCCAGGATAAACCTTTGGACTACTATTGAGTCGGCGATGAATCAGAGGACATGCAAACTGTAGAATTCGGCTTGATGCTTCAAAAACGCCTCCCATCCGCAATATGTCGCTTGTATTGTATGCATTGTACAGTCAAGATGTCTTTAACACCCTCCCCAAAATATGGCCTTTGTTATGCTGTTTCTTGACCCTTTGCCTATTTAAAGCTTATGCACATTCCTCGTCACTGATGGTGTTCCATTCTCCGAGGAACCTGGCCATCGAAAGTCAGACACGCTTTCGCCCTTCACCAACCCTCTCAATGGTTTGGCCGTCTTACGCACTGTACTTGTTGTCCTTCACCCACTTGGCAACATCCTCGCCGTCACGCTCAACCCACGCAGCCTTGGAGCGGATAGCATCCAAGCTCTGGGCCAAAGACATTTCGAAGCCGTTGGTGTTCTTGCCCTCGAAGAATTTCTCAACCTTGGCCAACTGTTCTCTCTTGGTGAAGCTGGAAGTAAAGATGGTAACAAGGGTTCCGAGCATCGACAGCTGAGGAGGGAACCTCTTGACGAGCTCATCCCAGTTTTCAGTCATCCAGTTGAACAGAGCCTCGATACCCTCAGGGTGGCTGCGGAGGCCAGCAGTGGGCATGTACACATCCTGGTCCTTGATCTCACCACTGAACAGAAGGTCGAGGGTCCTTTTAATGAGCTCGGGGCTCCTGGCGCGGCCGAGGCAGCGGAGAGCGGTGTTGCGCTCATCGCTGTTGGTGGACGTACGGTAGAAGTTAAGAACGGCATCGTACTAAATGAGAAAAGGGAGACTGATTAGTACTGGGTATTCACGGGTTCATCAGATATACCAAACTTACCTCCTCCTTGCCACCGTACTTCAAGGCAATGCTGAAGACGCTGCCACGAATATTGGGGTGGATGGCCGACTTGTCGCCAGCCATGAACTTCTTAAACATCTCCTTGGCAGCAGCGATGATCTTCTCATCACCGCAGAGGCCGGCATTGCCAAAGAGCATGGCCTTGAATTGCTGCTCAATGTGACCATCGCTCTCAGAGAACTTCCAGCTCATCTTGTGAGCCCTAGGGCTGACAAGCTCACGCTGGAAAGCCTCAAGGCCATCGCGAACAGCCTTGTCCTCGAAGATCCAAGCAGCCTGGACAGCAGCAACGCGAGAGATGATCTCGCTCCAGACAATGAACTCCTTCTCAGAGTCGAACCGCTTGAGAAGGGTCAGAACGCCAGAGGTCTTCTGGTAGCCCGAAGAAGCAAGGGCACCGGCATCCGCAATCATACCAGCTCTGTCCTCAACACTGAGGAGACCCTGCCTGGCCGCCTCACCGAGCTTTTCAAGGCGCTCAGGAGTGTAAGAGGTACGGTAGAGACCGGTGTGGTTCGCGTTGAGCTTAAAGAACTCAGTGCTGGGGATCTCGAAACTATCCTCACGCTTGTCAAGGGTAAGGCTCTCATCAATGCCATCCTTGGAGCGGAGGCCGAGGAAAACAGGGAAGATGACCTTGTCCTCCTCAGGCTTGACGTCACCAGTACGGAGGAAACGGTTCTGTTTGACCTGGATGGTCTTCTCGTCCTTCTCGGTAACGGTAACGACGGGGTACCCCACGTGCTTGGTCCACACATCCATAACCTCCTCGACGCTCTTTCCGCTGGCATCGCCAAGAGCAGCCCAGAGATCGCCAGTCTGAGTGTTGCCATAGGCGTGCTTCTTGAGGTAACGTCTGACACCCTCCAAGAAGACGTCCTCACCGAGGTAGGTAGAGATCATGCGCAGAACACAAGAACCCTTGGAGTAGGAAATGGCATCGAAGATCTGGTTGATCTCGTCGGCACGCTTGACAGGAACCTCGATGGGGTGAGAGCTCCGGAGGGAGTCAAGGGCGAGAGCCCGCTGGAGGTTGTCCGTAACGTAGGTTTCCCAGACCTTCCACTCGGGGTAAAAAATGTTGCAAGAGTACCAAGAAGCCCAGGTAGCGAAACCCTCGTTGAGCCAGAGACCATCCCACCAGTCCATTGTAACCAGGTTACCGAACCACTGATGAGCAAGCTCGTGCTGGACAACCTCGGCGACGCGCTCCTTGGTAGCAGCACCGCTGACCTTCTCGTCCAAGAGGAGATCTACAACTCTGTATGTGACAAGACCCCAGTTCTCCATGGCACCCTGAGCGAAGTCGGGAATGGCAATCTGGTCCATCTTGGGAAGAGGGAACTCGATACCGAAGACCTTCTCGTAGAAAGCGAGGGTCTTGGCAGCAAGGTTGAGCGAGAAGCGACCGTGCTCGATATTCTGTCCGGGAGGCGCATAGACACGAACGGGGACACGGAAGTCGTTGGTCTCGATGTAGTTGAGCTCACCGACGACAAAGGCGACGAGGTAAGTAGACATGAGGGGCGACTTGTTGAAGGTGACGGCCTTCTTGCCACCCTTAACCTCAGACTCGGAAGCGACATCCATGTTGCTGAGGCAGGTCAACTTCTTGTCGGCAACGAGGGTGACGGTGAATTCGGCTTTCAAGGAAGGCTCGTCGAAGCAGGGAAATGCGCGGCGAGCATCGGTAGGCTCCATCTGACTGACGGCCAGGAGACCTTGTGTGCCATCGGGGTTGGTGTATGTCGACCTGTAGAAACCAGCCATCTTGTCGTTGAGCTGGCCAGTGAACTGGATCTCGAGCTGCGCCTTGGCGCCCTTGCTGACGGCGTTGTCGAAGTCGAAGGTAGAGACCTGGGTAGTCTCGTTGTAGGAGATCTTGGGCGACGAGCTGTTGGCAGAAGGTTAGCTTGGTCGTAGCCATAGGATTATTGTGGGGGCAAAGTAAACACAACAAGTAAACAATACTACGAGGGGCGGGGAAGTGAGCTTGCTGACCTAACAGTCTGACCACCAGAGGTGATCTTGGCATTGTGAATGTCAATCTCTAAAGTGTGAAGGGAGATAGACTTGGAGTCCTCCTCGACATCGAGGTCGATGATGACGGTACCATCAAACGTGAGCTTCTGGAAGTCGGGCTCGAGGGTGATGTGGTAGTGTTTGGGAATGACGTTGGTGGGGAGAAGCTCGCGGCCCTGGATGTTGACCCCACTTGCCACATCGGCTTGGGCGTGTGTTCTGCACATCTTGTGGCGATACGAACAGTAGCGGACGGGAGTTTGGTTGCGACGAGGGCGGACTGATCGGATTGCTGAAAGACGTTGGCGGGGGGTCAATGGCGAAGCTGGAGTAGAGGCAACAGAGTAGAAGCGTGATGGTCCTGGGGAGGAGGTCGAGGTATAACTGCGGGGAAATTATCATATCAGCGCTTGAATTCCATTGGGCTGCCTTTATTGGAGGTCCCCTTGGCCCTCGACTATCCGCGGCTGTCAATGTGTCCAGATGTCCACTGGAACATCGTCCACTTTGATCCCTCCTGCTTCTTCCTATGACGGTGCGTGCGTGGGTCCCAGTTCTCGCCAGATCTTCCTCCCCCGGACAGGCCAGATTCCATTTCCGTCACTAGACAGTCAGGTGGTATTTCTTGGGTTGCCGGGCTAGGCTTACAGTGAGGCGGCGAGTCTGGTCGTGGCTTGGTGAGCTCCCAAAAGTGAGATCTTGGATCGAGGCAGAACACTTCTTGCTCCTTGACAAGCAGGCCGAAGAGAAAGACAGTTGCGAATCATGATTGACCAACAAAGTAAACAAAAGAAGAAAGTATGGCCTTATGAATACAGTGGAACCGGCTGCGTATCGTCCTGTCAAACAGCCCAGTTACGTGTAGTGCAGCACACAACAGCCGCAGAATGAGACAACCGTACAGAATGAGACTGACGTTTGCGGGCAGTGAGTGAGGACGCACAGCAAGCGGTCGCGTTAACAATTTTTACAAGGCACCGGCAATCCCTGTCTTGGAGTGATTGGAGGGAACCCCTCGGAACCCCTCCATGCCACCTGCCCACTACGGGTTGGGGTGCCTGGGGCGCTTCGGCTTGACGTCCCCTAAACGGCGCAACATTGGTTGGCTCTCAAGATGTTGCTGTGTGAGTCGAACGGATTTATGCTCAATTAGGCAGGCGGTCTGGAAGCTCAGCCGACTGTAGCCAGCATCTGCTCCAAACAACACTGCAGTGGTGTCTGTTCCATTCAATACAACTTAAGTGAGGGTTGATCATGTTTCATAGACCTTAATTCGGTTACACAGTGATGGCCTCATGCAACGCCCTTTCAAACGTGCGTTTTGCGGTATGCGGCGGGAGCATGTAGTGTAACTGAGCGAGTCGCGACAGCATCCGTGTTGAAAGCATATGTCAGGCGAAGAGGGTTGTGGAGACAATTGAATTGATTGAGAGCGGGAATGTGTTGGAATGGGGAGAGGAGCGAGGACAGCCCTCAAGGCCAGGGGAAGGCCAGTCTTATATGTACACCTGGCATACAAGAATCTCGAGGCCAAGTTTGCTTCCTGTCAGGCCATGCCAGGTACCGGACTGTACCGCCTCTCCTCATAATATGCCTGAGTGCCCTTAGCTTCCCTCCATTTGCGAGTGGCTTCGTTCCTTCCTGTATTCATTTGTGTTTTCCCTTAGCCTCCGCTTGTGGGTTGTCTTTCCCATCAACGACGGCTTCTTGTCATAGGTATCTAAAACCTTTATCTATGCAACATATTTGTTACTTGTGTTTTCCCTCACAGAGGGATGTGCGGGGCAGGCGCTTCGCCGCACGGGCTTGTTGGTGCCGACAGCATAGTGTAGTGACCTCTGCATTGCGATACCATTGTATCAATGTCAGTCAAATGTCAAAGATGCAGGGTCCTGGATATGTAGGGGCTCGATCAGGCAAACCGGTAACGGAAGCAATTGACAAAAGACGTTGCAGTGCGCTGCCTCTGGTCAGCTTTGACTTTGGCAGCAATCAACCTCACTCCACCTAAATCAAACCTACCTAGCAATGATCACGGCTCTTTGGAAGACGCTCGTGTTCGACGCAATCTTCAAACTAAAATGGAAAATACTAAAAGTATGAACTTGCAGACCTGAAACTACCAGATGAAAAGAAGCATAATCGTGCAAAGTATAGGTAGGTATGCTTGCTTTGAATCCAAGGGTCGTCGCTGGGTCTCTGTTCAAAGTAATTGGGACTCATTGAATCTCCATTCGCAATATTTCATAGACTTTTTAACTTGTCAGCTTTTGTTGGAGACTAGTAAAGAAGTTGGACTGGATGATGAGAGTAAGCCACAAACAGAGAGGCAAAGATGATGCACAACCCAAAAGTCGTCAGCGTGGGGTGTTACGGTAATTGCCATTGATAAACGAAATCCCCCACGAAGGAGCCTGATGACGGAGTTTGGCTCCATCCAGGATCCATACGGCATAACGCCAGAGACTGGAGCACGCGTTGAGCTGGGCTGATCGATCCGTGATAGTAGCTTGAACTGCACCGAACGTGGCCGGGGACGGCATTAATATTTTATCGGGCAGCTGCTCCGTTCAGGCCGGTCGACGGAGCGGTGAACAATGGCGATATTCAAAGTTTCCGGACCGCAAACCTTCCCGAATCTTCTGCGGACACGGCGGGGTAGCTTCATTTTTGGCCGACAGAAGCACCGGGATGTGGAGGGTTCGGAGGAGTCCATTGGCTTTTAGCTTACGGCGCCAGACCTTAGATGCAAATGACGTTCAGAGATGGGCGCCGGCACCAAAAATATATCAAATTGAGATGGTTGCCCTAACGAGAGACTGCAAGAATTTCCCATCGTTTAAAATGCTTAATAAATGAAGAGGTCAGGCAGACTGGCCATATTTGTGTCCGCCTTGGATGTCTTGGCCTTTTTGTTGAGACCACGCCAGAAAAAGAGGCTCAGAGCCGTGGTACCGACTCCGTCGACTCACCACAACAGCCTGCCATCGAGTGAAACGAAAGAGACAGTTTCGCCCCATTCATCTCGAGACCTCTGCCCTTGGTGTTTCGAGTTTGTCCGTTTGTCATCCGGTTGACATGGTGAATTGCAAAAAGCCAGGGTCTTGGGCCAGGAAAGGGCCGACGACGGATTCGCGCAGGAGTCCAGACGGAGAGGATAGACAGAGGAGGGGTGGCTCCCGCGGGTGGTCCGCCAATGGCACTGAATGTATTTGGCCAAGTGGGAGCGTCACTGGTCAAGGCTTGCAGGGTTCTTCTTCTTCACCTCATCGTCGTGGTTTGAATGCAACACTTTAACTTGTCTCGAGCAGTGTAAGCAGTGCCGGTGCGATGTCTCGCTCGACGCTGACTGTGCGTCCTCGCTCTGGGAACAAAGTGCCCACCTTGCTGTGCAGCTGCAGCTTCTCGTCGCGAGTTTCTCACAGTCACAACCAGCCAGCACTGCGTCAGGATTAGGTGGCCAGGTACCTGGTACGTACCCTGCACAAGCGTCTGTTACGGGGATGAGCTCCCTAGGTGCAGACATCAACAGGGGTGCAGTAACGGCTTGGCATTGAATAACAGGAGGGGCGTTCCCTCTACTTACGAGGATCACCCCACCTCCCCGCCTCAATTGCGTCCTCTCCTCATCTTCCAGCTTGTCGAGGACCTGAAAGCTCTTTGCCGTCGCCAGGCCTCGTCTAGATTTAATATCCTGCTCTCTCCCACTTTTCTCCTCTCTTCTCCTTCCCGAAACTATCACCACCTTTCTTGTCCATACCAGACCTACCAACCTGTGAGTGCCTATCCCACCTTGCTTCACTTGTACTTCAGCAGTCAGCTTTGGTCACCTTATGATGGTGATGTCCTCCGACACCGGTCGAGTTTGATACAGCCCCGCCATCCTGTTACTTCTCGACGAGACGGTTTGGACTCGTCAGCATATTCTTGTCCTGCGGGATATTCTCAGCGCTTGGCTCTTCTCATGCCAGCTCATAGTTGAGCAGCATTCTCGAAAAAAATTCGTCCCATCATCCTTCACTCATCTGAAACCGTTTCTTACAATCCCCTCCTCACCTTCATCCTGTCGCAACAACAAACAGCCTGTACTACCCCACTAAGCTCACCTGGCGTGCCTTCTACTTCACGAGCAAGGTTGCGTTCTCAACGATTACATCGACGAGTGCACAAAGCTAACATCAAGCTGTCGAAGGACTCAAAATGCCCATCTCCAAGATCCACGCTCGCTACGTCTACGACTCTCGTGGCAACCCGACCGTTGAGGTTGATGTTGTTACTGAGCTCGGCCTCCACCGCGCCATTGTCCCTTCTGGTGCCTCCACTGGTACGTTAGACCGATGCTCTCTCATCCACTCTCCGATCGACATGTACACCATACTAACAACGACCTCCGACAGGCCAGCACGAGGCTTGCGAGCTCCGCGATGGTGACAAGACCAAGTGGGGTGGCAAGGGTGTTCTCAAGGCCGTCCAGAACGTGAACGAGGTCATCGGCCCCGCTCTCATCAAGGAGAACATTGACGTCAAGGACCAGTCCAAGGTTGACAAGTTCCTCATCGACCTCGATGGCACCCCCAACAAGACCAAGCTCGGCGCCAACGCCATCCTCGGTGTCTCGCTTGCCGTTGCTAAGGCCGGTGCTGCTGAGAAGGGCGTTCCTCTTTATGCTCACATCTCCGACCTTGCTGGCACCAAGAAGCCCTATGTCCTTCCCGTTCCCTTCATGAACGTCCTCAACGGCGGGTATGTCTGAACCACCAGTTTTTTTTTTTTTCTTTGCAAAGCAGCCAACTAACGATGCGACAGTTCCCACGCTGGTGGCCGTCTCGCCTTCCAGGAGTTCATGATTGTCCCCTCCGCCGCTCCCTCCTTCTCCGAGGCCCTTCGCCAGGGTGCTGAGGTGTACCAGATCCTCAAGAGCCTCGCCAAGAAGAAGTACGGCCAGTCCGCTGGCAACGTCGGTGACGAGGGTGGTGTCGCTCCCGATATCCAGAACCCCGAGGAGGCCCTCGACCTTATCACCGAGGCCATCGAGAAGGCCGGCTACACTGGCCAGGTCAAGATCGCCATGGATGTCGCTTCCAGCGAGTTCTACAAGGAGGATGTCAAGAAGTACGACCTCGACTTCAAGAACCCCGAGTCCGACCCCACCAAGTGGCTCACCTATGAGGAGCTCGCCAACCTCTACTCCGAGCTCTGCAAGAAGTACCCCATCGTCTCCATCGAGGATCCCTTCGCTGAGGATGACTGGGAGGCCTGGAGCTACTTCTACAAGACCCAGGACATCCAGATCGTTGCTGATGACTTGACCGTCACCAACCCCCTCCGCATCAAGAAGGCCATTGAGCTCAAGGCTGCCAACGCCCTCCTCCTCAAGGTCAACCAGATCGGTACCCTTTCCGAGTCCATCCAGGCTGCCAAGGACTCCTACGCCGATGGCTGGGGTGTCATGGTCTCTCACCGCTCCGGTGAGACCGAGGATGTCACCATTGCCGACATTGTTGTGGGTATCCGCTCTGGCCAGATCAAGACCGGTGCTCCTGCCCGTTCCGAGCGTCTTGCCAAGCTCAACCAGATCCTCCGCATCGAGGAGGAGCTTGCCGACAACGCCATCTACGCCGGCGAGAAGTTCCGCAAGGCTGTTGAGCTCTAAGTGGTTGCATGCTGATGGAGACCCGTTCGGATGGAATCGGGACCTGGGAAGGGTTCTAGGGGTGACCGGTTGATCGACATGTGTTACCTCGGATGACCAAAAGACACGGGTATGGCTAATGAAAATGGCGGAATGACATAGAGTTTTAATGATCAATACCAAGTTTCTTTTACCCCATATGCGTTGGCAGGAACCACATGCAAGTTTGTGACATGGATCCGGTAGCGTTGGATATCTGTTTCCCCCCTTTCCCCGCGATTCCCCGTTCCATTCCCGGCCCGCTCCGGGTCATCGGTACCAACACGGCACCCTTGTTACAGTAGTGCCTTCTTGTCAGGCCCGCTAGAGACTATCGACGCTGTTTTCCGGATGAGGTCAGAATCTCATTAATCACTCGCATCTTGATGAGCTAGATTAGGCACGCAGAGGAGCATGTTGAAGTTGCGACAATCCGTAGTCTACTGACACGTCTAGCCGATTTCCGGTTACGCATGACCACTGATATCGAATAGCACCGCCTGTCGAACAGGAACAAAACAACAACGGCAAGAGCACCGTAAAGAAGCTTTCGTTCGCCCATGTTTCCCGGACACATTGTATAAATCGAAGCCTGGACAAGGGCTTCTATAATGGCGTGCGCTTGATCATCGATCCATCATGATGAGCCCGAATCGTGGCGACCGTTGAACCGGGGCAGTGCAGAGAGAAGAGATGTGGCTGAAGATTTCATCAGCCCCATTGGCATAGATCGATGCGATATGGCTTTCTGCAGTGAACCCCGCTTTCTCACTGCACTGCAGTCCCTGCAGGTCAGAAGGTCCTGCCTGCCCCGGCACACACTGCGCCAGACAGTGAAGCCGCTGCCAAAGACGCTTGCCAGCTGCGTGCGCGGTTGCTATGGTGACATTGCATGATTGTTTAGCTAGGGTGAATCAACAAGCGAAGAAAATCCACCCGCCCCTCTTCCTTCAACCCAATTCAGCATGGTCTTGATCGCCAAAGTCGTCACTTCTACATACATACTGTACAAACTCAAAAACATCCCTCCCCATCGCGTCTCCCAAATAAATTGGTGAAAGAAGGTCAACTTCAGCGACAACGAACAAGCGACACACTTTTCCGATCGCGGGACCTCACTCGCGCAAGAAAACAACAACAATAACAACATACTGCGGGCTCCGCGTCCTTTGACTTTATCGCATTCCAGACATTAAGTGATCGAAACTGCCGCGAGCGCGGGCGAATCCGCCTTCTTGCACGCAACAACAGAGACGTCAGACAAGATGACACCCCAAGATGACTCCGTCAATTTTGATATCATTGAATCTCACAAGGAGAACATCCAAGCCCTCCCCAGCGGTCGCTCCGCCCGCAAACTCGCAGAACTCTTCTCTCCTTCACATGGCGCCGGCAGTTCTAGGCAAGCGCTCGCACCACAACTAACACCGACCCCGAACCCTACCGAAGTCAAGTCCGTCAACGACGCTATCCGCGCGGAATACGAAGCCGAGCTAGCCGCCTTCAATCCTGAAGAACAAGATGATCCCCTCGACATCTACGACCGCTACGTCCGCTGGACTCTCGACGCCTACCCGTCCGCCTCGGCCACGCCGCAGTCGCAGCTACATCTGCTGCTCGAGCGCGCCACCCGGGCCTTCGTCGGTAGCGCCCAGTACCGTAACGATGCGCGCTACCTGAAGATGTGGCTGCATTACATTCGCATGTTTAGCGATGCGCCCCGCGAGGCATTCGTCTTCCTCTCGAGACACCAGATTGGCGAACAGCTGGCGCTGTACTACGAGGAGTTTGCGGCGTACTTGGAGGGTGAAGGGCGCTGGGTGCAGGCCGAGGAGGTTTACAAGATGGGCATTGAGAAGGAGGCTAGGCCGGTGTCGAGGCTGGTGAGGAAGTTTGGCGAGTTCGAGCAACGACGGGCGGCACTTCCCGAGGGCGCTGAGAATCAGAGCAATAGCGTCCCCGTCCTGCCGGTGGTCAGAAAGGCGTTGGGCGTCAAGTCAGATCCGTTTATGGCGGCGGGCGTGGAGAGGTTGCCTCGGGATCCGCAAGCGCCGAGACCGAATATGGGCATTGGATCCGCAGTTGCGGGACCGTCGAAGCCGAAGAGTAAGCTGGCGATCTTTTCGGATGCAGATGCGGCATCGCAGCAACCGGCGCTGGGCTCTCTAGGTGCTGGTTCGAAGGGATGGGATAGTATTGGGAGCTTGGCCGAGAGGAAGAAGGAGAATACCATGGAACCGAAGCCGTGGGCCGGCGAGGTGCTCAAGGCTGGAGGAAAGAAACCTGTACAGAAGATGCAGGTATTCAGGGATACGGTAAGTTTCAAACCCCCCTCACTCCTTTCCTCTCCTCTAAACCGATGTTGATCAAGAACAGGACTAATTGTTTACGATGGGTGGTGCGCTCGGCGTTCCGGCGCACTCGTTTTTGTATGTTATTGTACAGACCAAGAAGACTACGAATCCTATGATGAAGATGATGAACAAACAACAACTTTCTCAATCACATACACCAATACACCATTCTCAGTCCCAGGTGACGGTGAACCCGGTAACGGGTAAGCGAGAGAGGGTCTTCGTGGACCTCAGAGTGATCTATCCTACGCCTGACGAGCCCGGTACCGAGTTGAGTTTCGAAGAGATATGGGCTGCTCGAAGAGGTTGGCTAGATGTAGTCTGGGAGGACGAGAGAAAGAAGCGACCACTAGATGCGATGTTGACTCCAAAGAGGGACGAAAATATGGAAGACCTGACGTTGGAGATGGCGTCGACGAAAATTGTGGCCTACCATGATGTTTTGAAACTGGACGAAAACGGGAAGCCTATCTACCCCGAACACAAGGCTGGCAGGAGCGCCAAGAAAAAAAAGGTGATTGAAGTGAACGAGACACAGATCAGTATGCAATCATATCCCACGCCGACCGAGACGTACAAATTGCTAACGGTGAACCATAGTCAAAGCCAAGCTGGACTCTCCTTCTGGGCCAAAGATGAAGAAGAGAGGCTCGTCATCAGAACCAACCATGACGCTGCACACGAAGGCAGCAACAGATGATATCTACGACATCTTCAACGCGCCGCTGAAACCTACAGCCAACCCCAGTATGAGCGACGACGAGAATCGCTATGATTCGGATGACTATACTTGCGGTGTGGACGACACCTCCAGGAACCTGGCCACCAGTGAGGCAGGAGACGAGACCACAGTTGTAGAGGCTATCGAAGAAACGGATGGTGCCGATGAGGAGGACGACGTCAAAAGCGAGTGGTCCGACTTCACAGCGCGAAAACACATTCCCGATTACCAAGGTGGTGGGGACGAAGATCACGAGATGACGGATGTTTTGGACGAAGAACTCAACGGCCAACCTGAAACCTCCCATTCACAATCTAATCAGAAGAGGTTTCCGGACGAAAACTCAACGCAGGGTGAACGTCTCTTGACTCAAAATCCCCCACCCGCAGCCGCACCCGAAGAATTTCCTCCTAACACGAGGAATATCTTTGTACCAGTCCCTCCCGCAGACTACGTCCCGACAAGAAGGCCGTATCGAGATCCGGTAGAAGTGGCTAATAACCGCCTGCCCTTCATGACGCCTATCACAGAAAGAACAGAGTTCTCGTCGCTCGACGTCACATATCACCACCCAAACATGCATCACCCTTCTCTCACCAAGACCCCGTCTAAGGCACCGGGTTTGCATCACGATATGAGGGATGACATGTCAGTGGATGGTGAAGAGGAGGAAGGCCAATATTCTGAGAATGAAGATGAGGATATGCTCGAGCCGGAGAGCAGTCCGCTGCGTGAGATCCCTGAGGAAGACGAGGAAGAAGAGGAACGGCAAAAGAAGTTCTCGCCGATTCCAGTCTTCCATGACCAGTTGGACCAGAATCAGCCCGCGGCAAGATCCCCTCTCGCCGCGAAGCCAGTTACCACACCACCTGTGGCACACAGAGCGGTTTCTCCTCTCGCGCCCAGGCTTCCTGGGCCTATCATCAAAGAACTTCAGTGCAACCCTGTCGACGACCTTGTCCGGAAGAAGATCCTTGCCAACATTTATCCTCCCCTCACCTCGTACGAGGGCTTCCATGACCACCGCCACGACAAGTTCCGCAAGGGCGCCGAAATCCGCAAGTTTGCTCAAGCCCAGTCCGCGGCTAGTAAGCGCGGAAGAAAGAGCACCTCTGCCGACAAGCGCGATTCCCTGAACGAGCCGCATCCTATCATGCTGCAGCTCCCCGGCAATCCCAGCACCAAGTACACCATAAAGAAGGAACTCGGCGCCGGTGCCTATGCCCCTGTCTACCTGGTCGAGAATTCCAAGCCCACCAAGACTTCTTCCCAAACCAGTTATGGTTATGGGCAACAACAGAACGAGAACAACAACCTTCCCGCCCACCTGATCCGCCACTCCCGTGAAGCCCTCAAGATGGAACAACCCCCGACAGCTTGGGAATTCTACATGATGCGCCTCGCGCATACCCGCCTCCTCGCCGCCAACACTCCCTTGCACCACCGCGCCCTCGCCTCCCTCAGCCCGGCCCTCGAGCTACACCTCTACCAAGACGAAGGCTTCCTCTTCCTCCCCTTTTTCCAGCACGGCACTTTGCTCGACGTAGTCAACCTCTTCCGCTCAGAGTCTTCAGGTGTAATGGATGAGCAGCTAGCCATGTTCTTCACCGTCGAACTCTTCCGGGCCATCGAGGCCTTGCACTCGGTGGGCATCATGCACGGCGACGTCAAAGTCGACAACTGTCTCCTTCGTCTCCCTACAACGACGGATATCTTGCCGACTAATCAGTACCACGCTGACGGATCTGGCGGGTGGGCTGCGCGCGGATTGACGCTAATTGATTTTGGGAGGGGTATTGACTTCAGGCAGTTCAGAGAAGAAGTCCAGTTCGTGGCGGACTGGAAGCCTACCGCGCAGGACTGTGCGGAGATGAGAGAGGGACGGCCGTGGACGTGGCAAATTGATTACCATGGTCTTGCCGGGGTTGTGCACGCGTTGTTGTTTGGGAAATACATCGATACGGTACCTTGCGGAACTTCCCATTCCAGATCGTTCGGCGGCCTGGGCGGGAATGATCAGAAGAGGTATAAGATTAGAGAGAACCTAAAGAGGTATTGGCAAACGGATATCTGGGGCCATTGCTTTGATTTGCTGCTGAACCCTGGAAGTTACGTGGACGAGGAGGAAGGAGGGAATATGCCTGTCCTGAAGGGGCTGAGGACGGTTCGGGAGAGGATGGAGAGCTGGTTGGAGGCGAATTGCGAGAGGGGCGTGGGGTTGAGGGGGTGGATGGGGAAGGTTGAGGCTTGGTCTAGGGGGAGGAGGTGAAGAGTTGCGTTGAGGGGAGAGAAAGTAACGTGATCGTGGGTTTTATTTTCGCAGATGGTGGAATGTTTCACTTTGCTATACATCGTGCTGGATTAACTGGTTATGGACAAACAAGGAGTTGACAGGCAAGGCATCAAGGTTATATCAAGAGGAAAGGTCATTGCTGAACATGATGGTAGGATTTCAATTTCGTTATTAGGGGGGACGTCGAATTACTTTTGCATTCCCCATCTCGTGCTGGCATCTGTCTATGCAATCCTATATATATATTAAAGCTTCAAAGCACCATACCCCGAACTCCATAGCTAAATCGTGTCTGTTTGTGGTCGATGTACAGTCACAAATCAGTGCATACAGGCACTTTCCCCATGATTTTATGCCCTTGGTCATCCATTAAGTTTACTCGTGTTCCTCGCCCTCACTCTCCTCCTTTACCTTCTTCTTGAAAAAACTCGAGATCGGCCCTCCCGCAGCCGCAGCTCCCTTCTTTCCTTTCCCAGCCCCCTTCTTCGCGTCCTTCTCAGCCTTCTTATCTACCTGCTCCTGAATCTTGGCCCTCTCGCTCGCCCCTCTTCTTTGCAACTCCTCCTCCATCTTTTTGAATTCCTCGCTCTCCGCATCCATCCCTACCAAGCTCTCCAACAACTTGATCTCATCCGCCCAGATCTGCTTATTCTCGCCCATCTTCCCATCCGCTCCTTTCTCATCTATCGGCGTCTCCAGCACCATCGGCAACCCCTGCACCGCCTCGTAGTTCATCAAATTATGAAACGCTCTCAGCCCCAGGAATCCCGTGCCAATGTTGGCATGTAGGTCTCTGCATGAGCCAAAGGGGGCTTTGCTATCGTTCAAATGAAACGCCTTGAGATACTTCAAGCCGACGATCTCGTCAAATTGCTTCATGGTTTTTTCGAAAGCCTCTGGTGTGCGTAAATCGTGTCCTGCCGCGAAGGCATGGCACGTATCGATACACACGCCCACGCGGCTCTTATCTTCCACTCCATCAATAATCATTTTCAGATCCTCAAACCGGGAGCCGATCACGTTGCCGGAGCCGCACATATTCTCGATAACTGTCACCACCTCTCCCGTCCCTTCCTCCTTATGAGCCCGGTTTAACTGGCTTGCAATACGCGCGCACGCTTCTTCAATGGGTTCCCCGCCCGTCGAACCGGGGTGGAAGTTGTACAGCTTGATTCCCAAGGTGGCGCAGCGTTGCAGGTCGTCGACGAAGTTGCCGTAGGCTTGGTCAGCTTTGGTTTTGTCGACCTGGGCGAGATTGACGAGGTAGGAGCCGTGGGGGAGGACGTGTAAGGAGGGGGAGTAGTTGTGGAGAGAGGCAAGGCGGGAGAAGTCGGCGGCGGCGGAGCGGTCGAGGGGCGGTGATACCCATTTGCGTTGGGACTTGAGGAAGACGGCGAAGGCGTTGGCGCCGATGTGCAGGGCGTTGGTAATGGAGTTTTGGACGCCTGTGGTTGGGGGTTTGGGAGTAGTGGTTAGTAAAGTGAGGTGATTGAGAACGGTTAGAAAGACGCGGGGGGGTGGGGAGGAGTCGACGAAACAAAACTCTGGGTGGGTGGTGAGACGACATACATACCTCCAGCACTACTAACGTGGGCTCCAATGTAGAGCTTCCTCTTCATCGACTCAACTGGTGTCCTGATTGCCAAGGGTGTGGCATCCTCTTCAGACGCCTTGGTCTTGCGCTTCTTGGGAGCCGGCTTTTTTGCTTCTTCTTGGACAGAGTCCTTGTTCTCAATGTCCTCAACGGTGTCATCGTTCTCTTCCTCCTGGGCTTTTCCTTTGCGCTTTCTTGCAGCGACTTTCTTGACAACAACCTTCTCCTCGATAACCTCCTTCTTCTTGACACCGCCCTTGGTTCGGGTACCCTTCTTGGCGTCAGTCTCCTCGACCCTGGATTCCTCAATGGTGGCGGAAGTTATTTGGGTTGCCGCCCGCGACTTTGCGCTGCGGGTTGGACGACTGGGACACATTGTTGAGGCTTGCCGGAGAAATTGCGAGACTCCCGAGGTGCTTAGACCGCTGAAGAGTCGGATGGCGCTACGTTTCATACACAAGAGGGGAAAAAGAAAGAAGTAGGAGGTAAGGTAAGTTGGATTGTCACGATGATGTGGAGAACGTGTTGGTCGCGTTATGGTATTGTAAAGGTTATGACGCGCAAACCCGCGACTGCACGTGCAAGTTTGGTTCCATTGATACCTAACGTCGGTACAAGTAGTGTGTGTACTGGAGGCAATTAAGACCCCTGTAAGTGCGGAGAGGATGCCCTCAGTGAGTGTACACTATGTTCCATTGTCGTTTGGCATCTGCCCAGACTCCGACATTGGAGTGAAAGTTCCGCCAAGACAAATCCTCCTTCTCACGGACAATCCATTTCATTTTCTTTGCGTCTGGACGGAATGTTCATCTTCCTCTGCCCAGTTCGCATCACCGTCAAACAGGCTCGAGAATCCAGCTCAGAATGTCGGTGTACCGATCAATAAAAAATCCTAATGGCTGTTCAGGAAGCGTTTTGGAGGAAAAACATTAAACAAAAAATTGACTCTTCCATGCAACACGACGCTGTACCCCAGAAACTAGAAACACCGTCAGCAACTCCATCCCCAATGAGGACAAATGAAGCAGGCAGCAGCAATTTGAACTTCCAAGTACCCACCTGCTCCTTATTGATGCTACGACGCAATGGTTCCCGTGGTTATACCGCCAAAAAAAACAGGTAGACTGAGCAGAAGCGGCAGGGACAGTGTCCTTGATCTGGTACCACCAAGAAGTTCCGTTGATGGAATCTCACCGACGGGCAGTGTCTATCTAGACTTTACTGACGTAACCCAACTGCTGGCTGGTTATTTTCGGTATTCACTGTCTCTTGTCCCTCTGCCCCCTTTGCGCTGAGAAGTTGCTGACATGTCTCGATATCTCGCCAACGACGGGGCTCGGATATAGTGTGAATAGATGCCACACTTGCACATGAACCTCTCTTTTCTTTATTATTTCATCCCGGTCAGAGATCCAGATCTGAATGGCCGAGTTTCTTCAGATCTACGCCTCCCATATGCGCACTTGCACGCCATCTTGTGATGCGCCGTTACACAACGGATGCTATTTAAGCGGACTGTGGCCGTTATTGGACGTTCGGCCCTAGACGTACCCTATTGTCGGGTGGGCCGTGGCCCGGAGTTTGGAGGCAAAGTGTAATTCAAGTCACTCTCAGCAATCAACAAACTCTCTCTACCCATTGTTCACCTTGTCATCACCAAGGGGAGCTGAGGAGCTATGAAGGCCCAATCATTGCGCGACCGCCAATGGATAAATAAAGGGGGGGCATTCAGACCGAGAACGTAACTGGAGGATCTCACACACGGCCCAAAGGAGTTGAAAAGACTAGAGGATCTGGTTCTGGCCTTTTACGCCACCATGGTAACCTACCTGGCTGGCATCAAAGAGCCCCCCAACGAGCACAGCATAGCCGTCTCAAGTCGACACCCGCTGGCGGTGAGGGTTGAAAGAAACATGGCTAAGCTTGGCGTATCGCTGTCCGGAGACTTCCAAACTCTCGAACTGATCTCTTTGGCAACCTCTGGAATACATACAAATCGATCTCCTGGCACTTGGACTGCTGAGTGCAAATTTCATCCCGTGACTTGTTTACTCAGCGGAAGAATACAGCCTGCGCGCAATATCCCATTAACTGCAATACCATTCAATTAATGATCCAGAGGGATGTCGCCATGGCTGCTAAACCGTGACGAAGGTTAGTGGACCGCGCACTACACTGCACTACGCAGTAGGCCGATCTGTGGGCGGCTTACGAAGCCAACCTCCACAGTCCACTTGTTCGCGGCTGACTCGCACCGCCCCGGGGCCTCCAAAAAGTCGCAGATACCACCCGGTCATGCAGGGCCAGAGACCCTATTCCTAGGTAGGTAGTGAGTGTATTATCCCTTTATGCTCGGGTCATTTCAAGTCATCGGAGCCAGGCCTGAGTCTCTCAAATTCCGTGTTTCCAAGCTCTAGTTTAGACGCTCTGAGTGTACCTACCTACTACCTACGTACTACCAGCTGCGCTACCTCTACCTACCTATGAGTTGCCTAATACAGAGAAGCCGGGTTCCTTGTTCCACAGTCCCCGCTATCTACAGCCCTACGTAAAACAAGACGGGGATAGAGGAGCTTGAAGACTGGCGGCGATCAAAGCGTTTCGGAAAGCAACTCGAAGCCTCTCACCCCACTCACGGGTGCCAATCTTTTGGCTCTGGCGCTCTGAGCCGGCACTGAGTGGCCTTCAGACAATCGCTAAGTGGAAATTGAGGCCAGCTCAGTCGGGGATCCTCATGCCCGCCGCCGCCCGGCTGATTGCCGTTACCGCCCCTGGCTCCTTCTGGCGCTGGCATTTCTAGCGAACATTGGCGCCAGGCCGGCCGCGCCAGCCCCCAACCACAAACTGCAGGTGCATCCATCCCGGACCGCCTGCCACATCCCATCGGCCATCTTTTGGCTCGTTGTTTCCGGGGCTGTCATGTTTGTCTCGTCTCGTGTTTTTCGTACCTTTCTTTCCTTCTTTTCTCTTTACAATCTCTCGTCTTTTCCCTTCGCAGCTGTGTTCGATACTGTAACTCCAGCCCGGTGATCCTATCACTTTTGTGTACATAATTCTACCTCTACACTACAACAACAAGACCAACAAGACACAATCCTCCACTATGAACCAACACCATCGTCTCTAAAAGTTAATCAATGTCCAACACTTTCGGATTTTCTTTCCGGTGACATTCTTCTCCCCGTTAGCCCATTATCCTCTCGGCTCGGCTGCCGTAATTACATTCCACTCCTGCACCGAGTGCCGTCTGCACGATGGCAACCGTCACCGTCGACGAGGGCAGACGCTCTTCTATCGAGAAACCCACTATTATGACACCCGGTCACCTTCAGTCTTCGGGCCCGACAGCATTTCAACGATTACCCGACGAAATCATCCAGCAGTGCGTCCTCATTCACTAGCTTCTCTTCGGCGCAGCCATTTCGCTTTTCTGTTTCCCGTGTATCGCATTCGCATTCCTAATCACAAACAGTGTTGTAGGATCCTTCAAGCTGTCGATGCCAATGGCTTTGCTTCGCTGGTGTTGCTCAACGCGAAATGGAGAAGCGTCGCTCAGCAGGCCCACCTGTACGCCTACCACTTATCCAATTGTCCATCCTACGCCTTAAGCCGTCATAATGCCTCGCCTCCAACCGTTAGCGATGAGGATCTATCCAGACTTCGAAAACTGTTCGCAAAAGAGGTCAAACGGAATCTGTTCGAGGCATACTTGCGTCCAAGGAAGACCATCATCAGGCTCATATCGAACTCGATCAGCTCTTCATCCGCACCAGGTGGAGATGGCATCCAGTTCAGCCCGTCGCCAAAGGGTCACCACCTACTGGCCTACAACTCCTCCCGCATACATGTTCTTGATGTTAGGCAACGAGACATTGCCGTTACCAGAGAGTTCAAGATTTTGCGCCGTCCTGCCGCCACATGCATCAACGATGAGGGAACCGTGCTAGCAGTACTGCTGACCGAGATGCAAATCGACATCTACGATCTCAAGTCAACTCCTCCAAGACGAACCCAGTCACTGGTTCTGGATAACAGCCCTCGTGCGATTGCCCTTTCACCATGCGGCGGAGTTCTGGCGGCGGCTTACGAGGGTGGCATTGAGGTCTCTTCACTCAATCCCAACGCAACATCAACCGAGAGAAGAGCCGTCAAATGTGAGGCTGTCGATTCATTGACCTTTTCGTTTGACGGGACACAGATTCTGGGTACTACGGTTCAGGCGCCTCAGCCCAACACCGTAATTCTAACCGCACCCTACTACGACCCGGGTAGTTGTTTGGTGGAGGACGATATCAGCGCATTATGGACCACCTCCATCCTCTTCCCCAACACAAGTCGCGACTGCAGCCACGCCGTATTGATACAGAATGGGAAATACGAGGAGGCGGGATGGACGTTTACGTACGACCGCAGTTACGAGATCTTCAGGGCTGTGCGCATCGATGACCTACGAAACGGCACAACGTACTTCACCGGGCCAATGCCGAACCCTACCTCGCAACCGAAACTGGTACCATGTACTTTACCCGCGGCCTCTTACCATGGAGAGCTCGTGTCGGCTGGTTTTCAAGGTAAAGATGTCTGGATCTACGGCATTCCCGAGGATCTGGATGCAACACCCGAAACGCCTAGCACGGGCAACGAAGGTACCTCAAACCAAAGTGCTTTGAACCGCCGCAACAGTCAACCGCCACCTCGAAATGGCTCACGCACACAGGAAATTGATCCATCCAGAGTCCCTCAATGGCAAGCGCTCGACAAGTTGCGCAATAAGCTTCTCTCTGGACGCAAAATCGGCCATCTAGAAGGGGTACATATGGTAAAGTGGGTTGGAGACTTCGAGGATTCGTCGGTGAAGGAACGCATGATTATCGGTGCGCGAGGAATAACACCCACGAAGCCCATTACGGAGGACGACGGGTTTGATTTCGTGGACGGTGGTAGGCTCACAGTGATCGACTTCGACTACAGTTTAGAGAACGGCTCCCCTGTCGAGATTGTTATCGATGTGGGTTCCAAAGAGCCTGAGGTATTAGAGGAGGAACACCGAGATATCGAAGCTGAAGTCGCTATTGTACGACGGAGAACGGTTATGCAAAAGAGAGGGTGTCGTGGTGGCTTGATGCGGGCTGCTACCAGCGCAGGAGCCGTTCCTCTTGTCCCAGCACTTCCTTCTGCTTCGTCACTTGTCAGCCAGCCTTCGGCGTCCTTTCAGGAGGATGATGACCCTCTCGTGCCTCGTCGTGTTGGAGCACTTCTCATTCCCCGAATTGAAGCACCTTTGATAGCCGAGGATACCGAAGAATTTGCGTCGATCGAGGAGCAAGAGGCCTTGGAATCACCATACGCCCATGCCAGCCCCCGATCAGCTCCTACGCTCAGGCGTGCTGCCACTGCTGCTGCTGTCAACCGTCGCTTACACCCGCAAGCTGCTGCTGGTGGTCCTGTCCAATATCGTCGCGCTGATGGCCGAGCCGAACATCCTCATGAAAGCGACGCCGACAACTGGGTTCCCCCTCCACCTCCATACCAGAAGGAGGACCCTGGTGACCTGCCGGCTTTCCTACGCCATGCTATTCCGCCCGTTACCCCCGGCATCCTGGCCTCGGCTCAAACAGACGATTACATGGACCAAATGCGCAGGCCAAAGTCGCTGTTGGAGCCAACTCAAAGTCATACAGCGATACAAGTCCCACGGACAGGATCCTCTATCTCAGCTGTACCATCCCTTTCTACCATTCCACCAGTTCCTTCCCTACTACAGGATTCGTTGTCGTCTTCGATTCAGTGTCATAGTGGCGGCAGTATCGCGCATTTAACACACCTGACCCCTTACCAAGAACCACAACGGCCAGCTTCCAGTGGTTCCCGATATGTGGGAGATGAGAACATATACGATGTCTCTCCGCCCGATTCACCCAAGATATCAGGGGTAAACATGTCTACTAGAGGGGGCCAGGCGCGTAGCGTGAGCGATAGCGGAATAGTGAGCTCTCCTCAGGTGAAGCTCGCGACCTCAACCTCGGCGTCATCTTCGCAACAGTCCTACCCACCATTGTCCCTCTTGCAGACAGACATTGCGCCTCCACAGCAGTCAGGGTTTCCATTTGCTCTAGACCTCCACAACCCATCACCACATATCGGTATTACTATGCCACCAGATAGTGCAAGCAGTCCGGTACTGAGGCGGCTTTCCAACGCTGGGACATGGCCCTTGGTATCAAATCAGCCAAAAACCCCAGTGACAGCACCAACTGACTTCCCACACTCGGCGCTTCCCGTAGAAAATGGCGAATACTATCTGCCAGCCCCTAGTCAGGACCAGTTGAGGCGTCTCAATAGCCGCTCGGGAGCTCCCCGGCGTCTTTCGGGTGGCTTCCACCCTCCACCCGACTTTTTCGGTGACAACTTCAACAACCGCTCTGCATATTCCCAGCCGGCATCCCGCCGGCCCTCAGCAGTCGAAGACATGCCCTTAATAGTCAGTACACCGCAAGGTGTCTCAGGAGCCTTCGACCCGCCCAGTCGACATGCTTCCGGTCGTCGGGGCGACCCTCCCCTTCTGGCTCCTGTTCCACGCCATCCGCGCCCGCAGACGCAATCAGCCGTTATCGGAAATCGTCCAACCGTTGAGCGGCTTGAGACCATCTACAGCATTGCGAGCAACAGTGCCAACTCGAACGCTGCTGGCGGCCTCGGTCTCGACATCCCTACGGCAACTAGATCCCTCTCGACGTCTACGAACGGCGCCACCCGCACGACGAGTCTCAACAGACGACAGAGTCGAGCAGAGAGGAGCGCGGCTAAGAACATTGCTGATGCCAAGAAGAAGGGATGGATGGGTGGTCGGAGTCGGACCAATAGCGTCAAAGAGAAGAAGGAGAAAAAGGTGAAAGGAAAGAAGCAGAAGCATGGAGATCACCTGGATGACGACGCGAGGAGTACGTGGACGGATATTACGTCACATAGCTTTCTGCCAGGTGGTGTGAAATTTGAGAGTAGTGAGCAGGCTGCACAGGCGGCTAGGGAGAGGGCGGAGAGAGCGGGGGCGGGGGAGAGTAAGAGAGAGAAGAACAAGGTGAGAGGTAAAGGGAAGGAGAAGGAGGATGGGGGGGAGAAGGGGGATAAGAAATGTGTTGTCATGTGATGCGACAACGAAATAATGGAAGTTGGTGTATTTGGATTGATTGGATTGGGTAGATGTAAAGATTTAATTGCATGAGCTAGGTGGTGGTTCATAATCACCTTATTTGTCGGATATGGCATAATTGTCAAGAGACTCGAATAACTGATCTAATTCGTCTTTGTAGTTCCTAACCTTCAATAACAATGTTATCATCTATCAAAACACTCTCATTGCCCATCATAACGAGCAATGGTGGTCTGGTCCTGTAATCCCATGGTTGAGCTACCCTTAGTCGACCACGGCTGCCCAAGCCAAGCTACCCCACTTGACATGAGTCGACATTTGAAAAAGAAAAGAAACCGATTCAAAACCCATTCGGCCCTCATGCTTCGCCTCTCCCTTTCTCATCCCCGACCGTATCATCCTAGATGCCAAGTCTCTCAACGTCCCAATCCATTCCCCCCATGTCCATCACCCATCCTCCTTTCCAAATCCTTCACCTCCTCATTCCAGCCCTCCTCAGCAGCGAGACCCTGTTCCTGCGCGCTGGAGCCGGGGGCGTGTTCGCTTGCTCCTTTCCCTCCTTCTTCTTTGGCATCCTTGCTGCCAGCGGTTGACGCATCTGCTGTGCCCAGAATCTGCGCCTTGGTTTCTGATGAGAGGGGGACTCGTTGGTTGATGGTGCCAGTCATAGAAGACGAGGAGGGGGTTTGGCCTTGAGAGGCAAAAGTCGGGTTGGCGGTTGGAGAAAAGGAGGGGGACTGGATTGCACCGTTGCCTGCTGCGCTGTTTGTTGCCATTCTTGGAGGCTTTCGAGCGGGTTGAGGGGGGAGCTTTGAGAGTGTCTCAACCGTTTGGTCTCGAGATGGAGGGGTTGGTTGGTTAAGTGGCCTGGAAGTACAGACTTGGTGAAATGTTTTCTTGTTTTCTTTTTCTTTATTTCTGTAATTCGATTGATATCAGGAAGTTGGGAGAAACAAGGTACTTGATTGTTTTCGAGGTATAATGATTATGAACGGTATATCGACTTTGTGGTCGT
This sequence comes from Neurospora discreta FGSC 8579, assembly GCA_009805215.1. Lineage (NCBI taxonomy): Eukaryota > Fungi > Ascomycota > Sordariomycetes > Sordariales > Sordariaceae > Neurospora > Neurospora discreta. Next base: position 591,195 of record RANX01000013.1, read on the forward strand.
TTTGAAGCTGGCCGTCAAGGTACTGTACCTAGCGCTCATGATGTCACTGGCCAGACCGCGATAAGAGTGTGGGGAGGGTCGATAAGGCTTAAGTGGGGTGCACGGACCATATTGCGGAACTCACCTTTAACCCCTGTCTCTGCTTACCTCGGTGTAGATCCGGCCGAACGGCCGACTTTGGAAAAGAGATGAAGCGAGTGAAGGGACACGATGGCTACTTGGACACATTTATCGCACTAGCTGGCCGAGATCCCGACGAACTAATGGAGCTGGGCTTACGCGAGATCTAATGGGCCGATAGCATACCGAATTGCTTTGTTGTCGCCTGGTTTCGCATATCCATATCGGACGTCCAGGTGAGCGAGTCATTGCACACGTTCCCAGCCAACGAACGCCGAGATGCTGTTGAGGCTCGTCCCCAGATGCAGGGTCGGGTTGTTCCCCGGAATCTCCCCACCGTCATCTCGGCGGACATTCCTTGCTTTGAGGGGAACTACGACAACTTACACGCCCAACCCCAAACACCAAGTCCAAGTCCAATACAGCACATTCAGGGACAACAGAAAGAATGTAGACGGCGTCAGCGACCCCGAAAGGGCTCTCCCAAGGACAGTCAAATGTCTTTCGGTCGCCATAAACCCCGAGGCCTGGGATGACTTTCTTTCCGGAAGCCCGGGAGAAATTTATAAGAAGCGAATGAATGTGAGTACAGCGTCTTGCCTCTCTGTTCAGAATGAACAACTTACGCCTCTCGAGAAACAGCCACGAAACCCACGTGTCTTCATCAGCCCCGCTATACGCCATTTCTACCAAAGCATCCTCTCTCATGGACCCGAGGTTCGAGCGGACTGCCTAGTCATTCTGGCCTCCTTGCGTTACTTCCAGGAAGTTCAATGCGCTCACACGTTTCTGTTCAACACGGTAAATGAACTCTTCCCGCGTACAGAAGTGGGGCCCTTGAAGCACGCCGAGGTGCTCAAAGACAAGTTGAACGTCGTCACTGCCGTGGTAGACAAGATCCCGTTATGGCAAGTGCCCGGCTATGCTCCCAACGCCACCCTGGCCTCAGAAGGGTTCAGTATTCTCTGTGGACAGAGCGAACACCTTTTGCCTGGTCTGTGGGACAACTCAGACTTCTCGTGGAGCAATATGAGGAATGAAACCGACCCTCTCTTTCTCGAGCGAATGTACCGCCGTCTCAAAGTTGTTCCCGGGGGAAACGCCAAGGTTGAGAAGCCGATGCCCTATTCCTCCTCTGGACCACCTCCCGTCCTCGAGTTTCGCATCAACCCCCTGCGCGATGACAACCGGCCTGTACAAGTTGCTCTGCCGCTCGCCAATACCAGTTATGCTACTTCTACCGCAGCCCAACAACGTGGCACGACACCCCACATATTAGAGGTTTCGGCTTGGGCGCGGTCACCGGAGAAGCAGAAGCTGCGTCCCATACACGTCGAGGCAAACACCCGGACTCATGTCACCATTCAAACAACATCCTTGAAGCAGCCTTGGCCAAGTGAGCTTTGGTTCCAACTCCTCCCCATCACATCTCCGCGCAAGCTCGTCAGCGGTTTGGGAAACATCCTCAAGCAGGTTGAGATTGACGGCGAGAGCGCTCCGGCTAGCAAGGAGCTCGAGGATGTGATCCCGAAGCTGCTTTCCATGAGAGCCAGCAGTCACAGACCACTTAAGCACATATCGGATAGCCATGCTGTCAAGGTCTGGGCTCTCGTCATTCCGGACGAGGTGTACCAGAAATATGCGAAGTTTGAGCCTCCTTTGGATCTCTCCGTGCAATTTCCACCTCCTTTCGATCTCGAACAAGCCAGTACTGCGGACGAAAAGAGATTAGCTGGAAGATGCAGCAAGGCTCTTCAGGGCCTATTGGTAGCCGGATGTCATCTCCGGGAAATCCGTAAGTCCGCCTCTACATTTTCTAGTTTCCACACCTTTTTTTTCGCTCATGTGTACATATATACTTATCAATGTTCGTACAAACAGTCAGCGGCGGTGGAGGCTGGGGCGCCAAACAAGGTCTCCTCTCTCTCGACCCCCAGGACCGAGACAATCACCGTAAAACCCCCACGAAAAGCAGCAAAGACAGGGAGAATAATGAAGCTGAGGAGGATGACGACGACGACATGGAGGGTCTCGAACGTTTCCTCCGCACTCTCCGCGGCGAGCAAAATGTGGGTGACATCGCCTCACCCGGTTCCTGGGTCCAATTCTTCGTCGCACCCGCCCACCTCGAGCGGCTGCCCTGGGATGCGTCCCAGAGTGTCGTCAAGAATCGCAGGCCGGCAGAGAAATTGACTTTGGGCCTCACGGATGCGGTCGATGAGTATACCCCCGCATGGGACCCAGACTTCACGGAGAACAAGGACAACAACAGGTACAAGTATCTCTGGCGGGATCCGAACGGTGTGGAGATTTTTACGTACCAGTTTGGTGCGCTTGCGAATGGGAGTTTGTGGTTGGACTTGAAGAAGCCGGGCAAGTTGATGGCGACAAAGACAGCGACAGCTACAGAGACATTGGATAACAGCACAACGGACAACAGCACGAATAACATCAATAACAACGGACAAGAAGAAAAGGATCTGTGGAAAGATTTGGAGACGGATTCGGAGAGAAAAATCACGGTCCCGGAATTCAATCTTCGGGCGGACATTGACAACCCGTTGTACGTGGTGAAGGTGAAGGAACCTCGTGAGGATGAGAAACAGCAACGAGAACAACCGAGGGAGGAAGTAAAGTTGTTCGAAAAAATAAGAAAGATCCCGACAGGGAGCCGAAGGCTGGCGAGTTGAGCACGAGTAAGAGGTATAGGTAACAGGACTCCTACTCGAGGTGCTATAGTATGAAGAAATGGAGTATTCATACCAGTTATGGTAGACAAGGGATTCTTTAGATAGTCGCAAGACGAGAGCCACACACATCAAATTTGTAGTCAGAGCGATGGCCCTCTAGCTATCGTTACAGTCCCGCGTGATGACAGATGTCAGTAGTGTGTCTGTCCAAAGGCAAATCCCATACTGGGTAACAAAACTAAATGAAATTATTTTTTAGGAGATCTTCTAGTTTACCACCTCCACCCTTCATTATCCCTCATCACTATCACCATCGATCTAGTCCGTAGCCACATCATTTCTCACTCTCCTCCCCTTCCTTTTCTACTGCCCTCTTCTTCCTCCTCCCCTCCAACCCGTCCCCCATTGCTTGACACAGATCCTCCAAATCCAACCCCCTCTTCCTCTTCCCCACCTTCTCCTGTCCCAGAACCGTCTCGTCCGCCACAAACCTAAACACCCCCGCCACATGCTTGAACACATCCTCCTTGTCCTCATTCCACCCCACTTCTTCGTCGGTAAAAGTCTTACTAATCTCCTCCATCTCCCTCACCCACCGGTATGCCTTGGGCGGCAACGTGGTAACGTACCGCGTCATGGTGTTCAACCGCGAAGGGGCCAGGCGTTTCAAAGACGAGAGAAAGGAGGGGAGGATGCGAAGGGAGTGGGCGGTGGAGAGGGAGAGGAGGGAAAGGGCGGCAAACCCCTTGGCGAGGGCGGCGTAGACGTTTTTCAGGGCTGAGGCTTGGCCGATTTCACTGCTGCTGGTCTGCTGCTTTTCAGCACCGGAAGAGTTTGGGTTAGGGTCGGAGAGCATGTGTTCGATGTGCAGAGTCGAAGCAAAGTGGTTGCCGTACGGGTAGGGAAAGGTGGACTCGTCGGTGAAGGACCAGGGACCCGAAGTGGGGAGGAGAGGGTAGGACCAGCCGGTGGTAGGGTCGTGGAGGATGTCTTCTTGAGGGAACGAGACGACAGGGTTGGTTGGGGTTGATGCGGCGGAAATTTGAGCCGCCGGACCGGTTGACGAAGGGCCTAGGGCTGTGGTGCTGCTGCTGCTGGTCTGCTGTTTCCGAGAGGGAGTGACGCCGAGGATGCAGCCGTCTACAAAGCGAACGTCGTGGTCAGGGTCAAGGCCGGCGGTAGTGAACGAGGCGGCAATGGACTTGACGGTGGAAGGGGAGATGGCGTTCATGTCAGCAAAGTAGAGCGGGGTGCACCGAGGGTTGGGCCCGGACGAGACACTCTTGACAGCGGTGATGATGCGTTCAGCTGTGGCAGCGGCTTGAGCAGGCGGAACGACGGAGAGGATCACGTCGCATTGGGTGATGAGGGCTTCATCTGTAGGGAGGAGCTCAGCGCCGACAGTGATGGCACGGTCAATTGTGTCTTGGCTGGTTATTGATGTTAGTGATGGTTTTTTGTCATGCGTCCAGACACCTTGAGATCTCACCTTCTTCCTGTGCAATTTGTAGAAACGACGTAGCCATTCGCGATGAGAAGGCTGGCAAGAGCGCTGCCCATGTCGCCCATCGAGATGATGCCAATCTTCGCTCGGGGCTCTTGCCCCTTTGGCTCTGTTTTTTCGGACATTGCCAGAATACTTGCCTAGAGGTTGAACAATGTGTATGTTGCTGATCCGGAGCAGCAAATGACTATCAACGTGAAATGCGTGAGTCAATAAAGCGTAAATGTCATGGAAGAGGGGGGGGGGGGTTTATAAAGGTGGGGTTTTTCGACGTTCGGGATGCTACCTATAGATCCATTTACAGGTGTTCATGCTGGTCAGGAAAGGAAGGCTTAACGAACTCAGGTTTGGCGAACGACGTGTAAATAGTTTTCCTCCAAAAGGAACTCACGTCTTCTTGAGGGCAGCGTGAGAGCAACTGCCACGTTGAAAGATTAAACTAGTATTTCCATGCTGTCCAAATCCTGTGCGCTTAGAGAAAGGATCGATTTATACTATAAACACGTACCAAAGGAAAAGAAAGTAGAGAAGACCCGTACCCGTCTAAACAAGGGCTAGATCAACCTCCCGCAGGCCCATATCCCAATCTCGAAAGTATCACCACCTCTTGCGCTGCTCGATACCTCAGCCGCCAATCCCTTCTATATTTCACTCAATACCCATATCGATGTCGTCTTCGGCAGGACCGCTCGCGGCAGCCCCACTGGAGGTATCGGCCGCGGGGGGAGCGTTGTTCTCTTGATTCGCACCACCGCCGCCAAAATAATCCTCCATCTCCGCATCCAATTCTTCCTGGGTCTTCTTGGGCCGTCCATTACGAGAGCGCTCACCCTGGGACTTCTCCCCACCTCTTCCACCACGTCCACCACGTCCACCTTCCCTGCGGGCGCCCGGACGACGACCGCTCTCACGACCACCCTCACGGCGAGGAAGCGGACTGCGCGAGCGACCACGACCGGAACCACCGGGACGGTATCTGTCAATCCCTTTGCGGGCCGCTTCCTCATCCAAGTCACGGTCGCGGCGCGAGGGTGAGATTGAGCGGGACCGGCCACCAGGAACAGTGATACGCTCGGCAAGAGGACGAGGGTTGATAGCTGTTTCGAATGGGTTGCGGCGGGGGCCGCTGGGCATGAGAGTAAGGCGGATGGGCTGGCCTGGAATGATGTTAAATATACTGACAACTACAACTGCGAGATTCACTGTAACGTACCGGCAGCGTTGGCTCCGTCATACTCGCGAATAGCCCGACTGGCATCCTGGGGAGACTCGTAGGTGACGAACGCTGTTCCTTCCGAGCGACCAGCGCGATCGTACTTCATGTCGAGCTTAACGAGGGGTCCAATTCGCGAGAAGAGTCCCTATGTGTGTGGTGAGTATAGTGAACTATGTGACTATCCCAGGTGGACATGATGCTTACTTCGAGGTCCTCTTGGGTCAACTCGTAGTGAATGTTGTCAACGCGGATCTTGGATCCCCTGGGATCGCTGCTCCAATTTCAGCACACAAACGTGGTACGAAGCAGTCGGGACTATGTCTCCTACCTGGAGGGTTCTGGAGAGTTTCTTCTTCTAGGGGCACGGCGGCGGTCTGAGAGACCAGTCAGCTAGGCCTTTCAGGACCCCTTTCGATTGTCTCAGCAAGACCGTACCGTTCTCTTCAAACTTGTCGTGAACCCATTCGCTGTACAAACCATGTCAGTTCCTTACTTTCGGAAAATGCTGCGCTTGTATACGTACGAGTCTAGGTTTCTTGGTGCATCATCTCTGAAGGACTGTCCCGCCCAGAAAGTCGGGAGCTGTTAGCTGGAAATTTCAACCAATATAACGCCGGCTTCCTCCTCGGTCGCGATTCGAGGCATCGAGCACAAGTCGGGTTGAGTGGCTGCGTTCGACATCTGAAGGTAACCGGACAGAGAAAGAGCGGAGCGTGAAGTCTAAAGGGGAAGAGGAGAGGATTCAACCTGTGGGGGAGCGGTCGAGCTATCGTCAGCGAAAGTTGCCAAATTGTAGTAGAAAGATAGACATATAGTCGACAGAAAAAAAAAAAAAAAAAAAAACCGAAAAGAAAAGAAAAAAGGCAAGAGGTCTCCAAGCTGTAGTACGATTAAAGATAGATTCTTCTGGTAAGCAGCGTACCTTTCTGACGCCATCGCGCGGATAATCATTCCTGTCGCGTCGCTGGCGGTTGCCGCCGCCATTGTCCCGATTGCCTCTACCACGAGAGCCCGAGCCCCGGCCATTCTACAGCAAGCAACCCGTGTCAGCATCCATTCACGAAGTACCCATAGCCCAGGTCCATTGTCACATCTGAAGATAAAGAAATGATCATGACATACTGGCTTGCGCTCGGCTAGGATCTCGTCAAGGCTGCGGTCGAGTGAGTTGTCGGCCATTTTGCGTGATGTCGCGACAATAGGATGTACTAATCGGGTTTGCGGACAGGGGCTTGGTGATAAGAGAATAAATATAGGTAGGCGAAGGAGCCGCACCACAAGTCACAAGTATGATGGAGGTTTGAAAGTAGTTGTTAGGTAAAGGGCCGGTGAATGTGACCGACTTGTGACTGGCTTGAGTCGATGGACGGCAAAAGGACAGGGACGCGGTTGCAGAGAGGTGCAGGTTCGAGGTTGGGATTGGAGCCGAAGAGGCTGCGAGGCGGCGCCCCGGCGAGTCAACGTTGTTTCTTGGCTGTGCAAGCTGGAGCCCGTCGCGACCTCAGTGTGGGGAGGCCGCTACGTACATGTGGAGCTCATTTCAACCTCGAGTTAGAGACGATATTGACTTCGAACGGGCTCCCAGCATGGCGTTGCCCTCAATCTTCCCCGACCGCTATGCTAAGCCTGGGATTGAGGAGTCGTTTCTGATGTTAAGGTCCAACTCCAGTTGCATGTGTGACAGAGAAAACACCCAAGGTTTGTGAAATCACCTAGGTACAGCCTAATTTTCATTCATAGTCATGACCAGTATGTGGAACTAGGGGTAACGGATGGTAGTAATGATGCTTTATAACTGTCTAGTTATCGCCGTATATTAGGACAGACGTACCAGCACACTAGCCTTTATCATACGCAGGCTCGTGCGACAACAAACACAACTCATTATCCTATACATTAACAGCGTTGCTTCACAATGGGTATCAAAGACTGGACATACATCTTGGAGACAGCAGTGAAGTTAAAGTAATTACAAAGGCACCGTGACTGAACCTAACAATCTAACAAGCAGAAGCAGCTGACCTGGCTGCGACCTCCTGCCTATCCAGCTTTGCCAGGAACAAGAACCGTCATGATCATCATATGTTATCCCTGCGGCCTTCACAAAACCCACCAGGCCATCGCCTGCTTCACAACACCAGGACCCCGAGTTCAGTCTAAATCGCATTTTGAGAACTTCCCTTGACAACTAGTTACAGATTGACCAGAGAGCCTCAATACAAAGCAGTCCGTCCCTTTGTCCGTCTTTTTTGAGCACCGAGCACCTCTAAAGTAAATGAGCGTGCGCAGTTGCTAGATCCGTACCAGCGCTTTTTGTGGTGTAAGAAAAGTTGGCCACCAGATGCTGAACCAGCAAAATTCCCAGTAGAAAGAAAAGAGTCCTTAACCTCCTTCTCTATCAAAAACCGTGTACACGAGGCCGCCTCCGAAATCCTAGGTGGATGCCGACGTGTAAAGGTTGTGGGGTATGCCGAGAATAAGGAAAAGGATATCGTGTATCAATGAGGCTTTTTGCTTTTTTTTTTGTTTAGATGAGATCAGCGACGTTCATGGGCATCTCCTCAATCTGGGTGCTGTAGAACTGCTCAATCTCGCGCATCATGCGGACATCGTCAGCGGTGACGAAGTTAATCGCAACACCCTTACGACCGAAACGACCACCACGACCAATACGATGGATGTAGTTCTCGCGGTTGGCGGGGAGATCGTAGTTGATGACGAGGGAAACCTGCTGAACGTCGATACCACGGGCGAGGAGATCGGTGGCGATCAAGACACGAGAAGAACCGGAACGGAACTCCTTCATAATCAAGTCACGCTGAGCCTGGTCCATGTCGCCGTGCATGGCGGAGACGGTGAAATCACGGGCAGTCAACTTGTCGGTGAGCCAGTCGACCTTTCTGCGGGTGTTGCAGAAGATAACAGCCTGGGTGATAGTAACAGTCTCGTAGAGATCGGAGAGGGTGTCAAGCTTCCACTCCTCCTTCTCAACGGCAATGTAGAACTGCTTGATACCCTCGAGGGTAAGCTCGTCCTTCTTGACGAGAATGCGGACGGGCTCGCGCATGAACTTAGTGGTAACCTCAAGGACGTCCTGGGGCATGGTGGCGGAGAGGAGGACGACCTGGGTGCTCTGGGGAAGGAGCTGGAAAATGTCGTAGATCTGCTCCGTGAAACCGCGCTGTAAAAGGAGTAAAGTTAGTATTCTGCACCCGACCTGTTGTGGGCACTGGAAAGTGTACATACAGAAAGCATTTCATCGGCCTCATCAAGAACGAACATCTTCATGCTGTCAGTCTTGAGGAAACGACGCTGAATCATATCGTGGACACGGCCGGGTGTACCAACGACGACCTGGGGGCCGTCCTGGAGAGCCTTCATGTCATCACGAACGGAGGTACCACCAATGCAGGCGTGGCACTCGATGTTCATGAAGTCGCCGATGGCGACAACGACCTTCTGGATCTGCTGGGCAAGCTCGCGGGTGGGGGCGAGGATGAGAGCCTGGCAGGCCTTGAGGGAGGGGTCGATCTTCTGGAGAACGGAGATCGAGAAGGTGGCAGTCTTGCCAGTACCGGACTGGGCCTGAGCAATGACATCGTGGCCTGTAGAGAGTCAGCGGGAGTTGACCATCTTGTCGAGAAGCGCTATTTTCTTACCCTTGATGACGGGCATGATGGCGCGCTGCTGGATAGCAGAGGGGCGCTCGAAACCATAAGCGTAGATACCTAACATCAACCATCAGCATGTGAACATCTATACACCGCTCGGTTGGGGATGGAGTTCTTACCGCGAAGCAACTCAGGCTTCAGGTTCATCTCGTCGAAGGAGTCGACGGTCTCATCGTAGTTAGACTCGATCTGTCCTGCAAGGGAGAAATAATTGTCAGTGACTGCTGAGCTGGGCGGTGATGCCAAAGATGAGGGCGCCGACGAGGGGCAGGTGAGGGGGAGAGGGACGAGACACAGCACCGAGGCGACGGCGAACACTTGCGCAACGCCGTCGACCGAGTATAACGATGGCCTTTGGTGGTGTTGATGGTGATTTGAACGTACCCTCGGGGATATCCTCGAGTCCCTTATCAGTAGCCATGATTGCGGTTGTAGATTCGCAAAGATTTCCGGATCCAAGCCCTGCTTAGATCTGGAAATACTATTGAGTGTTGGTGGGGTAGGAGAGCAAAGAAATATCCGCAAACGTCACGTTGCAGATATGTTGGAGAGGATATTAAGTTATTGGAAAGTCGACAGATTCAAAATCTCCCAGTTGTACTGAGAAAAAGGATCTGGAAAAAAAGGTCGAGGGATGGGGCTGTTTCTATGTGGGTTGGGAAGTGGTGGGCAGAAAAGAGGAGAGCCTGTGGTGTAGGCGGACAGATAAAAATTCAATTTGCTGGCGGACCGAAAATTTATGTGTGCCTCAGGCACTAAAAACCTGACTTGTGACTATGGCGGTGCCCAGCGCCGGTATTGGATGTCAGTCAACTTTTTTTGACGCCCCCCCCTCCCCCCCCAGAATTAACGATCACAAGCCAATCAGAGAGCTTTCGCACTTTGATGGTGGGGTGGTCTTGGCACTAGCGCCGCTACCTTGAAGGTCTTCTTCACGTACTCCGACGCCCGTCCTTTGCTGGGCGGTGGCTTGCTGCGCTGCCTCTTGTCTTTTTTTTTTTTTTTTTTTTTTTTTTTTTTTTTTTTTTTTTTGGTTGCCTGCCATTGCGACGGCGGCACTGAAACCCCATATCAATACGGTAGACAGGGGGGTCCCGGGGCAAAGATTCATACTTGCACACTAGCTCATGCGCCCGTTGTTCACACTTTGGAGGGTTTTCTTCTCGTATCTTTCCTCCGCTTCTCTAACTGTTCGATCCATCGCTTGACTTCTTTTATCAATTGGACTGCCCGACGCCGGGTTTTACCTCAGCCACAACCGGATTTTTTTACGTCTTTTACAGCCACTAAGTGGTGTGTCCTCACACCTTCACGCCTTCCGCTGCGCAGACTAGCCATTGTCACGAATGGTATTATTCATTGGACGCTGGTCCGTTTCCATCCTCTTCCACTCAACACGCACGCAGCAACCTGGTGTGGCGGTTGGCTGCAACAGTTGGAGGATACCTTGTTACGGGTCAACATCATATCAGACAGTCAGACAGAACCGGCAACTCCCAGAAATCATCATACGATGTTTCTCTCAACGGATCAGCAACAAAAGCCCGCGGCCCTCATCTTTGAGGCAAATGGTAATGGGAGTCACAGAGTGACTGATGAGGATGATACTTCAACGGCAGTCGAGTCATCTGTTCCTACACACCCTCTTGGGATCAAGCCTCTAGGCAACAAGTATTTCCACACTGGCACTGATGCCCGTGTCAATTTGGGTGACCTGCAAGTCTTGCCCGATGAGATGCTTGCCCAGCTCCTTGAGTATCTGGACAAGCGTACCTTGAGGCTTCTCGGCTATGCCTGCAAATTTCTCTATGCTCAATGCAGCTATGATGACCTTTGGAAAATCATCTTCCTAGAGTAAGTGGAACCAAATTCCTGATGCAGATTACTGTCATGATCCAACCGCACATAGACCCTTTCTTTCCTGGGAGTCATCCGACCCCTGACCTTAGAACTGGCCCAACACACGTATTGTCCAGTAGTGTAAATGGCATTTCTTGTCAGATATCCCCTTCCAATGTTATACGAAGTGTGGGCTTCTTTGCCCACATCTCATGTGTATTCAGTTGTGTAGGTTGTTGACTTGCTCAAAAACCCCTGACATCTTCTGCTTAAGAATGGTGTAAAACCTTCACTGAAACACATTGACTCAATCCATATTAACCGAGGTGTAGGTCTGAGTTCAAGGATAAGACCTCTTTTCAATGGCAGGGCTCCTGGAGGGCAACTGTTCTCGGTCTCTCACCCGACAAGCGTATTAAGATCGACTGCAGCAACGTCTTCTCCGATGTCTTGCATCGTCCGTTTGTGTGCAGTCACATCTCGTTGCCCAAATACACGAGAAATATCCCGCCAGCGAACAAGATCCCCAGTCTTGACGACCTGACGTACGATGAGTTTGCAGAGAAATGGAGCAAGAAACCATTTATCCTCACCAGGTGCATCCAGTCGTGGCCGGTCCTTAAGTCCTGGAATATGGACAAGCTACATGAAATGTACTCTGATGTGGTTTTCCGAGCCGAGGCGGTAGACTGGTCCTTCAACACATACTACCAGTACATGATGGACAGCCAGGAAGAAAGTCCCCTCTACTTGTTCGACAAGAAGTTCGCCGAAAAGATGAGAATCGAGGTCGGCAAGACCAAGGATGCCGCTTACTGGAACCCGGACTGCTTCGGAAAGGACCTCTTCGAGCTACTCGGTGCTGAGCGGCCGGCGCATCGCTGGATGATCATCGGGCCTGAGCGGAGCGGCTCTACCTTCCACAAGGACCCGAACGCGACGAGCGCCTGGAATGCGGTCATTCAAGGAGCCAAGTATTGGATCATGTTCCCGCCATCGGCTCAGGTTCCTGGCGTATATGTTTCCGAAGACCAGAGCGAAGTCACCAGTCCTCTTAGTATTGCGGAGTGGCTCCTCGAGTTCCACGCAGAGGCCCGAAGGCTGCCCGAATGTAGAGAGGGCATTTGCCACGCAGGCGAGATTCTACACGTTCCCAGTGGCTGGTGGCATTCGGTGGTCAACCTTGAGCCTGGCATCGCACTCACCCAGAACTTTGTGCCAAAGGCCCACCTGTCGGATGTGCTGTCCTTCTTGAAGTACAAGGCCGACCAGATTTCGGGATTCAAGAAAGAGGTTGAGGACCCGTACACGCTCTTTGTTGAGCGCTTGAGGATCGAGTATCCTGAGCTGTTAGAGGAAGCTCTGAAGCAGATGGAGGAAAAACAGGTGAATAAGAAAAGGAGATGGGATCAAGTGGTCGGCCATGACAGCACTGATGGTGGACCAGAGCACAAGAAGGGCGGAGGTTTCTCCTTTGGCTTTGGCTTTGGCGATGATATCGAGGAAGAAGAGGAGATTCCCTAAAGGTGAATAAACGGGGACGGAAATGGAAATCTGGTGGCTCTTCTCACCAGAAAGATAAGATTACGTTGATATGCGTACATATACGTACATACTTGAACGTAGACCCTTCAGCTAGACATTATATAGTATCGCACTTGTCCAGCGATTGGTCGATTTGATCTTCAGGGGCAAGTTAGGATTGAGGATTTTCCCCAGACGGATAAACAGTAGATGAAACTTGGCGGCAATACTACAGCCTACCGCTATTCGCCCTACGATCGCAGCGATCATTCGCGCGTCATTCATGGGCGAATGAAAAAGGGACGAACTGGGTTAATGATGGTCGTGTTTTTTTAAGAGCATGTTGAAGGACACTGAGATCGGGTGGGCGCATTGATACGTCTAAAGGGTGTTAAACATCATGGCAAGCGTGTTTTTCCCGATAAGACAGCTTGGAGAAGACACATGGGCAATAAATCGTTCGATGAAAAGGGATCCAAACAATGCGTCCGTTTTCAGCGGATCTCTGTGGCTTGTATGACGATCCAGCTGCCAATGAGCATCCGTAGAGGTAACTCAGCGAGAAACTGGCCGTGACCGTAGCCTTGGGATGTCTCATGGCCGCCTTCGAGGCCACCTCAATGCGCATTGGCAAAGGAGGATTTCCACTTCCTTCCGTGACCCCTTTTTATTTCCCATATCATGAGTGAAGCGATGATGACCCCTGTTTGGCTCAGGCAGCATGGGAGAATGTTCTCAGATGGTGGCTTTCGCCAACACAGCATTGAGCGGGCTGGTCAGTCAGTGCTGGCATTGTGTATCACTAAAGGAGCTAAGACTGGGGAACATCCACATACACTCATACGGTAGCTCGGTAGCACCAGGGGGAAAAGGCCACAAAAGGCGGGAGGTCTCGAGGCTCTACGTGAGTAGGTGTTGGGTCTGTGCACGATACGTATCCGGTAAGTAACAGCCTCGCTGTTGGAATGTTTCGGCAACGGGGGGTCTCCACTCGACCCAGTGCGCACCCCGACAGGCGGCCACTGACAGGAACCTACCTACCTAGGTACCTAGTGTACTAGCTCGACCCCACGCGTCCATCAGCTCTTGCTGCGTTCCAGGGCCTCCCCCTGGGGCGACTCCCCGCCAATTTGGCGTGTCGCCCTGGCATCACCACAACGGAAACACCCAACCCGCTGCTGGTTCCAGTGCTGTTAAGTGCTGAGCACACCACCAGAGAAGTGCTGCCCGGCAGGCGCAGCTTCCCCTGTGCATCCCATCCTCATCTACTCCCCGTCATCCACACCATCCGCCTGGGCTCGATGCGTCTTGTTGTTGTTGTTGTTTCCTCGTCGGTTCCAACACGCAGTCGAGACTTCAGTTTCTCCCACCCACGCAGTTCGTTGCGCCCTTGAGGTTCCCGCTTCCCATTGCAGTTTCCCACTCGCTCGGGCAGATCAGTCCGATCACTGCATGTATTAAGTACCTTGCTCACTGCACTCACCGTCAGCCAACAAAGCCGAAGACGTAGACCGTGACAGGTACCACTCCGAGTCCCTTCTCTTGCTCACCTCATCGCTTCCACTTCCTTCCTCCATCTCTACCACCTAATCGTTCGCGACAGCATCACCGGTTGGTTAGGTTGTTTCCCCCTCCAAGGATCGGATCCTACAAACCTGACTGTTGCCCATCTGGGAACACATATCAAGATTGGAAGTTGCACCCCCGACATTTTGTCCCTTGAGACCGACCCATGAGCTAGAATACCTACCTACCTACCTCCAGGCTGTCACGGATCCCGCCCCTGCATCCTACCTATACTCGTACTCAGCCAGCCCGGGGCTCTTTAACGTGGTGTGTCGTCTGTCACACCGATTCCGGCCTCTCACAACATCGCACAACACGCTGCCCAACTTCCACTTGCTTCTTTTTATCTTTACACCACACGCTCGTCCACCACGCTTAAGCTTACCCCATTCATTACTCACCGTTTCGCTAAGAGCCGGCACTCCGATATCCATCTCACTTCAACGACAAGCAAGGTCCCCTGTGACCCCTCCGCTGTCCGGACGAGGCGGTGACAACATGCTACTAGAGGTAGTCGGCCCTTACTCTCGCTGCCGTGAAACTGCCCGATTCTCGATCACTACCGTTTGCTTGGTTCCTTGATGAACCATCCATTGGCCTCCCGCTTTCGAACCTCGAATCCCCCGATTTTGCGATTATCCCAATATCTTTACTCGACAGAGATCCTCGATCTCGACTCTTCCACACTCGATTCGCCGGTGCCCGACTTACTCAGCCCGCCCTTGCGTCCGAGGCTGATGCTGCCGGTATCCGTCTCATCTGGTCGAATCATATAATACAACAGCCGCCGACTGTCCCAAAGCACCTGGTGGCTCTTGCACTACACGAGCGCATTGTCAGCCAACGGCGGCGCTTCTAACGGAGACACCAACACCCAGCAAAAAAAACGTACAATCCCCCTTGCGCCCAACATGGTGTCCGACGAGACCTACGACATTTGTCTTCCGGTCCTCGAGGATCCAGATCTCGACGATGAGGAGAAGACGGACAAGCTACAAGACCTTCTCAGGGAAAAGACAACCTTGAGCGGGCAAGCACTGGATAATGCAGTGTTAGATGCCATGTGGAGGTTTCGAGACGGAGGTGGGACAGCGACATCTCCACCGTCCATACGACAGAGTATTCTCCGACGCCCGTCGCCGGCGCCCTGGAGAGGCTCTAGTACTCCCCTTTCCAGCTCGCCTCGCTTGAGCGTCAGTCCGCTTGCTCCTCCCGGATATGTGCCGACAACCTTCGGCCGGGCCATGTCTTCGACAGCCTCCCCCTTTGGTTCGCCTAGGCCATCCCCGCGACTTGCGTTTGCTACGCCCGTCCCCCACAGTCCTAACCTGAACGCCTATCAGTTTGCCGCCAATGATGAACCTCCCTCACAGGAAGTGTTCGGAGATTACCAGTCGGACAATGTCGACTGGCTCGTCAGTGACGACGACCGTCTCAGTGTGACATCTTCTGTCGGCGGCTCGAGTGGCTTGAATGTGGCCGCTCCCGAATTCGTATCGACTCAGCAGGCCGATATGAGTCCGTTTGACATGCTGAGGTCCATCTTGGGTACAAGTAAGACGGATGACGAAATCGGTGCTGCTCTTGCTATGCATGGCTATGACCTCAGTGCCACTGTTGCCTCTATTATGGACGACCCGTCACAAGATACTGTCTCCTTCTCTGGCCAAAATGATGAGGCCAGGGTGGTTGTGATTGGCAAGTCAATGACGCCTGATCAACGCCCCGCAACTCCGGCCGACCAGCAGAGATCGGGTGTGATTTGCAAGTTTTACCTGTCTACCGGGCAATGCCTGCGCTCTGATTGCCGGTTCAGTCACGATCTAAGCAATCATATCTGCAAGTAAGTCATGTCTTGTCCTGAAAATCCAGAACCTGAGACTGACAGCTGTAGGTATTGGGTTGCTGGAAACTGTTTGGCTCGTGATACCTGCGTATTTTCTCATGATCCGGCGCATCTGGTGAACAAGCTGCATATTGACGGTTCGGGCACACCGCCGACACATTACTCGGCGGTAAACGTTCAGGACTTTAACAGTTTCCCGTCCTTGCAGCCGGGAACTCCTGAGCAGTTGCCCGTTTTCCCGGCGTCAGCAAACACGCCCGCAGTAGGAATCACTCCGCCACCGGGCTTCAAGGGCCACCACAACTACGGCTATCCCGACCGTCCACGATCGCGGCCTGGTAGTCGACACCAGCAAAAGGAAGTTCCGCAAACGGTTCCGTCTCCTGACGATGCAGATGCATTTCCTACGCTGGGCGCCGCTATAGCCAAGCAAAGCAAGAAGCACCATGGTAAGAGGGGCGGACATGGCCACACTGGCAGTGGCAGCAGCAGCAGCAAGGAAACTGCTAGTCCAGGCCCGAGCACACTCGCCGATATCGTCAAGATGTCTCCCTCTCCTGTCAATATCAACTTGAGGCCTAATGGTAAGTCGGGTCGCAATGGCAGCTCCACTAGCATCCGGAATGGCGAGAACAGCGCTGCTGCTCAGGCCATCCCACCGCCCAAGCACATCCCTTGGCTTGAGACTGGAGAGAAGGCAAATAAGGCGTATCTCAAGGCACGTCAGGAGGCCATTAAGCACGGTGGCTTGCGCAACAAATTCCTACAGAGGTACGTCCCCACAAAGTCGCAACACTGCGAGGTGACAAGTGCTGACCATGAATTCTAGTGCTGCCCAGGCGTGGAACCGCAACGATGCCCGTGCGGCCAAGGCGCTGAGCTTGCGCGGGCAAAGCGAAAACGATCTGATGAGGAAAGCTCACCGTGAAGCCGCGTCACTGCTCTACGAGGAGCGCAACAAAAACAATGGCAGTTGCCCCGAGATCTACGTTGATTTGCACGGCCTTCACCCCGAAGAGGCAGTTGAATATCTCGCAGGTATTCTGACCGAGAACACGAACGAAAGCAGACCTATCTATGCCATTACCGGTACTGGGCATCACAGCAAGAACGGCAAGGATAAGGTGGGCAAGGCGTTGCGCACTTTCCTTAACGAGTGGCGCTATGCCTACCGTGAGTTCTCGGTGCCGGGCGACCGCAATAGCATGGGCGGGATTTTGGGTATAGATGCGGGCAGTTGGGATAAGTCATTGTCACAGGATGGTGTCAGCTTGGTGAAGAAGGATGAGCCCAAGGATGATGTTGATATCCTGTCTCAAGGGGTGGAGATTGGGGAGGGCAAGGTGAAGTTGCTTGTTAGGGACCCGATGGCCGCCAAGGAGCCGCCTAAGGGCCCTGCTAGCCATAGGGGACGGTGACAGAGGGTAGAGTAAGAGCAGGATGGGAGGCCCATTTTGGAGTGCAGTGAGCACCGATTAGTCGGAGTAAGTATAGGGAAGGGAGGACCTGAAGGGTAGCCTGCAGTGATGACAACGCGAAGACAGGAGCAACAAGGTTGGCTGGTTGATAGCAGTAGAGCACTAGTGAAAGAGAAAAGAGAAGTATCGACTATTGATCATCATTGGGCGATTACAGCGACGTGCACCTAGCGGCATCGGCCATATTAATGTGGCAACGGTTCCTACAACGTCCGAAACGGAAGCACTTGCGAACTTCATAGCTACAGTATACTCTTTGCAAGCCCGAGGGAGTGCCTCCCCCGATTTCCCCACGGACGAAGATCCGGGAATCTAAAGATGGGATGGGCGACGCTTAGGTGCAGATCTCCAGAGATCTCGCGGTCAGGGCCGCCAGGGGGGGTTGATTGATGGTCAGGATGGTATTCTTGAGGATGGCCTGGAACTGAATGGACGTTTCCCGTCTGGTCCCGTTCTCCATGCTATCTATCCCTGTAGCCGGACATCAAGGGTCCTGCCCACCCGCTGCCCCTCTCTGTTTCTCAGTTGTCGTCCCCCTGTCGCTGCTCTGTCCATGGTCCCAAGTACATGACGTTGATGTACACCCGACCTACTATTAACTTGGGTAAGTTCCCACGTACAGAACCAAACATATCGTCGGTACCTAGGATGGAGATGCGGGCGGCTCACCGCGATCAAACATGGATTGCGGAATCTTATCACGACGCTGTAATCACTGAAATCTTAAAGCAGTCGAGCTTCATAAGTAGAAGATGAAGGGACGAAGGGTCTTATGGAGTACACTACATTGACGAGCGAGCTTTGCCAATGATCATCCACAAGCTCCATTATTCTCAGCTTAACTTACTGTCACGGCAGTGTTGCGAGACGCTAAAAAGAAAGCCGAGAAGCCCGAAACGACCATTGTCCCCTGTGCTGGTCCGTTCCAGATTCGGGCAACTCATCTTGTGAGTGGCGGAGCTTCAGTCTCCGATTGCGCCAGGCAGACAGTTGAACGATAGGGCAACTTCGACTGCCTCTCTGCCGTATTGTGCAACACCACCCACGACTCTTACCGTAGCGTAGGTACTTATCACTTCGTCCTCGGCATCTCTCCATACCACCGAGCCTCTTTCAATCTGCTTCTTTGATCGAAGCACCTTATTTATCATACTTTGTTCTTCTTGATGTTGACTAAAGCTTTTTCATATCTATCTGAAGCTCTAGACGCCGGCATTTAACGGTCTATATACCCCAATGGATGCAACCAGGTAGCAGAGCAAACGACACTTGACCTACCTCTCCATCTTGCTTTCACCTACCCACCTTCCTCCCCAAAGTCCGGTGAGCACGGTACGGCGTTTACTATTCAGCGTCATAGAGTCAACCCGCCACAGGTTTGTGGGAACCTCAAGTCCGAATACTTTCAATTCCTACATCGACAATCACATACCTATCTGTCGTCGACTTGTTCACCGATAAGACCTACCCACCTATCTACCTGTCGTGCGCCCGAGGACGCACAGCCCCAGTTCACAATGCCAGACCACCACCACCACCACAACAACAACAACAACAACAACAACAACAACAACAACAACAACAACAACAATAATAATAATAATAATAATAACCACACGGCCCGCGACGCAGCCGCCGCCCTCTCCATGAATTTCTTCTCCTCAACCTCCACCACGCCCACTCACTCACCGACCTCCTCCCCCGGTCCCCAAGTCGGTTCCGACCCAGGAGGAGAAGACCTCCCGCAATGGGCCCGTCCCTCGGCCTCTAACATCCGCCGTCTGTCCTCCGGCCGTCCCTACTCCGTTCCCCGGCACGCTTCGCACCGCTCCTCCGCCGCTGCTGCCGGCGGTCGGGTAGCTAAGCTCAAAGCTTTGGCCTTACAAGCACTTTCAACCGGGCTCGCTATTATCCAGCGTGCTATCACCATTTTCGTCGGCCTTTCGCTGCTGCAAAAGATTGCCATCCTCGTCGCCCTCACCATCTTCTTCTCGCTGAGCGTCGTCGCGCTCGTCTACTCCCACGCCATTTTCGCCTCCCTCGGTCCCTTGGCGGAAAAATGGCGAGCCCTACCTTTCGGCTGGCTGATTTGTTTCGGCCTTGTCTTCATGACCGCTTTTCCCCCCATCATCGGTTACTCTACCGCCGTGACCGTTGCCGGGTTTGTCTACGGGTTTCCGTGGGGATGGCCGATTGCTGCGGCGGCGACGGTGGCGGGATCAACGTGTTCGTTTTTGGCGTCGAGAGGCGTGTTGGCTGGGTACGTGAATAGTCTTGTGGGAGGGGATAAGCGGTTTGTCGCGCTCAGCCAGGTTTTGAGGAGGGATGGACTAGGGGTGCTGGCGATGGTCAGGTTCAGTCCGTTGCCGTATAGTTTGAGTAACGGGTTTTTGGCGACGGTGCCGAGGTTGAGGGTTGGGGGGTTCGCGATTGCAACTGGGTTGGCTACGTAAGTGTTTCCCCTTCCCCCCTTTTTTTTTTCTTTTCTGGCCCTTGTGCTAACAGTAACCCCTCAAAACAGCCCCAAACTCTTTGTCCACATTTTCATCGGCTCCCGCCTCGCCCTCCTCGCCTCATCAGGCGACAAGATGACCACCCGCGACCGCGCAATCAACTATATCTCCATGCTCCTCTTCGGTGCCGTCGGTGCCGCCGTCGGCTACCTCATCTGGAAGCGGACCATGTCGCGGGCCGATGAGTTGGCGCACGAGGAAGGGCTGGATGGGGTTGACTCGCTCGCCGCCACCGCAGGAACCACGGCCGCTGGGGAGGTACATCGCACGGCGGACGGCACGCTTGAAATCGAACATGATGACGAGGAGGATTATGCGGATCTGGAGGGGAACAGCGGCGGGAGACTGTTGGTTGGTGGCAATGCGGGTAGGGAAAGGGATCTCAGAAGGCAGAGCAGTGAGAGCGATATCTCGCTTTGGGAGACGGATCGATACAGGGATAGCTGGGACGAGGAGGCCAATCTTGAAGGGCGGAAGTAGGGTTGACCTTGCTCCGATGAAAATGTTTGGTTTCATTTGTTACTCTCTTTTTTGTCTTATTTTTTAGGTTGTGGCATGATTACACAAAATGGAGCAGGCAAGCGGGCGGTGTCATCGCGTATAGAAAATGGGGAAAGCAATCGGTGTTCTCTGGCGTCTTTGGAGGCATTTGAATTTTTTTGCTTTGATCACATGATAATATTTCGACGGCGTCCATGGTTAGTAACTGATTCCATGTCTAGACATCCTATCGACTACTAGGAGAGATGGTGGTAGAATCACGGGTATATAGACAAAACTAGAGAACATACTATAGATATTGTGAAATCGAATTACGTTAAGGTAGATGTCTTCTCAGACGCCTATCATTATATGATTATGTGAAAATGATGCAATCCTTGAACTCCTCGCTATCCATCTGCAAACCGGGTTAAGCCAAAACAATCACCATGACCAGTTACCAAACCCAAGCCTTGACTAACACGCTCGCCTGTTCCTGAGGCTATATGACAATGAACAAACACACAAGAGGCTGTTGCTCTTCCCGACCACTGCCCTGCTCACTTGCTGCCCTGCATTTGTTGCATGAACTGAATGGCCTGCTCCATAGGATACCCGATGAAGACTGGCCCATTAAAGTTGAAGACCACCGGTGCCTGTTGCTGACCTGCTGTTTCAGCCTTCGGCATAGGCATATCTGCCAGGTTGATGAATGTCGGCTGTGGTGCAGGCATCGGCTTTGGTATGTGATGCTCCTTTACTGATGTGGACTGCTCGACCTTGCGATTCGTCTCCTTGTGCGCCGTCTCTCCCGGCTCTGATTTCTGTTTGAGCAGTTGCTCTACCTTTGTCCTAGATGAAGCGAATGCAGCCATCTTGGTATGGTCAAAAGGACACTTCCCGACCTCTGGGCCTTTCTTGTGAGGAACCCCATCGGAGGCCGGCGGTCTCACAGGAACCGCAGGCCGAATCGGACTTGGACTCCGACTCCTCGGCCTCCGGGGTTGGTCCTCCATGGCAGGTACGGGTATGCCCCATGGGCGACTGGGCGACTCTCCCAGACGAACTTCTCTCAGAGGACGATCAAAACGACTCTCACGTTCTTCCTCATCTTCTACGGGCTGGTCGTCTTGGTGTTCCGGTGCCGCTTGTGGGTCACTGGCGGAAACCGACTTGGCCCAGTTCGCTACTCGTTCAATGGAGGTTCTATCGACTTGCTCATGGTCTGGATATTGATCTCCCGTCGCGGGTGAAGGCAGCATAGGCTTATGCAGGTGACTCAGGTCCTCGATCATGTTGACCAGATTCCCATACTTGGCATCAAGCTTCCTTACTTGCTCTTCATTCTTCTGGTAACGCCTGACGCAAACCTCATGACTGCGCGGAATCTCGTGCTTGTGCGTCTCCACGTAGCGAGCAATTTCCTCAGGGGAGTGCTTGTCAAGAAATCGAATCGGACACTTGGAAGCAGCAGTGTGGGTGGGCATCGACGTCGAGTCCCCGTACATGGCAGCGCAAATGGGGTCAGAGGATTTGTGCGGAGTGGGGTCCATGGCGGCGGTACCGTTGTTCAAAGCAGCAGCATCTTGGTCTTGGGCTCCATCGCCAGTCACACTGCCAATACCAAGGTTGGGCGATGCTCGGTCTTGGACAGCGGGAGGCGTGACAGGAGCAGAAAAGGGACATGCAAGGAGGCCTTTCTTCTTCCCCTCCACAGTAAAATCCTTTTCGAGCACGGTCGACATAGTAGTCATGGTGTCGGCGGCGGTAACAGGAGAGGTGGAAGCCTCCTTGCTAGAGTCACTGTGTTTGCTGGCCCTTCCCATGGCAGCGGCAATGAGCTGAGCAGCCTTTCTCCCCTCTCTGATCTGCAAGGCGATCTCGTGCCGGGAGTTTCCAGGTTGGATGCGCCGAGGCAAAGGCACGACGGATGAGTTGGTCGCGACAGAATAATAGTGCAGGTCCGGTGGAAGCTGGAGCTTTGCGAGCGTTTCGGCTACCTCGGGAACTGCAGGCGCATATTTATCGGCTAGACACTGGTACTGCAATTGCGGGCATGTGTTAGCCAGGCATGATCGCCACCGTAAAGTAACATGGGAGATGGCAAGCGCAATCCGGTGTAAATTGGATCAGACATTAGAAGTTGTCTCCACGTGCTGTTGATAGGCAGCTGGCAGATCTAGAGCTAAAAATCATCACGAAAGGGGGGGTTGAAATTGGAATTAGGAAATGGAGGGTGTTTTACCTTACCTGCTCGTGCGCAAAGCGAAGCTTGTGCTCAAGGACAGTCTTGCGGTCGATCAGTGACTGGACTTCATCTGCCAAGGCAATGAAGGACTCGGTTAGAGTCTGTGTTAGTTGTAGGTAATCCATCCCTCAGCATTTGTTGCGACGAAGCGGGGGGAAGCTTCGCGATATAAAGTAACAAGAAGAGGAGAGGCTGGATGGACCGCTTGCTTGTTGCGCCGCGTGACAAGCTCGTTCGTTCCGCCTTTTCCAGTCTTCCAATGACTGAATGTGAAACGCCACGGGAATGGAAAGAGAAGAAAGGCTTTTCCGCAGCTGTTTCCGGCCGCGGTTTTAGTCATCCCATAGGGTCCACTTTTTGGAGCACTGCACCCACCGCCCAAAAGCACGTTTGCCCGACGCCGGTGCACCTTTTGGGCCTGAAGCCCGTTGGCGAGACCCCACCCAGAACTCTCATGCGGGGCATCTGGGGCTGGCACTTGGCACGAACACCCGGATCGACACAGCGGGGCGCTAGGGGCAACATCACAGCACCCCTTGTGAGTCCATCATGAGGTCGGGGGAGAAGGGTACGTAATCATGTACGGCGGCATGAGGAACGAGCGGCTTGTTACCTGCGAACGTCAGGCCAAGGTGAGAGTCTGCTTGCCTTTCTCTTGCCTGAAGCCGCTTTGAGGGGACAAGGCTTCAGGAAAAGAGGAGCTAGACCAACTTGATATGATGGGCATGTATTAGGACACATATCAGACATCACTTTTCAAAACTTGCCAGATAGGATGAAGATAACCACTTCCTCAAATATACAGTTGGAAGTAGAGTCCCTTCGGTTGGTTACGCTTGAGTCACTGGTCTCGTATTGCTCGCAACAACTGTAACCGTCAGCTTACCCCTTGATAAGGCTTAACACACCCCGCGATGACACTCTTCTGCTACAAGCGTGGTGGCTCCTTGATGCTGTTGTGACCTCATGTTCATATTTAGACCTTAAACCTCCATCAAGAGATCAGCTGGAACCAGCCATTATCGAGGCTTCCTCCAGCACTGATCGACATGATGGCTACTCAAGTCATCCGTCCAGCGCGTTTATTGAGTCGCACACCACACATTGTCCCTGGCAAGCAACCCGACCTGACAATCTCATGGCATTGGCAGTCTTTAACACGAATCAACAGGCCAGCTACGCGTCACAGAGCTTACCTTTGAGGTGCCCCTCAACCATTCCAATCTCTCCGCTGGAAACCTCAAAATCTTCGGTCGCCAAGTCACCAAACATGACACCCCCATCGTACCCCGCACCGACAGCGAGCTAGACGAATACCACAAGAAGCCCTACCTTGTCTATCTCGAAGGCGGTCCCGGCTTCGGCAACAGAGAACCCCAAGACCACCAACTGACCAAAACAGCCCTGGACAGAGGTTACACCCTCCTCCTCCTCGACTACCGCGGCACCGGCCTGAGCACGCCCATCAACCAGCCCCATTTGGCCACTCTGGGTGGCCCCCAGCAGCAGGCCGACTACCTCAAGCACTTCCGCGCCGACAGTATCGTCCGTGACGCTGAGGCCGTGCGTCTCTGTTTGACTGCCGATTGTCCCGAGACTCATAAGAAGTGGTCCATTTTCGGCCAGTCCTACGGCGGCTTCGTCGCGCTGACGTACCTTTCCCAGTTCCCGCAGGGGTTGCGCGAGGTTTTTCTGACGGGTGGTCTCGCGCCCGTCAAGCGCACGGCAAAAGAAGTCTACACGGCGCTGTATAAGAAGGTCATCCAGCGCAATGAGGCTTACTACCGCAAGTTCCCCGAAGACGTGGAGCGCGTTCGCAAGGTGGCGCAGTATCTGAACGAAAAATCTCCCCTACTGCCAGGCGGCGGCGAATTCACCGTCGAAAGGTTGCTCGGCATCGGTTTGTGTCTGGGCATGAATGGCGGCCTAGATCTGATCCACAGCACCATTCTCAAGTTGGCCATGGACATCGAGCAGTTCGGCTTCATCACCCGCGCCGCAGGCGCCGCTTTCGAGGGGCTGGTTCCATTTGACACCAACCCCATCTATGCCGTCCTCCACGAGTCCATCTACACCAACGGGCCCGGGCTGGCGTCCGACTGGGCCGCCCACCGGGTCGGTAAGACGCTTTCCGAGTCCGAGCCGGGACTCAGCTGGCTGTCCTCGGTACCCCAAGCCCTCGACTCCTCCTTCCCAAATCAGCAGCCCCTCTACTTCTCAGGGGAAATGGTCTACCCTGCCCACTTTGATTGCTACCCGGAGCTCAAGGACATGAAAGAGACGGCCGAGCTTCTGGCCAAGTACGACGACTGGCCCTGGCTCTACGACCTGGATCAGCTTGCGCGGAACGAAGTTCCCGTCTACGCAGCCAGTTATGTTGAAGACATGTATGTCGACGCGGACTTTGCAAGGGAGACGGCCAAGGCGGTTAGGGGAACCAAGGTATTTGAGACGAATGTGATGTATCATGGAGCGTTGAGGGCCAAGACCGAGGAGGTTCTGGGGCAGCTGTTCAAGTTGAGAGATGATACCCTGGATTAAGGGTGAGTGGCTGGCGGGAAATCCAGTTCGTTGCCGATTTGACGTAGTTGTTAAGAATCTTGATGCTTACGAAGATCAAATCCTCTCGTAATGAACTTTGGTAGATATTGACGAGGACATGGGCTTTTGGTACTGGGATGACACAATCGGAAGAAATGAGGTTGATACTTACTTCCACTTGAATCTTCACGACCAACGAGAGGTGCCCTAACTGACCCCTGGGAGGCTGATGTTTGGTATGAAAAACTGATGTGTTGCCACGGTCTCAGATGCTCAAATTCACGTCCAATTTGCCTCGAATGGCGAAGTTACAGACTCGCGGTCTCAAAGACTGTGAGTACACTCAATGGGTACGTCAGGAGCTTATCTGCGGCCTCTATCCAATGGTCACGGTATAACAACATGCAGTTTGCCAATGAAACGAAATATGGCATTCAGAAATCCTTATGATCATTGCGCTAACAATTCCAAAAACATCCAGCTCCCCTTCTCCCTTCCTTCCTGGATCCAGGCGAGCAGCAATCCTGTGATACGCATAGCATAATAAGCACGTACCGAGTAATCCCTCCCTGTACCCTTCTCATGCTTACATGACCTTCCTGTGTCCTTCAAATAAAGCAAATAGCCCGGGATAAGACGATGATGTCATATTCATGCCCTTCATCCTTCCTTTCTATCAGTCCAATATCCTCTCTAGAACGCCTGCCAATAAGACCGGGTGTCGATATATTCTGACGTCGATAGCAGTAAGGTCCACCTTGTCATTAAACGCAGGTGAAATACGGGGAACATCAAACAACGTGATTGAACCCTCTTCTTCCACCATCAACCCTGTCAAGTAAAGTGACAATCCGGGTGCTGTGTTGATTAGTGTGATTGTATCCCTTCCGCCCGTGCCGACTTGATCACACTTCAGATATTGCCGGTTTTCACCTTGCATCATACCCCCTTTGTGTTCCTTTCGCCAAGTTTTCCTTTTGTCGGCCCCTGCATTGTCGTGCCTCGTCAAATGTGCAATACTCGACAAAGTGTCGAGTAATCGGGTATATTTGCTTCGTTAAGGATGATCATGGGAACAGGAGACATTAAATGACTTAGGATCGTTGCAAATCATTCAGCCTCCATGGCAAGTCTCAAACGATGTCGAGCATGACACGCTTTGTTGGACCGTCGCTTATGCCGCAATCTATCGTCGAATTATGGATAAGGTTGGTACTGCTTCCCAGCCCATTCAGCTCGCTTACTGCGAGGCGCACTGGACGCGCTCGGCCTGAGGCTCGTCGTCCTCCTCCATAGGGCTGTTAGAGAAGCCACGGCCGGCTCCGGTGCCCTCAACGTCCTCCAATTCCGCAGGCTCGGTCATGGCATCCTGAGGCGGTACGTTGACAACAGCGGGGGCCGGGAGGTACTTGCGAAGAGCCTCGAAGGCAGCGGGATCTTGAGTCCAGTTCTTCTCGGGGAACCTGACGGAAAACTGAATGTACATGTTGCCGTAATCGTGGTGGCGGTACGAGGGCATACCCTGGCCACGAATCATCTTGACGGAGTCTGTCTCACAATTAGCGCTTACTCATATATCATGTAGGGGGGGCAGAAGAATACTTACTGGGCGCAATAGCCTCGCCGGGCTGGATGTCCACGCTCAACCAGCGCTCATCAAGATGTTCGATGAAAATGGTTCCACCGGCAAGGGCAGTCACGAGATCAATCTCGCACTTGTACAGGAGGTCATCATCCTGACGGGTGAAGCGAGGGTGGGGCTTCTGCTCGATGACGAAGACGACATCGCCGGGGAGAATGCCAGGTGCCTGATCACCCTCACCACGGAACTCGACCTTGGTACCGCTCTTAACACCACGGTCAACGTGAACGTGGAGGACCTTGCGATCGACAACGGTCTTCTTGCCGTTGCACTGCTTGCAGCGATCCTTCTCCTTGATTACCTCGCCTTCGCCATTGCAGTCAGGGCAGACAGTCTGGAAGCGCTGGATCATGGGACCCATCTGCCTCATCATGATCTTGGTACCCTGACCGTCGCAGCCAGCACACCGCCTGACGGCACCTTCCTTGCCGCCGCGACCCTCGCACTTGGGGCAGAGAATTGACCGCTGAAGGGCCAGCTTGGAGATCTTGCCGCGGTAGATATCCTCGAGCGAGACGTGGTGGGTATGGTGAATGGTCTTGGCCTTCGCGGGGGCACGCTGCTGGTTCATGCCGCCGAACATACCACCGAGACCGCCGCCGAAGCCGCCTCCGCCGAAGAACTGAGCGAACAGGTCCTCGGCAGCCATGCCGCCGCCGGCACCGGCACCACCCTCAAGACCAGCCTCGCCATACTGATCGTAGATGGCGCGTTTTTGGGAGTCGGAAAGAATTTCGTATGCGTGAGAAATCTCCTTGAACTTTTGCTCGGCAGCCGGGTTGTTGGCGTTCTTGTCTGTTGGCAGTCAGTAAGCCATTCGGCTGCGCATGTCGCAAGGATAGCGAAACATACCTGGGTGGTACTTGAGGGCACCAGTCTTGTATGCCTTCTTCAACTGCGCCTCAGTGGCGTCTGGGCTGACCTAATTCTGAGCGTCAGACCCTCCTCTGTCAGGCTGGGGGTATCGGTGAGCAGCGGAACTTACTCCAAGAGTCTCGTAGAGCTTTGTTTCCTTGACCATCTTGACTGTCTGGTCTAGCTATGTGGGTATGTGTGGAAGGATGTTGTTGGCAAGGTTCGGAATACTCTGGACGATCAGTTCCGATGATAATGACGGATATGGGGATGCGTCAAAGTCGTAAAAAAATCGTGGTCTAATGGGAAGACAGATAAGGTCAGCGGCTGCGAGGCTCGCGTCGAGAATGATGGAGGTCGAGTCGAGAGGAGACGACGATGCAAGTGAAGAATGGTGTTGGACAACGGTGAAAGGGAAAGATCTTTTTGCGCAAAGGGTTGGGAAAGGCCGATGGGGTCCCGAGTCGGGGTTGTTTTGGCAGAAAGTTGGGGACTTCCAGGCCACGCTTGCCTTGGGGATTGGTTCAGGGCACCGAGAAAGAAGCGCAGAACAGGAACGGACAGAAACAGGGATGGACCTACCAGAAACGGCTTGAGCTACAAACAGCAGCAGGAAGCGTCCGAGGTATTGATAGTTGATAAAGTGAAGTCGCCGAAGGATTGGGAGTAATTGGGGGGGGACGTGATGAGGCGTAGTTGTAGTAGCGACACACGAAGATGGGGTATAACGGAATGACTGATCAACTTTCTCGAGAAAACTGTCCAAGTACCGGCAGCAGGGTTCGAAATAAATATCAACCAAGGCAAGCAACAGAACCGGAATCTTCACTGCAATTCTGGAATAAGCGCAGATGTGAGGGACGCGACGGGCACCTTGTTCGTTGGGAGGGACCCAGAACGGCAAAGGAGGCTGAAGTCTGGGTGAACTAGCCCAGGGAGTTCTTCTTCAGCCCCTCTCATGGAAATCAATCGAAAGCTCTAGAGTGTGGCTGACTGATATGGGGGCCAATAATGAGGTACTTGCATGTCCCACTTCATGCAGAGTTGCGAAGATGGCGTGCAAGGGAAGAAGTGACCAGGTTCCCCACACTCATTCAAAGGTACCTCTTTATCACTCATTGATAGAGTCTGGCCTCAAGAGATGCAGATGGAAATTCGGTTGACCTTGGAGGACCCTGTCGATCGTGGCTGGTGCGCTCTAAGGTGACAGTGACAACTAAAATGCCCAACATTCAACTTGCACTTCATTTTTCACCACACGCAATGCGAAACATGGTGCATATGTACATTCCTAAAAGTCTAGATTCGCATAGTACACCAAATACCATCTTTCGGTATCTCACTTTCCTCTTACACTACTAGTACGAGGCAGCATGCATGGCCTCTGATTGGGTTGTTGTTGTTGGTGATTTTGTCCCGTCCGGATCCGAGTTGGCGTCCGCTCGAAACCCTGCAGGCGTTCTTCCCAACAACCCCACCAACATCTTGAAGTTGTCTTTTGCCCCCCAGTTTTAAACCCCCTTTGACCCTCATCGCGGGGCAGCTTTCAATGAGGATTTACCTTGCATCTAGTGTAGAGAAGTCCCAGCGAGAATGATGTGCGCTGCTGCTTATTGATCACCAGAAAGACCTGGGGTGTCTATCCGTGATTCAAGAGGCGGTAGTTGGGATCAAGATTCATGGACGGGGTTATACACTATAACCTCAGCTGCTCTGCCGTCGGCAACAAAGCTCATCAACCAGCTTGGTACCGATGAGCCCCAGCTCAGATGGCTTTTTTTCTTCTCTAAATATATATATATATATTATTTTTTTTTTTTTTCCTTTTTTTTTTTTTTTTTTTTTTTTTTTTTTTTTTTTTTTTTTTAAATTTTTTTTATTCATTTATTTATACATATTTTTGGTGCTAACAGTACACTGGTTCACTGGTTGTTGTTTGGATTTGGAATTGAATGGCCCCCCTCGCAAACGGTACCTTATCTCATTGAGTGACATCTCGGAAGCGGGGGATCTGCTACAAAGGCTAGATATACACCAATACCTTGGGAATACCAGGGAGATAAGGTGTCCTAGGTTACATATTCAACCAGCTTGATGCTCATCAAACATGGAAAACGGGAACTCATGCGAGTCGAAATCGAGTGACAACATCACGGTGCTGCTTCTGGGAATCATCTCTCCTCCAAACCACGGTCACCCTCTCAACTTCAAAGTTCTCCCAGTGTCTTAGCATACCTCTTATCCAACCTCTTCCAAAAACCTCGAGGCATCATGGATGACACTGCCGGTTTAGCCATTGCCTTCGACGAGGCTCAGAAATCATATGAACAAGGGGGAATTCCTGTATGTCTTCTCAATATGCTCTTCAACCATCTACCAATTCCTCCCAGAATAGTACAAATCACAGCGAGGGATTCTCACAACGAGCAAATCACGGCACAATGAAAGTTTTTTGCGGATTTCGACACGGATCAGACCTAATCTCAAAAGGAACATAAACATACCTTACCTTGCTAATGATCCCAATCCATGCCCCAAACAGATTGGAGCAGCACTCATCTCCAGCACTGGCGTCATTCTAGGCCGTGGCCATAACCAGCGCGTCCAGCTTGATTCACCCATCCATCACGTACGTCCTGGCGTCATTTCACACTTCATCTCCTCCCCATGAGCATCTCGAAGCCTAACCCTGACCACTTCAACACAGGGCGAAACCGCAACCCTTTTGAACGCTGGTCGCCTCCCCGCTTCCACCTACTCAAACTCAACATTGTACACCACCCTTTCCCCCTGCGACATGTGTACAGGGGCGATTCTGCTTTACAAGATCCCAAGGGTAGTGATTGGAGAGAATAGCACGTTTAAGGCTGTAGGGGAAGACTATCTGCGTCAGAGAGGGGTCGAGGTGGTGGTGGTCAATGATCAGGAGTGTAGGACATTGATGGAAAAGTTTGTGAAGGAGAGGCCGGAGGTTTGGTGGGAGGATATTGGTGTTATGGGGGAGGGGAAGAGGGAGGGAGATGGCGATATGCTGTGAATGACTCTGAGGTGCTAGAAGAAGAAGAAGAAGAAGAAGAAGAAGAAGAAGAAGAAGAAGAAGAAGAAGAAGAAGAAGAAGAAGAAGAAGAAGAAGAAGAAGAAGAAGAAGTGTTACGGTGCGTATGAACAGGTAGAAGTGGTGCTGGAATATCACGGAGAAGGCTGCTCAACTGCACTGCATGTATATTTCTTCCAACTCTACTGTAGCCTCTTAGTTAAGTTTCCTCAGCTCATCCCAATCCCAAGCACCAAAGTCAAGTAAACGTCACTAAGCAATAACATGCTAAGTAATCATCCTCTCATCTCCTTTCCGACCATGCTATGCAAAGAGTGCAAGCAAAGAAAAAAGCAGTTCACTCCAGTCCAACCTAGTTCCTCTCACCCTTGCCCCCTCCCTATCCTCCAGAGAAAGTCAAACCAAACTTATGCAGGTAACACATGCACATGTACGTAGTGGATGGCTTTCCTGAAACTCCGGAGCAAATACAAATCGGTATCTTTCACGCCAGTTCTAAACCCTTATATCAAATTCTCCCTTTTTTTCTTCATTTTTCTTCTTCTTGCCTTTCCTTACTAGTCTCCTGTTGTGACTTGAATAATAAGTTCAACTGATGTCTTGCAAACAACCAAGATGGCTTCTTATGGTTTTCCATTCTCTTCTCCTCTTCAAATGGTTATGTACCCCTTCTCTTCTCTCCACGAATGCGAAAGAGGTCATTGTCACCTTCTTCTCTGGTCTTCATCTCATACGATAACACGTCCCGGCGAATTACACACACAACTCCAAGGACGTCCTAGTGGAGTAAGTTACGAAGCGAAGGACTAGAGCTCGCACCAGTCTTGATGTCTTTCGGCTTGTTGTCCCTCGGCGGCGGTGGCAGGCCTGATACCTGCTGGTAAGAAGAGGTATGATGGAGAGGCGGCGGCTGGCTTTGCTGCGCAGTATGATTGTTCCAATGCCTTAGGAAGGATAAGGGGTGATGTTGCTCTGCGGCAGCAGGATGAGGAGGTGGCGGCCCAGCAACGTGGTGTGGCGGCAGTGCGTGGTTCAGCATGTTATGGGGTCGTAAGTCTGTTCGTAAATCCGTAGGCGGTCGCAGATCTGGTGGTCCACCATGGTTATGAAGAGAGCCTCCTGAGAGGTAGGAGCCGCCGCTCGGAGTAGTGGGCTGGCCGCTCACCCGGCGAGGCGAAGGTGGCAAACCTTCCATTCTTGCGTAGGGAGATGGATGGGCCATATGCCCGTTATGCCCGTTTTGGGGCGGAGGAGGCGGGGGTTGAGCGTGTGTTAGGTTCGCAATCGAGAGCGAGGGCGATGGCCGTAGATGGTTGGGCGGTGCCAATGAAGGAATGCTGTTCAACGGTGGTGGTGAAGGACCAGTGCCGTTCAACTGCCGCCCTGGATGCAACGGCGGTGCATGACTTGATGGCTGACGGTGCCAGTCGTCATAAGGTCTCGGTGGTGCCGATGCAAACAGGGACTGTGGCATAGATGGGCCCCGAGGCGCGAGGCTCGGGGGAAGTGTCGGCGGGGGAGCAACCTGCGGGGCGACAGGGCCTGATACAGGAACAGGAGGATGCGAAACTGGGGGACGAATAGGTGCCGGGTGAGCTAGAGGAGGCGGGATGGGGGCTGGCTGGACACCGGGTGACCAGTAAGGACTTGGGCCAGGTTGTCTAGCTGGAATATCCATCACAGCTGTTGGAACCGTTGTAACTGGAGCTGGTGGTGGTGCCACTGGCGGCGCCTGAGATGCTTGTACTGGGTGGACGACTGGCTCAACGGCAGGAATTAAGAGTGGCGCGGGAGGAGGAGGGGGTGTTGGCTCCCTCTTAGGATGCACATGTGGTTGACGCCCCTCCTTCTTGCACTTGTGGCACTGGACGCTCCTCTGCTCGATGAACTTCTGTGCTTCTGATCCCAAATTACCGCAGTATCCATTCACAAGCCCACGCTCCTGGGCTTCATCGATGGGGTACCACTTGGGACTCACATCAGTCCCACAAGTCAAGCAGATCTTGCTGCCTGGTTGTCGGCAGCCCGCAGATGATCCTACATGATCCCCATTGAGCAGGTGAATCGTCGAGATCCGTCTCGTTTGGTGACTTGTTGATGTCGCAGAAGATGATGTAGGCCGAGTGGTTGGAGTGATTTGGATGGCCTTCCTTGCGCAACCCGTAAGAGTCAAGTCTGCCTGCTTGTAGTTCTGAACATAGAGCTGCAGTGCGGTCGTGCCGCTTTCGTCCACCTTTTCGTACATTGGGTGAAATGCGCCCTTCTGAGGCGCATGTTCCTTGCACCAGATCGAGGCCGACATTGTACCACTTTCACTCCCGAGAGCGACGATGTTATGCTGATCACGGCGAGAACCCTTCACTGGTGTGATGTCGAAACCGAGCACATAACCGGCCTTGTGGGCACACTCGACGTGGACTGGCGACTTGCAATGGTAGCAGCTGACACAAGCTCCGCCGTCCTTTTTGCAAGCTCTGCAAATCTCCGAGTACTTGGTTCGGTTGATCAATGGGATGCCTTCAATGGGAGCAAGCGCTTTGGCATTGCCGAACTTGACTTCCGGAGTCCAAACCGCGCAGGTAACATGCACCCAATTGTTGTCTGCAGTCCGTTTCAAGGGTTCGCGCGGGTCGACAGGTCGGTTCAACTCCTCTTGCTTCTTCCGATAGTATTCGGCAGCCTTGATGGCATTCTCCCGCTCTTGGCGCTCACGCTCACGCTCCTTTTCGGTCTTCTTTTTGTGGGAATTCTTAGGAGGCCCTACAAAATCATGCTCCGTTTTTTCAACCGGGCAAAGAACGCACTTGTAGCTCTACGAAAGTGTTAGTAGACAACCAACATACTTCAGAAAATCTTCGTTACTTACCAACGATACCTGCGGACTCTTGTCGTTCAGGCACATATCGCACGTCCATTTCCCGGGAGCCCGATGCTCAAGGACACCATAGCAATTGCGATGAACTGTCATCCGGCACTCCTTGCATGAGAGATGTTGATCGCCCATAGGTTCCATCTGACGACAGACTGCGCAGGGTAATGTTCGCGGTTTCGGGATTTCGGGGACCGGGGGCGGGGGAGGCGGAGCGGGCTTCTCAATGGTCACCGGCTTCTCCACGACCTTCTCCTTTTTCCTCGTGATAGCTGGGGTAGGCGTGGATGCCACACTGCCTGCCTCTGATACTGCCGGTTCGAGCTCCTTCTCCTTTTCTTTGTCATTTTCTTTCTCTAGCTTTTCCCTTTCTTTGTCCTTTTCCTTGTCCTGGGCCTTGTCCTTTTCGCGAGTTGATCCCTTGAGCTTTTTCCGCGGTGGCTCTTGACCGGCCGCTGGTGGCTCGTGGACAAGCGTCGGGACAGGCGTAGGTTCGGGGGTGCGGGTCTTGGTGTTAGCAATCATTTCGTCAGCCGCGAGCAGCTCCTTGTAAAGGTCCTCGTCGACCTTGCGCTTCCAGTTACGGCCTGCGGTCTGAGCAACCTTCTTTGCAACTTCGTCCACGTCTTCCCACTGGATAGCGTATCGGCGCCAGAGCTCGGCGCACCGACGACAGAGAGCAGGAATGAACTCTCCCTTCTTGTCCTGTTTGGTACTGCGACCACTAGTCTCGCCAATGGGTTGTGAAATAGTGGGGGCACGACGCCATTGCCGCGACGCCTTGGTGCCGCAAAACTTGCACATAAACGCCTTCTTTCGAGCTTTGGCCTTGCCTGCATCAAAGGCCGAATCGTCATGGTCGTCTGCAACATCGTCGGCCTGCTTGGTGGCAGCAGCCTCGGCCTTCTTTGCGTCCCTTTTCCCCTTTCTCGCAGCGAAATTGCCCCAGATCTGCTTACCTCGCTCCGTTTTCTTCCAGGTGTAGTAAAATCGGGTTACTGTTGCCGGGCTTAGGGTCTTAACGTGTTTCATAACGAGGTGTAACTCGGAGCCATATTTTCCAACACCCTCCTCGAACTTTTTCACTTCGGCGGGGGTAAGCTCGGGCTCTTTGAAGTCCTCCTTGGGGACCTTCAACAGCTGCTGTAGGGCCTTTTTAGGGTCAAAATCATTCTTGAAGAGGAGGTCTCTTGCAACATCCTGCAAGTTCGTCGATCGTGGAGGAAGCCCCAGCTCTACCGCCATGCCTCTGGCCTTGTCCATGAAGTCGTCAATGGCTTCGTTGGGCATCTGCTTTCCACAGAGTTCGGGGGGCTTGTAGAGTACCGTGATGGTATCATCACCACCCCTCTCGACATAACCGGCAGGCTCGTCCTGTATCCACTGAGGACGTGTCTCTCGCTTCTTACGTTCGGCTTCCAGAAGAGCCTGTTGCTCCTTGTTGAGCTTCCCGTCTTTTCTGCCGGTCTTCTTGATCTCGAGAGGCTTCACATACTGCACCGGGCGGCCATACCACGGAACCACAACGGCCTGGTGGCGCGGTCCTAACCGGGTACTGGCACGGGGGAAGATGCGATCATCGTAGTCCAGAGCATCCTCGACCTTGCAGTGCATTCCGAGGTAGCGATATGGCCATAGGCTGCACTGGTATATCTGTTCTGCCGTGGCCTCCTGGTGCAGGTCCTCGGTGGCCGGGCTAGTGCGACTGCTCATACCAGTCTGGGCCCCGGGCGGATCCTCCTCATCGTCGTCGAGAAACTCGTCGTCATCGTCAAAATGGGTTCCATTGGGATCGAGGACGTTGGGCGTGTTGCGCGCCTCCAACTTGCGCTCCTGAGCACGGCTGCATGCAGCACAAGACCAGGCAAAGCCACGCGACGGTTTCTTGAGCAGCGGCGGCCTTACACAGTTCATGTGGTACGTATTTTGACACACGGCACAATCCACCGAATCATTGCTGTTGCGGGCGTCAGCACATCCATCGCTTACTGGTTGGGATGGGGGGGGGG